>JAOQGH010000051.1:12063130-12202811 GCA_025769975.1 Gallinago jamesoni | reverse complement strand
TTCCCTGGGCAGCCCATTCCAATGCCTGATAACCCTCTCCGTGAAGAAATGTTTCCTAATATCCAATCTAAACCTCCTCTGGCACAACTTGAGGCCATTTCCCCTTGTCCTATCCCCTGTGACTTGGGAGACGAGACTGACCCCCGCCTCTCTACACCCCCCCTTCAGGTAGTTATAAAGCATGAAAAGGTCTCAAAGGTGAAGAGGGATGAAGAGCCCAAGCACCCCCTTTGCAAGGGGAAGCCCTCACACAGCTCCCCAGTGCACACCATCACCAGAGACACAAGCAGGGGGGGAAAGCACAGCACCGATGCTACGCATACCACAAATCATATGTTGTTTTAGCATGACCACACACCCCAGGGCCAGCCCACACAGCAGGGCAGCCTGAAGGGCTTCGTGCTGAAGAGGGACCTGCTACCAAGAGGAAAGGTGGCCGATGTGGCCGGAGTGTGAGGGGGGGAGGTCTCCCTGTTGGTGATTAACCAATATTGATAATGGCCTCTGGTGCCTGAAACAAAGCACAAGGAAATGGCACGAAAGGGACTAGTGCCAAGCAGTAACAAAGACAGAGGCAGGGCTGTTGCTCAAATAAGAAATTGGTTTTGCCTGGGTTATTTGTTGATAAAAATAAAAGTTTCCGCATGCAAGGACATCCTATTCGCTGTATTAAATTAAAGGGATGATTCAAGAGGGAGCAGCTTTTGGTAGGCAAGGGGGGCAAGGGGGGGGAATCAATTTCAGGTTGCTATGGACAACTGGGCTGTCTCCTGTAAAACTAAATCGGATTCAGCTCTACCAACCTGAATGCTAACCATTCCCTGAAATACAAGACACACACGCTCTCCAAATAAATAAATACAATAAAACAGTCTTGTGTCATCTCCTGGCTTTATTTTTGCTGAACTAAGGACGTGCTCAAACCTGCTAATTACTGCAAAACACAGGACTGAAGTTTTGGCTCAGCAGTGGCTTTCTGACTGCCAGTTCAACGCCAGCCGCTGCCTGACAGGGGAGAAGACATTTAATGGCATTTGGCAAAATGAACCAGAGCGGTGCGCAGACCCACCTTGCTCTGGGCCCTTTTGTGTGCTGTGGGCTTGCAGCAGGCCCTCAAACAATGTTCTGCTGATGCAGGCTCCTGCATAGCTTCGCCAGAAAGGGCTGGAGAAAGCTCAGCCTGGGCCCTTCAAGCCTGTCCTGGGCAGGTTAAACTGCCTCCATCCTGACACTGGATGGAGGCAGTTTAACCTGCCCATGGTCCTTGAATAGCCTGAATAGAAACAGCATTCTCCAGCTGACCTGTGGTCACAGCAGCCAGGTAGGAACCTCGCATGGAGCGGCCGCTGCAGACAACGTGGTGGCCATGATCTGACAGCTGTCCTCTCCCCACGCCTTGCACTGGAATAATTTCGAACAGGTTTTAAGCACCATCCCCACTCCCTGCAGAAAGCAAAGGCACGTGGGCACGGGGCTGCTTCACCTGTGGGATGTTCTCCTCCAGCACATCCTCCATCACCAGCCCAGAGCAACACACTGAGACGCCCCCTCCACCTCTGCAAACCACAGGTCCCCCAGTCCTCACACCCCCCCCCCAAGCCAGCAGGGTAGGGAGCAATGGCAGCCCCGGGAGCCTCACCATCCCTCTGTGCCAGGCATATTAATCCCTGCAGTCCTCTGGAGCCCAGGGGAACTGGGCGCTTGGGAGAGACGATTAAGAAAGCAGAGGCAGGATTTGGCAGGGATCAGAGCCACCGGCCGGGAGCTGCACCTCCAAACTTCAAAGCCCTGGTCAGAAATGAAGAAGCAGAGGCGATGAGGCATCCAATTTTGTACCCTTCCCCAACAGCTGTTAAGCAACCAAATAAATCCATCCAGAGCAACCCCTCCCATAAAGACAACAGGAAACACTCCCATCCCACAACACTGTGAGTCTTGATTTTATGGAGCAGTTGATGTTTTTCCAATGAAACGTACCATTAAAATATAAGATTTTATTAGCAAAATCAATGATGTGTGCAGAGACAGTCCCTCATGGCTTTTAAAAAAATCTATGAATAATTATAAAACTGATAGCAATAGAGAACACTGTGCAATTATTACAGCTGTTTTACAGGATTCTAATAACGATGGCCCCTACTTCTGGTAAGACACCTTAAGGCAGTACCACAAAAAATATAAATAAAGGAAAACCAACACAAGCCCAGCATTCCCCTGCACTTACAGGGTGTAAACATGTTGCCTGCTTTGGTTTATTGAATTACCTTTTATTTTTTTTCCCCCCAGCAAGAAGATAACAGTCTGGACACAAAAACACCATAACATTTACAAAAATATTTACCAGTCACCTCTCTCTGTCTCCTTCACCACTAGTTCCAGTGAGTTTTGTTGCATTAGAAAAGTAACCGGGGGTGATTTACTCCCATTTAACCCTCACAGAAATGGAAGTGAGAGAAGGAGGCTGTGACCTTTCAGCACCCACAAAAATGCATGATGGCCCTTAGCCGTGCACACAGACCAGGCAGCAGCACCATCCGAAAACCTTCTGCAAACAATACACCTGCTGGGGACACAGAAGTGGAGTCCTGACAACCATTTTCCCCACCAGGCTCACTGGTTTCCCACAACATGCAGCCACAATGCCCGACAAGCTCCCTCCCAACGTTTTGTCCAGCCCCAGCTGTGGCAGACAGGACAGCTGGATCTCCCCATCTCCAGGAGGAAGCCAGACACACACAGGAACCCAACTGCAAGTCCAGCACCCCAAGCAATCACTATCCTCACCTCCCACAGGACACTACGAGCGCACCCAATCCTCCCAGCCTGCCAGTCTCCTATTCTCACCTGGTAGCCATTGTCCATATCAATGCCATTGTGAAGAACTCAGACAGTCAAGAAACACAGGCATTCCAAATCCAACACTCACTGACCAACTTCTGAGGGAGCTCTGGGTAACGTGCAAGGAGCACCATTAGGTCCCAGGGATCGCAAAGCACTCAAGAATGCACATACGTGAAGTGTTAACAAAAAATGACACCTGCCAGTTCCACCCCAAACGTTCTGCCTTGCACCCATAGCTACCCACTTGCAAGAGCCTATTTTTCCTCTGAGTGGACCTTAAAGTCTCTGTACTCCACCTGGCTTTAAACAACCTCCGGATGTGTGTGAGGATGGATAAGGAAAGAGTAACAAGAATAGTCAACAGATGTTTTCATTAGCATAAATTTGCCATTCATTCCTCTTTCTTCTACCATCAAACTCCTCTATTATCCTCACTGGATAATTTACAGTGCTTGTGGCAAAGTACAGTCTCTGAGAACAGAGACAGCACACACTTGATAATGTAGAAGTTCAAAGAGCTGAGCTACGCATGACCTGCAAGCAGATTGTTGCTATTTCCTTGCATGCATAAAAGGGCTTTGCCTTCATGCAATGCTGGAACTTGTCATCGTGAAACACCCTCCTATTACAACATGGCCCAGAGGAGCTACTATTTTGGGTCCTAATAACGTGCTTGGTTTTACAGGAAAGCAAGAAGGCAAGTAACATGGAACAACCCAGCTGTCAACTAGAGAAACAGATGGGATCCTCACAAAGCTACACAGATTGCCTTAGTCAAGTGCTGTCACAGCCCATCCTCGAGATGGGAAAGCATGGTGCAGGAGCTAGATGAAAGCAGCTTGTGAAAGTAAGTAGCATCATCACCTCTACAAGGCCTGCAAAGAGACAATAGAGAATTGCTTTCCAGGCACTCTGATCCCAAGGCAATAAAACATGACTCAAAGTTGTTAGGCTGTTTTTTCCCCCCTACTAGAAATGCCTTTTGGCTGAGTAACAATTGCTCAATTCTCCCACCTGCCTGTCCCCACGAAACACAGACAGCATCCACGGAAAGACGCACCAGGAAGCACAGGTCACGTCCATGGGCTGGGAACAGCTCTCCCTTCGGAAGCGAGCGCAGACAAGGAGGGCTGGAGGTGTCCCTGCCAGCATGGCCCCAGGTGCTGGCAGGCAGGCAGGCTGCCCCTGCACAGGCAGCACCATGATTCACTCCGCTGTGGTGTCTAGTCCACAATTTGGCTTCCAAGCCATCTAGGAAACCACAACACCTGCCATGGCGGTTCAGTTCCTGTGTCGTTGAAGGACATGTCTTTGCATACCACGAGTCAGTGGCAAACCAGGAGAGGTAATGGACTGGCCTGACCTTCCTCATTCAAACCCTGGAGAGGATGCTGAACCCAAGCTAACAAATCAGTGCTTCGGAAACCTGGCACGCTTGGAGATACCAGGGCCCATATCTGATAAACCCACAGTCTGTGCTTCATACCCACAGTCTGAGCCTGGACTGGAGCAGCCCCTGAGAGCAGCCTGCCATTCAGGCCCGCAGTTATTCGGGCACCAAAGGCTGCAGGCAGAGGGAAGGCTGAAGCCAGATTATGAATGAAGTGCCAAGATCGATTCCCTTACCTACCTTCTGCCTCTCACAAGCTGGAAGATGCTATTCAGGGAAAATATAATTTAAAGGCAGAGGCTAATGATGAATCAGATTGATTTTTAGGACAAGAAAATAGATGTAATTGCAGTCTACCTGCTTGCAGCTTGCCAGGAGTCAGAGGGAGTTTCAGGACAACCTGGTCTCCTCTCCCCTTCCTCACCCCAGCCCCTTTCCCTCCTCTGTCACTCCTCCTAAGAAACCAAAAAAAAACCCTCACAGAAAAGAAATTCCCTTACACCAGACAATTAAGTGCTGCCAGGAGTCAGCTCAATGCTGGCTTCCCTCTCCCTGCTCGACAGCACAGAGCCTCAATTAACGGATGCGCAGAGGGTCCACTTTCTGGAGAAAAGCAAATTCCGAGCATGCAAGCTGGGAGGAATGCATCCTATGTCTGGTATTCACGCTGCGCCCTCTTTTCCTCTCCCTTTGTTGGTTTTTTTTTTGGCCGTATAAGGAGCTGCGCGCAGCAGGCCCGGCCGGGCCCGGGAGCACGGTGCTGCCCGTTCAATGCCGTCAGACTTCTGACTTTGTTTGTCTTTACTGGAAATCCAATCAATCCACCTAGAAAAAAGGCTCCCGTGCACACAACGCGGAGCGTGGGGGTTCAAGCCATCAACATTCCTGAGACACGGGATGAAAAGAGGAGGAAGCTGAACTAGACCAGTGCGGCACGGGCTCCTGCAGAGATGCCTGCACACGTACATACGCACAGGCAAAAATTCTCTTAATTATATTGGAGGCAAGCGGGGTGCTAACATAAAATCGTGAGACTATGACAGCTGCAGTCCTAAAGGGCTGTTTCTCAGGTTAGCAGCGCTCAAGTCGTATCTGCACAGGCAATAAAAGGCAACCTGGCCTTCAGCACGCGTACCCGGGGCTGGAGAGGGTTACCTTGCCCTCAGCCACAGAAAAATACATCCTCTCTAACATGCACAGGTTACAAACAGGAGTGTGGGACCGCGCTTTAGAGACACAAATTGATGGGAATTTTTCCTGAAGTCCCGACAATCTCTAAGTTAAAGACTGTTGCAGCAATTTCAGCAGCAGACTGGGATTTCCATTCCCAGGATGCAACAGCAGTATTACATTCTAAGAAATGCAATTTTTTTGGTCATTGCTGCTTCTACTGTAAACAACAGACTATTCCTGTGGGCACCCAGGACTTTGCAGGCACAAAAATGAAAAGAGAAAGGCATGCTCATCCACCACAGGCAGGAAACCCTGGATCACAAATACCCATGAAGAACCTGCAACAACTCCCCTTTCTCAGCCCTGCTCAGCATGGGAAGAGCAGCTCTCATCTCCTCCTGCAGAGTGACAATAACTGCAGGGGTGGGGAGACAAACGTGGGATCAATTGCCATCAGAGCCCAGCAAACAGCCCCAGGAAAGAAGGAAGCCCACAGACAGGCTGCCAATACCTGGACTGTCTCCAATTCCATCCTGCCTCTCCTCCCATATGGAAGACCTGAAAAGATCTGCACGACCAACTATGCCATTTCTTACCCTCAGCCACTCCAGAGCAATGTGCTTCTATCTGCTTTCCACAGCCAGGTATTGAGGTCCCAAGCAAGGTTACACTACCGCTGGCCAGGAAGAAGACAGGGAACCTTAAAGAAATCAGCAACTTGATCTATTTCCCCAAGGGTGTTGTCTTCAACCCAGGCTGGTTCTCGCTGCCTTCAAGGATGATGCAAATCCTCCATAACTGGCAGGTTGGCAGTCTTCTGCCCCAGATACCATCTCATTCCAGTGTCCAAAATATAAAGATTGACTTAATGGTGAGGCAGGAGGTTTAATCTTGCTCTCAATTTTATTTTGTTCTTTTGCCAATAGTCGTTAGCACCGGAATAATTCTTCACACACACACAGAAGCATCCAGTCTGCCTTTGGATCTGAGGTCACTGGCCTCAAGAGCCTCCTCTAGCAACAAGCCCCAGGCTCCAAATTACAGGTTGGGTGACAGGAGCAGGCTGGGTGCAGAACAGACACACTAAAGCTGCCTCCCCGCTTACAGGACAAACTCAATGCTTTCAGTCCCTCTGCCAACGCATTTAGAGGGCAGGATGCTGCCTAGGCAGAAGCAGGAGCCTCCCCATCAGCACCCTGCTAACTTCCCTCTCTATGGAACCCAACGGGTGCTGCCCTGTTGGGTGACAATACCAACCATCAGAGCCCCCCATGACTGGTCCCAAGACCACAGCAGCAGGCAGCAGCTCATGAGCAACCCAAACCCACCCAACCACCCTGTCCTGTCTTTCTGCCTCTGACAAACTTGGTAAGTCCCATCCCCTGCCCAGGCACAAGCACCTTTGGGCTATGGTTCCCCATCAGCACCCTCTCCTTGGAGGTCCAGTCCCACCTCTTGCAGATGCCTGCTCCCAAGTCTCCACCTGTGCAGCTGCTTGCACTGGGGAATGGGAAGGACATTGGCCAGAAACCATTTTGTGACATCCAAATACAGTCTTCAGCCTTCCATTTGTTGTACTCAGAGACAGGGATGCTCTGAAACACCCTGAAGCAAGTGGAATTACTTGGATGAAAACACACGGTTGAAGCTTGACTGGGGGAGGGGAAGATTTCTAGCCTCATTAATAACAGCCTGAAATTAAAAGCAGAGCTTGTAGTACAGCTGCAATTCCAGCTACCCTGCTGCTTGTGTTAACAGTGTGGCTTTATTATGGTCAGGGATTAAAAACAGCTCCAACAATTAAATGGGGGGGGGGGGGGGGAAGCCATCCAAAAATGACCAAACGAAAGAACCACCAACAAACCAACAATGAAAATCAGCAAAATAAAAAATTCCTGTGGGCTGGAATGATTAGCAAAAAGAAGTTGTGTCTGAGGAGCAAGAGTGAATGCTTCCTCCCCCGCTGCCAACAGGCCCCCACATGCCCCCTGCCAAGTGTATTTGTCCCCTACCCACGGGAAGCCACACAGTGCCCCTGTGGCTCAGCACCAGCCACCGTCTATCCCTGGTGGGATGTCACCTCCCGCCCCAGAGTACGTGCTCTGCAACCACCCTGCTCCAAGTGGATGGCTTGGAAACCTTCCTTGTTCCCGCTGCCTAAATGTTACGGCATTAATAAAAAGAAAAAAAAAGACTTGTAATAAATGACTAATATGCCCGGAACTTCTTAGGAGGCACTAGTCCTCACTGAGTAACCAGAGAAGGTCAGGGGCGAGAGGTGGGAAGGATCAGAGGACCCATGTGGTCACTCACAAGAGCTGAGCAGAAGCACGCCTGCATTTCTTGGAGGTGAGCTGGTTGCCCAGTGGTTCCTGAGAAGGCAATTACCCCACCTGACTTGACAGCCTGTCCACAGCAGCCCTACCACCAGCTGGGATGAGGAGCAGTGGGAAGCCTCAGTTTGTTGTGTTTCATTGCCTTTGAGGTCTTGGTCTATAATGCTGAGATTTGAACCTACTTTCTCTTCTTATAAGACTTAAAAGCAATAAATTGATGAGAAAGAGGAAAACTACCTCCTCTCCCCTCTTTCCCAATACAGAACATGCCCCTCTTTCTTCTCAAACACTGGCAGCTCACCAATAGGCCCAATCTCTGCATCCAAACCACCAACTAGGCGCAGGTTCAGCAATCAGCTGGGCTGCAAGTCCAGCCCTTCCCAAGGGGAGAACCCAACCTCCACCAGAACAGCTTTGGGGACCAGAGGTTACACAGGGACCTCAAAAGCCTTGGGAAGCAGTTTTCAAAACTCCTGTGTGAGCAGGAGGGAAAATAAAAATACATTAAGAAGTAAAGAATCACCTCCATGCACACACATGAGCCAACAAACAGAATGGGAGGTGGCAAAAAAGACACTCAAAGCTGTATCTCCAGGTCTCCAAGGAGAGACCCCAAAATCCTGATAAGGGGCAGCCCCAAGCCCAGGGAGGAGAGCTCTGAGGAGCAGCCCACCCTGATGCCCATGTGGAACCTTCCACAATGGCAGCATGAACAGCAGGACCCAATGCTCCCCTCTGGTTTAGGGGGGCACAGAGGCAGGAGGTCCATATTCAGCAAGGAAGACATGATCTTTCACCCTTCGATTTTACCATCACTACTATGAAAACTGTTTTTAAGCTTGGCACCTTTCATTTCCACCAAGATGCAATAAAAATCAAAGGTCACATTTCCAGGGAAATCACTTCTGTTCACTGCAAAGCTACTGAACATCACGAGCCCTTTACAGGCAAAAAAAAGAAAAAAAAAAAAAATCACACTCAAGGCTCACACCTGCTTTTTCTCACAGTGTTTCTCTTCTCCACTCTCACAGGTTTCTAGTCCAGTTGCCCAGAAGCTTTGGAGTTTGGGATTTCTTTTACTTCTTTTATTTCACTGTTGCTTTTGCCTTTGAACAACAAAAGAAAGCGAGTGTGGCCACAGCACCATGGGAAGGCAAAGATCTCCTCTCAGCCAAACATAGACACATTTACAGCTCTTCCACCACTGCAGAAGGTCTGGTCTTCAGATCAACCAGAGCCACCTTCTTTGCACTATGTGGATATAAACCAAACAACCAGATTCATAGAAATATGCTCTGGGCAACAAATTTCTGCAGCTACCACAGAGCTGCAATGCTCCAGAGCCAACTTCCCAACACAATGGTAGTCACCTGCACCCAAGACAACAAACCCAGGCTCCTCCAGTGGTTTCCCATGGGGCCACATAGGAAAAATTTAGTTCTCATGGCTGCAGCACCCCAGCAGTAAAAATAACACTGGGAGCACCCAACACATCCGAGCCCCAATCTTGCTCCAGGACAGACACAGAACTGCTTTCCATATGGGATTAAAACTCCCCTACCAGGGATCTGACTATTCGTTGACAGAAAAAGTAATTTTCATTTTTGGAGACAGAATGGTGGATTCAGGTAAGTTTTCATTGCTGTAATGAAGGACGATGATGCCCAAACCAAATGAAGAAGATCCATCGTTACATGACAATGCATGTGTCTAGACAGCTGCTCTCAAAAAGCCTGCCAAGAACATTTTACACTATTCATTTTCATAAGCTCAGAAACTCCAAGCCAGGCGGTGCAAACGCTTTATAATTCCCTTCACTGTAGGGCTACAAAGGCCTTCAACAGAATTGTACTTGAAGCCGTGTCTGCAGAAATATCACAGCTAAGGTGGCAAATCCCCAGCGACCACACAGCTGTCTGCACCACGTCCAGGGCGGTTTGATAGCACAAGAAAACCAAAACCTCCTTTCTTTTTTCCCAGCAGAAGTCTCCAGTATTTCGAAAACATTTACATTAAAACTAATAAACCTCACAATACACTTTCTCAGACACCAGAGCACTTTCTAAATACCAAGGTGACTGCAACCAAAAGTCACCGCGGCTTAACAAATTTGGGTGAAGTGACTTCTCGGTGGTTTCAGCTGAAGGGCTTTGCCTCGCATTTGCAGCCGCCTGGGAGCATGCACAGTCGCCGCAGCTCAGCCAACATTCAGCTGTGATAACACACCATCTCCCTGCAGCCTCACAGCCCCACGAAGGGAAGCACTATCCCCATTTTGCAGACAGGAGAAATGGAAGGTCAAGAACAACAAACCACCAAAAAAAAACCCCCAAAAACAACCTCCAAAAATAGAAAGAAAAAAAAAAACAAACAACAAAACCAAGTCCAAGAGGTGAAGTCTAGAGTTGCACTGCCCCATCACATTCACTCCTGAACGGAAAGCAACAGGATGCTTGAAGGATGAGGGATGGTGGCTGCACCAAGTACAGCCTAGTAGGAGGTCAATGGGCTGGGGCTTAGGGAAAGCACATGGGAAAAGGAGGAGGTAAGTGCCAACCAGCAAGAAAGATGCAGTGGCCATAAGGCACACGGCAAAGAAGAGCCCTTCTGAAGGAGGAGACCTCACAGTGGAGCAGGTAAAGGGATTGAGGATGTGCAGGGCAGTAACTGGCCCTCAGGCCCATGAGTGAGTCCCTGGAACGTCTGAGTGCATTGCAATCAATCATTCTTTTAACCAGACCATTTGTAACCTTTATCAGGGCAGAACCAACAGGGTGTTACTCAGCTACTCACCAACAGGAGGTGGAGCCCATGGCGTGTCTCTTCTAGAAACTGCCAAAATGTACTGCAAGGACACCCGGATGACTTAGATCCTGTCCTTACAAGTAGATGTTACAGTCTTTATCCTACATGGGACAACTGCATTGAGAAAGATTCCCCCTCTTGCCCCAGAACTTGTGACAGTCTACATCACAGCTTTTTGGCTGCAAGTAATGTCCATCCCTGCACGAGCAGATGGGGATCAAGGAAAGAGCAGCCCTGATGTCAAGCAGGGCTGCTCCTTCTCCTAAAAACCTGTGCTTCCAGGTGCAGTCGAAGAATTCCCACAGGCTCAGGCACTTAAGTTGCCAAAATCAGGCAAATGCTGAACACAACCTTCCCTTAGAGACTTTGCCAACAAACATCTGAGTGCAATCAGGATGGGCCACTTGCATACACTCGTCCTAAAATGTATTTAGTTCAAATCCACTCCTCCTTCATCTTCCCTGACACAAGTCCATATTTCTCTGTTAACAGTTAAAGTGCTGCTGACACCCTGAAGAGGAGCCCCTTCCAGAGCTTCAAATTCTCAGTGAAATAACCAGCTGCAGCTCAGGGTGGAAATCAACACTGGGACCAGTAACCCTCATGAACTAAAACTGCTCTAGAATGTGATTTAGTTATGGGAATTTATTGTGTTGAACATGATAATGTATTGAACCCACCAAGGACTTAAAACTTCATACCCATAGAATGCAAGAATTAGTTAATTAAAAATGTCATAACACACTTACAATGAACTATTGGTGCATTTCCAGAGAGGGACATTTAGGAATGAAGAGCAGCAGTACGTTGTCACTACAGTCAAGGAATGATCTCAGCTTTGCCCCATTTTCCAGCCTATCACAGACACATGCTTCCAAGAACCCAAGTCTTTCCTCATTAAACAAGGAAAAAACCATCCTTCTGGGGTGACACCACAAGCTTTACTTTGTGTTCTAATTTTAGCATGTGTAAGCCATGAGGAGCTAAGGGAACCCATGAGCTGCTGCTTCTCAGAGACCAAACTCTCCTGACCAGCACCTCTCAGTGGTTCAAAAATAGTCTATGGTCCTCCTTCTAGATTGACAATTCCATTTTTGCACTATTTCATTCTCATAGAAATAAATGGACATCTGATACAAAGAAACATGTATTAGTACAGCTAGGAGATGTCAGCATTGTGCAAACAAGACTCCAGTTCCATATCACGTGTGAAGAAAAAAAGCACTGAAATGCTGTCCTCCTCTTGGTAAAGTGCCATTGGTATTAGTGGGACTTAAAATGGATTTGAAATAGCACGTTAGAACTTTCCTTAGTAAGGGAGATAATCCAGGAACACTCACAGAGGTGGGCATCCTCCTTAGGGTAACCTGATGTTGGACGGTTTTGTTCAGGCCAACACTGGAGAGAAGACTCTATCAAAAAAGAACCCAACATCACTGCTGGTCTTGGCAGGGTTGGATTTACTACAGTGAGGGCTAGAAAGAGGATCTGCGTAGTCTGGAGGCCAGAGGTCCAAAAGGCAAGCCAAAAAGTAACTTGCTCCCTTTCCTAACAAACTGTGTTTTCAACTGGAAGTCGCTTGGCAGCCTTCCGACCAGAGGATGCAGCAGGTCAAGACTAGGGTACATTCCCAGCCAGGCTGAGCGGGGACACGAAACACAAGAACAGACAGCATTTTGCAAACATGGGCTGAAACAGCAGGAGGACTGCATCTGCTGGGCCCTCTCGGACAGCAAGGGACGCTGCTGGCCAGGGCTGCTGGGCTCCAGAAAGCACCAACCTGCAGTAGAGCAAGGATGGGATGAGTACCGAGGCATGTAGAAAAGTAGCCAAGGCAAGTCTTCAGGCACCCAGCTGCACCACACCTGCCTCGCAAACACCTTTGGTTTCTCTTTTGTGTGAAAATCAAACACCGTGGCATTTTATAAGAAAAATGTCGCTTAAACGCCTTATTAAAGGTAATTTCCTCTCCCACCCCTTTTTTTTCATTAGCAACGCTCAAGCATTCATCAAATGATCCTGTTATTTCCAGGCAAAACTTCTTGCGAAGAACCTACATATTAGCATCGTCTATTGTTATAAATGTAAAAAGTTCTACCAAAAAAATCAATTCAGAAGCAAAGTGTCCCATCCACCTGAATAGGAATTTACTTAAATAAACCTCACACACAGGGAAACCCATAAGTGCTTTGGGAACAATGCTCATAGGGGGAAAAGATGCACAAATAACCACATTAGTTTTCCCTTCTACGCGTTAGCTTTTCACTTAAATATTATACAATGCACCTGCTTATTATTCTTAATACACAATATTGCATTCGAATCTATGCTGCAAGCATCCCACTCATCACAAAAAGACTTCAGGAAGGAAAAAAAAAAATGACATTAAAGGAAAGTAATCTATAGTAGCACATTACACCGCACCAATTTCAAGCAGACTGTCATTCTGATCACACCAGATGGCATTTCGACTCCAACAGTATCCTTCAGTGAAACATCCTTGTTACGGCATTTTTCTTGCTACGCAGAGCCCTTTTGAAATGAGTGGTACAAATTCTCTTAGTCATTTCAAAAGGACTGTGTTGCTCAGAACGCTTTAACTTTTCACATCAGCTTTTCCAATAATTTGCAAAGCAAAGATGGCCTGTTTTGGCCTTACTAAGGAAAGAATTTAAAATAAATAAATCGGCACCTGTCTTGGGAAGGACCTGCAGAGCAGACCTGTGCATCCCCAACTCAAGGGAGCATTATCTGCCATTGCAGATCCAGGCCAACTCAGAAAATCACTTAAGTACATGATTAACTTTAATATGCGCTTAAGTTGCTTTGACGTCCGTAGGACTTAAGCATATACTTCCTGCTCTCCTGTACAGAAATACTCCCTTAAACCTGATCCTGTTCTGTAGGGATGCTGTGTGTACACATACACACACACACACGTGCAGCTCGTTCCCTCAAGAAAGCTCTGGCTCCTTGGCCTCACTGCAAACCAGACCGCCTTAATTTTGTGCCCACCGATGGCCCAAAATGCTTCACCTAGGGCTTTAAATAACTACCACCCTGAGGTCCAGAAGTGCTTTACCGGGGACAGGGAATTTATGAAGGGTCAGCTTGAGGTGTTAGACTTGGAAAATGAGACAAAGACACTACAACACACCAGAGTTGTGGATTTGTCCAAAAAGTGAAGGTCGTCCTGGGCACAGTTGTGTCTGCTCTGGACCACGCTGTGGAGCAGCACTGGGCTGTGCACACACAGCAGGTACTGGGACGACCTTTTCACTGGTCCCTTCTGAGCCACCACTTTGCCTGGTGGGGTAGGGGTGATGGCTCAAAATGCCAGAGTTTTGTCCACATGTACAAAGGCAGACCCACAACCAAGAAGCCTCTTGGCTTCAAACGGGACACCACATTTCAACGCCTCTCCAGCTACCCATGTGGAAGTCAGCGATTTCATCCCAGTCTTTTACTACACTTCTTCACTGTCCATCTGCAACTGCTAAACTGGTCTTCCAGGTATCTGGGGTCTTCTGTGGCCCAGGAGATAAACATAAAGCAGACAGCAGAAAAACAGACCTATCAGGACTCCATCGCATCTTTCCTTCCCAGGCCTCTCCCCGACAAACTCAGAGGGGTCTTGGATTCCCAGTTCCCTGTGCCATGGAGGAGAGAGGTTATGGCATGGGGCTGCAGCTAACGGCTTGCAAAGGACTACAATTACTGCCCACCTCAACACCTGCAGCCACCACCCCGCAAACCAACATACCCCCCCTTCCCTGCTGTGGCAGCCAGTGCAGCGTGGCTTCCCATAGGCAATTGCTGAGCAAAGAACAAGGAAGGACACTAACAGTAACAGAAAGCAAGTCTTTAGTCCTGCCCAGCAAGGTGGGCTGAAAGACTACAGCAATGACCAAAAGGCACCTGAATCAGCTCTACCATCAAGGAGCTCTCATGTTTCAAAATGGAACCTCAGCCAAAAAAAAAAAGAAAACCCTTTTGCCCAACCTCTCCCCTCACCAGCTCCTCTCCTGTCATTACAGTTAATTGTGAGCACGTTGTTCCTACAGTTTGTCTGATAGAAAAGAACTCTTACTATGTAGGGGATAGGTTTTCCCATTTTGCCCATCCTCAAGGCAATGCTATAAATTATTATTATATATGTCAGCTTTGCAAACAACTAAAGCGTCCATGCTGAGTGCCTGCACAGCAGCCTGCTGTTTCTCAGTGTGATTCGAAATAGCCAAGATATTAAAATCCCACAAAGAACTGAGTTTCTAATGGAAAAACTGATGGGCCAGATGTTGACACTGATGACTATTTTGCTAGCCCAGGGCAGAGCCTAAATGCCCTTAGGTTAGAGGGGTTCACCCTTCCCTTTTCCTCAATGACCCACATTACAGTCTAGCTGCTCCCACATCTACCCACCCTTTGGTTTACTTGCCCAGAAGAGTGATGCACACTATCCTTTCCAAACCTTGGCCCTTCCCCTGCATTAATCATGGCTCCCAAATCACTTGGATAAGGGATAAACAAGCTCTTCTGTCCTGAAGTTGGCACAGGAGAAGAAACACTTTGCAGTAAGACATGAAGTACTGCATCCAAATTTTGGATTCCACCAGCTCAATGGCTGCCTACAACTTTCTCTTTGAAGAAGCTTCAACAGGACAAAACCCAACTCTGATTCAACACTGTTCAGCAGCACAGGATGACTTTATTTTACCTCATGAAATCCCTCTCTTTCTTTTGGATGCCACCTTGTGAAAATACTATGACGAGAAATCTCTGCAGATTCAAGATCTCAAGGAGTTAAGATCGAGTCCTTTACTGGGCAGCAGGAAAGGATCAGGACAGTAAACCACATGCTCCTGGTGCACCTACAACTTCTCTGGGCCTGGGCTTAGTGTTAGATTCAAACCCACACCAGCCTTGTCAAACTACTGCTCCCCAGCACAGTGAAATTGGTTTCAGGTGCAATGGAGCTGCCTGACCCATCAGCTTTGTGCCCAAAGCCAAGACCAAAGGTGCTGCTTTATCAGGGCTGCTGCACAGAGGGGCACCAAGCAACATCATTCCCTCCTGCAACACAACTTCAGGGCTCTTCCCTCACTCCGAGACCTCCCACACACAATGCAATGGGATCCTGCACCTCAGGCAGCACGGGGGCTCACAGAGCCATGCACTCTCTCTCGACCTGCACTCCCACACGGAGGGACGAGGGGGTTTGAACCGGATGGTCTTTGTGCAAGTCTTGCATTGAATACAAGGTGTGCAGTGATGCCAAGCCTTGCTCCAACTGAAGGCTAAATATCTGCCTTCCCCTTTTACGAAACAAACAAAAAAAAAAAAAAACAACCAAACAACCAGATGTCAAACTATCTGCTGATCAGACAAATTACAGAAACAATTAGAGACACATAGTGACTGCCGGGAGAAGGAGAGCCATCGCTGCAAGCCTGCCCCAGGGAAGTGCAGCTTCCCAACATGCCTCCCACGAGAATAAAACCAAGCACCATCCAGAAGTGAAAAGAAAATAGAAAACGTTACTGCCTATGTCATTTAAATATGGATTTCTATTACAGAAACACAACAGGGGCCTGTCTCCCATCCTCAGCCCTTGCATGGAAACACGTAAACTTCCTCCAGAGGTGACAAGAGCACAAACAAGGCCAGGAGTGACAGAGGCAAGAGGAGGAAGAGTTGCAGGGTGCTGCAACCTTCCATTTCAAAGCAACAAGCTCTATCATCAAGTTCAATTGAGTATCGATAAAGGGAAAGACTTGAGAAAAATATAGGTAGTTTCAGGACCTACACCTGGGCCAAGTTCTCTCCTTGTCTTTTCAGTATGTTTAAATAAATAAATAAAAATTAAAAGTCAGTGGTTTTCAGCAGTTTCTTTCTCTTCTGGTTGCTGTAGGAAAGTCTTGCACAAACTACTGGAGAAACTACTTTGAAACACAAAAGTGATTGCATGCATCTATTTAACATGAAGCAAAACTGAAAAAAACATGGCTTTCCCCAAGTTATAGTGTGAAATTTTGATAGAAGGGAACATAGTTTTTCTGTTCTTTGAAGCCACAGCCGTCCTTTCAAGTCATGCTTCAGCTGCCTGAATCATGTGCCTGAGACCACCAACGTGATGCAATTTCCGTGTCCAAAGCTTTGGTTTTGTAGGATTTGCTCGTTTAAGCTGTGAAAGATGGCAGCACATCACATACTGCTGACGGCGCGCGTCTGTGCGTGTGAACACAGATAACGATGAGGTGAGATTAGGATAAACCTACAGGGAATTAGCCCAGTGGGTTATTTATTTATTCCAGGACAGCACAGATTAAAAGGGCTGATTGTCCCTTTGGCCTTACAAGCAGTCACATGAGTTATCAAGCACGTTTTATATTGGAAGGAAGGGGAGGAGATGTTATCACCCAGGTACATATTTCAATAAATAAACAGCTGGTGCAGTCAATAAGCAGCACTTTGCATGTGATTAGCATGACACCTCCCAGGATCCCAAAACACCATACAAAGAAGTGCTCCTTTTAAACCTCCCCGGGGCAGGAGGGCTGGATCAGTCCCGGCTGACAGGTGAGTTCAGAGGGAGCGACTCCCCAGCCCACCATCCCAGGGGCCTCAGGCAGGACCAGTCTTGTCCAGTCTGCTCCCGTTGAGCAGCATCACCCACAGTCAAAGCCTCCCAGTCCCACCCCAGTGCCGACAAGCGCCTTGCCCGTGCCCTGTCCTACTAGACCAGGCTCACGCCTCTCGAGGGATTTAGTAGCAGAAACCAGGCAGCCTCATTCCTACTGACCCATTCTCACCATAACATATTTCCCATCTCCGAGCGACTGGCTGTTCTCTCTCAGTTCTGGTTAATATTATTTGTGTTTTAATGCTTTCTAGGAACCATTCCAGCTTTACATCACAACAAATACCACTCGGTAGGGGAAACACTTAATCTGCCTGGCCATGCTTTGGGTACTTTGCTTTAGGAACTGGTCCAGGCAGTCAGATAAAGCAGAAGTGCCTGCCCCATGGCCAGAGCTCTCCCCACACCCACTCAGCCCCACTGGGGACATGGCCCATAGGTCTGAAGGTGGCTTTCACCTAGGTTGAATTCTGGAGCTCCTCCAGAAATGCTCCCAGGAGCGTGAGCAAGCAAAATAAAGAGAAACCCACAAAAGCCTGAGATCAAAGGACTCTTTGGGTTCCTCTTCTTTGCAGACACACTGGGTATTTCCCATTTTCTTCCTCTTGGTCTCACCAGCAGCAGGTCTTTCCGCAGCATCGCTTACAAGAAAGGGGAAGCTAAGGCAGGGAGAAGCATGGGAGGTGCTTTTCCAAATTTGAAGAATCAATTCACTGGAGACTACTGATTCTGGTACTAACCTTGAGCCTGGCCTTTCTAACTTAGGAATTTCCATATGAACCCCAGCAAAACACAACAGCCACACTGGCCTTTCTGGGAGGGTCTCAAAATTACACAAAGAATTGGTGACAAAGCTGAAAATGGGAATACTGGATTTTGTGGGTTTACAACCCACCTTACACTATAAAACATTTCTCCATCTCTCAAGGGAGCCTGTTTTACACAATTCCTAGGATTTTACACCCAAAGTGGCATCCAGGACAAACAAATCAAAAAAGCCCTTGTCTGGAGCCAGGTGAACTCTCAGAAGGCAAGGTACCAAAGGTTTAGTGCCTCAGAATGGATAGCAAAGCGCACAAGGTTTGGTCCCATTAAAACATATGAACTGACATCTCATCTCCTCTCCTTCACCCACCTCAAAAGAGGGCAGGAAAGGTAGCAAGCAGGAGGCCCACCACTATAGGAAGGCAGCAGGTCTCTGGGTAGAAGAGCTCCTGGGCAGGATGGAACAAGCCCTGCACAGACCATGCTCCGTGACCGGCTCCCAGCCTGGGACCACAGAGGACCCTAGCAATGCTGCAGCAGGACCACATCGCCTTGCCACCCCAGAGGATGTAACCAGATCAACAAAAACTTATAGGTCAGCTCCTTGTATACAATTCCACCTCTCATTTGCAGTTTGTGCATTGTTTGCTCTCACAAAAAGGAGGCAAAAGAAAACAAAACAAAAGAAAAAAGAAAGAGAAAGAAGCCAATCAAGGAGATCTGCTATTTGGGACAGGCAGGACAAGCTCAAAAAGGGGAATATTCACTGTCACCAGTCAGCCCCAGGGAGGGGGGAGGAGAGAGAGAGCTCAGCGTTACGCTATGTTAATTATTTACCCACAAATTTTCTCAGGAACTTGTAGCACACACCCAACATCTCAGGAGCATGTCCACAGGGTGCAAGCAATGAGGAAATCACGGAGGGAGAAGAGGAGGAGATCAGCAGTAAAGCATTAAGAATTAGAGGGCAGGGATTATTAATCAGACAGAATTATCCAGTTGTGCCACTGATAGGAGGGGGAGGGTAAAAAACCCAAGGAAGGTAGAGCGCTGTTAGAATCCCAAAATACACAAAGCATAGACAACAAGCAGAACATGTAAGGGTGTTACATTAAAATACTGAGCATTATACAGCATCCACCAGCATAAAAACGAAATAAAAAATACAAAGTAAGTCCTCAAGGAACTTAATCTACCCCTTCCCAGCAAACCCACACAGTACTGTGGAGCAACAGAAAGCATCTAGAAGTCTCCCATCAATTTATTCCCCATGAGAATTCTGCTTATCCACCACCACCAAGAACAACATTTGTGCATGATTTTTAGTCAATATTTTGGTGTTCTGCAAGGGAGGGAGCTTTGTCTTGTAATGTTTATCTTAAACCAAAGAGGAACTAGAAAGTTCAGATTCTGGAGAGGTCTGTGGGTTTTACTGGGGGTAGGGGGGAAGGTGTTTAGGAGTTATTTTTTGTCAAAAACAGGACATGCTTTTTTCCTGTTTCTTTCTAAATTTTTCCCCCCACAGAAAACACTTCCCATTTTCCACCCAAGTGCTAGTTTTGAACTCTTACAAAGCAGCAACCTCTGCTCCACCAGTGATGGGGGGGAGCACTCTGACAGGCTTGCATCACATCAGCATTTGCAATGTCCTCCTTCCAAACTCTGAATTAATCCCCTACTCACATTAACATTATTCTTTTCTTTTTTTTTTCCCATCAAATCGACCACTGCTCCTCCTCTTATACATTACTAACCAATGGACTGAATCAACACATTTCAGTTCTGTGAGGAGGAACCATTTACACCACCCTGTTTTTACACCAGAACCACATCCAGCCCTAGTACATCGCTCCCCTCCGCTCCTTCCTGGGCTGGTCCAGCTCTCAAGTATTGTTTTTCTGTAGGTTCTACAATCCCACCCTCCATACAAAGCAGTAAATGCTTGCTTAGACTTTTTGGTTGGCTGTATTTTTTTTCTTTAACCAAGTGACATTTTTCAAGCCAGATGACTTTTTCCACTTTAAATGTTAACAAGAGAGTGTAGGGGGAGAAACGGTGAGGAAACTAATCAGTTCATCTTTCTCCTCTAGCTTGATGCAACTGCCCTTAACTCTCTTATGCTGTAGCAGCACTTTTCAAATGTATTTATTCCACCAAATGTTTAAATACTGCAGAGAAATTATCTACTAAGGTGATTGGCCTATACATTCTCTTTTCTAAGACTTTTCAGTCAGCATTACTGAATGCACCGGGAATAGATTCTCTTGTGTCTTTTACCAAGCGTCTTCACATTGTATACACTGTCCCTCCTGTTTTTAAATGCCACAAGGTGCAGAGTGGCTCAGGCACCAGCAACACACACCTCTAAAGTCACTCCAGGCTAATGCACAGGAATTAGGAGTGCAAAGTTTATAACTTAAAAAATTTAGTCCTAGAGTCCTTTGTGTTGTCAATAAAAGTCACTGACAAATCCAACAAAGGTAGCAGCATTTAGAGATTATGTCACATCCCCTCCTCAACCTACTGGCGTATCAGCAAATGTTTGACACAAGACAAAGGTAATTTTTGTCCCCTCCCAGGCACACTAATGACAATAGTTACCATTTTTAGCCCAGCTCATCTTCCTCCTTGAACAGGAACCATGCACCAGTTGGTCCTGTCAGATGAGAGCACCTCATGTTTGTCAAGGTGAGCATTGGGGAAGGACACGACACAAGAGAGGGAAATGCACAGTTCTTGACCTTGGTGCATGGAGCACAGAGCAGCTTTAACCACAGAGACCACTTCAAGAGATGGCCAGGACAGTAACCAAGTACTGAGACGCAGGAAGAACAGGGAGGGAAACCGCCTTATATCCAGAGTGACTTCTGGCAGGGGGAAGTTAAAGGGTTGTACTAATACCCATCTCTTACACACGGATGCAGTATTTTTGTTTTCCTCCCTCTTCAGATGCTCTCTTCCCGTCCCGTTAAGTTTCTACAGAGATATTACTTTCTCTTCTACAGCATATACCAATATTTTGAGTGCTCACCAGCAAGTCCAGCCTCCTGATCCTGATAAACTGCATCCCCCTGATTACAAGCCCCCAGTGTGCGCCATATACCACTCCTAAAGCAGCTGAGGTTATTAGAGCAACTTCAGGAAAACAAAGGTAGTTCCTCCCATACCATCAGCCTAAAAGCTGTTCTTCATCATTACATTTGGCTTAAGTCTGCAAAATGCAAGACTTATTTAGAAGAGGAAAAGAGCATGGCAAGATTAAACCACAGCAGTCACCAGTGTACTCCAAGAGCCTTACCAATTTCCACTCCAACTTTCTTTTCCTCTAAATCCTTCCCCAACACACTTCTCATTCCCCCCCAGAAATCAAGCTTGGACCCAGCCTAGATGTTCCCCCCATATAATCTGTCCAAAGTCTACAAACTACTGACATATGATCATCAATTACATAAAGAGGACTCAAATTTGCAGTTGAGAAATAAAAACCCATCCATTTTATTACACTCATGCCAATTTGCTCTCACCCACCAGCATGTCCGTCCATCAGCTGCCAAGACCACCTCAGGTCCTCAGCACTGTCCTCCTTCCAAGGGGAAGGTATGGAGCTGGCACCATCTCTCATGGTCAATTTATGTGAAAACCCAGCCTACACTTTTCTGTTACTGTTTAACCAGCACCTCGCCTTCTCGACCAAGGTCTGGACCCAGAAGTAAGGGTTTACTGACACTTTGGTTCCAGTGAATGTTTTTTCAGAAAGGAAAGGAACAAGGAGGAGAAGATCCCCTGTCACCAGTAAGGAAAGCCATTCATGGCTCTCCATCACCACACCTTCCCGTGGTCACTGGGCTTGCAGGGACAGGAGGTGGGGACAAGGAGTTTTTGACTTTTGACATTGGGCACCACGGAAATTCAGCTTTACCTTTCCCTTTCAGTCCTGCTCTGTCCTTTTCCAAAAGGTAAAAAAAGAAAAAAGAAAAAAAGGAAAATAAGACAGGGGGAGGAAAGCACACTGAAGGTGGCACACCACTTGTGGGAGATGAACAGCAAGCTCTGCAGTGGCCCTCAGGTGCAGCAGAGGGAAGAGGAAGCTCTGCTGCCGATCCCACGGATCCCTCTGATCCGGGTGCCAAGACGTGAGCGGGCAATTAGCCCAGTTATGGATCTCACACCATTCGGCTCTGCTTTCTCCTGGGAAACATGAGACGGGGCAGATGCAAGCAGGTTACCGGAGAAGCAATGGCAGTTGGGTAACGCCACACTAAATGGGAGGCAGGAAGGGTTACACAGCACCGTGGGAAAGCAAAACCCAATCTCAGCTTCCCCCTCTCCCCGGCAGTTCGTAGGGACAGGCCACTTCAGCAGCCCAGGCTCTGCTGCAGAGCACCACCCGTCCCTCCAGCACCGCCTGCTCCCCTGGCCACCAGCTCCACAGGGGCTTCTCACCGGCCAAGAGGCCCATGACCGCTCGCAATGTCACGCTGCCCACCCAGAAAGGCAACGCTGAAACCTACTCCTGTTTTCCATGAGCTAAGTGAAACAGCTTAAATATTGCCCAGCGCTGCCAGCCCTTGTGATGAGTAAATGCTTTCGGGATCAGGGGGACATCTTTAAATGGCATCTGTATGGCAGGTGGAGCATCAGCTTCATCACCCCATTCATTTGTGTCAAGCGGGTGCGAGCATGCCCCGTCACTCACAGCCCGCTCGTACAGAAGGACGATGTGCCAAGCTGGGGCACGAAGGCAAGCATGCTGACCCCTCCGTTAAAATCTGTACCATCCAGCTTTTTATAGAAAACAGCTGATCTCCTAAGGAACTCCCTGTTACCATAAAATGAATTGCAAAAATTTCAGGACCAGCTGCATGACTCGGGATCTGCCAGCCCAGGTAGGTATCAACTTCAAAACACAAAAAGCTGGCAGAAAACACGCCCAATGCGGATCACCTTATTTCAAGAAGAACAGAGCTTTTTTTCCCCCACGTTTTAGCTTACTCCACCTTCTAAAATAGCCTGAACTAAGTCAAAAAAGGCATGTTCGTTTTGGAATGAAGCAGCCTGCATGTGAAGCGCTCACAGAAGAGCTGTGGCAGAACAACTTGTTCCTCAATAGCTATTCTGAACCACGGCTCGGTAACAGATCCAGAGTCCGTCTCTGTAAACGAGACGTCGTGTTGATCTGACAACCCAGTTAAAGTGGTGGGCAGGAGCTTGAAAACTTTCACAAAAGCGTAAGCTGACAACTCCCTTGACTAAGGGCACACCGACCCAAGAAAAAAAAAAAAACAGACATCGTTCATTTCTTTTCTAGAGACCTGCTTTCCAACCTCAAGTGTTTAAAAACCATTCGGTCCAGCCTCAAAGTTGGTAAGGCTGGGTGAAAAACTAACGCAACAAAAATTAGTGTGTTTAAAGTTTTCCCCCCATTTGGCACTCAGTATAGACAGCCCTTTTCCCAAAGCTTTCCTACACAACCACGAGGCCCAGAACCTTCAGTTTATTTTAAATGAAAGATTAGATATTAAAGCAAATTACAGATTTGAGGGAGCAGGAACTATAAAAGACTTGATGTAGGGCAGAGATTACAACAAGATCACAATCAATAGAAATCACTGAACATCTTGAACATTAAAGAGAAGACATTGAACTTTCAAAATAAAATTCCATTTTGCTTTTTACTATTATTCGTGATTTCAAGGTCCCAGATCAAAAAGTACTTCAGAAGAGTGACCTTTATCCTCGCTGCTTTCACACAGACTGAACACTGCCTTTCTGAAGGGAGACAATTTCTTGAAATACAGTGTCACTATTTTTCTCTTCTTATTTTTCTTCCCCTTCAAAATTTCATTCAGTGTCACAAACGCTAATTAATGCAATCCCCTTCCGCATGCTCCGTTTCACTGCCTGGCTCTCCGTATCCAGATCTCCACCATAATGGGAAAATCTTTAGGAAACGACATTTAAACAAAATAAACTGCAGAAATTTTTTCCCCCAAAAGGTTTTTACAGGTTTAGGGTTTTATACAATAGCTGGTTTTTACAAAACAAATTCAGGATCAGTGATTAAATCAGTGTCCCGTTACAACCACCCTGCCTAAAGCATGCACTGATTTCTTTTTGGGCAATGTGAATTTGTTCACCGTGGCCAACTCATACCACATCCATATATTAGATAAATACGCATATATACATATCTAGGTGCGTTCAGTCTCGTCTGGAGCTAGCTATGACCGACACGAGGCTCATTCGGCCAGGAGGAGGGTTATTAAAGCTTTATCTGCACTTGAAGCGGTTTAGTGTTACTGGGCTGAAAGGAAACAGACATCCTGTTTATAGGCTGTAGAGCCCCAATGGATAAACAAGTGCACCTCAGTTAAAAGTAGAGTAGGGGGAAAAAAAAAAAAGAAAAAAAAAAAAGGCAGAAAGAGAGACTTAGCGGGTGTCAGGATAACAAAATACCAGCTAACAAAATAAGCTTCATGCCTGGCAACACAACCCCGGGCTGCCCCACATGCTGTGGGGCTGCAGAATGTACAGAATGTCCCGCCACGCTGGGGCTGCCGGCTCCTCCAACCCCACTGCGGCGGCTGGACCCTGCTCGTCTTTCACCCCGATGCTGGGATGCTTCCTGGCACCCGGTGAGGCGACACCGCAGCTGTTTTTCCTCCCCCTCTCTGCTCTCCCAACGCACGCCCCCGCTGCCGAGGCTTTCTATGTATTTTGGTTTTCATCCGCCGGCAGGGCCGCGCCGTGGATGCTCGGGGTTTTTGCGAGGTCAGAGCAGGAAGGGTGTCACACAAGGTCAGGGCTCGCTGTGGCCATGCCTCTCTGCCCATAGCCTTCCCTCAGCATCCACTGCTGGCCACAAGCAGAGGTAGACCCTGGGCTGGATGGAGATGGTCTGGCCTGACCCAGCACCTCTGCCGTAAACCCAATCCCCAGCTATGGCAGGGACAAGACAGTCCCAAGATGTGAACCCTCCCACTCTTCTCCCATCAGAAGAACACTGAAGGTACATCTCCAGGTTAAAAGGAGATACCAGGCTTATTCTCATTCGAATTATCGTTTGCATACATGGGCCTGGCAAGAGCAAGTGGGACTGAGACAGAATTCTGGGATGGAAGCAAGAAGTGAGAGATCTTCAGAAAAAAAAAAAAAACTACAAACGTCCCTCTGCTTCTGACATTAACGATGAACTGAAAAAAGTGATAGAAAAAGTTGAGGTCCTACCCTGGTTCGATCCAAAAGCCCCTTCACCTCCACTGAATATAAACCCATAATGCTCACCCGCTCTTGGGTTACCCTTAAACAGGAAGCAGAAACCCTCTGTCCGTTCCACATCTCCCCAAGCACCAATGCTGTGGCAATGGCAACTCATTCAGCAAGTTCCTTGGAGTTGCTACAGGCTACCTTCAGCCTCGACAGCAAACCTTCCCCAATAACACAGCCACTCTTGGAAAGAGTTGGCAGACAAGGATGCCTGGTCAGTGTTGACAACACCCTACCAATCCACAGACAAACAAAGGCAGGGAACATAACCCACCTGCCAGGCTTAGACGAGTAACAAGCCCCACAAGGACTCTTCCTACCTGATTGACCTTCATAAAAAAGCTGACTGCATCTAATCCCACTTTCCACACCCACACTTTTGTTGCTCCACTGATTATTTTTTCCCCTCACCAGTGAACGCGGAAGATGGACCCACATCCAAAGCCTCCACCCTCACCCACCAACAAAGAAGGGAAAGTTTTGGCTCCCCTGCTTTTGGTTATAGGACAAGCACCCCAACCTAGCACGCAGAGGAGGATCTCAACAGAGCACCGATACCCCACAGAGTAACCTGAAACAAGAGACCCAGTTCAAGATTCGAGTGTGACTTCTCACATCTCTGTTGCCTTTTTGTTTCTCACTGCCTTGCTTTGGTTACGGGCCCAGAAACTCTCTGCAATGAAGGTGCAAAACCCAACACCTTCTCCAGCCCTTCTCAGACCTGATCCAAAGCACGAGCAATGGAGAACTATCCCTGGGCATACAAGCAGAGCTCGCTGATGACAGCAGCATTCGCCCCCTGAGCATTTCCATCATAACGTGGCTGGCACCGACAGTGCGTCACAACCACCACAAGAACTTCCCAGCTCTGCAAGGACATACAAAAACGGGACTTGCTCAGCTTTGACAGGTCCTGAGGATGAGGCAGTGCTGCCGAAGTCCTCATCCGATGAGCTGAGGCCCAGGGAACCTGAGAGCTACTCCGAAAAGGAAGTCCTGAGCAAGTAATTTCTCATTTGATTCTTATCCTACTCTTTGTCTCGTGCAGCCGAGACAGGTCTGACTCATACTGGGTTTCCGCAGGACCTGACACAACAAGTTGACGGACTCGTCTTGAAATAAAACAGCAGCAAGTGCGAGGTGACTATGTCTTGGCCAAGGATGGCCCAAATTCTAGACAGTCCTCAAAGGGACAACTCCGAGGCAAATAATTGTTAATGAACTCCTTGCTCATCAGCTCCATGTGAGCCTGAAGCCTTTACTTTGCCTCCCTTCCAGCTGGAAAGAAAGTTCATTGAGAATGAAAGCTACTGACTCGCGGGGAGGAGTGACAGATGCTGCCTGCCTGCATGTGTGAAAAAACTCTGACAGGCAGAAATAACACATCTCACATGTCTTATGGTGGCAGTGAAGCAATAAATAATCTAATAGACTACTAAGGCTCATAGTAATAATGTTGTGCTCCCTTTTCAGAAGCCACTCCCCACACTGGGTGACATCTGCCATGCTATAGATTTTCCTGGAACAGGGAGATATTTTTAAATCTCTCAATGTGGCACAAAACTGTGAGTGTATCAGCCAAAATACCAGCCACCATAGCGT
The DNA here is from genome assembly GCA_025769975.1 of Gallinago jamesoni. Taxonomy (NCBI): domain Eukaryota; kingdom Metazoa; phylum Chordata; class Aves; order Charadriiformes; family Scolopacidae; genus Gallinago; species Gallinago jamesoni. The sequence continues at coordinate 12,175,993 of JAOQGH010000051.1, read as the reverse complement.
TTATATATAGCCTTGCACATACCGTATATAGATGGGAACATAGACAGATACGTGGTATCTAGCAGCATTACAAACAGACATTCTTCTGCTGGTCGCAGAGCACTTGAGAAGAAACTTCCCAGCTCACAGCTCTGCCCATGTCAGCCTGCCCCGTATATCTCTCCATCAGCTCCTGCTCCTCAAGTGTGCTAAGTGCCGCATCTCAGTTCTTGAAGATCATCAAGACTCCATCCCTCCTCCTTCTCATATGCTCCCTTTGCTACAGGGCACTGCAGTGACAGTGATTGAGTTTCCTTCCTCCTCTGAACCCTCCTCTGTAAACACACCTTCCAAAACAGAACCCGTGGGCCCAAACACTTCCACTCTCCTTGCAGAGATAGGTCCTGGGAAGGTGGGGGAAAAGATCTTCTAAGCAGTCCAGTTCACTCAGGACACCTCCATCTAACGTGTGCAAACTCTAGATATAGCTCCTAATAGAGGCAGGAAGAAAGAGCTGCTCGTAAGAACATGAAAGGAAACTCAAAGCTGGCAATAGCTCCCTGTGGAGCACCTGTAATCGCTTCCCAGGAACTCTACTGGCACCCAAGTTATTGAAGGGGAAAAAGGGAAAAAAATAAATTAATAAGTGGCATGAGATAATGCAATACATTTTCTCACGAGCATCAAACATGCATCAGCATTTCAAACACATCGCCGCAGCCTCCAGAACCAGGTTGATGTTTAAGCTCCTGGTACAGTTATCTGCCTAATAATAACCCCTAAGAGCACTCCTTGTCTGGCTGCCTGCCAGACCACATGCAGCCTCTCTGCCCTTTTTTTTCTTTCACTTTTTTTAAACTTTGTCAGACATGGAAATGTTGACTCTAAGAAATTCAGCCTCTTCCGTGAAACAGATTGGCTGAGACTTCTTTTTTGTTGTTGAGGAAACCATGATGTACGGGCCAGGGAGGGGAGACAAAGGGGAAAACTTGTGTATTTTGCCTTCACGTGTGCTTTATTTTCTCCTTTGTCAGGAAACAGTGAGAAAGGATCTGAACCGGTTGCCGTCAGCTGTGTTGGAAGTGATTGTATCAGCTCCACCTGCTTAACATGGGTATTATTCAAGACTGCAAGGACAATGACTTGGAGACAAATCAGCAGCGACTGGTGCCTTCTCAAGGGACAAATGCAACACACTCGTGCATGACAAGCAATCCACAATTGCAGGGTAGTCTCAAGGTTGGGAGGAGGAAGGAAAGCGGTGAAGGCTGAACATCTCCATGTGTCTGGGGAAAAAAAGAGGTATTACAAGGAGATCACAGCTTGTTCAAACATTTCAGAGTTTGCTCCACAATAATTGCAGCACTCGGAAGCAACAAAAGAACCGCGCCGAGAGATCCAGCAGCTATGGCTCGGGGAGGAACATCGTGTCCGTGTCAAGCTTCAAAGCCTTATAAACTGCAAGGAGTGCAACACAGCTCCTTCACATTCAGAGAAGAACAGCCTTGTCGGAGCAGGCTGCGAGGCACCAAGCTTTGCCATTTACACCTGCTACAGATCGGGCCCCACAAGCTCAGGTATGGTGTTCCTCATAGCTGCTCTGCTCGTGAAAAAGAAAAGTCGTGGTATCAAAATAACAACGGAGCCTCCAATAAGCACGTGGACAGCAGTACAGGGTGAAGGAACTGCTCCTCAAGCACCACAAAGGCACTTAAATGGTGTCTTTAAAAGGAAAAGGTAAAAGATAAAAGGGGGAAAAAAAGTGTACCTTTGCATGTCCCAGCACAAGCAGAAAGCCCCAGGTCACTGCTGTAGGTAACCAGGAGTTAGCTGTGCTCCCTGCACTCTTTTAGGCAGAGCAAGGCTGTTCTGAGGGGGTGCCCCACTGTCACCACTCTGCACGGTGCTCTAAAACATCCTAGGGACTTTTTTTTTTTTTAAATGAACTATACACAAACAGCACCCTGTCCAAAGCTGGCTGCTGGTGTGGCATCCGTATTGCCAGTAAGACCCTGTGAAGTTTTAAAGAGTAGATTATGCCTGCAAAGACTTTTGTCACTGCCTGCTCTGCCTCCACCACGTACCCCATTCTACCACCACCAAATACCCCATTCCCCGGTGGTTTTACTCCAACAACTTCACAGGCTTTCCACCAGAAGAGCTGCTCAGAGACAACAAACAGCCTGCTCACGGACACAGTGTGTACAGCTCAAATGGAAGAAAAGCACTGTAGCCCATTCTGCACCTTACTTCTCTGGGATTAGAGCAAGTGATAACATCTCAGTATCTTGTCCAAAGCCCTGAAAAACACCAGTGTGTCCCCCTCAACTGCTGTAAATACTTAAACATACGTACCCATATACACACGTAACAATGCCAAATGATGCTCCACCAAAACAAACAACATCCGGCATCAGACCCTCGTGACCCAGATGGGTGAGTTTTCAGATGAATTTACCACTTTTGCCCCTACGCAATCAGGGAGGTGGAACCAAGCCAGGAACGAAGGAAGGCATCGCCCTTTGCAAACATCCAACAAGCCCAACTGAAAACGCCGAGCCCAGCACCTTCAGAGTCATCCCCTGCACACCCTGCCAGGGCAGGCGGTTAGAGATGAAAAAGACTCACTGGGAAAGCTCTTCCGTAGAAGCTGATATTTTAGCTATTAAAGGAGTTTCTGTTTAAATAGACATTAACTGCGTACACTCAGGAATTTCTCAGTTTTACCACTTAAAAACCACCCAAAGCCACTTTCAGGCTTTTCCTTTTTTCTCTCCCACCTTTATTTGCTCTGTAAACACATTTGTGTGTACCCTGGATCCTGTAACATTCAGTTTCTGAGACAGCAGCTTCAAAGCAGAGCAGCAGCTATCTGGGCAGCTCACCAACTGCCAAGCATCCTGATCCTGCCCCTGCCATCCGAGCACACCACGATGCAGAACTCCTCCCACGACCTTCTCCTCATCCAGGATGAAGTGGAAGATGCCAAGGTGTCTTTTGTACTACCAGATAACGTTATCAGGAATGAGTGCCCACAAACTCAGCCACCTCCCTCACAGGCTGAATTTCTCACAGCAAAGCACCACCTGGTAGCGGTGGGGTTTGTTTATTAGAGAAGCTTTGCAAGTTTTCCAGCAGATCAAGGCCTTGCTTGTGGCAGGTGGATGATGTGCTATAGTTGCAAATACTCTGCAGTCTTTTGAAGAGGCCGTTGAAGTCAGCCCAGTGATATTTCCCATCCCATTGGCAGGCAACATGGCATTTGCCATGCCAGGCGAGAGCAATGGATAGGGATCACCTGATGGAAGGAGCCCTGGAGGAGAGCATCCTCCTGTGCACCAGCATAATTATGGCTAGCTGCTACAGTAGGGCTGCCCACAAAGGTACCCCTGAAGATCCCAAGAAGGAAACGACAAAGGGGGCCAGGAAACTTGGATCAATTTTTGGCCTGGAGTAACATGTTCAATTTTGAGCCCCCTACTACAGGTGAGGTGCTAGAGCATGTTCTGAGAAGGGCAACAAAGCTGGTGAGGGGTCTGGAGCACAAGCCTCGGGAGGAATGGCTGACGGAACTAGGTTTGTTCAGCCTGGAGAAAAGGAGGCTGAGGGGAAACCTTATCACTCTCTACAACTACCTGAAAGGAGGGTGTAGGGAGGTGGGGGTTGGTCTCTTCCACCAAGTAACAAGCAATGGGACAAGAGGAAATGGCTTCAAGTGTGCCAAGGCAGGTTTGGATTGGATATAAGGAAAAAATTCTTCACTGAAAGGGTTATCAAGCATAGTCAAGCAACAACAGACTGCCCAGGAAAGTGGTCGAGTCCCCACCCCTGGAGGTATTTAAAAGACATGTAGATGTGGTGCCAAGGGATATGGTTTGGTGGTAACATGGTAGTGCTAGGTTAGCAGTTGGACTTGATGATCTTAAAGGTCTCTTTCATCAAAAATGACTCTGTTTCTATATTTGTACACACACATGTATACATACAAATGCTTATATACATATGTGCACATCTGTGTAGCTTTGGGCAAGTCCTGCATCCTCCCTCCCTTACTAGTCAGTAAATGGAGGGTAATAACACTGCCCTAAACATACTTTTAAATCGAACAACTGTGTAAACACCTGCAGGCAATAGGAACCCCAGCGTCTCCACCTCCAACCCATCACTGCAAACAGCAAGAAACTTCAGCAAGGACACATCACCGAAACGTCTTATCAGGCCAAGGGAGCAATCAGTGGCACCAGACCAAAGGGGTTGCTGGCAGATATCCCACAATACTTTCTATTATGTCCCTTTATATTGCTTTATGCCTTGCACATCCCTTGGACTCCCTCCCAAAGAGGAAGGCTGGGAGTGACTCCTCTCAAACAGTCCTGCTCCATGCCTGGAGTGACATGAAATCCCCTGAGAGCAGCCAGGCGTCTCTTTTGCCTCTGAAAGCAGGTCATCTCCACCATGCTCAACCTCAGCCCACCCAGAAAGTAAGGTCTGAACCAAAACTCAAACACCCTTGTGGTGTGCGGGCTACGCCACTGACTTACATGCACCAAGAGACACCACCACTAGGTCTAGCAAAGCAGCCTCTGCAGCATCTCATAGAAGTGGGGGGGGTGAGAGGATGGGAGTAATTTTTGGCAATGAAAATGTAATGGAACATTTTGTATTGATCTATTGTGGTATGAGTCATTTTTAGAGTGATTCGCCTCCTCTTCCCCTCGCTTCCCCACCCCCAAATTATGGACTGCAAGAAATGAGCCGAGATAATGGGCAATTTCAGATGTTCTAAGCTCAGGTTTTTCTCCTGCTGGAACAGCGTGCCATGATAGTAGATGGACTGAGCTCCAGAGGAGATGCCCTTCATATTCCCACACCTTTTACCAGCTGCAAAGAAGCTGCATCTAAATAACAGGTAATTGTAAAGGACTAGGAGGATGGGAGACTACTTTTGAGAAGAAATGAAGGACCAGAAAGAAGATCTGGAAAGCATCAGCAGGGAAAATAGACACCAAAAACAGATGGGGATCAGACACAAGCCCCCCCAAAATATAAGCAACATGGAAGGGGATCAAATGGGGGAGGGAAAAGGTAAAGCCACTGCTGCTGCTTTAGGAGAACTCTGTGGACCTTCCAGTCTACAGGCACTTGCCATTATAAATGCCAAACATGAAAAATAATCACTTCCAAATAAAGAGAGGAGGAAAAAAAAGAAAAATCAGAGAAAGGGAAATAAGGCTGGTGACAGTAAATTAATCCTCAAGTCCTTCAGTCCTTGGGGATGAAACAAAACCCTTAAGGAAGCTGTGGAAGTCCCAAGGTCTTTTTAGGAAACTAAAAGCTGCATACACAGGAATCAGATGACAAGTGAGTTTTCCCACCTCGTTCCATGGAAGTTAGAGCACAAGGACCTTTGTGTAAAGATTACTGTTCTTCTTTTATTTGGAAGTGGGTATGGCGCAACATAAACCACTGACCCTACCCATATCTCATCAGATGCCACTAAAGTGCACTTGAAAACCTACCCATACCACATACATTGGTATTAAGTATATATATACACACAGAGCCAATCTCTGATTTGCTGTCTAAGTTCCTTTAGAGGACTAACTTTGATGGCATTAAGCAGAAGGTGGCAAGTTACTTATACCCTTGTCTATTAAGGTTTGGCAACAGTGCACACACAGGATCACATGGGGTGTAACCACCCAGCACCCCAAACGCACGGGGCGTTCCAGCCCAGGCAAAAGATCTTTGGACGCTGGACTTCAGCCAGGACCAGTACTCTCCATTCAGAGAAGAAACTGGTACACTGGAAGATGACTAATACCGGTAGCTGAGTTACAGCATAGCTTTTAACATACAACGAAGAAACGTTAAGGTCATCTCGACTCTCATCTACAGCATCCCACAGTATCCCCTCCCACAGCTGACTCGCTGTTCTTTTTTTCCTCCTACTTCTTTTCTCACTTTCTACCCTCCCCTTCAACCTTTCCTTTCAGGTCTTTTTACCTCCTTGTATACCGATTTACCTTCCTCTGTCCATCCACTCCTCCAGTACCTTAAACACCCTTCTCATCACCCACAACTCCCACCTCACAACGCCTTTTCTTCTAGGAATCTTTATCTGGATTTCAATCTCCAGCAATTGCCCATGCCTTCCCTTTCCCGGCCCTCAAGCCCATGTTTGTCTGCCTGGGATTACAGACTCTTTAGGACAATGACTGTCTTCTTCCCCACTTGAAAGCAGGGTATACGTTTATGGGGCAGGTAAATGATAAACAAGCAGTCTCAGCACTTCAGGGTGGGCTCCCTCTGCCAAGCTCCCTTGGTGTTTGCCTTCCCCTCCCCACAAACTAATCAACCCCGTAAGACTTTTTCTTCCCTTATCTCTCAGCTACAAGGCTATCACTTAAATTTATCAGCATTCTTCAAAAAAATAGTTGAAAAATAGTTGAGAATAGTTTAGGCTACCCAGGGAAGTGGTTGAGGCACCATCCCTGGAGGTGTTCAAAAGACGGGTTGATGGAGTCCTTAGGAATATGGTTTAGTGATTTTTGTCAGGGTTAGGTTGATGGTTGGACTAGATGATCTTTAAGGTCCCTTCCAACCTAGACGATTCTATGATTCTATGAAAGGGAGGTGGGAAAACAAAGAGCCTTTAACAGCCCTGCTCACCTACAAACTCAAACCCCGAGATATAGAGGAGCTTGTGGGAGCCCTGTGAGAGGAGAATATGGCCAGAAATAACTCACCAGGATTATTTCAAACCCCACATGGCCCATTTCTATTCACTTTTCAGTGGGTTTCTGGATGAGCAGACACATATAGCTGTTTGCTGGGGGAGCATCTACCAAATCTACATCGACTTCCACCAGCCGAGCACATCTCTGCCTTTGGAAGGAGGTTGGAAAAGAGACAAGTGGGCTGTTGAAATGGAAAGCTGGGGTAAGGGGAAAAAAATAAAGTTCTGAAGAAAAGATTACCCACAACACGTGACATCAAGACGTGACTAAGAGGCAGCCCATGTTCCAAGGGAAAAGAAAACAAGCAGTGAAGGTAAAATTCCAACTCCATGTTAAGGTTGAGCTGATGTATCAAATCAGCCGGCTGTTTGGCAACAACAGCCATGCATGATGGGGGATTTGCATAGCAGGAGCAGCACTTCTCAGGAATCAATGTGATAAAAAGCTCATTCAACCAAATAAATAAAGAGGGCAAGAGCACTTGCTAGACCGTTCACAGAGTTGATGCTATCAGCTGGCTCCTTATCTCATGAGAACCTGAGTTGTCTGGGGTTTCCTAATGCTCCAAGTCACTGCTCTCTGGCCCCTACACTCCTCCACCATACGGACTTCACCCCCCGCCTCCCCCTACTCACCAGCCCCTCGCCTACACAAGGACATCGTCTCAGTCACTTCGAAAGACCCATCTCCAGCGTCCTTCCCGCTTTGAGAAATTCTTTCCCTAGGAGCATGCTTAAAAACCACGATCTTCTCTGTCCCTACAGTCTTAACAGCCTCTATGAGATTATCTGACATACCTTTCTTACACATCTCGGAGAATTAGCTGATAACTAACAAAGAACTGTGGGCAGCGCATGCATCAGGAAGCATAAGAGATAACACTGTTATGCGATGAGAAACCTCATCCAGACCCCTAGGAAAAATTACAATTTTTGTTATTGGTTTCATCTCATCTCACCAGACTACACAGCAAAGGGAGTGCTGTGTCCCTCAGTAAATAATTCAAGCAAATAATTTACAGGGGGCATTAAAACCACCCTGCGATTAAGAGACGGTGACTGCAGGCAAGTCAGTGGGCAACCAGAAAGGTGCAATGAAAATTAAAGCACAAAAGGAGAGGGCAAAGCAATCACCTAGAAAACAACAGGAGATCACGCAAGACCACATGAAAGCAACAAGCACCCCCTTCCTTCGCGCGGAATGCACTTTTCTGCACAGCTGAAGATAGAGATTTCACAAGCTAGAGATTGAAGAGCTGGTGCTCTACACTGCCCCTGGAGACTTGCCCAGAAGTTTTTACGTTGCTCAGCACCCTGCGCATGAAAGGGCAGCACCGGGGAGGCTCCTGGTGAACTCCTGCTGGCCAAGCTGTCTGGCAGGTATAGCTAAAAAAGCCATTTTTGGAAAAAAAAAAAAAAAAAAAAAAGCCTTTTTATAGCTTATCTCAGTGGAGACAGCTGCCTCACGTCTCTAGAAATAGCAGGATTTAACAGCCATGTTTGCAGGGACAGATTTTAAAGGTTCCATCTTCTAAGAAACAACCTACACATCCAGAAACAGGAGGCCAGATTTGTTTTGGTACCGGAACCCCCTTCCATATGCTGAGTGTGCCCACGGATTTGCAAAAACCCTGCTCTGAAAATGGGATGTTCATTCAGCAACAGGCGACAAGTAACTCGCGTCTGCCTTCCTATAGAGTCTGTTCCCGGTGCAATCAGCGGCAAAATAGCACACGATTAGGCTGATATTGCCTTTTGCTGAAAATTGCTGGCACTTTAGAAGTAAAACAGTGGCGGAGGAGAGCATTAAACACTGGAAAACAAGACTAATTAGTTAAATAAAAATACCCCGCAGCTACAGCTGATCAGCACCTCTCTGTTATTTCTTTTCGGAAGGAGCGAGCCAGGATCAGATCCATAAACGCTGCGATGATTCATTTGAGGTGATAAAGACGGAGCACGGGCTGCGTTCCCAGGTCGGTCCCACGGCTGCAAAACCCAGCCTCCTGAGCCTGGAGGAGCTGCTTCAGCCACCCCACCTCCACCGTGTTCGTGAGCACGATGGGGATAAGTGTTATTTTCCTACCTTTTAGCAATAGCAAGCTTTTTTAGATAAAAAGCACCCAATTCCCATGAACTTAACACTGGAAGAGCTTATGCTAAGGATGTAAATGGCTCTGAATGTAACAGACCTCTGCAAAATTTCAGCATTACCACCTTTTACTAGCAACAGTTGGACCAGTTGTCTACAGCATCTTCCTCATTATGAGATTATTTATTTATTTTAGTTTTTTTGAAACTGAATGAAGGGGTACTAAAGACAACGACCTGCTGTGAAATGACCAAAATTCCCATGCAAACAACCCATTAGCAGTGTTCAAATGCAATTTAAATTACTAGTTGTTAAAGTGCTCCTCAATTTCATGGTAAGTTTCCAAGGAAAATTACATGCTATGTACTATTTAATTGATTGTTTTCTTCTTCTTAACATCCATTTATTCCCTCCTCCTGTCTTTTCCTTAATTTTAAGGGATAATAGTGACTTTTCAGGGAGGAAGAGGGAACGACTAAAGGAGTTGAAGAGGGATTTACCTGAAGAACACGGATGTAGGAGGGAAGTGGATGCAAAAAAGGGGCAGTTTCACTGGAACTCGTCCCTGTGATATTTTCACAGCAGGGGTGTGAGACAGCACAAGGACTCCTTTCCTCCCCACCACAGGCAGGGAGGCTTTTGAAAACTGATGTTTCTTTAAAACATCCTTCCCATGGCAAAGCAATAAGCCACTGGGGAGCCTTACCCACAGTTAACCATTAGAAAATGGTGGTACAGCAACAAGAGCAACTTGTTTCCTCCCCCCAGCCACCCTAGTCCTTGAACCGACACGCTCACTGGAGGCAAACAAGTTTTTCTCATCTGGGAGATCTCATCCCAAATGCAAATACCTAGTTCACAGGAGTGCGCTCCTCCCCCCCCCCCAAAGTTGACTGAAGAATTAGGCTGCGAGTGAGACCTCCTGCTGCTTGCAACAGCTGTTACACAGGAATGTGTATTATAAACCTAATAACAACAGACATTTCTTAAAAGCCTGCACTCTGCTCAGATCCGAGGAAGGAGCAGCGGTATGATTAGGTAAGGTACCATCTGGAAACTCCTGAACTCAAGATACGTGTAGGGATCATGTCACACACCAGCAACAAGCATCAACTTCATGAAAATATACAATCCAACCTGATTTACCTTTAAGCAACCAATGCAGAAATATTTTGTGGTCAGAAAAGTATGACTTTATTAGAGTTAAGTGAGATGGGTTTCACAGTACCGCTCGGCACAAGGCTGCGAAGCTCCCACCCGCCTGCAGGACCTGAACGCGCATGTGGGACACCATCACGTGGGATTCAGAGATTTGCACTTTTCCCAAATCATGCCATAGTTTCTACACCCGCACAGCAGGATAATACAGTTTTCCTCAGCCTGCCGGCTCGATTTAGTGTTTTAAGGCTCTGAAACCTTTGCCTATAGGAATGCAAATTACCAGATGTGTAGAACCATCCTGGGCTCATAGACTTGTCTCGCCTTCATCCCTTCCATGTCCATATGTGCTAGCTCCATGCTATCTGGGCAGCTTCTCTTACCCGCTGTGGGGCACGCACACCCAGCCCTTAGTGCAGGCTAAACCCCCTCACAGCAACCGAGTCACACAGTGACAGCGTCACCATTTCACCACGTTCTCTGCCGTACCAGCCCTGGATCGATTGATTGGTGTCGGGATGAAGGATGGGCTGTGAACCAATCCTCCTTACATGGGAGCTAAAGCAAATCCTCTGCGTTTAATACATCATTAGAAGTGATAGAGAGAAGCTTAAGAAAGGCAGGCATGGAGCCCTCTGAACACGCTCAAGGTCCAGGGCCACAGAAAGCTTCTCAGATTCAAGCATTTACAGGGTACCAGGCTGCAGAGGGGAAAAAAAAATAAAATACAAAACACTTCACACAGCTGTATTAATTTGCAGGCCAGCCCTTAATGGCTCTGTTCCTGGAGCAGAAGAAAGTCCACTGTGGATCCTGGTTAGCATCAGTGATCACTGGATCTGCCCAGGTCCTGGAGAAATACCAGATGGAAAGAGAGCCCTGGAAACCTGCAGTCCCAGCCATGGGCATCCTCCATCCTTCAGGAGCATCTCCAGCCCTGGGGGGAACACAGGCAGCACGTGGGGAGCTCATCCTTCACCGTCCATCCAGCTTTCAAGTCATATCCTCGTAGCAATGTGATGTTGCACAGAGAACGATTGGTACCTAAAGATTAATGTCCCCAACATGCTGCCCCAGGCGTGCCAGAGTAGCACTGCCCAGAGGCCTGGGTTACAGCATCCGGGCACGGCTTGTCCTTGTCTTCAGCTGTCCTGGTGAGCAGGAAAGAAGGGAAACTGCGAGGGGATCAGAACATCGTCATTTCCAGTCCCGCCGTGCTGTCCCCGAAACACTAAGCTGGGCCACAAGCAGCTGGGCAAAGGCTGGACTTGCCACGTCCAAGTGCCACCAGAAGCAGCGGCTGATCCAGGGCGTGACGGAGCGGGGGGAGTGGGCACGGCCCGTGGCAGGGGGCCACACGTGCACACCCAAAGGCAAAGCGCAGCGCACGAGGAGCGACACAGCCGGCCGGCTCACTGCCTCCCACAGCTTGGCACCACCACACATGGCAGAGGACGGGGGCTCCTTGACAAGTATGCTGGGCTGAGGCTTCAGGTGACCCCCAGCACCCTGTCTGCCAACCCGACCCCAACACCATCCCTGCAGGCTGGGCGCCCTTGGGGACAGCGGTTCCTTCCTTCGCACCGGTACCAAGCCCAGCCCAGCAGGGCCCCAAGCCCAAAAACTGCAATAATCCAAGGAGCTTGTTGAAACATCAAGGATTAAAACGTGGCTGAAGTCTGCAAACCCCCAACACGTCACGTCTGCAGGAAGAGGTTCCAGCAGTCCCTGCATCACCTTTTGGGGCCAAGTACTTTTCAGCTCGCATCCCATCCTCCTGCCAACTAAGCCAAGTATCTCTCCCTGCCCAGAGCAATCAAGCCAATTTCATACCTTAAGGACCTGCAGCAAATCCCCATCTCTGGAAAAAAAACCAAGCCTCAAACTGAGTGTTTATTAATCCCTATTTAAAAGGGCAAAAGAAAACCAACAGGAGATTTAACTCTCTAGCAAAGGTCTTAAATTTAAAACAGGGAGACTAGGATAAAAACAGGTTTGAATCAGCCTAAAAATACCAGTTAGGCAAGAAGGCACAAGCATCACTGACCAGCAGTAGGAACTATAAAGGGATTTTCACCAGCACCCCTTCCCAAGTAAAAGGATGAAGTGCAGGGCTTTCTGTCTGAGGCACAAGACTGGATGCTACACAACCCCGGAGCAGCGTCAAAAGCACTCTATACGTGTTACATGCTCCAAATGATAAGAGGAATGTGGGACGGTGGATTTCTAACTCCAGATTCCCCAACATGGTTTTAGCTGCCATGAATAAAACAGGAAGCAGAGCATCTTCCAGGTTCCCCCCACGCCCCTGGCTGTCTGGATGAACTGTGGTTTCCGTTCAGGAAAGAGAAAGGAAAAGGGGGAAAAAAGAAAACAAAAAAAAAAAAAAGCACCAGCCAGCTGCAGTATCAGGCAGATTAAAAACTTCACACTAAGTAAAAATAAAGAATAACAGGAAAAACCAGGCGCTGAACCTTCATCCAGTTACAGCAGCTAAACTTCTTCAGGTCCCTAATAAAACCAAGTTAAATATTAACATTTGAGAGAAATATATCCATACGTTTTACAGCCTTTTTAACACACACTCTTGCTTAGGAGACAGAAATCATACTTAAGCTGTATTTTACTTGCTGACCACACACATATACACTCATTTAACTCGACAGTGCTCTGCTGCCTTGCTGCATTAGCCAGTGAAACTAAAAGGAAGAGCGTGACTGAACGGGAGCTGCTTAAATTATCTTTATACCTAGGCCTGAAGAAACATTTTGCCTTTGAGACCAATCCACTAAGCTAACTTTCCCTGCTACAGAAGGTTTCATTGAGTCCCTCGCTGTTGACTGGCGATCCACATGCCTGCCTCCATCAGCAACGCACACACTTTGATGCAATCCATCTGACTAAACAAAATAAAAAAAAAAAATAAAATCCCAAGTTGCTTGCTAAAGCAGCAATGATGCACTTACCAGCATCCAGGCAAGCTCCTTCGCTAGCACATTTCCCTCTCAAGCAGATCAAATTTGGAACAAGGTCCAGGAGCAAGAGAGAACTGAAAACTGACCACAACGGGCTTCCAAAACAAGAAAAGGGGGGGGGGAGAAAAAAAAAACCTTACTACAGGAATTCAAATCCTGCTTCCACCAGACCCTGAGTCACCTCCCCTCCCTTGCAATAGATCAGAGCAATGGGTAAACATTTCCAAATATGGAGATCAAAACTCCAAAGGATGTCAAAAAAAAAAATCACCCTTCTCTCCCTGGCTTTGGCACAGGGATGACTTGCCCCTCTGAAGCCTGAGCTGAGCACATCGCTGTTGCTGACCTACACGCAGCCTGGGGCCATGCATCGCCATCTTGACCTGCGTTTTGGAGGCTCCTGGCTCAACAGCTGACACTGCACCTCTGTCCCCTCCCAGGGATGCACGGGGACATGCAGTGGGGGCAGCTCCAGGGGCCACCGCCCCTTGTCTCCTACAGCAAACCTGCCTCTTGGCCCTCAACTCATCAGCAGAAAGCCTCCTAGAACTACTTTTTGGACTACTCTTCTAAGGCAAATAGGCAAATTCAGCCTGTCTCTAGTGACACTAGCTCAACAGAGCTCAGCCATCAGTCCCAGTAGAGAGGTCCTTCTGCCAGGCTCCACACCAGCTGCCCACCTGGGGCAGGGAAATCTCCCCAGCCCTGCCTCATCCAGCTGGTGCTTTGATTTGTATTTGATTTTGCTTTACAAAAACAAACACATGACCATGGCTCTGCAGAAAGAAACATGCCACTTGGACAAGGCAAGATGTCCCTGCAGGGCCAAGGACCCCCAGGAGGGCAGCATCCCTCAATCCCTGCTGGGACACATAACACAGCATCCTGTGGCAGGCGTGAAGAGGGAAGCACTCGGCCTCCCCCATCCCTAGGAGAGGGGCTTGAGGGTTAGTGCTGAAGCCCCTCGGAGCAAATTTAGGAGGGAGAACAGGCAAGCAGGGAGGTGAGGGTGCCTGCCAGCACTGGATGACAGCCTCCTGGTAGCTGCCGCCATGGGCTCCGGGAGCAGGCAGCCTCTCAGGAATGTGCACATCAGGACATTTTCAAAGGGAAAGAGGCTGCCGAGGCCATCCAACCAGACCCGAGTGATTCCTCGGCACCACCCACAAGATGCTATTGAATTTATAGGGAAGAAATTCCAGAGCTGACTCTGCCCATGTATGGCCAAAACAAACTGTCAAAAAAGCGACGTTATAGTACATCTGGCTTTCACTGGGACTGAAGCGCAGGCTGCGGGAGGAGCCGAAATCCTGCAGTGACAGCAGCTGTACAATTACCTCCAGTACCTAGGCTGAGGCCAGGGACCCGTGGCAGCCTGAGTTTAGCACCCAATATCACAGGCGACAGAAAACATGTAAACCTTTGCTTTAGAAGAAAGCAAAGCTTTCTGCCTTTTCAAATAAGAACTGCATCTAACTTAGTGATCTGCCCCTACCACGACAAAAAGATAAACCTTGCCAGGCAGCACCAACACATGCCCATTACGCTGGTAGTTATAAAGGCAGCTTGAAAGAGCCAGCAGTCCAAGTGTCACTAAGTGGTACACCAGGACAACGTCAATGCAATGCAGGCTGGGACTAGCTCTCAGTGGGCAGCTGATCAAGTATTTTTTCTAAAAACCCCCTAAAACCTCCCCTAGAGCCATGCGTCCCACCTGGCAGCTGGGCCACCAGGAGCACTCTCCATGACCAGAAGTGGGAGATATTCTGAATGCTGTAGTCACCCTGGTAGAAGATGCTCAAAACCACCAAAGCAAGAAGAGTCAGGTAGGTGCAGGTTTTACAAACTCTCCCGCATTTTCCAGCCCCCTGCAGAAAACAGTTCCCAAGGTATTACTTTTTGCAAGGACAAACAGCAGGATGAAGTAGGGAATAACATAAGCCAAGGAAGGGGAAAAAAAGCATGGAAGGAGAACACTTGGAATAGCAGAAACGCCATCCCGGGCGTGCACCAGCCCTTACTGCTCTGGGGTCCCACAGCACAAACAGGTTGAGGTTCTCCTTAATGGTTAAATGCCACTGCCTCACCTGCCCTGCCAGCCAGGGAAATATTAGCTGTGTCAGCTCGAGAGGCAAAGGGCTTACCGAACCGGAGAGGAATGCAGGCTGCAGCGGCACAGGCGACCAGGGAAACCAAACCCAGGGGGACGCGGGCTGCTCGGGTGGCCTCTGCCTTTGCACGGGGGTCAGGCAGGGTACGTCTTACAGCTCCTGGGACTGAAACCTGGATCTTCGTGACCTTAGAGGGACTCTCATGCCAGAAACAAATATAGCTCTTAGAGGGGCTCAGGGGCCCGAGCACCCAAGGACAAGCTGTTTCCCGGCTGCTGGCAGGCAGCCCAGAGCTGCTTTTCAATAAGCGCAAGTTGTACCAATCGGACCGGGAACAAGCATGTGTCTTCTCCAAGCAGCATTTGCTGACAGGAGACCCACAATGTCGTTATTCCCCCAGCCTCAAGTTCCCCAGGACAGCGTTAGAATCTCCTCTCAGTTTCCCAGCTGAAATGGCGCTATAGCCTCTCCCTCGCCACTGCGCTCACTTTAAACAGCGGAACCTTGGCATGAGCATCCAGTGCCTCTGCTTTAGAGCACCTTCCTCTCCAAACAACTAGAGGGATGGACATATCCATGTCCAACCACAGCCTAATCAGGAGCTACCCTGCTACGTGGCACTACAAGTCCCTCTCCTCGCCACAACCCTAGCCCTGGAAAGTAAAAGCTTGGGGGCCTGGGAATAAAATCCAGCTCAAGGCTCCTGCACAGCAGTACAGACCATTATCAATCGGCCACCAGGTCAGGCGTGGCTAATTTCATTTAAATGACATTACATAAGCAGGACCACTGAGATCATTTGATTCACAAAAATGCCTTGAAAAGGGGCAGAGAGCACAACTCGCATGGCACACAGAACACAGGGACTGCTCCAGCGTCACGGGAACATGGACCACGTAATGCAGACAGCAAGGACAGGGGATGCTCATACGCACACATACGCTTCCTCCCTCAGCATGCACAAAAGCAGACTTAGGGCTTGCAAGCTGAAGTCCTGCGCAGCCAAAAGTTAGCACAAATGTTTGTGACAGTTCCACTTTGCAGGCAAAGGCAAAAAACCGGGTGCAGAGGAATAAATATAGAAAGAAGTCAGGCAGGCAAAGCAGGTGCTGGCTTGTAAAACCTTGGCTAGAAAGGCTGCCCAGGAGGTTGAATCTGGTAGTTTTGCAACAGCTCCAGTCAGAAGAGACAGAAAAAGAAAAGAAAAAGAGAGAACATGAATGCATATGCATTCTTTTATCACCATATATAGTACACACAGACATTTGGTATATACACCCCCAAGCTCTCATACGCCACCATGTAATATACACTATGTGCATCTTTGTTTCCATGTGCCTAGATTTGCACAGCGTGTGCATATATACGTATATATGTATGTGCATTTCTCGTGCATGCGTGTGACACTATCCCCCACATCACCTATCCGTGCATGCTGTCACACAACACGCTGATGGATGGAGCCCATTTAAAGCCCTAGTGCCACAGTCTGGGACGACTTCTGAACACTCGCAGCTTCTTGCTGCTGAGCCCTTCCACACCAAAACCTCTGGGTACAAGCATCTCCAGAGAAAACACCAGTGTGTCTTGCATTTTTCTAGTGATCCCAGCTCTCCCTCCACACTCCATTAGGAGAGGACTTTATTTTTTTTTTGCAGAGAGCTATGAACAAGGTGCCACTGTCAGCAAAGCCACAGAGCCTTCTCAGCAGTTGCCCCTCGTGCCTGTGAAATGTGTTTACGTACCGGTTCTCACACTGCACAACCTTGCTGGTGGGTCAAGCTCAGAACAGGGCTTTTGGAGACACACAGGGCTCCGCCAGAGTCACGACTTTGGGTTTCTTTCCCAGCACTGTAAAGAAAGAGATATCCATGTGATGCATGCCGTTTGGGCCTCCCAACAGCTCATCTCCAAAACTTGCAGTTAAACCCACACAGCTTCTGGGAAACACAGCATTTTCCTCCCCAGCTTTCTTAGGCAGAAGCCTCCATACTCCTGGACTCCTTTTAGCACCCCCTATAAGTAAGCATCACCACGTCGAACTGGGCCAACGACCAGCAGTGGCTGTCAGCTGCCACAGCTTGGTCAACAACTTATACCTCCTCCAGCCATGGCTCCTTTACTGCTCTTATGCCCCTGAGAAGGGGGAGTTAAAAAAAGATGTAAAATGAAGCAAAAAATAAGAAAACAAGGTTAATCCATCACTCATCTCTGGGATCTCAGGCACAGCAAGGGAGCTAGGAAGAATCATTTAATTCAGTTTGAAGCTACAGGGTTTGCCAC
This sequence comes from Gallinago jamesoni, assembly GCA_025769975.1. Classification (NCBI taxonomy): domain Eukaryota; kingdom Metazoa; phylum Chordata; class Aves; order Charadriiformes; family Scolopacidae; genus Gallinago; species Gallinago jamesoni. Next base: position 12,158,656 of record JAOQGH010000051.1, on the reverse strand, counting down.
TACCACAAGCACAGCTACACCACCATCCTAATCATCACGTCCCCCACCTCAGCACAGCCTTTTCTCTGAGGAGCTCTGCCCAATTCCCATCAGGAACTGCCTCACTCTCTCCTGTAGCTGCAAAGCAGACACGACCCCTTCTTGAAGTGACAGACTCGGTGTCGTTTTTCCCCTCTGCAGAAGATGAAGGCAGAGCAGAGGGGACAGCCAAGCCACACGACTGTGGTCTTACACACATTGCCAGGACACACGGTGGGGTGCATCCCACAGAGATAGGCGGCATCTGAATTGCACACTCCTTCCTGTCCCCACCAGCCCATGGCTGGCATCCCGTCTCGGCCACATCCTGGTCGCCCTGATGGCCCTATCTCTGCTTATGACAGGGGCTGCTCAGCAGAGAAAGTTACTGCTGTTTGCTGGTGTAACGATGTAAATGCTCAGTTCAGGTTTGGATTTGCTGTACCTGCGCTGCTCACAAGGGTACATGTGAGCCCACAAGCATACAACCAACATGAAGCTAATTGCAAGACTGTGCTGGTGGCTCACAGTCCAGGTTCCTCCTCCCTGTTGCCCAGTGCCTCTGCCAGCACCCTGTGTCACCCATGCAATGCCTGATGCTGCAGTAGCCAGGAGAGAGACAGGGCTCTCGTCTCTCCCAGGAGGTGGTAGATGCCCATTGCACCAACACCACAAGAACATGACGAGACCCAGACAGCACCTTCCCAGTCCACTCCCATGATCCCTGTGGTGGCACCCAGCCCCGATTCCTCACAGGCTTGGACAGGTATAAAAGTTCCCAGGACCCTCAATGCTCTTATGTGATGAAGACAAATTTAAGCAGAGATCGCAATGGCTTCTTCCCACTTACTGTAGGATTGGGATGAAGATGAGTAACTGCAGGGTTTTATTGCTGGTGAACTCAGCCAAGGAGCAATTTCTCTCCATCCATCAAGGAGGAGACAAGTACAAGCAAATATTATGGCTGTGCATGTTTACTTTTCATTTTAAAATGATGTAGAGTTATATACAATCTAGGTCCTTCCCACAAGCTCCTGGCAAAACGCCCTTTGGTCTTATCTGTAAAGGCAGAAGACAACAACATTCCCCTCTGGTTCCAACACTGTTTCAATTCAACCCACAACAGCACCTCCGGGAGCTCCAGGTAAGATAGTATTTCTTGGGATCCAACCTGTGTTTAAACGTCCTTGGCTCAGGCTTGTTTTTCACCAGGTTTAACTCCAGAAGTGTTTACAAGATCAGTTATAGGACTCAGCAGACTTGGCCAGGTGGACCACATCTGCCTGTCTTCTCTATCCACACTGTCTGTCCCCATCACCTTGTGACTGGCGTTCCTACAGCAAGGTGAGCAGGACTCCAAGTGCCCTCCCCAAGACACCCAGCTGAAGCCTGCTGTGAAACCACCTTTCCCAGCAGGAAGACATGCTGTGTGGTCCCAGAGAAGCAACACCCCACTGATTTTTTTATATTTTTTTTTTAGGCACAGATTCCCTCCTGGACACATGTCCACAGCTGGGCAAGAGAGGGACAGCCTGACAGCATATATCCACCTAAGCCAGTCTGTCAAACTACCCCAATTGTGTCCCTGTTTCTTCAACAGAAGGCTGCAAAAGTCAGCCTGGGTTTTTGAGTGCAGAAATACCCAGAAGACAGACACAGAGGACAGACCCGTGGTGACAGAAGAGCTGCAAATCTGCATCGCAAACCACCAAGTCACGATGCCACCACCACATCAGACCTCTTCAAGACACAATCTCAACAAGCATTTCTTGGTGGGAAGTTTTTCTCAAGACTCAAGGGCTCCAAACCCCAAGATCAGCAGAATTTGTCTCCCCAAAGTCCCTCTTCTCAGTTGTGTGCAAATATTCCTCAGCAAGGAGCATCCCTGAGAGTCTCACACCAGAGAGGACTTCACAGAGGCTTAGTACAGCCATGGGGAACCACACTAGGGAAGAAGGCAGGAGATACAGATCTTGAGACAGCAACAAATCCCAAAGAAAGGTCTGCCTCTCGCTCATTCCTGCTTTGGGGCCAGGTCAAATGAGTGCACAGTACAGACATACCCACCTCGCTGCCACCGAGTCCAGCACAAGTCTTTCCCCCACTGAAGCCCCCAGAGAAATACATGCAAAGACTGACCCTAAGGAGCCACCTCTGGGTTTCATACATCCCCCAACAACCTTTAGGGGGACTATCCAGGTGCTTTTATAACAGCAATAGTAACAAGAGGCAGGCTTTTAGCTCTACAAAACCAAGGTTCTCCTAGTTCAGAGGCATGGCAACAGATGCTCGGTGATCTGTGCGCGGCTAATTCTGATTTTCATCTTGGAACAAGAAATCCCAGCTTTCTATCAGAGTCCTGCAGGAGATAACAGCAGGAAAGTCTCTTTGGTAGAATAGCTTTACACCGTCAAGCTCCCATCTGGCATAAGTCAGTACGACTTGTCGTGCCTCTGGATCACCAGCTACAGAGGCCGAGGCTTTGGAGTCTGTATACACCTACCCGTGCCCATCTGCATCTTCATTTTCATGCTTAGCACCATACAGACCACTTATTTTAATCCATCATTTCAATAGGCAATTCATCTTTTAATAGTAATTTAAAAAAAAATAAAATGCCCAAACAGGAGGAATCAGCCTGCTGGTCACAGTCAAAGCCTTAAGTAGAGTCTGTGAACAAACTACTGGAACATGAATTTACCAAAAAGAGCACATCTTTTGCAAAAGAGTTTCTTCATTTGTTTTTTCCAACCAGTTAAATTCAAGGTACAGTTCATAAAAGGCCAAAAATGTGATTGGAAGTTAAAAGTGTCATCCCAAGCTGAAAGGAAAATAAGGCAAGAGGCTGAGATCTACGAACTCGAAAATCCTTAGACACGATGATCGGAAATAGTCCATTCACTCACTGGCTGACAATAGCCATGCTATATTATCGACAGTAAAAATCAACATTTCTCAAGAAAGAAAGAAAAAAAGAGAAACATAAATTTAACACATGAGTACAGAAAGCAAAGTTTCCTGTTTGCAGATTTAAATCTAAAAGTAGTCATTTATAATGTCTGAATTTAAACATCAATCCTCTGTTACGGTTTGAGTTTTCTTATATCGTTCAGATTTTTTAGAAACGGAGTTTAAAACCTTTGCAAGAAAACCAAGTTTCAGACAAGCGCAGTCAGCACTTTCAGAAAAACAGGCCACCCTAGCATAACTTTACAGTGGTCACTTAGAAATTGAAGTAACCAGGCTCCCCAATCCCTTTAAAAGAAAATCTTACCCGTGAAAATAATTTCAGCAAGTGCTAATTACACTTCTCACATAGCCTGGCTGAATGGCATCTGTTTTACTGACTGTTCAAAAGTTGCATTCGCTTCTAAATCTCCTTTACACTTGAAAGTGTTACCAATATTCAGAGCTCAATATTTTTTTTATTTTTTTTTTCGTCAGTATGGCTATACTTGTAGAAGCACAAGCACGAACACCAGTTAAACTGGGATAAAGCAGCCTCGTGCTGGGACCCTTCATTCCCATTCCTACATGCAGCAGATGGCTAAGCCTGACCGCCACAAGGAAAATTGTTGTTTTAACCATCCCAGTCATCAATTTTTAAGCGCAGACAAGCTCCCAGCAACTCAGCCATCAGCATGAACTGACACAGGTCCCCCCCATATGATTGGCAGGTGCACACACAGGTCCCCAGATGACAACCCTATTCAATCTGACCTTTTCAGTTTAAATGAAAAACACTTAAAAGCCTGCCCTGTTCTGACATATGTATTTTTATGTCTTCCTCACGCTGTGCCAATATATTTGTTATTTGCTGGCCAAAGTCCCCAAGCTCAGCAATCTCGCATTATCCCCTCCACTGTGGGAGCCTTGATCCCTAGCCATCCTGGCCACCACCAGTGCCTGGGGAGCCATCTGAGGTCTTCACGTCCTCACGCAGCGGAAAAATCAGACCCTTTACACACAAATGTCAATTCAGAATCCAACCCTGACTCAAAATTCAGCTTTATGCATGGATATTCAGCTTATATACGTGGTTAGCTTTACACCCAAGCACAGCCATCCGCAGAGACGGGCTGATCTGGCTATCCCGGGACACTGATTGATGCCCCCGGGATCTGGCCCCAACCAGTAGCTCTCAGCGTCTGCTTCTCGGGTTTCATTTATTAAAATGAAATGGCTCGAATCAAAAGTATGCTACTGAAGTTATCTAATCAAAAGATCACACAAGATAACAAAAGGCTTTTCCTCCACTCTGCTGCCAGCAGCGGCACCTGCTCAGAGAGTCCTCAATGCAAACAGCTCGTGCGGCTGGTCCTGAGGACTAACACAGCTGCTGCCTTTCGGGAGGCCAGATCCCATGCTGGTGTACAGCAGCTAAGCCCACAAATAGTGAGTTTTGAGCTACAAGGAAGCACACACCCCTCCTTTATCACACCCGGCACGGAGCTGCCTTTAGATCTGCCACAACCCCGTGTGTCAAAATTAGCCCCGAGCAGACTTAATCGCTTCCCAACTCCTGGTCCGGCCCTAGTGCTGGAGGAAGGCTGATGCCGGCCGCAGCACGGACCATCAGCTCCGATGGGGAAAACAAGCTTCCATAAAAGAGCAAACGTGCCAGCAGCCCCTGCACCCTGCGTTAAAGCGTCACCAGGGGTTCGGCAGCAATGGCAGACCCAGCTTCAGGGCCAGGGAACTCATTTTTCTCCTTGCCGTCACACCCGATTTTCAGGTTTGTCCCAGAGTTCATAAAATGAGATTAAAACAGGAGGAAAAAAAGGAGCAGGGTGGTAAGGGGAAGAAGGAGGAGAGACCGCTCCAGCACACTCCTGGAGGCATGGAAGCTCCAAAGGGATGGGACCCGGCTTGCACTCAAGTGATGGGATCTGGCTTTCCCAGATAGAGACTGCTGTATTATAACAAACAAAAAAAATCATCTGAGGCAAGGATAGATTTAAGCAGTGGCCGAAGAAGCTGCGAGACAGCCCTTCCTACAGCATCCCTGCAGCCACGAACCACTGGGCAATGGCTGGGGACCAACCCTTCATCAGGAGCAGCCATGTCACACCCCTGTTAGTTTAAATGCAGAAGGACAGTTAGAGAAGAAGAGTGGCCGAGGAACAAGAGGGATCAGCACATCTGGGCCAGAAAGCCCACAGGTCCCACGCTGGAGCGACCTTTCAGCAGCTCCCCATCCCTGCCTGCGAGTTACATGTCTGTAACTAACACCAGGATTGGACCTGGTATTTTCAAGCACAGACTACGGCCCCATGCTGTTCGCATTCCCTCAGTCTACTGGAAGATTTTCAAAACAGCCTCATTGATTTTTTTTTTTTTCCTCATTTCTTTTCGCCCCACTGTTTGCTGTCTGCATTTCACTGAGCCTGGTCGGAGCAAGAGGGGGGCAGTTTCACTTTCTCACTCCAATGCATCCCGGCTTCTTGATCAAAGAAGGATAATTGATCTCGCTTTCAGGATCTCACGCAGTATCAGAGCACCACAGAGCCTGGGTTTCAAACAAAGGAAAATGTTTTGCAATTCATAAACCAAAAAACCTCTTCCCCCCTCCGCCGCCCCGAGGAGCGGCCACCCTCACTGGGCAGCACCAGCAGGGCACTGCCCTAACACGCCTCCCGCGTCTTCAGATGCTTGGTCAAGAAAAACCAGACTGACAGTGACCAAGAGCACAAGGGAGCAGAGAAGTGCTGTGCCCCAAGGCACGAGGGTCCGGAAGGCGCCTGGCTCTCCCCAGTCCCAGCACAGGGGCTTCTGCAGCCCACCTTTGGGGCAGCCCACCTCCTGGGGCAGAAATGGCATTTTTATGCACATTTGTTCATGTCTAATGGTGCCACTTAGAATAACAGCAATGAAAATGGTGAGGAAGAAAGTCTCATTATAAAGGATCATGTTCCTTTAGCCATCTCCATTTTAAATGGCCAAAATTTGAAAGCAAAGGTCACGTTCTCCCAGGTTCACCCAGATGCCACCACAAAGAAACCCTTGGCCCCATGGCGGGCTCTCTTATCACTCTTCTTAAAGTCATTTGTAAATTTAACTTCTAAAACTTAAAGCCTACACAACCAGTCAGTCTTTGTGTTCAAGGCTTCTGGTTTATCCAGTTTGGGCCAGATAATTTGAGAGCAGTAACCTGGCAGCCAACAGGATTCCCCACTCCCGTGCCTGCTTGGTCAGGCTAGGGATTTTTAAAAGAGTTATAATCCATCATGGTGTTTAAAAAGGCACAATCAGCCAGGACCAGTAAAAATCTCTGGTTTAGAAATGTCTGTCCAAGGATGACCAAGCATTAGTTATCTTCTTTCAGTTTAATACCTTAAAAGCAAACTGCCCCAGTTTCAGCCTTGGAACAAATACCTTCAGGTGGGATGAGCAACAAGGGGGTTGGAACACCTGTATTAAAGAAGAAGAATTTCTCAGTGTAGCTGTTCCTCTTTCCAAATTGATGATTTTTTTTTCCTCTGGATTCAGAGGTTGAGCAAGCATATTTCCTTAAAAAAAAAAAAAAAAAAAAAAGAAAAAAAGAAAAAGCCCCAATTGGGCAGAGGGGCCCAGGCTGACATGGAAGCGTGGCAATCGGAAGAGAGTGGAGCAGCCTCACCACTGACTGCATTTCATGAAAACATTCCTGTTTTCGACAAATATCATTACCATCACAAATAGAAGAACAAAAGAAAAAAACTAAACTTTTTTATCCTTTACAAAACAAGAACTGAGTTGCAAGCTGATGCTTCCCACAGAAAACTTCATGTTCAGGAAGGAGCTATTTATACCAAATATAGATAAAAAATTCTGGAGCGATTCTGACAAGCCCTAGTAACTGCTCTTATTACATTTCAAAACTAGGACCACAGATGCCTGTGAATGCACCCACCTTCTGAACAAGAAGGTGCCATTACTTCCATCAGAGACGGGGACTGAGATATACAAAAAAATACATTAAAAACACGGTTTATTTCCTATATTACCATTACTTCAGCTGGAAGTCAAGCCTTGCATTGGATTTGAGGCTTATCACCAAGGGAATTAAAATAAATAAATAAATAAATAAAGCAGAGTCAGTTTTTCAGGTGACTGATAAACTTTTCCTCCCTGTGATGGGAAAACTGTCCTGCCACCACAGAGCCTCCACTCCCGAACTGGGACGGGGAGGGACAATGGGGAGGATGCTCTGTCCTGTCCTGTCCCTTGCTCTGCTGCAGGATGACACACACACACAGCTGCTGTCATCTTGAGCCACCAGACCTCTTCTCTGTGTCTCAAAGCCACTGCCCCTCTTCTCTCTGAACATCACCACCACCACCCCCAGGGCATGCAAGCCTGTGCCCCGTGCTAATAACTAAAATAACGAGATGGAGAAGGTCTCCAGCACACACAGCAGCACAGCAACGGGGAGGAAAGGCTATGCTAATCCCATGGCTCAGCAGGACCATGCAGACACCATCCCATGGCATATCTGTCAAACGTCCACCCATCTCAGCACAACAAGCTGGTAACCTGCCTGCGGGACAACACACAGCTCCATACACTTCCCCTGCATGTCAGGGAGGGACTCTCTCCCCCAAAGATGTGGGGGACAGCAGGGACAACAAGGACGTGAGCAAGCAGCTGCCATACGTAGCACTGTACATGCTCCCGTCTTCCCAGCTGGAGCTTGGGCTCAGGCAAAGGAAAAGCGGCAGAGCTCAGACATCACTCCATCCCCTTGTGCAGGAAAACCAGCATGCAGACTTCCATGGGAATTCTGCGGAGTATCCCCCCTCTGCAAAGCAGCTTAATTAATTGCCTGTAAAGGAGGACTGCAATGAATCACAGAACTTTCAGCACAGCAAGTGCAAGTATTGTCACATCTTTCCTCTCCTTAAAAATTACAGATAAAAAGGCTTTAGCCTCTCCAAGCCATTTTATCTTGGCCTGAAGAAGTACATACACTGGACTTGCTCTGCATTTCCTTTATTTTTTGCCTGTAGCACCACCAACAACTATAAAATTGCACCCCTGGACCTGTATGATTTGGTTTACTTTGACTGTGTTCCTGTTTCTCTGTGAAAAGAAAGAGGCTTGCAGAGTGGCAAAGTTAGCAATTACACATCTCAGCATCCTTACTGGATCTCATCAGTACTCATGGGGAGAAATCATGCTTCTTCCCTTGTACCTGATGGTTTCTCAGCTCAAAGTTTTCTTGGCTACTAGTTCTCCGTGTTCTTCCAAGAGTTTGCACACAATATCCTCCAACCTGCTGCACCTGAGCGCTGTATTTTGGACAAACCTATTTGTTTGAAACTACAAACTAGCTAGCTACAGTGTGTGGGTGCAACGTCACACCAAAGGTACAAAATACTTGAGACCAAGGAAGGTCTCTTCCACCTTCTTCTGTCTCGCTGGTGTGATTCACAGGAGCACCTAACAGCGTAACACCCCCATCATACCTGTCCTCGCCTACTCCCACCCCACCACACTGAGCTTGTCAGCGGGAATTTTGTCACCAGCCCTGAAGCCAGTGTTTATGTTATCAAGCCAAGTGTTTTTATTTTTTCACCCAGTGATAGGGGAAAACAGAAAGGAACTGCAGAAGCTTTTGGAGACAAAGATCTCTCCAGGACGTGCCAGCCGGTATGTTCAAAGACTGACTTGGCACAGCATCCAAGGAAGCCAGCATCCAACACACAAGCAAGACCAGCTCCATGCCAGCCATCAGCCAGGCTCAAGGAGAGTTAGTGACTGCTGTCAGGAAGAAGGAAGGAGAGGGAAAGGCCAACCCTGCACCTGTCACAAGATATACAGCCCCATGCCCGTCTCCAAGAAGGAAACGCAGAGAATAAAATGAGGGGAGACTTCTGTGAACAACCACAATGTCTCAGACAGTAGTGGCGACGCACAGGTCAGCACTCACCAAGACTGACCACAAAGCAGTGCATGAGATACCACACTTGGCCTTCAGCCTGGAAAGAGGAGACACGCGTGGGAGGCTGCGTGGGAAGAGCTAGCAAGTGAAGACTATGTCCTATCAAGCCTGCAAATCTGCACGTTGCTCACAGCAGCCTCACATAAACCATTCGCCTGCAGCCACCATATATCTAGTTACAACCCCCAGAAACACAGCTGACTCGATCACTAGGCCTTTATCAGCATTCAGAGAGACCAGAGAAGGTCAAGAGAGCCATCATCCAGGAACAGAGGATAAGCACAGCGAGCTCCATGGGAACTTGACAGGCCAAGAATGACTGCAGTCATGGAGGACCGAGGAGAGCTTGCTCATGTTGCCCTCTTTTTCTGAGGCTCCCAAAGACGACAAAACCTCTGACCTTTGACTAAGCCACACTACTCGCAGAAGAGGGGAAGCCTTCGGGGCTTAGGGACTCAATAAGAAACTATTTATCCCAAGGTCATGAGTTCATACCCTCTTCAAGTTCTCTTTTTCTTAGTCAATTAAAACAGGGGATTCAATCTGCCTTAAAAAAAAAAACAACTGTCACTAAGGGCACAGCCAGATACTGCCCCGTGAAACAGGCAGATTAAGAAAATACAGCCCCTTTGCTGCTCCTTGCAAGCCCCACCGGCAAGCACAGCAAATTCAGGAATGCAAAGCAAACATGACCCACCTTCGCACCCAGGGTAGCGAAGCAGAGGAGGGGACTGCAGGCATGGCTTCCATCACCAGCCCCCAACAGCAGGTAAGGCATACCCCCATAAGGACCATTACAGATAGAGATGATCCTGCCCCAGCCTCTGAGCCTGGTCCTGGGAGACTTCTGCCCAGGCCCATACCACTGCTTCGAGAGGAGGTGTGTTCAGCCCATGACCACTGCCCAGACGGCCATTCCTCCTGCACCCAGCTGATGCTCAGAGGCCAAAATCCCACCATGAGGATAAGCAGCAGGACTGGAGATGTGCTTCTGCCTTTGCACCCACAGAGCAATCAGCATCCACGGAGCTCCAGCTCTTGCTGCCCAGGAGCCTGACCACTTCAGACAGGACATCTTCCAGCCCTCAACCCAGTGGTGACCTCGGACAGCCCTTCCAATTTGCACTGAAGAAGCACTTGTGTGGATTCTTAGGACCAGCTGAAGAGAGGAGACCCTCTGTCCTCCTGCTGCAGGCCCAGCCCCAATGGTGACAGAAATGTGACAAACACAGAGGTCGAGCAAATGGGGAGGAGAGGACGCCTTCCACTACATCACCAGGCCTAGAACAACGCGTGAATCAAAGTTAATGTGTATCTGAAACCAATTACTGATAAAAACCAAACTATCTAAGAACTCCAGCTGCGGCATTCAGGGTTCTCGGTAGCAAGCACAAACACAGTCAAAACCTTTCATTGTTGTTTTTCAGCCCATAAAAAGTCAAGATAAAAACATGCTCCTGCAAGCGGCGTGCACGCACTTGCCTCTGTCATCTTCAGTGGCTTCCAACAGAGAAAACACAACCCACTATCCCCCAAACACAAATTATTAGTTTCCATAAAATTTTTGATAACTCCATGCATTTCCCATATTTACCCTTTGGTCCAAAAGCAGAGAAAGGATTCACAAACTCCCCACGGACCAGGATGGAGCCGCCGGCCCTCCCAGGGCCTTGTGCACGGTGGCCAGCACAAGGGTAACACAGCAGAACGGAGGGGTTTGGAAACAAACGGGAAGCAGGGAGAGTTTTCTTCCATTCACCAAAGATGGTAATTATTTTGGGGAGAATCGCACATCCTTTTGGCTCTTAATTAGCGGCAAACCAAGTCAAACCTCGGTTTGTGTAAGTGAGAAACTATTAGGGTCTACGGATCTGCAGCCAAGGAAAACAAATGTGTACCAGTCCTTCACCGCCAGAGTAACTTCTGATTGTCAAGCACAGTTACCAGGGGAATGAAGAGCTTCTCCTGCAAGCTCCTCACTCAATTAAGCTGATGCAGGCAAAAAGGCCGGGCAGCAGCAGCCGGCAGCACGGGGCCAGTCAGATGCACGCACTCAGCGCAGGCGGAGCGACCGCAGCAGGTTCAGAGTGATGAGGGAGAGGAGGAGTGGTCCACAGCCTCCACCATCGCAGAGGACACCCAAGGCTTCTCCTTGAGATGCTGAATGGCAAAACCTGGCAGGGTCTGTACCCTGAGGAGACTTCGTGAAGGTTTAACTGAGAAAATAGAAGGCAGGTTGGTATCCTGAGCTGTCACCCCTATTTAACAGAGACGAATTAAGATCCGAGTGAGGAAACACCTAAGAAAAGTCCTTGATTTATTAGTAATCCAGAACTATCTTATCGCTGCCTCCCCCTCAACTCAGCAGCCTTATAATTATAACTCTGCCTGAAAATCAGGACAGTCATCAAGCCAGGGAACAAAATAAAGGCCAGGAGAAGCGAGTACAATCCTTGGCCCCTCTTGAGCAAGAAAGCTGAGCATCTAAAGCATCCTGATCATCTTTCAAAGCACCCAGAAAAGAAACAAAAACCAGTGTTCAGATGCAGCAGAATCTTGTTTTTGCTCCCAGTTGCTCTTTGCAGACTGGCTGTTGGGGCACTCTAACGATCCACATGAAGAGGATCAATTCTTTTTTCACCCTTGTGCAGCTGAATTTCATTAAGATGATGAATATGGACCTTCGAGGCTACAGTGACAAACAGAAGCCTTCCTTACTCTACTCTCCTGTGGTGCACTACAGCTTCATTTTCTCTTTGGAAAGTTAGCCAAATAGCATTTTTTTTGGTTGGTTTTTTTTTTAGGGAAAAGCAAAGTGTCAGGCAGCTTCTGGCCCATGCAATACTGAGTAAACTTCTCCTGATTAAAAAAAGGCTGCAAGACATTCATTATCTGAGACCTCTGAATACTGCAAAGTTACTGCAGTGGTGTTCCCTGGTGGTCACTGCGTTATCTCTGGCAGTGGGCTGGGGCTGCACTTCATGGTGGGATGGAGCTGGAACAGTCAGGACACAAACTGCAAACTGCAGAGCCCAGAGACAACTCCAGGATAAACTGCTGCTTCAGCAACACGCATCCATGTAACTTGCTTTGCCTCAGGCACCATGGATCTCACAACTAAAGACGAGTGAAAGGAGTCAGGCTGGCCACAAGCATCATCTCCGTACACCGCCATTAATGAGGTGAGCACATCAGCATGCAGAAAAATCAAAGCCCACAGCTCCCTCCCTTCAATGGGATTTTAATAAAGTGCAAGTGTACAATCCCCCTCAAAAAAATAAAGGAAGTTGTATTTCAGTGAGACTGTAGCCTGGCCCTGGCAAGCCGCTGTGGTCCGATGGAGCGGTGGCAGGTGCTCTGTGAAGCTACACCCACACAGCCATGAACTCGCCCCAGCTTAGATGGGCTCTTCCAGCAGGTGTTACTTGAATCCTGCACATCTCTCTAGCAAAGTGCAATGATATTTGACTTCCTTGTGGGCTCAGGAGGCTGCCAAACATCTGCTGGGATTAGTTGGTTCATGTTTGTGAAGTGCACACAAGTGCTATCGTAAGGAAGAGGCTGACCTATTTATGGATTTGAATGCTGGACCGAGACCCAAACCCACATACTGTATTTGCATATACGGCCATATCTTCCCTGCCAGATTTTACTGTCTGAAGCTAGGATGGAGGCATGAGGTGTCACCTATAGCTTACAGCCCGCTTTTGGTCACTGCCAGTTTGAGTGAGTCATGCTGCTCCCCTCCTCCACTTTACCCCATCCAATTGCACAACTGAACTTTGTGAGCAGGCTGGGCGAGGGTGGCTCTACCAGGAGCCCCCAAATGCCATGTGAGTTGCCCTTTGCAGGAGAAACCCACCTTCACCACAGCCTCCAGCCCAGTTTTCACCAGGGCAGAAGATCACAGACTCTCAGCCCACGGACCTCCGGTAGGCTCCCAGCGGCCAAGCTGCGGCAGATCAGACACACAAATTCCTGGTGGTAAGGGACTTTGCATCAAGTTTCACATTTCTCATGGGTGTCCCTCCCTCCCACACAGGCCTCCTGTGACTAAGGGCTGAGGAATGAGACAGCAAGCGTGCACAGCCCAGAAACCACATCGATAAACAGCCATGAGGGAAATGAACTCCCCAGGAAGGGAAGGGAAGAGCTGCCCAGATGGAACAGAGCACGTTTGTTAACGGGAATATAGGTGGCAATGGCTTGTGACAGCAGGGCCACAGGAGTCGTACGTTCCTGTGACTCAGAATCACTTTGCGCCAAGTTGCAAGTCCTGGACATACAGCTTTGCTCTGCCAGGAGCTACTGCTCCCCTTTCCTCCACAAACACATTTCAATACCTATCAGGTCTCTATCTTAGTCACGTTCTGCTAACACACACTTTTTACATCCTTTTCATCTTCCCTCCTCATCAGTCTCTATGTCCCCAAGTCAATCGCTCTGCTCTTCTCTCACCATCCTCCCCTTTATCTTGATCTCCCAGTGCAGGAGCTCCTCAGACCCAGATGCTGCTCCACTGGTGCAGCCTGTGCTCTCTGCTCAGGTTCACAGGACTTCAACACATACAGTCTGGCAGACTCACCACTCTCCTTTGGGTAGTGTAACAAGTTGCAGGCTCAGCCCAAGATGCTGCAGGTCCAATTTAGAGATATGGACAACACAAGAAAGTGTTGTCCATGGAATATAGAAGTAAAAACAAAGAAAAGAGAGAACCTGTGCCCAGGAGCACACCAATACCATACCCAGAATTACCCATGTCTTTCATTAGCTGGATAGGCCCTGTCTTGAGATTAAGGCCCTGTTCTGGAGATTAAGAGCATCTGGAATCACTTCCATTGCACATCAGGCAGAATGTGCAAAACAAAAACAGGCAGAAAATATTTCCATCCTAGCAGGTGCATCCACCAAGAGAGCTGGAACTAAACCAGATGATCCAATGTGGAACTTTCTGATAATAAACAGCTACTTTTGTACATCCAGTTCCACCCATGAAATTGGGCACACCCTTAATCAGGTATGAATCAAATCATCTGAAACATGAGAAATTTATCAAAAGCTGTTGCAAACAATCCATAAGGTTGCTCCTGCCTCAATGCACTTTACCTTCAAGGGATGGGGAGCATCCGACGCAGGCAGACAGCCGCCCTGAACACAACAAAGCTGCATCAGATCACTTTTCCTAGGACTTCATGCACATGACAGCACTTCAGGTGTGCAGTGTATACAGACTGGAGGCTTGGGCTACGGCATCCGGGAACTCCAGCAGGCAAGGAATCAGGGTGGTACAGGCATGGGCATGACACCCCAGTGAGTGGCTTGATCCTAGATGAGGTGGGACACTACCAGCACAGACAAGCATTGTAACACCCCAGAGCATGAATCCCCTCTTTTTCACCCCAGGGTACATCACAGCAAGGCAATACACCAGGAGGTGCAAACCATCTGCCTAGCATCCTCACAGAGATCCAATACCCACGTATAGAAATATCGATCACAAAACACCACACACAGGTCGCATGTGCACCAAGGGATGGGAGCTAAATTCACACAGAACAACTTGCAAATGAGCCCACCCTACAGGGATCCTTGTGTGTAGGAAGACAACGAGCTCTTCTCCTCCCGCTTTAAGATGTGGTCCTTAAAACCTTCTCCACCAACTTCCCCAGCCTCCTCACACCCCAAGTTCACAGCTCTCCCACGCAGCAGAGCGAAACACGCTCTTCCATGCCAAGCCACGGAAGGAGGCGCACAGGCACTCCAAAAGCTGCTGTCCTTTCACCTGGACACTTTGAATACCTTGGTGGGCACGGTGTCTTGGAAAGATGTGCTCATTTGTATTGATTTAAGCCCTCCCTGCTGCTCTGCCCTCACTCCCAACTCCCATATGCAGTGGGGGACACTCGAAGAGGCGTTATGTGCCAAGAACTCATCCCCGCAGCAACATGGAAGTCCGAGGTGTTATTCCCGACTTCCAAAATAAGCTTCTACCCCACAGTCTGGCACTTAATGCCACCATTAGAGGCTTGCAACTTGTCTGCTTCACTCACAGTATGATCACTTGCACAGTACAAGACTGACTCTTCATTGCAATGAAGCCATGGCCATTCTGTACGCTACAGCATGGTTTCAGAGGAAAAGAAGCCGGAGGTCTCCCCAGATAACTTTAACCCTGTTGCCCATCATTTCTTCCCCATCTGTCTGCCTTGGGAGCAAAGTAAGATGTGGGTACAAGACAGCGCTTCAACACTTGCCTATCTGTAGGCACACAAGTAGCTGCAGAGAGTTCAGCTGGATTACTCATACACTTGAATTTCAGACTTACTATGCAGAAGGCTCACTGAGTCCTCCTTAAATGGCAAAGATGCAGCACTGTGTTTTCCAGGCTCGGCTCTGTATATCTTCAGGAACACGAGAAAGAAATGGATTCTCTGAAAAAGCACCGAAGTAGAACTGTGCTAGGGAAGGTATAATTCTCATTCTCCCAAAAAATAACCTGCAGGATCAGAGGGGATGGAGGACCACCACAGCTTTAAAGGAAGCTTAAACTACCCTAAAAAATGGCAGTCTTAATGTACACCAGAAAACAAGACACTGAGAAAGCGTCCAGCAGACGTTGTAAAGTCCCCCTTATTCTACTCCTTGAAATATGTTTTTATATGTAAGTATCACCTGGACCTTAAGCACTTTTGTGGCTCATTTCTGGACCTCCCCACCACCACATTTCAAATTCAACAGCATTAGCTGCCATGGTTTCTGAAGAACAGAGGCAGAGACCAGCTTCCATACTAGGCAAGGCATTTCAATAACCCGCACAAGGTAAGTACAGGCCTTGCCCCTCAGTCAAGGATGATGATAATGTGCAAGAGGCAGGTAGAAGCAGAAAAGATGAGGGAGATGAACTGTAAAGATAGGCATAACGGCAATAAGCAGTTCAGAGTAATCTCCAGAGCTGGGTGGAAAGCATGCTAACTTCAGTGTGTAATTACAACAATTCTTTTCAGCCATTTCTCTGTTTGATTACCTGTTATGACTGCAAACTGAAGAGAACAACCCTGGTCTAACTGGCTTTTTTCTCCTGCATTTCAGTGTTAGGGATGACATGAAACTCCCAGCCTCGCTCCTCTCCGAGCCTCAGTGTCCCATCAGTAAAACCGCAACAATAATTTCCCTTCACCTCCGGAAGGCATCGCAAAAACTTGCGAATCGCTCCAACGAAAGAGCTAAGAGCACTCCAGAAAAGCACAAAAGGAAATTAGTAATTCTGCATTCAGTCCTGAGTTTGAATAGTATGTAGTAAATAAGGCTTGGGGCCACACACTGCACAAAAAGAAAAGAAACTGAATAGCTGCTCATTAAGTATCACCTTCCACTCTGGGCACAAGGAGTAGGTGCTCTGGCAATTAAGTGGCTATATCATAATACATGCTTGCAAGGGGGGGGCAAATTAAGGATTCATCCACGACCTTCATTCTGGCATTTGGTATCTCCTGAGCTCCTGGACTTTGCAACTTTAATACTGTTCTTTTAACCGAGTGCATTGCTCATAATTAACTACAGGACTGCCACATGGCTGCCGCAATCACTATCTGTTTCTCTTGGGAAACCCAGATTAAAGGCTTGTCTCTGCCACAATAATAGCTTGAGGTATCTCTCAAGATTTGCCCAAACCCATGAAAAGCAGACCAAGCCTCTATCTCAAGCCATGAGGTGTGTTAAATTCCAGCCAGCTGATCTCCTTTGGGGCTGAGCTGGAACAGGAACGCCGCGGACACCCGGGCGGGTGAGGCAGGGGGAGATGGAGCAGCTGGAGTCACAACCACTTATCAGCTGCTAATCCAATCACTCTCCCAGCCCAGCCGCGGCGTGCTGCACACTGTCTGGGAGACTCCTTGCTTTCATTCAAGCTTGCCTCATTAAGCGGAGTAATTCAAGTCTGTTAAGGTTGAGGTAATAAACTGCTGAAACAGAGAGAGCTCCTCAGGGTACGTGCGCACCGCACGTCCCAGACGCACGATACCAAGCCATAACCCACCACAGCTGGGGTACAACAGACACGGTAACAGCAGCAGGACCGCCGGCAAGTCACCTGTGAAGCACCCCAAGTTTCTCCTCCAAAAAAACCAAAGCACCCAAACGTCAGCAAACTGAGTTTCGTGCAAGCAGCCACATTGCTGAAAAAGCCCTAGAGGAGATATTTTAAACTTGCTCTGCTATGCCTAACTAAGGTTTGGAGCTGGACTGCCATTACCCCATCGTGCAGTGCAACCCTACCCATCCCACTGGGTTCCACAGCCTCTTTCAGGTCTGCAGCAGGATCTGTCAAGCCTCCTCCATCCTGCCTTCACCCAGCTGGTCGGGCTGGTCCCACAATAAAGCAGGTGGGTCCTGGGTCCTCAGCAGTTACAAACCCCAGCTGTGCAGCCCTGGCAGAGGCTTTCCAGCTGGAGGAGAGAGCAGGAGCAGAGGGAGAAGAGGAGATGAATGCATCTCCCCACAATGATCCACTGGCCTGAAAAAGGGAAGCGGGGGGAGAGTTACAAATTGATGCATAAACAAGACCTGACTGTGTAATTCAGAGCTAACAGGGTAGTTTACTGAATGTTAATTAAATCCTCAGTGCCTGTTACCAACTGTGGAGATCAACTTATTTTTAAATTAAATAAGCAATAAATGCTTAGATGAATTTCTATTAAATTTCACCCAGTGAATGAAGTATGTGGGGCTTTTAATAGACATTAAACAAGATAGTTATGGCAAGTTAGTTGATACTTTATTACGTAAAGATAATGGCCATATTAAATCTCAACTAACTATTCCACTGGCGGCACAATCATCCAAGACTTGGCGGAAGTTTGCCTGCCTTGAAGCATCCCTGGGCAGAGGCAGCAGGGGGAGAAAGGCAGCCAAGTGCTGAATGGCACCTGCTTAGAGGATGCTCAAGTGCATAAACCCACATAGGCACAAAATGGGACCCCTCCCAGACCGATCTGGAAACCCCAAAGAGGGCTGATGGGCTATCACACCGAAACTGGCATAAACCAGAGACCCTCAAGCATCCCAACCCCCTCCACCCAAGCAAAGCAATTTATGGGGTTACCCAAGAATCACTGTATTACGAGGTTCCCTTAGGGCATCGAGGGCTCCAGAAAACATCCTCCCCAACAGCCTGCAACACTCAAAAGTTTATATCTTTTTCTAAGAAAAGGTTATCAGCAGCCCACAACTCCACCAATGTTTGTTTTCCTTTCCTGAGCATATTGCGATAGTTTGGGAGTGCTGAGTGACTCACACGTGTGTCACTGTCACCCACAGATCCCAACAACAGATACCGACAGTCTAAAACGACAGAGACTTGCTGACAGTGACTTAAAAATGATCATTTTCATGCCAGCTCTTGCACTTGCTCAGAACGTTGATCGAAACCAGCTCTTGGAGATGAAAGCAGAATCTCCACCGAGGTATCTCTACCGGTAACCTTAATCACAACGATTAAGTGTAGGTAGTGGGGTTTTTTTGCACGTCTGGATTGGAAACGTCACAAGACCTCCCTGCCCTGCTGTACCCAGAAGCAGGAGGAATGGAAAGAGTCAAGCCCTGCACGCCGCGAACCCCCGCTTCTTGGGCAGGCACAAGATCTCAAAAAGCTTTTAAACTTTGTGGGGTTTTTCTGGTCTGTGGTTTTCGGTTTGATTTGTTGTTTTCTTTTCTCTGTTTGTTTCTATTTTACAAAACAAAAAGCTCCTTAGACTAAGAAGAGGAAAACACAGAGCTCTTCATACTGATGCTCCTCTCCAGCATCCCAATGTACCTGGGAAAGCCGATCACAACATCTTCCCTCCGGTCCCCCCTCTGGAACCACTGCTCAAGAAGTTATTTCAAGTTCTGTATTTTCCTACCTATAACCCACACTCTTTAAAGGTATTGTTCCTTGTGAATACGTCCCTCAAATAACCCACATCCTTAGATAAGCTATGGTTTCTGTCTCCACTGCTCCTGCCTGCTTTTGTAGCGTGGCTGCAGTTCCAGTAAGCTCTCTAGTTTTTAGCAGAATTACGCTGCTATGAGAGTGAGAGCAAAGGGAGATGATGAAGCCACCGGGGTAAGAAAGAAGGCTGCAGAGGACCGAAAGCAGAAAGAGCATCGCTCACATGTGCACATAGCAAACACAGATGCTGAATCCCAGACTTCTGGCAGGTGACACAGACTTGGTATTCACCTCACTTCCCTGAGGGTTTCTCTCCATCAAGGAAAAAAAAAATAACATCCCTAAAGGAAACGTGTATTTCTTCATCATCCCAATTGCCATCTTTAAAACCTCTCCCCGCATCCACAGGGATTTCCCTCCACTTGAAGGGATTTCAGGGCTGCCACAGACTGCACAGGGAAGAGAGGATGACCACCTAGAGGTGAAACCCAGCCTGGTCCAGGGCCAGCCACAGCAGAGAGAGCGGGTGCTGCCCAGAGCCATGTCAGGGCCAGCAGAGTTTATCAGGAGAAAGGCAGAGCTGTGTGGGTCAGGCTTTCAGATGCTTGACTAGGAACGAAACGCCACTGAGGATGGGCACACATGTTCACACAACCATGATGGGCAAAGGATTGGAGAAACCACTGCGGGTACCCTGAGGGTATATGTTTCCACAGACGCACGGAAACTGTCTTCTTGCAAACAATTTGTCATCCACCCAAGCTACTGCTTTTCTCCAGCTACAGTCAGCAAGAGATGTTTCAGAGAAACCTGCACAGAACAGTCTCTTCTTTCCAATTAGATGTTTACGACCTAAGAGCAATCACCCTCAGCTGGTATAACTCTGAACATGCCTGACATTCATACAATCATCCCATCTCCTTTCTCTAGATCTCTGGCTAAATTCTTGTCCTCAATGATGTTCTGCATGATAAATGCCACCATTTAGTTCCATGGAAAAGCACTTAATTTTGTGCATTTTGAATCAGCCACTTTTGCCTTAGCTTGCATCGGTACAAAGGAACAGACACCCCTTTTCCACAGCACTCACTGCTTCTGTGACACCTTTCTAACGTGTGTACTTTATACAGGAGCAATCCCAAACTCCTGGTCAACTCCCTCAGGTTTTCCAGCTCCCCACTGTTTTTACTATCCCTCTCCAAAAGTGCATACCCCAGGCTTCACTGATCAGAAGGGAGTCACTTAAGTTTTATAGTCCAGCACTATACAGACAAACCCCAGCAGCGATTTTAACAAACAAGGCAACAGTCAGGCTTCAAAATAAAGTGAGCGGTGTCTCCACTCTGACCATGAAACCCCACACTGTAATTCATACTATGACTAATAATTAAAAATATATACTGATGATCACATTATATATTTAAAAGCACTTCAGCTCCACTGAGACTGCAGCTGACGCTATTAGGTGCCTTGTAAAATACACTTGTCCAGCTGTGGAGCTTCACCCCTGAACACTGGCAAGAAGCGAGTGCTTTGGTGAGGGATACACAGCTGAATCTGCACTTTCATTATTTGAAAGCTTGAATTACACCACACCGATTCCCGATTCTGGTGAGGCGGAGCCCATCACCCCTCGCTAACAAAGCACAGCTGAAGATGATATTCAGAGCAAGACAACTTAGAGATCTGATGGTCTCTGCAAGTTTCTGTGAGACAAGGCAGCTGAACTGCACAGGGACCTGGAATTTTCTGTACCCTACCTGTGATGGCCAGGATATGGGACCTGAAATCCACTCCTGCTCCACCAATCTAGAGGCAGTTTTTTGCTAGTTTGCCCTGGTTTCAGTAGAGCACATCACAATTATCATTCATAACTTTTATCTCCTGAAGCTGGGTGACTGCTGGTCCAAACTGCGACTAATGGAAAAGAACAGGACTCTCAGAGCTGGAACCCATGCCTGGATGGACATGCTCACCAACATCCTGCCCCAACACTTGGGCTGATCCCCAGCGTGCTCCAAAGGTGAAAATCTCACCTTGGTACCAGAGGAATTGGAGCTTCTCCCAGTTCGGTACCAGCCCCTCTGCCCAGCCAGCACCAACCATTGCAGGAGATGGGGACATGCACAACAGAGACAACCGCTCAACGACAAAAGCTGCAACACTCACTGACCCAGGCACTGTGGAGACTGCACAACAGCAACGCACTGCAGTTCAGGTTTGAACCTACAACCTACAGAACATCCAGTGAGACATAGTTTCAGATGCATTTTCCTGGACGCATGCCCTATTTCCACCCAGGAGTTTACCAAGGCAGTGTACAAGGGCCACATATCCCTGAGTGGAACTTTTGAATGGCAGGGACCACGGGAAACACAGGACACACACATGACCAACATCCTCATGGCCTCCAAACAACATACACGCCCTGGGGGTGACTTTTAGGAAGAAGGTGTTTAAAAAAAAAAAAAAAAAATCACTCAAGTGTCCTCTCTGTGCACAAAAAGCATGTTTTCACAAGCCCAACAGACTCATCACACACCACCTACCCACTACCAGGCACTTCTCTCCAGCCAAAAGGTCTCCAAAAAGCCTACTGTGACCTTCAGCAACCCGTTTGCTCCAAACAGGCCCTCCATCTGCAGGGCTGGGAAAAGAGTCTACAAAGACCAGAAGACACCTGATGGCAGGAGAGCCCCTAGGACCATAACTGATGGGGGTTTCATACTGCCACCATCCTGGACCAGGTTCCCCCAACTTGGTAGCTTTTCCCAACAATAGCCAACAAGCTGACTCAGGTGGAAAAAAAAAAAAACAAAATTAAAGGAAAACTATACATAAGACTCAGAAATAGAGGGTAATAGGGCTGAAGGCCCCATTAGCAGCACCAGGATCTTGGTGGAGCTGCAGGCAGGATTAGACACTGAGGGTACGAGCTCACTGCTGGGTGGCCCTATGGCCACCACCCACACCATCACCTGCTGACGGTCCATCCCGCAGGGAAAAACCCTCCAACAAAGGCTAAACAGCTGAGAGAGGGGAATAACAGAGCTAATAAATTTAGAGCGATAGGATGAAAGGTCATGGGGTGGGCAGGGGGAGACAGAATAGGCCAACAGGCACAGAGAGGTTTTCAACAGTAAATCTTTATCCTCAGATGGAACTATTTCCCAAGGGAAATCCCATATTGCAGAGTATTATTTGCCTGGGCCAGTCCTGGTGCAGCAAGGGTGGGGATAACCAGAAAGTCCCTCACATCCCCAAGCTGTCCCACTGCACAGCAAACTGGGCTACACACAGGACAGTGACCAACATTTTCCAACGTGAACATGGTTGGGAACATACAGATGAAATGCTGTGTCCCGTTTTCTGGCTCCAAGCATTCCCTCCCTTTCTAATATCCCATATCTGTAATTACTTGATGAGCCAGCACCAGCTGGATCACCCAGTTCCCTGACATCCAGGGACTCCCTGTTCTCTTTCAGATCCTGCCTCAAAAATCATTCCTGGAAAGTGTAAGCGCAGGTAAATGAGTCGAAGTAATCAAAGGAATTCTCAAACCTAGAGTGTTTCCAAAAGCTTAACGCTTCCATGTGAGACCTCGCCTTTCACATGGGTCAAAACCAGTTTGTGCACGGGGGGGCGGGGGGGCCTAAGGTGTTGCGGGTGCGTAGGAAGACACAGCAGCAGGCTTGATGGTTTCTGTGAGCTTTTAGTACTTGATTGTGTATCAATCACCCGGCAAGGCAGAAAGATACCAAACAGAAACCCAACCCCCTCAAAAACAAAAAAAAAAACCCAAACAAACGGGCCAAAAAAGCAAACTGGTACAGGCATAGAAAAACAAACAAACACATAATAAAAACAAAGCTAGAGAATCCAGCGCTCGTTTCGCTCACCAGCGGGGCCAAACTGCACCTCGAGGTACAGTAGCCAGAGCAATTAAGGGCTGAGTTTCTCCATCAACGCCTCCTACTCGGGAGCGCTGCCTTCTCCCCAGCGCAGCCCCAGGGCGCGGGGAGCGCTGCTGAACAATGGCAGGAATAAAGATCTGCCTCTTCGAAAGGGGAGGGCAAGACAAGGGGGAGGGAAAGTAAAAATTAAAAAAAAAAAAAAATTAAAAAAAAAAGCCCAGGGTGACGTAAGGGTGTGGGAAACTTTTACGTCCTTACCTGCTGGGGAAGGGTGGGCCTCCCCTGGCGTATAAAAACCTGCCAGGGCTTTACTCAACTCGGGATTTAGTACCCAGCCCCGGGGGCGACCGGTGCAAGGTGCCTGGGGGGGCAGCGCTGCGCCCCCCGCCCGAGCAAGGTGCACCTGCGGCCGGCAGCACCGAGCCCCGGCCCCCCGGGAGGGGATGGAAAGGGGAGGGGGAGGGAGGGAACCCCCCCGGTCCGCCGGCAGCCCCCACCCGCCGCGGGGGCCGGGGGCAGCGGGGCCGCCGAAGTACCGGGGAAGTTTCTCCCCTTCGCCCCGCACCCGGTAGCTGCCCCCGCCCCGCCAGCGAACTCGTACCGGGCAGGGCCCCCCCCGCTTCCCCCGGCGGCCTCGGCGCCCCGGGCGGAGGGAGGAGCCAGGCGCGGCCCCCTCCGGGGCGACCGGCAGCGCTCCCCGCCCCGGCCGGGGGCTCCAGCTGTTGCACAGCTGCCTCAGCGGGCGGAGGTGTTGGGGGTGGAGTGGGGGGGTGGGGGGGGAAGAGGAAGGGGGCAAGTTATTATCTGCAACAATACCTCGGGGGGAGGAGGCAGCGGAGGCGAGCGCGGCGGCGGCGGCGGCGGGAGGAGGCGGCGGGGGGAGGCGGGGCCGGGGGCGCGGCGGGGACCCGGGACCGCCCCGCCGCCCCCGCCCCTCGGTCCCGCCGCCAGCCCCTTCCGCCCGCCGGCCCCTTCCGCGCTCCGCGCCGCTGCCCCGCCACCTCCCCCGGGCACCCCCCTCCCCCGGCATCTCCCACACCCCCTCCCGCCATCGCCATCCCCTGCCGCATCCCTCCCGCTGGTCCTTCCAGCCCCTTCCGCATCCCCCCCGGCCGCCTCCTGCCCCTCCGCACTCCCCCAAGCCCCCCGCCTCGGTCCTTACCTCCCCTTGGGCGGAGGTGGGGGGGGGGGCGGCAGCCCACAGCTCGGCGGGGACACCCCCCGAAACAAAAAGCGAAAGCGGTGGCCGCTGCCTCCCGCCCCGTCGAGCTGCGGCGGCTGTGCCCGGGGCTGACGTCAAGGGCCCAAATTCCTGCCTTTCCCTGCAGGCAGATTTGTCCATGTAAGGGCTGGGGCCGGGGCTGGGGCCGGGGCGGCCGCTCGGCGGAGGGGAGCGGCAGCTATCGGTACCTCGGAGAAGGGGGGGGTGGGAGGTGACGGGGCTGGAGGCATCCCCGACCCTGCAAGCATCACCCGCCGGCCCTGCACCCGAGGGGTGTTGGGCCCAGGAATGCGCATCGTGGCTCCCAAGTGTTCAGCTTTTCAGAGAAAAGTTTTGTACAGGGCTCCTATGAATTTATTTTTTTTTGGGGGGGTGCTTTTCCACCCAACTTTATCCATTCCCCAACCGGGGCACAGAAATGAGGGGTTGAGGGGGGAGGTAAAAGATGCTCGGAGTTACAAAGGGGCTGCCTGGTCAGAGATTCAAAACCAAACCTGTCGAGCATGCTAAGGAGAGGGGGAAGGGAAATGGTGCTTTCTGATCACTTTGTTTGTTTTGTGGCTATTTATAAGGACTGCAATTAAAATAGTGCTGATTTTGAGTGTGACTGTTTTTATACCAGAATGTTGCCCTTTAAGTAGCCGTTGGGTACCTGCGTTTGCCCCGCAGAGAAGGGGAAGACAGGAGGGTTACGTTGCGTTCAGGCTGTGGAGGGGAGAGTTGCCAAGCCTTATGCATTTGGAAGGAGACTTCTGGATGAGTTTTTAAGCACTTTAAACGTATTTCATTTTGACAATAAAGGGCTCTGCTGCATGCTTTCAGAAGATGTTTATAATCTCATCCCATTACCAGCTTTAATGTCCACAGTCAACGCTTGACAGCCCCAGGAGGGAAAGTTTGCACGTAAGGACCCAAAAAAGGACATTAAGTGCCTAAAAGACTTCAGAAGCTGGAGCGCAGAGCTATGACCCAGGCTCCCTCCCCCTTCCCTGGCTGCCAGAGTGTCTAAAACAAGCGAGCGTGCTCCCAGATTGACCCAAGTGCTCTGGCGGGTTGGAGACCTCCGGAGATACCACCTCACCCCAGCAGACACCCCTTCCCCGGCAGGCCCCACAGCAGGGGGGAGGCACGACATTTCCCAAATTCAGTCCTCGGTGCAAATCCCCCGTCTGTGGTTGATTTGGTGTCCTGCACTGGGCCCCTGGACCAGGGGTGCTAAATTCCTCCCGAGGGATGGAGAGCGCTGCGGGGCCAGATGCTCTCTGAGAAGCACTGCAGCTAAACCTGCGTGAGCCTGTCAGTCACGGCCACAGATGTTTTCTAAGCATTATGACGATGACTAGAAATACCCTCACCTTGTCCTAGCCGCCTACCCTCTGTTTAAACCCTGCTGAGATCCAAAAACAAAGCAGAATGGCACATGAGTCACCAGGGTCCCATGCCGTAGGTGTACCTAGAGTGCTGATCAGCACTCTGTGAACGTGGCCTGTTGTGAAAGACACGGGCATGGCTGCTTTCTAAAGCACCAGTGGATGAGACCGTAGCACCAGCAAAAGCTGAGCAGCCAAAGCCTTTGCCCAAGGCCCTGTAAACTTGGGTTCAGTTCCCTCTCTGGAGAACCCGCAGTTCAAGTGTCACCTTCCAGGCTGTAAGGTCACAGTCCTTCTTCATCGTGCTCAGAGGACAACTCATGATGGTATATTGTGCTGCAGGGGTCAGGCAGCCACCACGAGGGGCTTCTTGGCACTCATGTCTGTCAACTTCAGCATGGCGGGGCTCTCAACAGAGCCCAGCTTTGTGGTGCTCTGGAGAAGCAGGTTTAACAGAGGGATTGTTGCCGGTTTGGTTTTTTTCTTCATTGTTCGATCATTCTTGCAAATCTGCAACAACCTTTGTGTTATGTCAACTGGTATCTAGGGGAAGCACCTGAAAGCTAAAAGAAACTGTTTGGCCCAAGATGAGAGAGAAGTGTTCTCCATTTAGTATTTCAGAGAAAACCAGTGGTCAAATATTTTCCTTGTCCTGCATCCAACAATTATTGCTTCTTTATCCATCAAGCTTATGCAATTTTCCAGTCGTGTTAACAGAAGAGAGAATGCTTTGCACATTCGCAGCAGCCTCCTTTGAACGATCCCAAAAGTTTTAAGGGTCCAGAATGTGAGATAGTAACTACTACTACCTCCATTTTGCAGGTAGATGAACTGTGACTAATCCTCTGCAGCACAGCAGCAGAAGTTTGATTCGCAGCCCATTACCATTGTAACACGCTGCCCAGAATGGCCACTGCCTTGTCAAGCAGAGTGTGAATTTTCTATTTTTTTTTTTTTTTTCCTTCTTATCATGACTAATATCATACACTTTGGAAATGAAAGTAGAAAATTCAAGGTGTTGAGCCTGGCTGTGAAAATCTGCTCTTTGCCTGGAAAGAATCAAAAATACTGGCAACGTGCAGTCATTCCTTCGGTAATATCTACCGCACCCTGCACCATAGCAGCAAAATGAATTAAACAGCAAAAGAGTGGAATGCCTGACATTGCATAGGCCACTCAGGAGGCAGTAATACAAGAGTCAGACTGGGCCAATATTAATTCAAGGAAATTAAGTTTTTTAGTGGTTAAGGTGCATGACTAGAAGCCTGGAAACCTGGCCTCTGTTCCTACTTTTCCTGTGTTGTATGACTTCAGACCAGTCAGTTCACCTCTCTGTGCCTGCTTTTCAGAGTCTGGGTCTCTGCTTTTTGGTGAGATTTCAGATATAAAATCACAAAAAAATTAAAAGGGAGAACCCTTGGGAAGCCATGGGAATTCATCCCTCGGGTGATAAAGCAGGAGCAGGATTGCCTGACCCATAGTTGACAGAGGTTCACTCACCCTGCTCGTAAGGATAACTAGAGGATCCATTCCAGAGCTTCACAGTCAGAAAAACTTTCCTTATCTCTA
Organism: Gallinago jamesoni; assembly: GCA_025769975.1. Taxonomy (NCBI): domain Eukaryota; kingdom Metazoa; phylum Chordata; class Aves; order Charadriiformes; family Scolopacidae; genus Gallinago; species Gallinago jamesoni. Next base: position 12,131,712 of record JAOQGH010000051.1, on the reverse strand, counting down.
ATACAAGTCATTTTTGTTGCAATTCATCTCCTAATCAGATGAAGTTGTGGGGATCTGACGTATTCCCTCACTAGCAACAATTCCAGAACAACAGGAAAGTCACCCACCTGGTGAACTAATCCTACCACGGTAAAAGCCAGAGAGGCTGGAAAACACACTAAGCACGTGTTCTTGGGAGAGTTGCCACCTAATTTTCAGACAAAGATCACATGCAATTAGCGTCTTAGATCAACTGGAAAGTCCTCTGCCCTAAACCACAGCACTTTTCACCCACCTCGCCATGAGGATGCTCGTTTCCATCAAGAGACACGCTACAGCAGTGCACTTGACCCTTTGGTCTCCAAAGGGTGTTCTTGGAAGCACGTGCAAAACCTGAGCTCACAGCAAGATCATTCCTGTGGCACCAGGGAAGGAATGAGGAAACACCAGCATGGATACTAGGCAGACAGGGAAGAAAAGACTCAACCTGCAAGTCTGAATTCATCTCCAACCAGGGTGAATGTTCCTGATTTAGAGATACACACGTGCTTGCTGCCTGGTGGAAGGAATCTAGGAACAGCACTGGGCCAAGCTTTGTCATTCCTCATTTTGCAGGTATGTTTGCATCCACACAGGCATTCAAGGCACGTACTGTGCCGGCATTACTAAATCACAGAGCACTGACAGTGATCGAGTCTGGGCCAGAACCCCGAGGGAATCTTCGCTGATGAGAAATACAATTTCCAACAACCTCCCCAATTTTCTGTGAGTGTATCAGAGATAGTGACCATCATCAAACCCTGCATCTCTGTACCCATCTTTGAGCTGCATGTGGTTCACCAGATGCTCGGTTTTACCTGGCAATGAGTCCTGTCTTATTCCATATCATTTCACTGTTGAGCACGGTGAGTTTTGGGCAGCTCAGGAAGGTATAGACCCACCTGCACCCATTTCAGGCTCTGCTCCATCCACATTCACCTCTGTCCACTTGGAAGGAATGGTAAAGCTTTGTAAAACTGCTAAATCCCAGTGCTGAGAAGTGCAGTTGAGCAACATGCCAGTGTAGCATACTTAATTTTAAGGACATACTTAAATCCAATTTGAGCCCAGAGAGATTTTAGCTTAGGTTTAAGCATTCTGTTGAACAGGGGTGGATTTAAGGATTGAAGTGTTTTGTTAGACTGGATCTTTAGTTAATGAGGAAGGAGGATTGCTAATGCCTAGAAGAAAGAACTGCCTGGAGCTCTGTGGCCACAGGCAAGCCATAGCTTAAAAAAATTCATTTTGATGAAATTAACACATTGAATTGGTAAAGAAGTTGACAATTTCATTAAGAAGCTTCACTCTCTGAGTCTCAGCATAGTGGGGGAGAAAAAAGGTTTCTAGTATCTCATCAAAGTGATGTGATATAATTAAAGCAGAATTCACTAGACTTTTTATTTTACACCATCTGGTATCTTGCATGGTATCTCACTAACGGTGAATGTCTCATGTCCAGATTTTAGAAATGAAAACGTGAGTGCTTTGTTTTACAGGAAGGGAACTGGTCAAATTCTCTAACAAAGAAGTACCCCAGTATTAAAAGAAATATTTGCGGTAACAAATATTTCGGGGGACATTTTTGCATAGGCTCTGACCTCCCTGTTGAGAATCAAAGCAAAAATATTGAATGTACTAAGCAGATGTCTTATCCTAGTGACAGCAAGATGAGCAGAGACAGCTGGTTAGAAGAACAACAACAACAACAAAAACACATCATCATTCCTGCTTTGGCTCCAAAAAATCTTGGACTTGTTGTCAAGGAAGAAAGCTATGTATGTAAGAAGCCAAGAAAGAGACAAATATTATTGAATCTGGTAGCATTTTAGTGAATGTGCTGGAAATAACTTAAGTAGGAAGAAAAACTGGATGCGCTCCATTGTTTATTAAAAGAATGCCTCTTTTTATTTCCACAGGGACCTATAGCCTATATAGTCATTAACACATTTACAAGACGTATATTTTAAATATGTTGCCTCACTCATCAATCCTGTGGGCTCTTCTTCTAAAATAAATAGAGTTACAGCACGTAAAAATGTGTACAGCCACATAAATATAATCTCTGCAAGCTAGAAATGCCAACTATGAATTTCGCATGTAACTCCTTCAATCAGTGGAGATGGGCGTAGTACAGAGACACCTAGGGAGATACGAAATATTAAGGGAGGAGAAGAGAAAATTAGATTCCCTCTGGTGAAAAATAAGATAAATAATTCTCACACACACAGAGAAAAAAAAAAAAGAAAAGAAAGAAAAACAAAAAGAAAAGAAACTAAAATTAAAATACAAAGAGCTGTTCTGGATGAAAACCAGTCTGAGCTGTGGTGAACAACAGATCAGAAAAGAGCTGTTTGACAAGACTGCAAAATAAGCCAGTACCTTCTGGCCTCCCTGCTCAGAGGTAGTACACTCCTTCTCTTGACAGTTTTCATCTGAACAAAACTTGAACTCTCTGCTTGGCCCTGGACATTTCCATTCCCCTGGGATTTGGGCAGACTTGAGGGAAGAACTACAGGATTAATGGGAAGAGTTTAAGAAATCAAAAGCCACGTAATTTGAGGTGGACATTCCAGGAGGACTTGGTAGGCCCAGATCCCATGCCGTAAGAAAGAGACCCATGCAATAGCAAAGGTCTGGATTTGTTGGATCAGGAGGTGTCTTCCATGGAGTGCTTCAAAATCTCTAGCCATCTCCTACAGAGGTCCTAAATAGTTTAAAGCCTCAAAGGAGTAAGAGTTTAAGATGGTACAAGGAGTGAGAATTGAGGGGTGTGACCAATCTGACATACCAGCTTGTAAACAGAGGACAATGAAGACAAAAGGAGAGGACATGGCTGCTGGGTGTCCAGTTCTCAGCTGCCAGCTTTGCCCATTCTCAGCTACATGATTAGGCAGTCAGTGTACCATCATTTTCTGTGTAGGAAATGGGTTAAGTCTCCTGCTCTCCAACAAAGCAGATGTGGGACCTTGGGCAAGTTGCAGATTGAGCTAAGCTGGAAACAGCTTCCACCATTTGCCAATATCTTGGAGAGTCTGGAAGCTTTCCCATCTCTACTGTGACAAAAGCAGGACTTCTCAACATTTTTGGAGGACTTTTCTCCCTTATAATAAAGGACAAAAAGCACACAATGAAAACAAATCATAGTGCCAGAAATGACTGAGGATAAGGGCACTGTTCTGCCAGCTTTAATTCCCCATCTTGCCAGCCTCAGCTCCAAGACCTGACCTGCAGTCTCCCAGCCACTCCAGGAATGACCATGCCACAATGGAGGACAATTTTGGCTAGAAATTCCATGCTGATTCCAAGAAAATATTTCCTAGAGTGTCTTGCTGAAATGGATATGCTCCCACACACACAACATGAAAGGAATCATGTCTGACAAAGAAACATTTTCTAATGAGAAACATTTATCCAACGTATTCCTCCTCAGTGGCTGTGGAGCTTTGTGCCTCAGTGCACCATCTATAAAAAGAGACAACATCCCAGCCTCTGGGAGAACGTACTCAGTAAAGCGATGGACTCGCTAGCTCCATTAGTCACCCTAAGAGCTCCATATACCTTCCAGCACATAAGTATAGACTGAATCAAGAATTTTTATAGGCCCATTATAACCCCTGTGTTTGACTTTGATCAACAGCATCTCTGCCCACAGGCCGTTCCATCGGCTCCAGCCCTCTGTGGGACACAGAGGCAATGCAGGGCACCCCAGCAGCCCTGGGCTCAGCCACCCCCATAGCCACATTTCCTCACACCATTGACAACTTGGATCGCTGAGGAGCCAGCCCAGCCGCACTGCCAGTGAGGTGACAGATCCCTGGCACTAGAGCTGGGCTGGAGCTGCTCATGAGCTGTTTGCGGCTGGGGAGGAATGTCTGTAGAGAGCTAAACCAGATTGCTCATAGATCTCTTCCAAATTGCTTGCCTCTAATCTAGCAGACAATTTGAGAGTAAACGTGCACTGGGAGCACCATCTTTCCCTTCCTTCAGCTTAATAACCCGAGAACACTGAGTTCATGCACACCTATTCCGAGATGGCTGCACTGGAGAAACCTTAGGATCTCACTGGTCCCTTGGCAAGTGCATAAGATGTCAGAGCCACTTATGTGTATCCTTTCCCCTCTTGCAGGGGATGAAAGGACCTACATCTGCTTCAATTACTTGTTTGATGCTATAGACCCACCGCAGCCACCGCAGCTGCAGGAGCCCAGTAATGGTCCAAGTTCTCAGCATGAACCAATATACTTACAAGTACTTGTTCTGCACAGAGTTTTTAGAAAGGGTCAAACGGCTTCAAAACTTCAGGAAGGCTGACAGTTTGATGTCACCCATATTTTTCAGGCCCACAACTACCACAGGGGAGAAAAGTTTTCAGTGGGTATTTGCATTTTCCTGCCTATGTTTCAGCCACATGGCTCCAGCATTTGCAGAACTTCTGGAGGCCCATCTCACATGTTCAACATCTCAGCCTTCCTTAGGATAGGCTGAAAAATGCCACTTTTCTCCACAAATCAAAAGGTGGCTACACCCATGTGTCAGCTATTTACCACCCTCTGTTCCCTCCCTTTGGGGAGCTGCTGACCAAGGATAATGACCTATATCCTTGAAGTATTTGTTTTATTTAGCATTTCAGAGAAGGAGGGTTTAAGGAAATGAGAAACTTAAGAATATAACCGTTCCCACCCTTATCTTATTACAATCAGAGAGATCAGCTTTTGACTTCTTTTGTGGGAACACAGCAGAGCCAGCCAGCTCAACTCTGAATGTCCAAGAGTTCATCTGGGCTCTCTCCTGATCTGCCTTCATCAGAGAATCATAGAATGGTTAGAGTTGGAGGGGATCTTAAAGACCATCTAGTTCTAAGCCCCCTGCCATGGGCAGGGACACCTCCCAATAGACCAAATTGCTCAAAGCCCTACAAAGCCCTATCCAGCCTGGTCTTGAACACCTCCTGGAGTGGGGCATCCACAACTTCCCTGGGCAACCTGTGCCAGTGTATTACCACCCTCAGAGTAAAGAATTTCTTTCTGATGTCTAATTTAAATCTACCCTTTTTCAGTTTAAAACCATTACACCTTGTCCTATCACTACAGTCCCTGATAAAGATTGCCCACCTCCGCTGTCTTTTGTGGGGGCCCCTTTAGGTTCTGGAAGCCTTCTCTTTTCCAGGCTGAACAACCCCAACTCTCTAAGCCTGTCCTCATAGCAGAGGTGCTCCAGCCCTCTGATCATCTTTGTGGCCCTCTTCTGGACTCGCTCCAACAGGTCCGTGTCCTTCTTATGTTGAGGGCTCCAGAGCAGGACTCCACGTGGGGTCTCACAAGAGCAGAGTAGAGGGGGAGAATCACCTTTTCTCACCTGCTGGCCACGCTTCTTTTTATGTGGCCCACGGCACAGTTGGCTTTCTGAGCTGCAAGTGCATGTTGCAGGCTCATGTCAAGCTTCTCATCACCCAACACTCCCAAGTTCTCCTTAGGGCTGCTCTCGATCCATTCTCTGCCCAGCCTGTATTTGCACTTGGGATTGCCCCAACCCAGGTGCAGGACCTTGCACTTGGCCTTGTTGAACTTCTTGAGGTTCACACAGGCCCACCTCTCAAGACTGTCAAGATCCCTCTGGATGGCACCCCTTCCCTCCAGTGTGTTGACCACTCTGCGCAGCTTGGTGTCATCGGCAAATTTGCTGAGGGTGCACTCAATCCCACTGTCCATGTTGCCAACAAAGATGTTAAACAACACCAGTCCCAGTACCAACCCCTGAGGAACGCCACTCATCACTGGTCGCCACTTGTCCTAAACAGACTGGTTCCAGTGCCTTCCATTTAAGACCTTTGACTCATTCTTTATTTTGAGATAGGAACAACAAGCTACTTAACCTTGCTTTTGCCACGTTGGCATTGCTCCGGAGATGCCTAGATGAGGTGGCCACTCTGAACACGTGGTAGCAAGGCACTGACAGAGAAGCTGGTTGTCACAAGGAAGCGTTTGAAAACACTGGGACTCTGTCACAGCCACTCAGAGCATTACACCAGTTGAGACTGCTGAACACCAACTACAAGCTCTGCACAAGGATCTGGGACTGGTACACGCCCTGCATCAAGCCTCACCCCATGATGAGACAGGCAGGCAAACTAGAAAAATAGGGCTCTGGCCCCTTCCTGTGATTAGATCATTATAACAGGTAAATATTTTCCTAGATAGAGAGCTGAGATAAAGGACTCCTGTTGTCTGAAATGAAGTTTGAACAAGACTCAGAAGGACTATCCCTACATCATACTTCTTTGTATTTAGCTTTTATCAAATGAATGCCTTTTCCCCCCAGATACCTAGCAAATTAAAAAGGAACTTGTTAATAGCTAAAAATGAAGATGCACATCTCACAGAATAAATTTTTCATTGAACAGCAAGAACAATGTAAGAACTGCAGCTGGGTTTTAGTCTACAGTCAAACTGTTCACCAGTAAGTATTACAGAATGGATTTATTAACAGGTACTGAGGGTTAATTCCCAGAGGACATTACAGCTCTACACCTTCAGTCTAAATATTTACTGAGGTGTAGAGAAAAGTGTCTGAGTGGTAGAGGCAGAGTCCCAGAGATTGGCTTAGTGAAGTCTCTTTAATGAAAGCCTGTTGCTGCACAGAAAAATTATTGTGACTTTTTTTTTAATGAAAATCAGAGTTCTCATGCTATTGAAAACAGCGATAAATCATTCTCTGATTGTTTTCTCTGCATTATTCATGATTTTCCAACCTCTGGTCTATTGTCTCCCTTGGTGTTCCGATCTTACCCTCAGCTTTCTCAGGGTTTGGGGGCTTTTGCATCAGAGAATCTGGTTTATAAGGTTGTCTTTGAGGAACAAGTCTGACTTAAATCTCACATAATATCCAAGAACGTTCTCTGGTATTTGACCTCTTCATGGCTGAAACAATATTCTTCAGACGCAATAACCTTGGTGTTTCAAAGCTGTAACCAGCACCTGCAGAGTTTTCAAACAAATAGTCTCAGCGTTCCTTGAGGGACTGTTTGTTACTGCTCCCACATTTGATTGCTTTGTAATTATACTTGTAAACTGTGTGATGGGGTTACACGTGGGGGGGGGGGGAAGGTTTTAAAAAAAAAATCACGCTTCAGATTAGGAGGGGATTTATGGGAGCTGCAAGACAAAGAAAAACCCACCTTTCTTTCTTTCTTCATTGTTGTCTTTGGAAGGCAGCCACCGAAGTTTCCTTGTCAGTAATACAGGGATTTGTAAATAGAACAAAGAGCTTCCTCGCGCCGAGGCTCATTATACAACCCCAGCGCAGTCACGGTGTGTCTTCGCAGGCAGTTCCCTTGAACTTTGCATCTCGCTCCTCCTGAGAACAGTCCTGCATGCCAGCTCGAACAGATGTGGTTTCCTTTAGGAAAGGTTTTCTGATGGGGTCATTCTGACTTCCCTTTCAGAGCCTTCCAGCCTCATGTGCTCTTTGCTCAAGGGATTACTGCAGCGGCCACCGACTCCGTGTGCTACTGTTAAACTTCTCCTCACCTGCTGGCTGAGCTGAATGAACGCCGAAATCTCTGTTCCACAGAAAAATAAGACATTTCATGTTTTCCTGAATCAAACCGGAAAGTTGCAATTTCCTTTGAACCCAAATTCTCAGAAACGTCATTTCAGAAAGAGCAAAATGGCCTCACTGCAGCCTTTTGTTTGGGTGTTACCTTCAGGTTTTTATGTGTGACTTAACCTAGCTTAAAATGCGTCACGTTCCAAGCGATACCAAATGCACCTGGGCAGCACCCACTGTTCCCCATGACACCCAGGAGCCACTCCTGCTCTGCCAGAGAGAAGGAGTAAGGAAACATATCTGGAGATGAACCAGATGTGGTTTTGTCTCACCCTGTGAACTTATTCCACTATTGTCACTGCTTTGATTCCATCAGTGCACTTATTTACACACTTTGAGCTTACAAGCATTTAAATTCCTATGTTCCAGCCTCACTCAAAGCAAAGGCTTTTACTATATCTCACTGAGGATATAACTTAAAGGCAATAGGTTGTTCAAACCCTGCATGGTATTTCCATCTCAAATGACACTAATTTAAAAGAATGCAGCTTTAAGAAGTTTTAACTAAATCGGGGCACAAGGCTGTGCAGACCCTCTTATTTAAGTATCGATAGAGCTGTTTCTTCAGCTCTGGTTGGTTAGAAAACATTTTTAAATGAAGGAGAGTAAGACATTCTACAGATGATAGCATCAAATGCAAAAGTTCACACTGGTTGAACTAATCTGAGCTAAGCTTGTGTGTAGGCAGCTCTGAAGCAGCAACAATATAGCAGGAAAAAGTGCCCTACCCTGTGAACAAATGAGAAAAACAAAACAAAGAAAACAATGGAGGAAAAGCTGCTGCTACCTGGCCTTCATGGGAAAAAAAAAAGGAGAGAGAGAAAAAAAAAAAAAAGGGAAAAAGAGAAGGAGGAAAGAAAGAACATACTTCAAGACCAAAATCTCATCGGACTCAAAATCAGCATAACTCCTACATTGGAAGAGTTTGCAGGTCTAATAGACACAAAGCTGTTCCTTCACCCGAAAACCAAACACAAAAGTCACGGAAACCCATCATGCCAATTCTGTGGCTGCTTTCCGGAGCAGAATCTGTTTAAATGTCAATGTTCCCTTTGTTCTGTGCACCCTTTTATAATGAGTCTATCATCTGTTTGGTAAAAGATCCAATGAAATATGTAATAAGGTTATCTCACCATCTCCCACTATTGTAAAGCCATATCTCCTCTTCCACTCATTAATTATTGTCTTCCATTTCCTGTGTCAGGTCCAAATTAGAAAATAGGGGCTCAAGACTTACAAGCTTAACAAGTTACCATATATCAGCTGAGCGGGGGTAACTCTCCATGTGCTCCCTCTTAGCCCATAATAAACAAACCCAGTGTGACTTAGTGGTGCATAGGCTTGCAGTCTGTGCAATTTAGCTTAACATCCTTTTATCGTCAGCTAAGCTGACAGTGATAGTTACCATGGCTCAGCTGATGTTCTGTCCTCATATTGCAAGGCTTTGCCTTAAAATCTTGGGAGCTGAGCTCTAGCATCATAACTATGTGGAAAGCTACAGTGATTTATGTGCTGTCAAAATACACTAAAAAAGAAAAAAAGGAAAAAAAAAGCAGCATAATTACATGATTATCAGCCAATGCCCCTTGGTTTGCAGTTTTTCAAGCATGAACTGCTCAAACTGTGGATCGAGAAGTGAAGCAATCTGTTTCTGAAGTGCAAACAAGGAAAAGTTAGATGAGTCTTCCAGCAATTTCAGGCAAATATATCTCAGAAGCAGCATGCTTAGTCCTTTTACTGTGCATGTGCCTGAGGTTTCCAGTAAGATTTCCCTGATATATAGTAAGAGTCAAAACTCTAATCTGTTTTAACTCTTTTTTATTGTCTCTGCAGCACTAACTTTGAAAAATGGCCTTGTCCCCAAAGAACTGCACACAGTCCATGTAGGGAAGCTGTTAAAATAAATGCATTACATAAAAATATTGCAGAGGAACTCAGCTCTGAGGGTTTGGGAGCTACAACACACAGATATAAAACAGAACAGCTAAAGTATGAGCGGAGGTCATACTCCAGGAGGGAAGAAGGGAAGTCCCCTGTCTGGCGGTTGTTGCACAGATCTCTCAAAATCAACAATTCCTACTCTTCTTTCTCAGGGCCGCCGTGTTTTAATAAATGACTCTTCTCATGTTAATGTCCTCCTGTCTTCCTCCTCGCTGACCTCGATACACACCGAGTTGATTCATAAAGTTTCTTCTTTCGCTGTATATGAGTGCTTTCTGGAGACCTTATTTGTGCTGTTCTACCTGTGAGACATCTGGCTGATTTACAGAGACTAAGACACAGTTGAGCACTGCATTGTCTGCCCTACCTGAATATTGTATTTCCTACACACCGTGTTCCTATGTCGCCTGATTTTAGATAGTCGGTATGTTGTTCAAAGGAGAGAGCGTACTTTCTGCCTCTCAGAAAAGCGTCTGAGATCCTCAGGAGTAAAAATGTGCTTTTCCACCTGTCTTCCTTGCAGAGCAGCGGTATCTGTCTAGACACTGATCATGGAAATTCAGGCAAGGAACAAAGTGCAAATGAGAACATGATTCAGTTGTGCGGAAAACCAGACAAATACCAGGTGTCTCAAAAGGCTGAATCACAAACAAGACGGCGGAAAGATCTAAGAACACAGTAGGTGATGGAGGACCTCAGCTTGGCATTCAACCACGTATTCCAGCAGGATATGTAGATTCCACCCTCATGACATCACTGCATCATCTCTCCTCATCAGTGCCTCATGACACAACCCCTCTCTGGAACGCTGAGTCAACATCATTGCGTGATCTCTTCTTGGCCATGCAAGATGAAGAGAAAGTCTGTCCATAATGGTAGAAAGCTGTGACTGACCTCTCAAGCGGTCCCCAAGGGGATTAAAAAACTCAGTCATCTCATGAACATTCCTCCCAGGAAATAACACTGGCTCAGAAAATGTTTCTGTGAAGGGCACTGTGGTATGGTGGAACTCCCACAGCAGATGGAAGAGTAACTAATATTGTGGGTTGAAATGAAGGATCAAGGAACACCTGCACTTATCTCCTGGAGCTCCAAAAGAAGTTGCAAAGTACATTTTCCCTGTAAACAGCAGGTACTGCTGATTCTGCCTGCTGCACTCTTCCAGAGGCCTGGAGCTGAGAGAAGACTTCTTCAAGCATCACACTCAGCATGGAGTACTAACCCTTTGATCCCCCACGCAACCAAAAGCCATTTTGGCAAAAAAAAAACAACAAAAAACAAAACCAAAAACAAACCCAAAGGGAAAGAATCTAAAATCTTCATAAAAGGAGCAACTTAAAAGAGGCAATGTAAAGAGCAGCTTTATGTCAGAAGGAACCCAGCCACACAAAAATTAAAATACTGGGATGCTACCCCTGAGTCTGGATGATCCCTGAGGCTTGAAAGCAACCCTAAAAACGTACCGTGCTTTACCTCAGTGTGCAACAGGGCCAGGAGGAAGAGCTCTTCCTGGAAACACCAGGTCCAGAGGCCAGGAGGCTCTTGTCATATTTGCACGTACTAGTCCCTTTTGTTGGGGGATTTAGGTCACAAGAGCGTAGGAAAGGCAGCTCTGAATCACCTGGCTCTCGCACGTGTTGCCTACATGTTGTGCAAAGGTTTCTGAACTCGGCCTCCTCTCCAGGCACACCCTTTGTTTGTTACTTTCTCTTAGGGCTTTTTTCGCAACCCCATCCACTGCCAACATAAACAAGGTTGCAACATCTTCCTCCAATCTGTCTTGCTCCTCTGTGCTCTAAATGTCAACCAGCAACATAGCCCTGTTCACTTGCTTAATTGGGCAAAATACCTGCCGTGGCAGCCCTGTGTCTTGACTCCCTTCGGGAGAAAGTTTCTTGGGAATGGTAAGTGACAGCACATGCAAGTTGGTCTTAGTCACGTTGATACCAGATACCAAGAGTCTTGTGCAGATAGGACGTGCGGTTGGCTTTGCTGAACAGCCATCCAGCTTCTGTAAGGCACCAGGAAAGGTTAGGAAGGGTAATTATCAGGGATCACAATGTTTAGTACAAGTTGTTTCTGAAGTTGCGGTGCTTTCTTCTTCTACATGCACCCTCTGCAGCACGTACCCTGTGCATCCAGTGCAGGGGAGAGAAGATGCTGCCATGTGGGTGGCTTTTATCAGCTCGTGTGAAACAACTGTGGGACCTGGCTCTATTCCTAATAATGAGGAGGACTAGAGTAGATCCCTTCTCACTAAAGGGACACCACAACAAACACTCTGTGAGCACTGCCTGTAAGCCGGTAGGGGACACATTCACCCTGGAGACCCTCTTAACTCCCGAAATTTGTCCACAAGATGTATAATGCACTGAAGAGAGGATATCTAGCAAGGAATCAGAAAAATTTCTACCCAGGAAAATGGAGGGTTGCATGGTGCCTACATGCAGCCAGGATTAGTACAGCTGCCCCAGGACTCCCCACGTACAGTGTGTAATAGATGTTTGCATCTGTCCACGTTTCTGGCATGGCCTCCTGCTTGCTCAGATGGAGCTGTTCGGTGCGTGGGATGGGACAACATCCTGTTATGCTCTTACTCGATGGGTGCACTCACCATGATGGACTGTCATTAGCCACGGAGTCTCTGCCCAGCCTGGCATGCCAGAAGCCAGGCTGTGGGCGGTGCTGCTCACTGGCTGGAGGCGGTTGCTTTTATCAGCAACCTTGATCATGGGGATTTTCTCTTATTTCATTCCCTAGCTTCCTTCAGCCTTGGATTTGCATAAGAACCTGGGTTAGGACTAATCTGATCCCAGGGTGAGAACATTGCATCAGACCCAGAGAATCCTCCGTCCCAAACTGTCTCTTGACTGAGTGTGTTGTCACTTGAACCAGAACTGTGCAGGGACAAATAGTGACTTAACTTTTCCTTAGTGATAGGAGGTGGCTTGCTTTGTATCTCATTTAAACTCCTGGGCTATGTGCAGGATTGCAGTGGCAACTCCCAGTCAAGTCTCTATTTGTTTACAACCCTTGTTGCCACAGTAGCCAGGTGCTTTCCATGTTCACTCCAGGTTGCTGAAATGAGAAGCCCGTCCAACCTCCAGGGTTTGCCAACAGCTATTGACTAGTAAGAGCACAATGTCCTTGGTGGCAGAAGGTGGCATCTTGGTTTATCTACGCATTCCCTGGCAGGCAGCAGCAGTGGAGAAATAGAGATGTCTCACTGCATAGGTAAGAGTATGAATTCAAGTCTCTCTCTGTTCATGCTGATGAATGCCCCTGGTTGTAAATAAGGACATAGTTATTCAGTCTGAAGAGTTAAAGGGGCTACAGTAGTAGCCATGACACCTTCTGAGGGGTTTTTCACTATGGACGTGTGTCTCATTGGCTTTTCTACGTCCCACTGAATGAAATCCATATACCTGCTAGGGGAGGTGGGAGTGATCATCCAGGCAGGGTGCAGAATTACTCTTAAGATTTCTGGGAAAAATGACAGGGTAGAGTCAAGGCTGAACAGTTCCAGGTATCTGGTATAGCAACCACCATCTATCTTGTTCACCTTTCCGTCACCACTGGATGGCCAAGAAAATGGCCTGAACTCTTTCCTTGGGTCTTTCCTCTAAATGCCAGTTTCACTTCGTTTAAGAACAATTTGGCGTCCTGACCTGGAGTTGCTTTCATAAAGTACAGACACAGGCATGTGCCATTGCAGGATATAATACCAACATGAGGTTGTGAATGATGCTGAGGTACAGCTCCATGGCCCCAGATCCCTGAAGACAGTGCTGTTCTTCTGTAATACATCGATTATCTTGCTGTAATATAAAATATATACTTCCCACTAAAAATGGCACGCTCCACTTGCCAACTAGATACAATCTAGATCTGTCTCTGTCATTGCAGTGTCCAGTGCATGGTAAGCCAAATACTAACAATCTCTGAAAGTGAAGAGAGAAAAAATGAGCAGTGGAATAGCACTGATTGGGTTGGAGGTGCTTGTATGTGCAAGGAAATCACCCATCCATTCCCATGAACCATCCTCCATCTCACAGCTGGTCCAAATGGATGCAGGGTACATCCTTGCCAGTTCAACCATTGCTATCCCATTGGCTGGAAATGTCATTATTTCAGACATTATAGTATACACAGACTCAGCCAAGATGTCACATCATGAAACTAAATGTGCAATTGTAGCAATGGGTGAAAACTCCAGTGCTTTGTTTTGTAAAAGCAATGCTCAAAAGCCAAGAGTTTCTGCTTGGAGCATCCAAGGAGTAAAATACCCTGTACTTTGCCCAGTTACAAGCAACACAGTGGCTCTGCCTCACACCAAAATGTCCATTCCCCAACACCAGTTTTATTGAAGCAATGGGAAAAGAGAAAAAAATCTGTAGCTTTTTTAAAAGAGCTTTTTTTTTTTCACTCTTAAGACCAGAAATCCAGTGATTGTGGCAGAAGCTTTCCTGCCTTGCTGCTGAGAATAGCTTTCTGTATATGATTGCAGTAGGGATTTTACTCCATCAAAAAGTTTTGTTTTGTTTGGGGAAGTTTTTGTCCTGATGACAATTTTGCATTGTGCGAAACCTCCACCTGAACAGGTCAGTTACACAGCTGCAGCCCCACCTTTCTCCAAAGAAACATCAAGAGCATTCCTCCCCCTCACAGAGAACGAGCTCTTTGCTCAGAACAACAGAGGAGCCTGGCTTTCCTGGTAGCAAATACCTATTCATAAAATGACTCAAAAGAGAAGACATGTTGGTGACAAGCCTTTTCCTTTTTTTGTTCTTTCCATGGGGAAGGGCATTGTTTCTCACCCAAATTCTGATTCCCTACCAATCAGGGTGGTTTTTTTCTTTTTTTTTTCTTTTCTTTTCTGAAAAAGGCATCACCACATAAAGGATGCTCAACTCCTGTTGAACCCAGATGATAGTGGGAGGATGGCATTTTGCTGTTCCTTCTTCTGCAAAGCAAGTTGATGGAGTTGAGTCCCAAGTTGTTGGCACTGCGTTGCGTTACGGCTTTGCAGCGCTGTGTACGCTGAGCTGGCTCAGCGCGGTGAGCCTGCCCCACGCCATAGTCTTGTACCACTGGGCAAATGAAGTAAATTAAGGGAAGAGCTTGACAGTTAGTTTTACAGCTGCAGTGAAATCACTGTATATGATGATAAATAAATAAACTTAAATAATATTTATCAGCGCCTTCTGTCTGAGAATCAGCCTAACAGTAATTAAACTTTTATAAACTCCATTTATAAAGTCATCTACATTTAGGTAAACTGAGTCATAGAGATTTTTGTGTTGGCACAAACATAAGGCAAAGCCAAGAGTCCCAACTCTCATTCCTTCCTTCAGGCTCCTAGATGCCAAACTTCCTGCACCATGAGGACAAAAAGAGAAGTTGGCTCTAGAAAATATAGCTGGTGTTTACATTTTATCGAACCACTAGACATTGCTGTTGGCCACAACATGACAACAGTGCAGCAAAGAGGGCCTTTCATTTGCCTGTACTTGGCAGAAAGTGTCGTTCTTTGGTTACTCAGCTGAAGTTGACAAGTTGCCCAGTATTTTTATTATCAGGTTGTCAGCTCAATCTCACTACTGCCCTCTTAATTTATTATTTTGCATTTCAAAATCACAGGTGTGACTCATTTCACAGCCAGAGGTTATAATGAAGTATCCCACTCATCTTTTAGCTCACCCTTTGTTCAAGACAATGCCGATTGCAGAAGGTTTCTGAGGAGGTAAGAGGATTGCAAAAGAGCCGAAGACTCCTCTTTTATCTAACCAGTGTGTGGGCAGTGAAACTACCTGATATGAAACCAGTTGGGTGCAAAGGTGGGCATGGAGGTTCATTTGTCATTATGGTGAGAGTTGAAACTCAGGAGATAGAGCAGCTGTACTTGAAGATAGGCACCCAAACTTAAATCACCTCACCCTGAGGATGAGGCCAAAGAGGGAATCCTAGGATAACACACTTCTCTCAAGATTTCCTCTAGGCTTTAGTTTCCAACAGGACTGAAGACGAAAATCAAGCAGTGAGTTCCTTTTCAACTAAAAAGTCTTACTGTCTGTGTCTTATGATTTAAATTAGGAAGTGACTCTAAGTGCAAGATTTTGAAGTATTCGTTTTGCTGGCATTGTGCAAATAACAATGTTTTTGCACTGGAGGCTTTGAAATATAAAAAATATGTTTCTTAGCATAAAATGATGCATTATCTATGTTTCTCCTAGGAATGTCTGAGAGGGTGCTGGGGAAAAGGAAGATGGAGCACAATTCTACTGGAAAGAGTGTCTTGCTGCTGACCAGAGCAGCTTCCAAAGTTACCCTACACAGGGTCCTGGCAAGTTTTACCTCCCTTCCCAGTGGGAAAGGTGCATGTCCTGTTACCAGTCATGGTAACAGGGCACAGTAACAGACGGGGACAGAGCTATTGGGACACTCGGGTTTTTTAAAGCTGCAACATGGAGCTGTGGCAGTGCCAAAAGTAAACCTATTCTGCTCTATCTCACTGCAGGAGGCGGAGGGAGAAGGCAGGAATTGTGATTCAAAGGTTGTCCAGTGGCAACAGAGAAAATTACACCAAGAGCACTTGTTCAGCTCTGCCATATCCAATTTCTGTCAAGTGTAGAATAACAGCTATCCAGCGAGCTGGGACATGCTTTACCAGCATCAATAGAGTTGTGCTTCAGAGCATCCCTCGAGGTAGCAGAGAATTATTCCCACTTTATAAATGAGGTAAGTCAGGCACAAGGATTAAAGCCAAAATGTTCCAACCTGGCTGCCTACTGCTAGATACCTACACCCATATTTACGCAACTCGTGGCCTGATTTTCAGAAGGGCAGGGCAATGAAAATTTTGGCCTGAGGGATTTGTTCACACGGCTTACTGGTAACAACACCCAGGATGGAAGCCTGGTCTCTGCTACCTGTCTTACACCTTAACCACTAAAAACAACCTTTCTGCCACTAGCCAACAGTTGGCAAAGGTTCCTAGTGTCCCCATTCACCACACAGGAGCTCAGAAAGAGCAATGCAGACTGGCTGCCTACGTGCTCACAGATAGAGACTTTTCAAGAGCAGCAGCAGAAGCAAAACTGCTTCCCTCAAAGCTCTTCAGATCCCAGGCAGTTTTTGTTGACTTGCAGTGCTTTGCTAAGCCAGCAAGTCTGGTGTGGAAACCTCTGTCCTGCCTCATGTCCTTGCACCATGTCCTACTCAGGGTAGCTTGACTGGCAGAGCACAGGTCCAGTGCACCACCAGTAACAGACCAGTAGGAGAAGGGGGAAAAACAGCCATATGAACTCGTCATAACCACAAGCACCAACAGGAGTGAGTGAGAATCATAGAATCATAAAATAGTTTGGATTGAAAGGGACTTGTATAGGTCATCTAGTCTAAACACCCTGCAATGAGCAGGGACATCTTAAAATAGATTAGGTTGCTCAGGCCCTCATCTAAGCTGACCCTTGATTGTTTCCAGGGGTGAGGCATCTACCACCTCGCTGGGCAAGCTGTTCCAGTGTTTCACCACCCTTTGTAAAAAATGTCTTCCATATACCTAGTCTAAATCAACCCTCTTTTAGTTCAAAACCATTACCCCCATCCCCTATTGACACCAGGGGTTTCCCTGACCCAGGGGCAAGAGGGACCTTGCACTTACCTTTGTTGAACCTCATGAAGTTCACATGGGCCCCCCTCCGGAGCTTGTCCAGGTCCCTCTGCATGGCATCCTATCCCTCAGACATGTCAAAATCCCAGTGGCCCTTCACCAGTCTCCTGCAATCTCTTCAAAATGCACCCTGGTTTATGAGAAACTCTTGAGGAGTAAGAAAATTTAGAAAAAATCCTCCTCCCATGCCAACAAGTAGCAAAATCCAAGAGGCAGAGCACTTGCTGGCTGGTTATAACCAAGCTTTGCAAGTATCCCTGCTAAAATCATCCCTGCTAGGGGCTAATGTGATACTTGTCTTAGCTCATTAGAGAGCCTTGATGTCTTGAGACAGGCACTTGAGAAATAATGCTGGTGGTTGGTTGCTACCTGAGGGAAGGAGGACAAAGGATCTCAACTGTCTCTGTGGAACAGTCACTGGTCAGGGTCACCTCAAGCCTGACCTGCAACACCAAGTACATGCCGCAAATCCACTGCTGTCAGCCTCTGTGCCTTGTCTCATCTGCCATGGGGTCCCAGCCACCTCTGACCTCCTCTTTCCCTTCCTTGGGGCCATGCTCCGGCACGTGGGGCCCCTGTTCAGTTGCTCTGTGGCATCCCCCCCGCCTCCTCACAGGAAGGATGAGCGAGAGGAGGTGACAACCTTCAGCAAAAGTTAAGGCTGGAAAAGAAGGAAGCGTCAGCTCAATCAGGTCAGCTCAGTCAGCCAACTGCTTCAGTAACCCCTCTGCCCCAGGCCCCCAACCTGTTCTGTGTGCTTGATGCTACTGTATGAGCAGCACCCCCTTCACCCTATCTCCATGGTACTGCCAGCCTGCAGCATCCAGGGAGGGAAATGGGGAAAAAGGGTAAGGAAGAAGCAGTTGAGCACAAGAACCTCCCAGAACTGTTTTCAGCCCTCCCCTTTTCAGTGCTTCTTGGCACTATGGACTTTGAGATAGACCTTACTCCTACTGAAGTTCAGAAGCTCAGACCTGGCACTCCCTGATTTCTTCAGAAGAAGGCTGAGGGCCAGATCTGAACCAATTTTTGTACTCTAGCGCAGCTTCATATTCCCAGCAAACCCAGAAGTTTTGAGAAGTGGGCCATTAAATAGCCCCAATTCCTTCTACCCAGGTCTGAGGTGCCCGTTCTGGGATGGAAGCAACTGAGCCTTGCCAATCTGTCAGCGACCAGTAGGAAGCCAGGGAACATGTCTCCTGTTTGATAAAAGTTGGTGCTGCACTTTATACGGCAGCCAGTGCATTATTCCATAGTGAAAACAAACCCTATTCTTCTCTGCCAGATAAACACACTTGATCCTATAAAGAGCAGTATTTCTGACTGTTCAGCAGCAGCCAAACTCACGATGGGAAAAATAACAGGTGTTTGTCAGGCACTCCTTGTTTATTCACAGCACTTAAAATAATTGCTTAAAAAAATCTAACAGAGATTTAATTTTATATGCTCCCACATTTAAAAAACAAAAACAAAAAAAAACCCTAAGCTTGGCTCATGGTAGTTGAAGACAATTCATTATGAAAGAGGTGTTCTTTCTGTTGTGGTAGCAAAGAAACCTGCTTATGAAAGCTCCAGAGAAGCAGAACAGTAGAGCAAATTCCTGCCTAGAACCAACACATCCTCATGCTTTTCATAGAGCTCTCCAGGTGAAAGCTTTTGTTATCAAAATGTCTATTTTTTTTGTCAAAATGGGACAAGCAGGGATTAAGATTCTCCAGTCGGTGTCTGTTACTGGCCATCTCCATCACTCTGGCTTTTAGAAAGCAATGATAGCCTTGGGCTGGGTTATGCCCTTCCCCCTTGTTCTGATGGTGGAGCAGGAGGTAAGTGCATTGCCCCAGGGAGGAAAGTATGTACCAGAGGCACAAACCTTGCTTCAATCACTGCTTGCTTCTCCGGGAAATAATTGGCAATGGATCTTGATCAATAGACCACTTCCCAGTGAGGCAGGCTGACACATGGTGCTGGGGGAAGAGGAGAGAGACTCCACGTCTCCATCCCTTCTTCCCATGCTCTGCTTACAGCACAGATCGGGACATCTCTGAGTCCCTCAGGGAGGGTGAGGGGAGACTGGGACACTCAACACCTGACAAAGCTGCGTGGCATCGCAGTGTATGGCTGGAGCAGGGGTTTGATCCTAGGAGACCTCATGATGGTTAGTAGTCTATGGATAAAGTCCCTTCAGGAACCACTCAAGAGAATAGAGCATTATTCCTGAGAGCTACAAGCTTCATGAGACAGTGATTGTGATCTGTCGCCAGGGCTTTCCCTTCCTACAAGATATGCCTTTCCTTGAGCCTGGCCCCCTGCAAGCTCTTGGGATGAGTCACAGATGGTCAGTAACTCCTGAGGAACCTGGAAGGAGCCTGAAGCGACAGGAACCCACCCAGCAGCATCCCAGTGCTCCTGGTGGCTCTTGAGATGCGGCAGGCTCATGAGTGGATATAGCTATAGCTTACCCCCTTGTCTCCAACACGGGGCAAAGACCCCCAGTGCAGCCAGCCCAACGCTGGAATAAACGCAGCCACATTTCAGTCTTCGCTGTCCCTGCAAAGGTGCAGGAGAGGACACACACACACCAAACCTTCTCCCTGGGAGGGCTCATTTGTCTCCAAACAGTGAACATGAGAGACAGGCTGGACCACAGCTTGTGCAGACGAGGGGCAGAGCAGGGGACACGGCTCATAGCGGGGACATGGCTCACGCTGCCACGGTCATTATCCGCACGACAGCAGTGCTCCCAGCTGAGACCGGGCTGTCACAGTACCATCAGGCTTGTCACACACAGCAGCCTCTGGTCTGAGCAGAAAAAAAAAAAAAAAATAATAATAAAAAAAAACCACAACAAAAAAAAGACAGATGAAAGTCAGAAAGAGAAAGAGAGGCACCGAGGAGAGCGGTCGCTTCCCAGAGGTCAGGCAGCGGTGGCTGCCGGCACGGTGTGGGTCGGTGCGGGGCTCGGAGAGGCAGCAGTGATTCGGATAAGTCCGGCCATGGGTTTCGAAAGGCCATCTCCACAGGCAGAGAGGAGAAGATGAAAGAAGGCTGGGCTGCAGTGCGTGGCATGGCGAGATGAAAGGGGTTCTGGAGGCCAGAGGAGCAGAGGGAAGGGACCGGCAGCTGCCGTGCAGAGAGTGGCCGTGGCGTTAGAGAGGAAGCAAAGGCACGGGTGCGAGAGGGCAGCCTGGCAGGATCAAACCCATCCCCAGCCCAGCTAGAACTCAAGATGGTCTGAGCAACAAAAGACTTCGCGCTTCTCAAGTGCCGGCCGAGGCAAGGCTCTCCGCACACAAATGAAGTACAACCAGAAGTAGCTGGTGCACTGACCTGAGCAAAAAGCAGGGAGCTGGGAAGAAAAGGGGGAAAAAAGAAATAATCCTAAGGCAAAGTGTGTCTATTTGCTTTGGTGCTGGTCAGGCACCAAAAAAACCCATGAAACGTTATCCAAGATGGCAAAACCCCAACAAAGCAGTGGCATTTCCCAGGCACCTGGTGCCTTTCAGCATCCCCTCGCAAGCTATTTGTCGGCATGTCCCCGAAGCAGATGTACGGGCATGAATCTCCCTTACAGCCCAGGCAGCCACCAGCCCCGTGCAGCATTTCATCTCCACTGGAGCGATACTGGTGACTCAGCGCTTCCCCTGCAAGGCGCTGCCATAGCCTTGCTCCAGCCGTGGGGATTATAGCAGCAGTCCCAGCACAATAACGGCACGGCTGAGCAGCAGGGATTTATGAGCAGGCAAAGAAAATGAGAATTATAGGTGTCCAGTCCCTATGACAGAACCACCATATATTTCCTCCAACAAAGCGTGTGACAACAGCTCCATAAATTCACATAGTAGCAGAAGCAAGCACCAGCTCGTCATCGCAGCTATTTAAGGAGCCAAGTAGCACTCTGTACTTATTGCAGAAGTTCACAGTTAGTTAAAAATAAGCATTAAAAAAAAAAGTCACTTTTGGACCCTGGCTGAATAAGGCTTTTTACTCAGGATGCCCAGCACTGCATCCCGTCTCTTCTCCTTTTATGCCTAGACAAGCTCTCCTTTGCGGCATTTGGTGTTAGGCACTGCCAGCTTCCCACTGAAGTAGCTTAACTTGGGATGTGCTATAATCAATTGTAAAAGTTTGCAGTGAGTATGAAATACTTGATCCTTTTCAATTACCAGCAACTCTGTAATGTGCTTTAAAAATTTTTAGCTGCAGCCCGTTAAATATCTAAGGAGAGCTTTCCTGAGATGTAATTGCTGAAGAAAATAACCCCAACATCCACAACGTGCTGAATCACTGTTTTTTTTTTTTAACGCTGTCTCATGATTAGATTATTTGCAGTACCTGTCAGCTAATGTGCTGTTTCCATTGCTAATTCAACACTTCTTCCTAAAGGGAGAAGGGGGAGAGGGTGAAAACAGCTTTTCACAGTGAACCTAAAATCAAAAAATAGCTGCATGTTTCGTTGTCACTTCTGCTATTCTCCTTTCTGACGTATAAAGAGGGGCTCGCTTTAAAAGACAAACCTTTTAAACATGAGAAATATCAAGTTTCTCTGAATCCTTTCTTCTTGAAGCTTTGGGTAGACTTTAGAAGAGACATCTCAGCTAGAAAGAAAAGTTAGGTTAAGGTTTAACTTCAGTAGCGATTAGAATGCCATTTTCTAATAAGAAAAATTCGGCATCTCAATGAAAAACTGCATGCTAGGAAACAGAAATTAAGGCTTGCTGTCTGTGGAGTTGGAGCATGAGGGAGCTTGGCCCCGTTCTCCCCCATGGCCTTTGTCAGCCTTGGTTTCCCATGCAGCACTGGCATTTCTGCCTTTTATTCTCCTTTCTTGGGGAGCCCTTCCTGGGGTCAGAACGTCAGGTGGGAAACCTGCTCCTTGGAAGCTGATGAGGACTTGAGGTATTTGAACTAAAATTTTGCTGAGGCACATCCTGTGACATTTTCCCAGGGTCAAAATTATTCAGATTAGCAAAGAGAGAGGAGGTTCTTGTTTGGTTGGTTTAGTAAGAAGTTGACATTTTGTTCAGAAATGACGTAACTTTGGAGGAAAAAGATTAAGGTTACTCAAGAGCCAGGTTAAAAGAAAAGCGTTTAATGGAAAATTTTCAGCCAGCCCCAGTAAGATCCCTTCTTTATCTCCAGGTTCAGGAGAGCTGCTGTGGTGACCGGTGTCACATTGCAGGGCTCCTCCAGAAGCAGCAGATTGCTTATGCATTAGCGCTTTTGCATAATACCAGCAGCTAGAGTGGGCTTGGGGTTGGTTGGTTGGGTTTGGGTGGGGTTTTTTTGTGTTTGGATTTTTTTTTTTTTTTTTTGTTACTCACATTGTTCACTGCTAACAAACTCAGGAAGGAAATTTACAGTCCTGAATGGCGAGCGAGGTCTGCAAGGCGTCCCCGGCAGGACTGCACTGCTGAACTTTGCGGTGACTCAGCCGGCACAGGAAACGCTTGTTCTGAGCAGCCCCATCTCCTGTCTGTCCCGCTCTGCTCCGAGCACAGGGTTTAAAAACAGGTCGCGGGAGTTTCTTTTAATTTTTGCTTTTGGGGCGGTTTTTCATTCTTTTTTTCTTGGAGCGTTTCACTGCTTTCTGCGTACAAGGTTATTTATTAGCAATGAACAGCGTTAAACAGTCAATGTGCTTGAGCAGAAAGTCTTGGGAAGGGGATCTTCAGCTTTTGTGGCAGAGAATCCACTGTTCCTGGTTGGATACTGCTGTACTGGTTATGCTAAATTAAATATTCTTTTTCTCTAGTTCCGTTTCCACCTTGGAGGCTAAATATTGCATGCAAAATTGGAGGGCTGCATATGGGGGAGCAGGTCTCAGGCAAGAGGGTGCAGCAAACACAGAGGACAGAGAGGAGAACAGAAATAAAAGATCAGCACTGGGATCTGGAGTTTCACACAGAGAACTCCAGCTCTGTTATTATATTTCTATCTGCCAGCAGCTCTTCATGTTTGGCAAATTCACCCCACCTCACCATTCCCACAACTGACATGTAACAAAACCAATTAAAATACTTGTTAAGGTAAATAAATATGTAAAGGCGCTGTAGAAGATGTGACTGTTCAAAGCCTAGCAGCTTCTGCTCGTGCATTTTTGTCTCCTCATTAATCTGTTTATGAAAGGGTTTTGATTAGTTCCATATATTCAGCTTCTAAAGTTAATACCTAAGCGGTCTAAAGTGTTTATACCAAAGCGAATGCTGAATTTTCCCTCAGCTGCAATAAACATGTAAATCTGAACTGATTCATGCATGCAAATCAAGTTCTAAAATTGAGTTAAAAAACGTTTTTTTTTTTTTTTTCAAATAATGCTTAAAATGCTATGCTACAAAATGGCACGAGACACCTGCTAGTTTATTCTGGCCGGGGAGGCTTCATACATCTCTGTGTTTCTGTATGTGTGTTTGTGTCTGGTACAGTGACTCACGCCTTTTTAATTATTATTCTAGAAGGTAATAAAAAAAAAATGCAGCAGCTCCAAAGTTCTGTTCAGCTCTTAACTCAAGCCCGTAACTCAGCCCCTATCTGATCTGATCCTCATCTGCACATGCATGATCCCAATCTGATTACCACTACGTGCTCCTTGGTACTTGTTGCAGCAGAGCTAAACTTTGTCTTAAAGGAGACTCCCACTCCTATCAACACTTAAGCATGTGCTGAGCTTCATTCCCATGGCTGGGGTGGGTTGGTTTGCACGCAGACAGTTAAGTGCATGTATAAATATTTACAGAGTTTGAGGCACGGTCTGCCTAATTAGGTTTCCATAGCAATTAGCCCAATATCTTGATTAGGACCTGAGGCTGCTTCTACTATAATAAAAAAAAAATATAAAGCTCATTATATTGAGATGATGAAACCAGAGCACTCTTACAAGAAGAGAGTAAATGTTCGCTCAGCAGCAGGCAACGGACTTAGTAGGGGCACTATAATAAAACAAATAAAAGCGGCGTTCTGCAGTGCACAAAAATACTTTACATTCAAAGACATAGATTTAAGAGTTACACAGGAATGAGGCATCTTTGCTAAGAGCATCTATCATCACAATTTTCCTGGGTTTTAAGTCTACTAATTGTTGCTATTTTTAACTAGCATTCTTAGAGAAATGGTGTTTGTTCACATGATAGAGAAGCGCCTACAGCTCTACATTTATCTCAGAAATTTTTGTGTGGTTTTACCAAAGGTTGAATTCAGTATTATTAGAGAACTCTCACTGAAAGTGCAAAACACAGGGTCAGTGGAGCAATAACTTCTTCCCTGAGAGAGCATTTCATGTCTCAACAGTTACTAATGTTGTACATATTAATTACCATGAGCAGCAATCCATGAAGAAATTACAGCCGCGCAGCAGTTGTGCCTGGGCTGTAGGTCTGCTGCTGCCGTTACCGGAGAGGTCAGTGCTCTTGGCCGTCGGGGACCAACAGACCGCCTAGGAGTCAGACAGACAGATGCATAGAAAACCATAAAACTGCCCAGCCTTGCCTCCCCATCCCACATCTGCACCGGAGTCGAGAGGAGGGGCTGGCACTAACCCTACACAGCTCCAGTGACAAATGCCTTCTTTACAGGCACTGGCACCGCTTCCCGCTGAAACCAGCCTTAAGCCATCATCAGACCAATGCTGAATATGCTTTGCCTTGTTTTGTAGTTTGGCAATCATTATTTTTCTTTCTACATCATGGGTTTTCCCTTTTTCACATAGAAAGTCTTAATACAAACTAGAACAGAGCCAATATCCTTGGATTCTGGATCTTTTTTTTAAAAGGAAGATGCTGCAGTGTGTCGTTAGATCCATGGCAAATCTAGATTAAGCAAAATGGCAGCTCATTAGCCTTCATGGACAGGCATTTAAAGTACTTAAGAGGGGACATAGAGCACTGCCCTTTACATTTACTTTGGCACTAATATCAGATTAAAAAGGGAAAGGTTATTAAGTAAAGGTAATTGTCTGTTTTGTAGAGGGAATCTTTCTGAGGCACAGCCTGAGGCACTTAACTTTAAGAAGGTTAATTGTCTCATGGTGGAAGTCAAGCTATTACTGTTATTATGGACAGTTAGGAAAAATTCAGCCTGACATCCAAAGTCCAATAACGAGCCACAAAAATGGAGCCGATTGGCTGATAGCCACAGGTCTATAATTAGAAAAATTGGCATTAGGAAAATAAAGACGAGCCAGTGGTGAGCTCTATCTGTGCAGATGTGGTACAGCAGCTGGAGAGCAGAGTGGTGCTGCTCCAACAGCCAGCCGGGAGCTGGGTGTAGGAAAAGCCCTGGAGTTGGGTAAATGGGGGGTGGCCGCAGGAGAGGCTTCTTGGGGGGACGTGACACTGTCCTTGAGCATGGCCAGGGCTGTTAGCACTCATTCTCATATGCAATAAAACCAGGCACTGGCCCTGAGAGCTGTAGAAATTCAACTGGGAGTTTCCAGTTGCAGCCGATTGGGGAAAAACCTCTCGCTCTCATTTCCATCCCGTCAAAGAAGTTGGTGTTTTGTCCAAAACTCCCAGAAAACGGTTAAGGGTTTTAATCCTCCTGACTCTGCTCATACCCATCCTTCACCCTCTGTTCAGGCCCCCTTAGTGCCTTTATGTTTCCCTTTCCCAACTGTTTTAAGAGTAACAGTGGGAGCAAGAAGCTTAACCATGCCTAGATTTAATTCTGGAAACATCCTTAGAGACAAATCATGGCTGCTTTTGCATCTCTCTTGGGCACAGGTAGGGAAGACTGAATATTTAGATGTACAAAAATACCAAAATGTTCATACATGTGATTCCAGCTCAGACTTACAAAGCTGCTGGCAGAAAGCTCAGCAGGGAGCCCACTGCAAACATCCCCAAGAATAAAGTTTCCCTCCATTTGCAAATATCTGATTTTGGTGGGGAGGCTTGAATAACGGAAACTCCACCTCCTGAGTAGCAAAGTGCTGGCTCAGCAGCTTCCCATCCCCTCTCCCTGGAGAGCCTACCACTTCCAGCCCCAAAGGAGAGGTTCAATTTCCATCTCTCAGCGTTTCCACTTGATTTTTACCCCCAAGCTGGGGATTCCTCCTCAGGCACAAGAAAGCCTTTTCCTCTGTGACTCCATCTCTCTGCACTACTCCAACTTTTGCCTTACTTTACTTTCACCTTTTTGGGCTCAGGCAGGGGATGAGGATTCTCACCGCCACGGTTACCATGTGCTGGTGCGAGGGAGGAATAGCTGTGACCTACGCAATGCTGGCAAAGAGCTGTGGTATGTTTTATGCTGTAAATCCTTCACTTGTCCCGGAAGAAGGCAACTATTTCATCTGTGTTTGCATCAATATTTAAACACTTCAGCACATCCTGCTGACAGCTTAATGGTAAAAGTCAGCTTGGACATTTTCCTACCGCAAGCCAATCTTCATCCTCTGAAGCCCCCAACAAACTGTGTCTTTGCTGATGTGGCTGGGAGGAGGAGCTGTCACCAACCACACTGCACAGGTAAGAGCAACAAGGGGGCACAAATGCAAAGGGCTCATCCCCAAAATCTGTGACACAGCCCAGAAATAGGACATAGAGCCACACTACAACCTGGCAGTGCCCAGGCAGCCTTCCCCATCAAAGGGGGCTGCAGTCCTGAAGCCAGGATGTGCGGGATCAGAAGCAGCCCTGGAGCTTTTCCTGGCAACCACAGTGAAAAGAGCAGAGAGACAGGCTAAAGGAGAAAATAAATCAGTCACGCAGGTTATACAGGACAAGCAGCAAGGCAGGGACTGATTTAGGAGTGAGCCTCCTGGTCCTCACTCAAAGAGTGTGCTGTCCAGAGTCTGGCCCCAAGACCCTGGCTTTTAAACTGCCTGCAGATGAGTGGGTAAGGACAAGAGGAAAGCAGATGAATGTGCTTTGGTGACATGGCTTGATTCATGCAGAGACACGTTTCAAGCAATCTCCCTAGACAGGGAAGGCCAGGTCAGCGGGATGGCCACACTTGTGAACAAAGTCCTGGAATCCATGTTGCAGAAAGTGCCTGGGACCCAAAACTGTGCATTTCCTGGGAAAGCATTGCAGGTAGAAATGAAGAACAGGGAGGGAAAGGGGAGCAGAGACTGACATGGGGTTATAGCCTAAGGAAACTTTGTTGGGCTCTCCTTTTGTCCTGTGCTCCTCCAAAGCCTCACATGGAGGTGGCCCCTGAGCTACACCCTTCAGCTGTGGGATGCCTGACCACAGCACAGGGAGGTGCTGCACCTGCCAGGGCTGGCTGCGGGGCACTTGCAAAGCCACCACTTGGCAAAAGTAACAGGAAAACAAACTGGAGAGGACCTTGGGAAAGGCTCTCTTCTGAAGTAGAATGAATCCTTTGAAGGTCATTCCTGGTTTACTTGTTCATTACTTAAGACTTTTGTTTGTTGAGTTTGGCCCTGTGCTGGTGAGAAATCTCTCACACCATCTTCATTGTAGTGCTGCTGAGAAGAGTATCAGAACCAAACCACTGTGATTATACATTCTTGTTTTGTAGTCATTAAGACACGGGTAAAACAAAAAAAGCTTCAGGATTGCAGCATTTATTGAGTAGAAGGGCACAGCCTCACACAATATTACTTTGTAAGCTTTATACCTTTGGCCTTAGTGCCTGTACTACAGCAAGGTCCCCAGTGGCTGTTGGGGCCAGGCAAGTGCTGTGGTGATCTGCAGTCTTGTCTTCACTCAATCTTGAGAAGATATTTAATAATTAATGGCGCTGAGCCTCATTTTACATATTTCCTCCATAGTTTTTGTTAGGATAATCAAGCTACTTGAAAAGAAGAGCATAGCATCTAGGCAAGATCCTCCTGCACGTGAGGTACAATAGTAGATATTTTCACTGTATGGTCAATGCTCATTCATAGCAGTGGAGGATCTGCCTCAGCAATTCTACCTGGAGAAGTCAGCACAATTAATCCTTCCCACTTCAGCCCTTGAAAAGCGCCTTGCATTTGTTACCAAAATAGGGAAGTATCATTTTCTTGCTGGAAAAAAACAAGGCATGAGTTGATGCAATGGTTTGTTGGGGACCTGCAACTTTCTCACAGTGCTACCAAGGAACAAGGGCCAGTGCATGGGGTGAGGTGATCACTGCAGTCGCACTTGCCCATGTAACCTGGGTGATGAAAGCCAGGTCTCTGGACTTGCAGTCTAACTCCACATCCAATAGACCAGGCTACCCTTCCTTCTACAGCTGATCAATCCTCTCCCTGTCCCTGCAACTGGTCTTCCAAGGGTGCTTCCCCTTGTGCCTACAGCTGCACAGCCAGGTCCTCCATCTCATCTCAGGAGAACAAGAGCAGAATGAAGCCACAAGTGGTAGGTAGCAGTTTCCTTGCAGCATATTTCTTCTGCCAAGGAGAAAGAAAAGATGGGCCCATAAGCCATAGAAGTTGGCAGAGTCCCCGTGAGGCCATTCTGTGCTGGCCAGCCTTGATGATGTGCTGTAGAACAAGAACTGGCCAGGACCCACAAGACAAACCTTCTGCCGAATGCAAGAGAGCTTCAGAAAGGTTAAAACACTCTCCCCATTTCACTTTGACATCTCTGCAGCCCCTTCCTCCAGCCAGAGCTCCACTTAATAATTAATTGGAGAAATATCCCCCATACCAAATAGCAACCAGAACATTTAGATCCTCTTGAGAAAAGCTACGTCTGTATTTCTGTCATGACTGGCATCGGGAGATAGGAGGCATTTACAGAAGGAAGGTGGAGTGCGGTCACCGCTGAATCAGACTATTGACCTATTCTTGCCAACCACTTCAGGGCTTGGTGCAGGGAACTTTTCATCCCCGCAGCATCCACTCACCACTGAGCTGTGCTAGTAACAAGGTGTGGGTTACACAGGGGTTGTACAGAGGGACCAGGAAGAAGTCCTTTCCTGGAGGGCCAAGACAGAGAAAGACTGACGGAAGACACAGGAGGCTCAAGCAGAAGTGGATCCCAGGTCATAGCTCCACTGCTGTATCATGCTGCTGCCTCTTGTCCCAGCAGAGAGGATAGGATCAGAACACCAAAGTTCATGAGGTTTTAGCTCAGAGAGAACCAACAAATTTACCTCCCTGATCATTCCCTTCCCAGGAAAACTACCCAAAGGGGCCTCTTTCCTCTCCCTTAGTCCTTTCACATACCATACAGCTGGGCAGTTCTGACTCTGCTTGTGCTGCCTGGTCTATTTCTGTGTTGCTTTGAAGCTGTATGTGTTCACAGATGTGTATATAACCACATCTGGTCAGGCAACATGGTCCAGTGAGGAAGACCTCACACTGGATGTATAGGGAAGTGAGGTTTGTACTCCTCCGTGTCATATGTAATGTCTTATTCAAGTCTCAGGTGTTCACTCTATCTCCCAGATATTAATTTGCAGTACAAACACAACATGCACAACAATTCCTTACAGAATGATCAGAGATATTCTGATCAAGTACATTAAGTGTTATTGTCAAATAGTTGACTGAAGTAGAGATGATAGCTGTATGATCAGTTATATTTATGGCGCAGTCCATATCACTCATTTCACGTGTACTCTTCTCACCAATCCATATTTACTGCTTGGAACGTTTTAGGCCCTTATTACAGCCTCATAAATCCTACGCAAGTTTAATTCAAGATGGGCAACATTACGTCCTAAGCTTGTAGCTAAGCTAAGATCTAGCAAAGCTAACTACAAGAACTTGCATTGGATGGAGAACATAAAATCCACATGCTACTGAGTATCTATGTGCTGTGAAAAGGTATGATATTTGGTAAACAAAGTAAAAAGCTGGAACTAAAGGTATCTGGAAGTTTGTATGCACTATTGACTATCAGTATATTAGAATAGTTCAAAATGTCTCAGTCCACGTGCTAGGAATTACCTTTCACAATTTGTATCAGACTTTCTACTCAACCAGGCCAGATAACAATGACTTTCAATGTTATTTTAAAACTATTGTGGATAGATATTCCTAACCTCCTTTTCACTTTTGCAGGTGTTGGTCTCAGGCCAACTAAGGATCCTGAATTCAGAGACAATAGGATAAATGTATAACTAAATGTTGCAGTGAAAGCTTCCAGAAACAATATTATTTTCTGGCAGTTACAAAGTATTAAAAATACATTAAGGCATAGGGAAGAGGCTATTGATACTTGCTGGAGGTGATCTCATGGGTATAATGGAGGTCACGCCAAGTCATGACAAGAAATTGCACAATATCCAGTCTAATTTCTCCAGTACAGGATGTGCTGAACTCTCACTGTTCCCCACCTATATTCCTGAAATGTCTTATTTTGCCTTGTCACTTGCCACCAAGTAGCCCTGAGGCCTTATAACAGAGACTTTTTCTACCCAAAGGCTCAGTGGCTTTCACAGCTCCATGGTGGGAAATGGGGAGAGAACGGATTAGTAGGAAAACAGTTAAGCTCTGACGTTTCTTTTTCCTCCAACCCTTCCAGAGGGTTGGAGGAAAAAAACCCAAGCCCAGGGTAGATCCCAGCCTTCTGAATGTTGATGTAGTCTAGCAGGCTGAGATTTCTGCTGGAGTGAGGAAACCTTGGCTGCTCTCAGTTATCACACAAAGAAAAGGCACTTCCCCTCAAGACTGACCAAAAGATTCCCTCTCTGTGGCAAAGAAAGGGGCAGTTGACCCTTTCAGACAGTCGTCTTCTCATCCAGGATGTTTTAGCTGTGAGCATCTCCTGATTTAGACACCTCTGTTCTGTTCTGGAGCGGGGACAGCTTGATATCAACCCTCTTGCAGGTGACCCATGGCTACTCAGCTCATCTGAGCATTCTCTCCCCATCTCTATGTATGACACCTACCAGCCCATTTCTTCTCTATGACCCAAGCCCTGTCTGCTACATTTACCACATCCTACAATCGCACTGTACTTCTAAACCCTACCCATTTACCTAATCTTATTCTGAGCTTCTGAGAAGCTGCTGCCCCTGCCTATGTCCAGCTGCAACAACGTTTTACAACGCAGAGGAACCCAAGGACTCGCTGGCATGGCTGAAAGCCATTTATATTCAAGTCAGGTCAACTTTGTGAGTCTGTGCTTAGGATAAATGGCTCACAAGTCAATTCAGATTCACCGAGTATATTTTGAAAACCATCATAAGCTATTTCAAAACAGACTGAGAAGAGAGAGTATTTTTCATTTAAAAAACAGCAAACTTCACATGGGCTGCTCACTTATTAAGGAATTTAAGATGCTTTTTGTGGCTCTAAGGATCTGACTTCTGATAAGTAGCAACTGGGATGTTCCTGAACACATTTCAGTGCTGGATACACTTGGTTCCTTCCTTTCGTGGATGCCTTTGCTTCTTCCCTGATAACAAAAGCTTTCCATCTGAAGCATTTCATCCAATTTATCCTTTTGTCCCTTCCACCAACAAAAAGGACAAAAAAAATTAGTAAGAGAACATCATGACTGGGCTGCTGTCCCAGGCTGGCAGTCCCTAGCTCTGATGTTTCAGGCAACAAGGAGATTTTCAGGAAGTCCTTTCTAGGGGAGGTACTCAATCTGCAGAGCTCACCACATGTACTTTTCCTTCAATACTTTACAGGTGCCGCTATTGCCTTCATAAAAGTAGTGAGATTTGGGATCAGGAGCCCTAGTTCCACAAGCTATACCAATGCACTGCTTCATGTCCTTGCACCACATCACATCCAAGAGGATTTAGAGTTATGTGATTTTGCTGGTGATGCAGACGGAGGAGTGACAGCAGATCTGGTGAGACCCTACGAGCTACCTTTAGGACCAGAAGCAGCAAAGATGTTGGTACAGGCAGAAAACCCACCTAGGAATCCAAGCAAGCATTAGGGCAGTTGGAATTGAGTTGCCAGGACTACATTGGTGTCAGTACCCAACCCAGCCAGGCTGGCTCCAAGCATTTTTTTTTTTTTTTTTTTTTTTTGCTAAAAGCTCTGGTTATGCTACATTGCAGAAATAACCACCCAGCACAGGTCCCTGGACAAAAGCTGTACCGCATGGACTAGATCACAGTGTACCTGTGCATCAGCTGAAGCCAGGTCACAGCGAGCAGGTGGGCAAGGCAGAGGAGAAGAAAAAAAAATAATGCCTGTGTTTTACAGATAGGGGAACTGAGACACAGGGAAAACAGATAGAGTATGGGAAGCTGAGGTGGAACTGGAGACCAAGCAAGCTCTCCAAGGTCAAGGCCCAGTCGTAGTGTCAGCTCTACACATACAAACACACACAGCCTCTCTGGCATCTGCCCTGAGGGAAGCAAGAAATTTAGTATTTATCTCTTAAAGACTCTTTCTTGGCAAATAAAATCATGAATATCTGTACTGCACTTTAAGAGCCTTGAACAGAAGGCTCCATCAAAGCACTGTATTAATAGTTTGTTTGTTTTTCAAAAAGGGAACAGATGGACAAAATCTTGGAAAAAGAGAGAAACAAGATGTGGTTCTATGCTGTAAAAGCCCTTTGCCACTTCCAGAAGTGACTAACACCCTCCACTTGCTGCTATAGTGCGGCAGAGATAAAAGGTAATGGGTTTGCTAGGTTGTTGGGGTTTTTTTTTGGTATGTGTAGAAATCTCTTTATCAAGCAAAGCTACAGACTGCCGACCTCACTCTCCACTGTTTTAATGAAAACTTGATGTAGAGTTGCCAACTGATAAAGCCGTTTTTGGCATTCTTTTATTCCCTTATCTCCCTTGTTCTTGGGGAAGTGATGAGGCATTGTGGGGCACAGAGCGCCTTGATGCTGGATTGCAGGGGGCATCTCACAGCAGCTCTCAACAGAAAGCTCTATAAAGATAGATTTCCACTGACAGATCATTCTGCACCACTCAAGATAGACACAACCTGACATGCTATTTTCCTATGCTTCTCAAGGTCTTGGTTATTTCAGAGCATCTTCATTGTACTCCTCCCTGTGGATGTTCCCAGAAAGCAAAGACAATTTGTCCCGGGTTCATCACAGATTTGCTTTTAGAGCTGCAAAGAGCCTGCAGCACCAAACCCGGGACATAGCTTCATCTGCAAATTATCTTATGACATAATAGGGCAAGTGATGGTCACTTGAAAGCACACAACAAAATGAGGAACAGAACCAAGTTTTCCTGCTTCCATGTGTCTGGGCTCACAGTGAGGCAGTCTCCACTTTGTGCTGGCACCAAGTATTCTCCTTCAGAAACAGTTAAGCACTTTCACTTCAACAGGATAAAGTAGGGTCCAACAACAAGCAAACGCCTTCACACCTATTGAGGTAGCTCTCATTAATACCCACATAGCTCCTAGCAGTTTCCAAGGCAATTTTTTAAAGTCAGAAACCTGCTTCAACTCCATCTAGCCCTTTAACGGGCAGGTGAGCTGCAAGGTAGGTGCAAGATGTGCATTCAGTTCCACAGAAGATTTTGAAGTGTTAGAGCATGGCATGGTTTCCAGTCAGAAAGGAGTCACATTGAGATATTTCCAGAAAAGAAAATTCCAAACAGCTGTATTTTTTAATTATCAAACATAACTCATACATATGTGTGTGTATTTATACATATGTTTATATGTAAGACCATTCCAATTGAATTTGAAAGGTTTCATTAAACATAATGATAGCTGGGTGTTTTGAGAACCTTTTCCTGTATAATAGCAAAACTGAGTGAATAAAAATACGACTTTTATAGCTTTTCAGTTCTTCCCCACAAAAGTCTCAGCTGCAAGTGCATAAAGCCAGTATAATTCTCCAAAACAGAAGGCAGCAGGAGACAGATACAAATGCTCCTTCTCCAGTAAAGGGTGCCACAGAGCTCCTGATGGCTGGAGGCCTGAGTCTGGGACTCCCCATTAGGCCACCAGTTCAGCACCCTCATGTCCTACCAGGGGATGGAGCACAGCACTGACTGGCTGACAGACAACCATCACTCCCATCTTTCTACATGATGTGGGATTTCTAAAAGTCAGCACGTTCTTGCTGCTGACTCAAGAAATTTGATCAGATGTGGCTTGAGATGGTGCAGCTGGGTCTGAATGTTTTTGCTGTTGAATGTACTAGCTGGAGCACAGAACTAGATTTCCAGCTGGTATAAATCACCTGCCTTCACTGAAGCACATTAATTACCCTTTACACAAGGTTTAAGCACCATATCAGCATGGGCAGAATTTGCCTGGCAGTGCCCAACTACTCCAGAGATTAAGAGGAAGGGTGATTCAGCATTGTTCAGGAAGGCCAGAGCCTCAGAGTTGCTGGAATTAATGATAATCAGAATGTCTTCATGTATCTCAGTGTGATGTTAGCTGGTAGTGGGAAAAGTTGTAATTTGCTATATGTTCCACCCCTTCCAACCCTTCCTGCCATCCCCACAGTAGCTCACAGCTTGTGCAAGGAGCATCCCTGATCTCTGCAGACTCCCGTGGGCACGCTGTGAGGAGCACGGCATTTGCAAATCCTTTGGGAGAGGCAACAGCAAGAGCACGACACCATTGTTGTGCGCTTGGGAAGGAACTAGGTGATTTAAACAGGGAAACACTGAAAACACTCACAGCAGCCTGCCTCCGCGTGTCAAGACTTTAGTTTATTTACAAGAACAAGGAGATGAACCGTGGTCCTTGGCTTTTCCCTGTCTCTTTGCGTTCAGGGATGAAATTCCTTTTTCATTGCAAGAGGCGATTCCCCTCCAAGAAGTCATCCCGGGAAAAAAGGAGTTTCTCCCCTGTCGGCTGAGGAAAGCGGTGCCGAGGGCCAGGTGTTCAGCACCAGCGGGAAGGGGAAAGCACGGCCCGGGAGCGGCGGGGCCGGGGCAGGGACCCGGTCATCCGTACGGACCGCGGACCGGAGGGAAACCTCGGGTTGCTGGAAGCAAATACATCCGAGGAGTTTATCGGGTTCACCTCAAGACTACTTTCAGGCTGTTGGGTTTATGGTTTGACGTGGTAGTCTCAGTAGTTCTGCTGGGAGCTGCTCTCCGGCCGTTTTTCCCGGAGCAGCGCTGCTGAGGCTGGGACAGAGCAGGAATGTTGCCTTGAGCCCGCGCTGTGTTCTGACACACAGAAGCAATGTTTAGGCAGAATACGGCCGAAAATGCATGTGTGAAGGGATGCAAGGTGCAAATCAACAGCAGATCTTCTGCCAAGGCAATGGAGCAAGAAAACATCAGAGTGGGTTATGTGCATGGCAAGGATGGGATGAGTGCAGCTATGCAGTTACAGATCCAATTCTGTCCACACCAGCATCAAAAGCTTATTATACAAGGAACTTTATAAAACAGATGCAATGCTTGCTCC
This sequence comes from Gallinago jamesoni, assembly GCA_025769975.1. NCBI lineage: Eukaryota > Metazoa > Chordata > Aves > Charadriiformes > Scolopacidae > Gallinago > Gallinago jamesoni. The sequence continues at coordinate 12,096,262 of JAOQGH010000051.1, read as the reverse complement.
AGAGTGCTCTATGTACAGGTCTCCAGAGATACTCTGCTGTGAGGACAATTTTGCTGTGCAGGCTGGAGTAAGTCACCCATCATCTGTGTCAGCAAAGTGGGGATTGCTGTACTCAAGATCCTTGGATGAAGATCATCACTCAATACCAAATTCTTTGCAGTCCCATTTCACCATCTGATTTCTACAGCAGCCAGTGCTCTATATAGAAATGCCATTCGCTTCATCTCACAAATCCACTGATGAGCTGTTACAGGCCCAGATGTCAAGCTTTACAGCAAGAAAAAAAAAAAGCATTAAGGTATTTGTAGTAGTTTTGTATTTTAATATAGAAATAAAATAGGCATTTCTCTGTTAGAAATGCAAAGAGAGCACTGAGAGCACTAGGCTAGTGAATGGATCTTCTCTAAATAGATTAAAATGTTTTCATCTTAATCAGAATTGGAAGGAGGTATAGGGAGAGCTCAGGTGCTGGCATGTCTGGAAGAAAGGATGGAGACAGCCACTTTAGTGTCAGATACAGCACTGTCAGCACTAGCTTCATGACAATCATGGGTTAAGGCACTAAAAGATTTTATTTTAAAAGGGAAATACAAATACTTTGCCCCAGTTGGTGTTGTAATCTTACCTGTGTGCTTCCCCTCAGGCACAATAAGCATTAGAAAAGAAGCTTTAATAAAGACATTTACCCCCTATATTCCAGAAGCAGGGTCCCTACAGGAGACAGAAGAGGGATGATAAAGTAGCAGGAGCTGTGTGTACTGGGAGATAATCTTACTTCACTTACTGTAGCAACTGCCAAGGGACAAGAAAAGCAGCAATTAATTATGATCATGTTTTTTGAAAACTACTTTTTGCTTTTAGAGTTCACTGTTAGTAAAGGAGCCAAGGTTTTTATTTTTAGAGTATGGCTTTTGTTTTGACATTTCCCAGTCCTGAACACGTGAAATCACCTCTATAACAGGGGATGCAGCAGGGCATGTGCTGGGGGTTCTCTGGCATACGGCCAGCCTGTCCTCCCCAGGTGTCACGTCAAATCTCTGAGCAGACATTTTCATTTTCCCTACAGAGTCCAGCATATGCAGAGGGGTGGGAAACAACCTCCTGCTTCTTCTACAACTGAGCGCAGCAATATAAAAACCTCATTCTCTCTCCTTTTATGTTGCCCATAAAGCTCCAAATGTTGCTCTTAAATGGAGTCCCCGTCATGCATATAATTGAGTGAGTGATTTCTCAGCCACCTGCATTATGATATTACTGGGCCAAATGTTGCCTGTTTCCTATGTTAAAGCACTTTTTTCTGAGTTTTCAGCTGCTGTTATGCATGAATTTTCCAGAGCCACAGCAAGCATAGACAACAAGCAGTGTAGGACAATTAATATTTCCAGTTAACCTCATTAACTTCATTGTTCATCAAATAGACAAGAATACAAGATTCAGATTGACATTACTTGCTGCTTTCTTAACAATCCTGAAAATTTGGTGCTCTTTCCTTTTTCTGAGAGCCTACATGCAGAAATAAAAACCCCAACAGATACAGAGTTAATTCATTAGCACCACATTCGAGTGAATTCAACAGCTCCCTGACAGTGATGCGTAGGAAGGCTGGCTTCCTCTTGCTCCTGCCAGCCTGGATTTGCTGATGTCTAATAATGCAGCTGCACTCATTTTGCAACTTTAGCTGTAGTAGGATTTCCCCTTCCTTTAGAAGGCAGGTTGCAAACCCAGGTAGAAAGTTCAAGTGTCCTTCATTTTTTAAATTATTTTACTTCATTTATACATATTTTAATTGATTGCTTATTAAAACACTACACGGGCATCCCTGCCCAGCTTTCAAAGATGTTGGGAAAACAGAAGAAAACCATAACAATTTCTGTTCTACAAATGGGGAAACTTCAACACCAAATGGTCATGAGACATCCCAACACTCACACAGATCACCAGGGGCAGCTTAAGTTTTTCCCTGTTTATTGCTCTAATGTACCAATAGCTCCATTGTCTTATACTTGGGAAAACTGGAATAAAATTATGACAGTCTGAGATCTGTAGTAAGATAACCCCCTTTTTTTTTCCTGTTGAACATAATGCTTTGAGAAACAGTAAGGTGCAAGTATGGAGAGAAATCTGGAATTTCTCCTATATCATTAAAAGAGAAAGCTGTATTAAAAAAAAAATACTTTTTTGCAGCATTTCTTGTAAGGATATGGATTTAAGTTTAAAGCCTGCTGTTACCAAATTGTTTCTAGGGGCAAAATAATCAAAGAACTTAAACAAGGAAGACTCTCCTCTTTCATACATGGCTGTGCTACCTCCAAGACAGACAACCCAGGGCAAATCAGGCCAACTGCACCCACAAAAAAATAATCTTGAAGACTGCATGCAACAGCTTGTACATCAGTGTCACTCCATGCTGGCCACTCACTCATCCTCTGTCCCTGTCAAAACCTTGGCTTACTTGGACATTGAAGAATCTTCCCCTGGTTTCCAGCTGGAGTGTTTCCAACCATACCATGCAGTCAGCCCAGGGGTCCTCCCTGAGGAAGAGGTCAGAGGGTCTCAGGAAGGACTGAGATTCACCCATGAGACTGCCTCAAAGGAGAATACAACACCCAACCTTTGCTCTCCCACAAGCCTCTGCTGCTTTTCCACAGAAAAAAATATTTTTAATCTGAAACATTCCAGTTTAATTTCTACTAACAATCAGCTTTTGGAGCAGACACACAATTTCTTTTCTTTTTAGTCTGCTCTGTCTAGCTGCATGTTAATACTTCATCACACTTAGCAAGGCCACCCTCAGTACATCATAACCATGCATTAGATAATGATCTAGCTGTACCCATATTTTGCTGCCTTTCTGGCTATTTAAATGGATGTTTTGATTCCTGGCAAATTCACAAATTAGGTGGCAAGGGGTAAATATGCAGTACTTAACATGCAAAGCAAAATCAAGGACATGTTGATCTTGGTTTGGCTTTGCATTGTTCAGTGTAAACAAAGTCCTGCGACTTCCATAAAGGAAACCTAAAAATGAAAGAGTACGACCTCTTTTTGTCCAGTGGAGCTTTTGTGCCTCCCTGTGCTAGGGTTTAACCCCTTCCTGTTGCTGTGTAGACAATTTCTTCCAAGTTCAGTAAGATTTATGGCAAGAGATATCATGCCATCCAAAAATGACCTACTCTCCTTCTTTCTGGAGAAATAGAGCACAGGTTACAAGTAGTAAAAAAAATAATAATCCAGTAATCCTGCCTTATCCTCTGCCTGGTGATGCTGAATTATATCCTATAATATGTCTTCCAGGGCAGAGCCTAGTCTTTGAAGAGATGGGACACTGAACAGATGCTACAAGTTTTTGTGACCCAGCCTGCACACTGCCCTGGATGTCATGAATTAATTGGCTGCTACAGATAGTTTATTCCTTTCCCTCCTGGAAATTGTTACCCAAGTCCTGCATGGCCAGTGACTGCTGCTTCTTAAGATGGTGCAAACTGTCTGTGAAAGGCTGGTTAAGCACTCCCATGCACACAGTATCCACAGCTGACACTGGTCAGGAGTAGCCAATTTCTGCCCTGGAGCACCCTTTCTCTATGTGGTTTTATCCTGTCCCATGTAACCAAGGAAACTCACTGAAACCTTTGACAACTTTTCACCTCGGTGAAAAGTGACTTCTGCAGCCTAACCTACAACCCTCCACTAAACACTGAATCTGTTTTGATTTTAGATAGAAATATGGTAGAGAAATGACTCTTCCACAAATAAAAACAAATTTCTCCAGTTTCAGTTTTAAAGGCTAACAAAGCACAGCCACAGCAGACACTTCCTGCTGTAACTTCAGCTATAGCTCTAGTCCCCCATCTGAGAAGCAGAGTGGCATCAGTCCTAGCTTTGGCAGGAGGTGCCAATGAAGGCAGTTACTGGTTCAAACCCAGCAGAGCTGGGGCAGGAATGGGCAGTGAGGAGCCTGTGCTTGGTGAGAGTAAGGAGCAGGAGAGACAGGTAGTAAGATCCCTGAGGGGTAGAAGGTTATTTGGAGATAAGATCCTGTTAGGTGACTAATAGAAAAGAGGCCAGAAAACATGGGGTTTTTTTATTCTGTGGTGGTCTGTGAGACCTGGAAGCCAGAAATGATTCCTTCTACCAGAAAGTGAAATTAGGACAAGCGGAACAGGAGCACAGCAAAAGAAAGATCAACTCTTATCTTGGAATAAGAGTGAAGAGGGCAGGGGAATTATTATGCATGGCATAGCACCCAGGTGTGACTACCAAGCACATCTGAAGATGAAGGACTAACTCTTGCTGTTCTTTCTCCCCATGATGAGGATCAGGACTGAGCAGAAACACGTGACATGGGTCATGTTCATGGCAGAGGCTGCTGAGGATGGCAGAGGAGCAGAAAGCTGAAAGTGTGCATGAGGGCAGCCAAAGCTTGGCCCCACGAGCCATCACCTGATAAGGAAATGCTGTTTGCAACCAGCAAACAAAGTAAGGAGCTGGCAGCCAGTGCTGCCTGTTGAACCTAGCTCCTCACGCTTCATACGGGGTTTACAGAAAGCAGGAACACTCCCTGCAACCTTCATGCCACTTTCCTTGGAACAACATATTGGGTCATCCAGGAGGGTGAACAGGGAAAGCAGCTATTTGCTAGTAGTGTTAGTTGCACCATGATTTTGTACCTAGCTGGTCTGGGCAAACAGGTACCAAGGGCCCAAGACAGTTGCTGCTTGGAATTTTTTAATTAGGCAAAAATAAGGCTAATGTGTGCAACATTCCTGAACAAAGGAATCACAAGCACTTGCTCCAGCCCTGCCCTCCTTTCTTCTGCCACACTGGCCATGACTGTGTCTCTGCACAGTCACCTGGTGGACCCTGGCACCTCATGTTTTAGAGAATAAAGGTTAAAAAATGAACAGAAAAATATGAACATATTTTTTTCAATCAGGGAACAGAAGCACAGCACCATGTGTTACTCTACGCCAGTGTACAGCAGCCAGTTTAGGTTCTAGAGGTATGCTTATTTGTACCATAGCCTGATGTTTTCTGAGAAATGAGCCTTACTTAGGTGAGAATTTCAACTCTGTGTGTGTGCGGGCTGCATGTAGTTACTGAGTTTTGCTCTCTATCCATGTGATGTACCAGAGATTACACCAAGCTGGAGATAAAGCCAGACCTGACCCCTGTTCGTGCTACACTTACTGCATTGATCCTGTCCCAGTACTAAAACAGTCAAGTCCCACTGCTCCCAGGTCCCATCCCTTGCCATGGGTGTCGAGGTCAGGCTTGGTCCCACAACATGAACAAGGCTGGCAAGAGCCTCGCTGGCAGCCAGTCCTTGAGCTGCACTGGCAGCAAGCTCCTGCTGAGCTGCCTCAACTTCTACATGAAGGGCCAGAAACCTCCTGAGGATCAACACAGCAGACAGGAGGAACAATATGAAGATGAGAGGTCTAGCCCACACTGGCAGCTTATTTCCTCTGCCACCTCTAAACTCTGATTTGGTTTAACTACCAGATTTCTGCTTTAACCACAACCACCAGATGCACCTCAAATGAAACCCAGACCCTCATACAGTTTCCCAGCAGAACTTCCTTCCAGCTCAGACATCACCTCACTCAGCAAGTCCCTCATCACCTGGTAGAGGTACCATGAAATTACAGTTATTATGATTCCCCTGTTCCTTCCTGGCCACCTAGCCTGAGCTACTGCAAGTTAATGGCCCCAATGCATCCTCATGCCACATCCTCTCCCTGCAGCAACTTACGGGGCTGCAGGGCTCTTACAAACCCAGGACATCACACTGATGGGCATGGGATTTGGGGCAGTCCTCTGCACCAAGAGCTCAAGACACAGGACTTTTCACATCACACATCTTAGCAAACAGCAGCCCCCACCTGGAAAGCAGCCTCCTACCCTCTGTTTTGGCAGCATTATCAGAAAAGCACAAAGGCTAAATAAGTACAAGCATCAAGATACAAGTTTTAAGATATGTGGAGCATGTAGCATATCCCCTGTGGGAGAAAGTAGCCTGCTTCCTAATCATACACATATATCTCTCAGCAGGAGGAAGAGCTGGGAAACACCCAGGTTTCATTCTTTTCCTGCCTCATTTTTCTTCACCCTAGTGAAGGGCCCACCACATCTTATCCTCTGCCTTCCCTGTTGGGACACACTATGGTATCATGTCCTGCCCTGGCGTGGGCAGCTGCCTGCAGATGCCACTGCCATCCGGATAATCAGTGATTATTACTATGACAGTCTCTGAACGTCACTACTCACAGGAAAATGTGGGGAATTTATTAGGCCATGGGAGTTTCTGAGAGCACAAACTGGGATTGTGGTCCCTCATCCCCAAGGTCCAGGCAGGAGGAGAAAAATCAGTCCCTTGCACCTGTCACTGAGCCCTACTGCCAGCAGAGAGGAGCTGTATTTGATTTTTTTTTTTAACAGCTCAGTAGATCGTGTCAGCAGACAACAATGTGCTCACTCTACAAGACACAGAATTTGACAGGCAAAACAACCTGCCAGTTACTTATCATTAGTGCAAATGACTGATTTTTCGGTTCACTGGCAGTTCAGAATAATCTGAAGGTTTTATTCTGAGTCAAACCAAAGAATTATTTATTTTTTTTTCAGAACTTTCAGCTCACCTTGGTATTTCACATTTCTGCTCCAACCTCTTTAAAAAAAACATTTTTATTCTCTTTTTTTTTTTAAAAAAAAGGACTGCTTCATTTCATCCAAAACTGTGGTAGTTTAACTTCCAGCTAAGAAGGGGAAATTCAATAGCAGGTATTTCTCCCATTAAAGTGGAAACTCTGGTCAGTCGAACCCCCAGATTCTCCTTGGACAAAGCCCTTCTATGAGAATTTTGAAACAGCCTTAGCCTGCCTTCCACCCCTCTCAACTCCCTGCCCCATCAAGCTGCAAAGACCATCTCCCACATCTATTTTCTGCAGGCTCAGAGATCACCAGTCAAAAGGAAAAGGCTGCTCATTCTCCATCACTCTTCTTCCTCACTCCCAACTGTGTCCCCAAGACAGTTTCCACATCAGCAGAATCCTGTTCTGCCTCAACTCTGACTATTTTGGTGGCCATCCAGGGCCAGCTTTATGCCATCCACTGGCTTGGAAATAAAAACACCTTGAAGAGTCAACCAAGGGAAAAAAAAAAAAAGAAAGTAGGTGTGCAGGCCAACCCTGCAGGTGCTTCTGCAACTGAGCCTTGGCTCAGGGCAGTAAGTATTAGTGACTTTTAATTTCCTCTGTCCCCAGGCATCCTGGATAATATCACTCAGATAGCACTGATTCAACTCCTGACCTGGCAGACAGTGCTGGGTGTCCCACCACGCTCCATTGAGTACAGTAATCCTCACATAAGCCTGCTAAGCCACTAGGCTAGTTTGGCGAGTCATTTAATAACACTGAACGTGCTTTTCCCTACAACTTTGCAAGGAGGGAAGGAATCTACTGCCAGGGGATTAGAGACCCCCAAACAAATTTTAAACACAAATTGAATTTTTTAATTGGACTGGAGTGCTGAAGCATATTCAGATCTTGACCTCAAATCAGATCAGAAAGGAGAAGTAGAAAGTCAGTTGGCTCCGGAGATTTGTAGGGGGCCACAGGTGCCTTTAATAACTGATTCTACAAGTTAATAGCTTGGCTAGGGATGGGAATAGACTAAAGATGATACCAAGGAGTTGAAGTTTTAGTCCAGTTTGCTTTGAAACAAGACCTAATATCACAAATATCACAACTGGAACAGGAGGTTGGAAAGACTCAGGGATTAATACATTTAATCTCTTGCTATTGCAGGTGTTCTCTTCTTGTAATAGTGACAATTCTGATGTAAATCAAGCCACATGTTTAGGCAGGACTTCCTTGCGTTCATTATTCCTACTGGAAAGCAATTGCAGAATCTGAAGGTTAGACATTTTCTGCTAATGAGCAGCCCAAGACTCTGTTGTTAGCAAATAACATTCTCCTTTGACAGCTATTCTCCTCATCTCTGTAGGAGCAACCCACTAAGAGTGTCCAGACCTGAATGGCAACAAAGATAGTTGATGCCTATCCATCAGCTGCTGGTTCCCCTGAATAAAGTGCTGAACTTGATCTCTAGCTTCCCAGAGCAGCGCTTTCTTCTGCAGTTTTCCCCAGTGATTTGGAAAACCTACATATAGCAGACTGTAGGGCACATATCCATTGTTACAATGGTCCCATTACGATTCAGAGCAAGGACAGGGTTCAGTGGAAAAGCAGGGTGGGCTTCACAGGTCTCATGGGCAAACTGCTCAAGCAACTGCAAGCTGAGCTGTCCCAGCCTGGCAGCTGCACTGCCACCTTGCACCACCTCCCGTCTCATCCTTATGTTCTCTGCCTTGGCTGCACATGGGTGCACATTTCCAAAGGTGTCAAACTGAGCTGAATCAAGCCAAGAGTTTGCACGTGGCTTCCTGGGGCGGCTTTGAGGATTGCAGACTCCAGGCAGAATTTCTGATCTATGTCTCGGGCTCAGCACTTCACCAAAGGATCAACAAGAACATCTTCGTGCATGTTGAAGAGTCACTGAGATCCAAAGTGCTTAAGCATTTGGCTGCTCCTGGGAATCCTACTCTGATGTCTATTCAAGTCATGACCTAAGCACCCACAGCTCTGATTTGCAGACAACAGGAACCGTGAGCAGTCGGCATTTTTGAGCATCTTCGATCTGTTAACTGACATTTTCTGAAGATGAAAAGCTTTTGGGTTGACTGCCCGGGAAAGAAAGCCCCCTGCCCCCAGCCAGCTCCAGCCTGGGTCTTGGCAGTAGTCCCAGACAACGTCAACAACCTTCAAGCCTGACTTATAGCACTATCCGAGACAGTGAAGAAAGCAGAAACTCCCATGACACCATTCACATTCAGGTCTTGTTGATGAAACTACTAGTCATTAATGCCAAAAACAGCAGAGGTTGGGTTTTTTTTTTGTTTGGGCTTTTTTTTTGTAACCATGTGGGCCTCAAAATTCATATCAACAGGCAGGGTACCATCTTTCACATAGCTCCTCAGAACACCTCTGTGCCACAGACCTACCCCTCACACCCATCTGGCAGCGGGCCGGCCCACGGCAAGGCACAGCTTCCTCCTCATTTCATCCTCCTCCAGCGCTCCCATTTGCGTTTTGTCCACTTGTTGCATCCTGTCTAATTCCTGTTCAGGCATTCGTCAGGGAGGGGAAGGTTGTTTTTGCTACTTGCCTGTGCTGCACCCAAAGTAATGAGCCCAGAACCTTTATGCGATCTCCTACCTGATACTCTGCTTGAAGCTGGGACTACAAGGAAGATTTTCCTTTCATCCCCCCTCTTGACAACCAAGTGGAAAACACAATTTTAGCAAAACAAAGATAATTAGGAAATAAACTTCAGAATCTGTCCAAAACATTTAATTTGACAAGTAAAATTCTAGGGTTGGAGTTACTTAACTCTGCCCTCCCCCTTTCCACACTTTCGAAAAAAAAGTTCTGCACACAGAAGAATATTCTTTTGAAACAGAAGTCAAAATGCTGTCTGCAAGCTACAGGAAAATGTTTGATGTCAACATCCCTATTCTTCCCTTGACCAAAACTCAAACCATATTTGACAGTAAGGAGCAAACAGTCTGAGCCTTACACAAGCAGTTTTGGGGCAAATTTACTGCTCATTCACAAACTCTAACCAGTTCTCCATGCAAAGCAACACAACCACAACTTCAGGTCATTTGTGACCTTGGCCTTATTTGAAACAAATGAAAGCCTAATGCTCACAGATTCCAAGTTCTAATCCCCAAACATCCAAAACCTCACTTTGTTTGCCCAGTATTAAAAATAAATAAGTAAATAAGAGTTTTCCTTTCTTTCCACCCACCTCTTCACAAAAAAAATCCTTCCTGCCTTTAGACAAGCTGACATTGTGTGTGCCCTTGAGTGTGTTCAAAAGGAAGGCAGTGTTCCTTTCTTATAACATGGCTTGGCTTATCAGCCCAGCAAAGGTTTGGGTTTCAGGTGTGGCTCTGTGCCAGGAGCGATGGGCCACTCACCATTCACATAACAGAGACAGGGGTACAAAACATATGTATATAGGCTTACACTTTATCACAAGCACCAGAAAAGCATACTCTCACCTGCTGATCCACACAGACAAGCAAACAGCCTCTAGTCCCAGAAGACTGATCAGGAGGAATTACATTATATTTAACAGGTTGATTGAGAGATATTATGTGTGCTTTGCCCACTGAAAGCAGAACTGAATTCTCAGCTGTGAGTTCACTTTCACTGCTCTATGGCCAAAATCCACAGAGAAGAAGGGCTGATAAAATGTTTGCTGCTTCTAATGTATTACCAAGAGCATTAATTCAGAGATTCTACCTCATAAAGTGGATTGGAAATTATTTACAAGTGAAGGATCAACAGGGAACAGTTTCTAGATAGGGTGATGAGCTGGTGTGGTAGATAATGTCACTGCAGAGACAGCCTGCATCCTATGTTACCCATAAAAACATGTCCACCTTGAATCCATTGAGGTGTCCTGTTTCTACACACTAGCAACAAAAACTGGTAACTCAGCTTCCACCTATTAATCTGGAAACTGCCTACTGTATTTACATATAAATGTGAAATACTCTACATGTGAACGGTTTTCATTTATGCCTCAATGAAAATGGACTCCATATGCTGTCTGGATGTTCAAACCCCTCAAGACCTTCTACTATTCTTTCTTGTGCTAGTTTTCATTCACTTAATACCTCATGAGATTACTCAGAGGTTACTATAGAATCATTCAGAACATGGATTTGTAATGACCAGTCCACATCTCTCTTCCACCAGCAAATCATTAGAAATCATGCCCCAGTGTTCTTTAATTGCCCAAACAGATGCTTCTCTAGCTTGTTAAAGTAGCCAAACCATCCTTTGCCTGTAGTGGACTGAAAAGTGGTGCCCTTAGCCAAGGGGCCATGTCTTTCTCCTAGCAGACCAACCCCTGCAAAAAGGAAGGGGGGAAGGACATAGGAAGAAGAGGAAATTCCTCCAGAGATGTTGTGCAGGTAAGGCAATTGCAAGCTTTGGGAGGGCAGTGCGGCCAGTGGTAGCTTATCCAAGTTCCTAGTAACCCTTGCACTTATTTGAGTTAGGTGTCTCTCTACCCTGGAGAAGTTGCAAACACTTGCAGGCTCTGGGTAATCCTCAAGCAGGTAGTTTTGGCAAGTTAAATACACCCTGCAGCTTCTCTTCTCTCAGAATGAATTCGTAGCCCTGAATTCACGGACTAAATTAATTTTCCTGATGCATAACCTGGACCCAGCTCTTACAGGGGAAACTCAGGCAGCTGGTGCTTCTGGTGCAAGTTTTCAGGCGTCACGCCAGTTCAGCAAGACCTTCAGGATTTGCCAGTGTTTTCACAGGAGGCAGTACTGAGCACTCAGATACATGGTTACCTAGTCCCTTCCCACACCTTGGGGCAGGTTCAGCACTCCTAAAACTTTTCCTCGAGTCAAACCGTTCCCTGAAGCATTCAGGAGATACAAGAGCTCAAGTCCCTTTTTATACAGTATGTGCTGATGTGGCTGTCCTGATCATAGGAGCACAGTATATTGCAGTCTTAGAGGTGTTTACCATCACAGTAATCCCACAAGTTAGGGCAGTGCTGCTATTTCCATTGTTCTGCTAAGAAACTGAGTCACAGCACTGATGTAACTTGCCTTAGGCTGAAGATGAGGTCTGGGGCAAAACAGGGAGCTAAACACAGTCCTTCAAATTCCTGGCAGGCACCCTAAGCCCAGGCCATCCCAATGGTCAGTCACATTTGTGACAACATCTAGCAGGGCTTTAGGTGGAGTGTCAAAGATTTTCACTTGCTTGAGCAGGCATGGAAATGCCAGCCATACCTATCTGGGTGAATCTGCTGCAGCAGGATGGGATGCCATTGCATCACAGCCCAGTAACATTCTGCAAAACCCTCAGGAAGAGAACCTGATGCCAGGCACGGGATCACCAGGCGAACTGTGAGCAGACAAGGAACCTCCAGCACAAGCAGCATCATGTAGTACCTGATTCAAAGCCTAACAGCAGCCATTGTCTCCAGCATGCTTTGAACACATTTGTTCAAGAGATCACTCAACGCCAGAGGATGTGTGAGATCTGCTTTTGCATGTGGTAATGTCCATCTGGCAAGAGATAACTATTAGACTCTTACAGTGCCCTGCACCCACTCCATATCAAGCAAACCCAGAGCTTAAAAGTATAAATCATAGCACAGTGTTTTCCAAGATGAAGTTTAGCTCTTTTAAAATTCAACTTCAACATAATGCTTAATCGAAGGTGCAGAAGCCACTTAACAACTGAACTTTACCAGCAATGCTTCTTGAGACTTTGAGATGCCCCCATCTGTCCAGAGAACAGTCAAGAGAGGACCACTCCATCTCTGGCCGACTCCATATATTGGGGCTTTGTTTTCTCAGGGCAGTGGTGAATGTGGTGAAAATTCTGTTGAAACTGATGGAAGGCACTGAGCACACTTGGGCTCAGCTCTCCAGCAGCAGGGTACTAGCCACTAGGCACCAGGGTGGGCTATGACAGCTTTTACTTTTTATTTTACAAAGATAAAAATGCTGCCTGGAGTTTGTTCAGCTGGAAGATGAATGGAGTCACTGCACAAAAACCACCCACCACTGGCAGCAGCAGAGAGATAAAAGTTTCTAGAATTTGATTGCACCCATTATTAAAACTTATCTCTAACCATCTTTCTGTCTATTGATTTCTAGCCAACTATTAACTAGCAATGACCTTAGTGGCTTGAAAATAACTGGGGAAGTCATGTAAACAAAGGGGAACCCAGCTGCATACAAAGAACCAAGGCATTTACAGAGACCCTCTTTGCTTCTGGCCCACTGCAATAAACTCATGCTGAGTATTTTTCCACTTAAACATCTGAGTCAATGATCCAAGAAGCTGAGGGTGTGGACGAGCAACTGAGTATACAGAGGAGCAGAGAGAAGGAATAGGAACTAATTGCATCTAGAGCCTTGAATTAAAGCAATCTCAAGCCAAGTCAGAAGACAAAGGTTCAGGTTTTAGGAGCTTAACTCTACTAACTAATATTTCTATATATTAAGCAGAAGCATTAATTATACAGATGTCAATTTGACTCAGGACATACCATTATACCATACCTAGTGCCAAAGAAAGACACCGTGATGTTTAAGATGAAAGTAGACAATAGGAGTTCTTTTAGAATGAGAAACCATAGACATATGTTATCATGCAAGCTCTTCCAGATATAGAATCATAAATCATTTGGGTTGGAAGGGACCTTAAAGATCATTGAGTTCCAACCCCCCTGCCATGGGCAGTGACACCTCCCACTGGAGCAGGTTGCTCAAAGCCCCATCCAGCCTGGCCTTGAACACCTCCAGGGATGGGGCAGCCACAACTTCCCTGGGCAACCTGTTCCAGTGCCTCACCACCCTCACACATCTTCATTCCTCTTTTCATGATCTAAGAATTTACACCCTTTCACTATCAGCATATCTAATGTTCCCCACATTTCCCTTTGTACAGGGCTCTGGGGGCCCCTCTGCAGTCACCACAACCTACCCCTTTTTCAGCCCAGTACCAACAGCACTTTCAAAATTTCCCAACTCGCTCAGCTCCTTCCCATGCCCTGTAACTATGAGAAAGCAGCAGCATTTGCTGTGGCTTGTTTCAGACTACTTGTGCTCCAACTGACAGTCAACCAGCTGACCAAATGGTACCTATAAATTTTGTGAATCCCCAGAGTCTTGTATGTGGGGTACACCACTGCCTGATTCTTGATTTTTCAATAAGCTTTTCGTAACAATTCTTTGGGTTTCTGCTTCCCTGTTTAGATAGGCTGAAGATGGTAAATAGGTTCTCAAATTCTTAAATGAATAAAGATACTAATATTGCTATTTTGGCAATAATTAACATTCTTACATACCACCTTCTGCACTACCTCCTTTTTGGCCCTGCTTAGAATTATGGTCAGAGCAGTAGTTCCTAATAAAGTCTATACAATATTTTTGCAAAAATATTGTAATGTGTAACCCTATTGGTTTAAATCCATCCTGGATCCAGTAGCCAATCTGTGTGTGAGGGAAAATTAAACATGTCCACAATAGGACAATTATGGTGACCGTACAGATCCAAGTGGGACATTCCAGAGAGAAATGTGGGATCCATTGAGTTGTGAAAGTCAAATGTGGGTCTGTTTCTCCTTAAAGGAGAACAGAGGTGGGGGTATTCACATATCCAAGTTCACAGAGGGCATAGTCAGCTGTAGTGGAGCAAGAAAAAAAACAATATCTCTTTAGTCATAATCCCACACTACAGAAGAAGCTCTTGCAAAATTCTGGTGCTTCCAGTTTGTGGGGAAAATCCTTCAGAAGAACTTTGCGTGCTTTTTCATCCTCACTGTAGGCAATACAGGACTGCAGGGGCAGCATGAATAAAAAAGTCATTTGAGGCCAGAAGAGAAAGCAAACCAAATTCTTCTGAATTTGAAACCTAACTCTAAATATGTTGGCAATTCAGCCATCCACACAAATGATTATTTTTGGACTGACACTCAGATGATCTTCCAGCCATCCATTCTCCTCAAAGAACTTTTGAGCCTTTTGACTCAATTTGGTCACATTTGAAAGAGTGGTAGAAATTTCAGTAACAAGAAGTGCCCCCAGGATTTGGGAGAACCCACAGAGGAGTGGAGGACAGAGATGCAGATGAGTTCCCTGCTGTGGAAAGGCACACAGAACACAACCCTTAGGAAACAGCACGTGTGTCCTGGCCGGTCAACTAGCACTTGCACGGCTCTGTCCCAGCTACAGCATTATGTTATCTTCTGTGTGGCAGAGTCACAGGAAGAGCAGTGTGAAAAGAGCTGGGGTTATTATGGTAGAAACAGAAGTAGGATGAAAAGGCCAAAGGACAAAAATCCACAGGAGACTTCAGTAACTCTGGTGTTCAGGAAACAACAAGGCTCTTTCCCATCCCTTCATCTTCTTCCTGTGCAGGGTGAGATTACCCACCCTAAAGGCAGGAAGACACATACACCCCCCTCACCAGAAGAGGCACGACGTTATAATAGCAGGGCTATTTTTTTTCCCCAGGAAAAAGGATGAAATCAGCTATTTACACTGGACAAATTACAAGCTCAGGAAAGCACACGAAGCACACAAAGAGAGCAGTTGTATCACAAATAAATATATGGTGGGGGGAACTTATTGATTAGCTTTGTAAACACTGTTGCCCAATCAATAGCAATTTTGGGAAATGCCTGGTACTTATTTGGTGCAGCTTGTACAAGGAGGATAAATAATAAGAGTACTTAAGGAGCATGTCTCCTGACACCATTGCCGAGCCCAGTACAACACAAAAACAGAACATGGTACAGCAATTGCACAAACCAGGACTAATCCTCTACACCACTAAAAAAAGAAAAAAATTCCCAAACAAGCCCAAATCCAAACACAGCCACACTATCAAAATAAGTACCTAGATGCCAAAGGTATCTGCACAAGTTCCTGCTGCTCTTGCTGCAGATGACTGGTACTGAACCCAGGACATTACGAAACTCACCCATTTACTATACCCAGCTGGGCAAGCTGTTGGTCCTCCTAGGATCCCTGCTGTGTAGAAGTACACAAGACCCACCCTTCCTCCCTGAATGACCAGACTGCTGTAGTCCAACCCCTGAGCACAGTAAAAGCCCCAAATCTTAGGAGAGGAAAAAGGAGAAAGTCAGGCTGTCAGAGCAGTTTGCCTGCCACAGCCCCTCCATGCCTGCTGTTCACGGCCCCCCCGCCTCTCAGAGACTGGGTCTGGACACACTGTCTTCTCTCCATGCTTTACTCTTCAGGGGCACACAACTATGCTGGAGCAGGGCAGGGTCTCAACATTGGCAGCAGGACCCCAGAGAGACCACAGCACATGCTGCTGGCACAACAGCAAGGCAGCAGGAGGCACAGAGAGCAAGCGTCTCACCAGTGGGGCTGCAGGGAACCCCTGGCTAACCCTGACCCAGGGTCCTGGATATGCCACAGCCCTGCACTAAAAGTAGCACCTGATGGGAAGGAGGGAAAATCCACCTCAGCTCCCTAGGGACCTCTCTGCTTCCCTTCTTCACAGATAGGAAGTTTGCTCACATTGCGACATGAGATCATAGCACAGGAAAGACTGAGGAACCAGACGCTCGTTTAGGCTGCAGCTTTTTTACTGCAGCTGCCAAGGATAACGATGTTTGCATGAAATGTGTTTACAGATATCGCTCACAGCCCTCCAAGTGAGGTGGCCTGTGCAAGAGCCACTGGCCAGCTCATCATAACAAAGACTTTCACCCGCCCCACTTACTTTAACGGGCTGCGTCACTCCAAACAAGCCAGGGCAGGCAGGTTTCCCATCCACTCCACAGCATCCAACGCTGTCTGTGCAACCGGTGGCTGGAGAAAGAGGAGAGGGAAAAGTGTTTGGCACCTAATCCCTCATATAGTTTTTGGCTGCTAGTGTATTTGCATGCAGATTGCTGCCAGCTGGGTGGTGATGGGTCAGGACAGCCACTCTTCTCACTGGGCATATCCCACAGGTGATTTACCTTCTCACTTAGGGCCCTAATGACTTTTCCCATGAGCAGAGCCTTCCTCAGGAGGTCTCAGGACACAGGTGTCTGGGGCAAATGCTGAAAACTTGTCTTCCCTGCCGGGGAAGTGTCATCTACCCCCATCCCTCAATGAGGGACTCTATGGGACTGCACTGGTTTGTAAATCACAGCAGGATGAGAGGAGTTTGTGCAGAGGGGAGTGACTCATTTTTCTGCTCCCAAAATGTTGGTATTATTCACCAGAAAACTCCCCACATATTCTGAGGGATTTCAGTGCTTTTTGTCTTTCATTAACAGCTCATCTTGTTTGCTTCCTCATCACGGCATCCTCCTCCTAAGAACTTCCTGCATCCTTTGTCACCACCTCACAACACCATTGCGTCGGCCAAACAGCCTGTGGAGGCTGGAAAAGCCATTAGGCAGTTAGTGATCACTTTGTCCCTTGGAGAAGGCCACGTTAGCCTCCATGACTTCAGCCAGCATTCACCAGCACCGTTAGACACTGAGGTTGTGGGTTGCATGGATTTTCCTTGTGCCTCAAAGCAATTTTCATTTACAGTCCAGAGCAGAGCACGTATTAGCAAAGGGTGCATAAATGAAAGCCTTCAGGCTTATTGCACAAATGGGATTTGTGCCCTTCCTTGAATTCCTGTGTCTCCTAGGAGGGAGTGCACACATGTTGCTTTCCCTGGGATCATGATAGACCCAGTTTGGAGAATTAAAGACATGGCCAAGTTATTTCAGCTATCTGTGCCCTAGTTTCCCCAGCCATAAAACATGTTTCCTTTGTATTGACCTTGAGGCTAACCATTATAAATTTCTAGGCCTGGAGTTGCTACACACAAAAGACTGTACCAAAATAAAGACAATTTTCTGGGGACCTGGAAAAGAGAGAAAAGGAATACATTTAACTTAGGAGTGTTGTGGACAATGTCTCCCTTTTACTTTCCTTCCATCCTACAAAATCTGAAAATTGCTCTTCTTGCTTTTTGTTGTAAATAATTGACGTGTGAAGTGCTGACTCATAAGCCTGGGGTTACAGGAAAGGAAACTTTGTTTCTTGGTTAAAATTTTAATCTCACAGCATAGGCAGCTTCCCCCAGGGCTGGCTGGCAAGTCCTTGGCCACATAGCATGCCCTGCAGACACCGACCATGGGCCGGTGGTAGGATTTCCCAGATGGTGTGGTCTGCAACTGGGGAACCCAAACACTGCCCCACCAAGACTTTGTCAGTCCCGTTTGAGGGAAGCAGAACGTGGTGGAGCTCCTTTCCTTGGGTGCTAACACAGAGGTAGGGCCATGTGAGTGTGACAGGTCGTGCTCCTCTGTGCATCGTCCAGACCCACATGGGCTCTTACCTGCTGCTCGGCTCAAGCAAGAGGAGTTTCTGCTGGGGCTGCAATGTCCACAAGCTGTCCCTTGCCTATAACCAGCAGGCCAAATTTTGGCCTTCCCCTCTTATTGCTGTGCCAAAATAACAGTGAAGAGTCTCCGCAGAGCCCAGCTCAGGTGCTGCAGCCTTGAGCGCGGACCGCTTCATTCCTCAAAGACCTCACCGTATAAAGGAACCCAGGAAATATTATCTGTACGTCACAGGAGAGAAGATGCTCAGATCCTTAAATTTCTCTTTTTTTTCAGCACCTGACCTGCACTCATTTCCACAGCAGTCAGGCACTCGCACTCCTGCAATGAGCCGCACGTCGGTGACTCACCCAGCGACAGACAGAAAGTCTGCAGCGCAGCGGCGAAGACAACTTCACTCTTCTGGCACTCACAGAGGCACTTCTAGCACCCGGGGTGCAGTGACACTTCCCCTCACTCCCTTCAAGCAGCATTATTTCATCATGTCTGCCAGGCACAATTTGCTGCTGGGATTCAGTACTTTTATCTCTACTCTTTGATGGACACCCCTGTGGCACGTTTGACTCATCTTCTTTCTAATATTGTCGTGATAGAATTCAACACCCCCTCCATTCTCCTCAGACTTTGCAGGAAAGGTGAATTTGGAAACTTCTTTCTCAGAGCAACTGATGATAGGAGCTCCATTGTGCCTGAGAAAATCAGTCACAGTCTGTGCCTTCAAAAACCATAGGAATGTTGTTGCTATAGCTGTGCATTGTGTTGACTATGGCTGTGCAAGGTGCACGGTAGGGAACCAGCCCCTGTCCTGCAGAGCTTGAGGTCTTAACAACAATCCATACACTGAATGTTTACTATATAAATATTTAGCTAAACAAAGCATCCAAGTCACATAAAAGCTCGATGGATCGAAAAGGTCAATGGAGAAACAAGTTTTTCAGGAGACTGGGTTTATCCAGAGTATGGCAACTTAGAGAGCTTCCTTGTTATATTTAGAGAGAAGTGAGAGCTCACAGGGAGAGAAAAAAAACTTGAGATGTAAACCATATCCGTGCAAGCCCTTCTTGTGTAAACCCTTTCTAAGTAAAGTCTCCTCCACTTGAAAAGGGAGAGAAGAACCCTAGAAGTTGCGCAGCGTCTTCCTGTGCGGGGCTGCCGGACCTGGGAAGTGCTCAGTTCCTGATGTCTGAGCAGGTATCTGGGCAGATATCGGAGAGGTGGGGTAGAAAGGGAGCTATGCTGGCTTGAGGTGCATCTATCAGGACAGATTAGCTCCATGAGGATACATCAACAAGTACAGACGCTGCTGTGTATATGTAAGATATAAAGAAATGACACAGTCATCTCAGCAGCACTAGGAGAAAACCCCAAATCTTACTCTTTTATTGGCAGAAAGATTTCCTTGATCTCTTGATGCTAATGGGAGTGAGGAAAAAGTGTTTCTTTTTACTCTTGAGGAATGCTTTCCCATTTAAATAATAACCAACTCTAGAGAGAAGAGGGATGCTCCTGTGTAGAGCCTACACAATAGCAAGCTGTTGGTTTGGTTTTTTTTTAAAAAGCAAAGTTCAAATCACTAGAAAGTGCTTATGGTGCTTCCCTTTATCGCTCACACTACACACTGCAAACCACTGAAGGAAAAACAAGGACTCTTACAAACATGGAAACAGGGCAGGTTCACAAACCCCCACCTACTTTAAGAGCTCTTAAGGACCACTGAGGAACCAGCATCTGAAGCCTGTGAGACCACGCTGTGGCTGTGTTGGAATTCCTGCTCTTCCTCCATGCCATCTAAGCACCATCCTCTACAGCTGCTTCAGAGGGTGGTGGGAGGCAACCACAGGATCCAGCAACCACATCTTCTCTGTGGTGGCAGGACAAGAAAGACAGATGCATGATTGCGTAAAAGAGAGAAAAAAAAAAGAAGAGCTTCATTTCCTCTTGGTCAGGCCAGCTTTGTTAACCAAAATGCTTGGAGAAACTGTGGGTACGGGCTGTGGGCTTGGCAGTGGTGTGAGGGCCTGCCTGAGCAAGGGTTCGGGTCTCTGGGGAACAGCCAAAGCCACAAACATTTTTTTGTGCTTTTCAGCTCTGCCAAAGATAGGCCATGACTCTGTCCTTCAGCCTCTGAGAACTGTGGGTATTTGGGTGTGAGAGCTGGCCAGACTGTCTTGGGAAGAACTCACATGTTCTTCATGCAAGTGGTGGCTAGGTCCCATTTGGAGACCTCTGCTCCCTGAGCCAAAGTAGGAGGATTGGTCTCTCCACAACATGCACCCATGCAAAAGTGTCTGTGTGTGTGTGTATAAACATATACATACTCATACATACATATATATGTGTGTCTGTCTACATATGTATGCACTTTACCTTTTACATCACCTAGGGCACACGAGCTTAGACTTCCTGAAAGGGATGGCCCACGTGGAAGAAAAAGTCCAAGAACAAGTGACTTCAGAACAATTTACCTCCTCCTGCTAATTTTTACAGCCAGAAAGAACACTTCATAGAGCTGAGCACCTTTGTCTTTGCTAAATTTACCTTTTGGAGACACAGTGGTGAACCAACATTAAGGCACAGCTATGCCAAGTGCGCTTCAGTAAAATTCAAGTTATTTTTCCCCTGTCCAGCTGCGGCGTGGCCAGGCAGAGCTGTGCGTTAGGTAAGATGGGAATCAGATGATCGATATGACTCCTGCTTCAGCAGCGGAGAGACGATGCCAGCCTGGCATGCCAGCAGCCCTGCCTCTCAAGTTTGAAATGACAGTATTTCAAAAGAGAACATGTATTAAATATCTGGGGGGTTGATGCCGATGGTTTTTTTTAAATTTATTTATTCTTGCTGGGCAAAGCTTGTGGTTAGTGGGCTTTTACTCTGCATTTCCTGTCTCATGGTGTGTGTTGTTCCTACTGTAAAATACTGAATGTGAGATAATTCAAAACAAATTGTTTACTGCCATATTCTCAATGGCTGTTATGACATCTCAGTCTCCTTTTCTAATTGTCACTCCCCTCTTGTGAAGCCTGGGCACATGAGACTTAGGGAGATCCCAGTCCTTCA
This sequence comes from Gallinago jamesoni, assembly GCA_025769975.1. Classification (NCBI taxonomy): domain Eukaryota; kingdom Metazoa; phylum Chordata; class Aves; order Charadriiformes; family Scolopacidae; genus Gallinago; species Gallinago jamesoni. The sequence continues at coordinate 12,075,229 of JAOQGH010000051.1, read as the reverse complement.
ATTCTTCACTGCACTTGGGATTACCTTGCTTTGTAACACACTGTAGTTTTGTTTTCACCCATGTTATGCAAGATTTTTTGAATAGACTCTTCTGGTCAGCATCAGACACGGTGTCTCTTGGTAGGTTATAAATTCTGCACAATGGAGGAGAAAAGCTGATGGTTTAAAAAGGGCAAATTCTGGGATCCAGCATCCTTGGTGTCTGTTCCCAGACTGAGCAAGTTACTCTCTGTGTTGGTGCCTCACACAGACCACTTAACAAAGGCCAGGCACCCCCCAACAGCCCCTGGTGGTTGCCCCCATGGTAACTGAAAACACAAACATTATGTTATCAAAATTTACTCAATAACATTTCCAATACATCACACCAGCAAAGCCTCTGAGACTACTAAAGCCACGTTCTCTTCACTGGCTGAAACTCAAAAGCAAGCAGGACCTAAGAGGTTCATCCTGGCAATTCCCTTTGGCTGTTCTGTAATTCAGGGTGCTACTCCTCCCTCCAACAGCTTCTGAAAAGTGCAGAGCACATCCAGGGACCATGCGGTGCTGCCGGGCACCTTAGCAGTGCCCAGGGACCTCGCGGGCTCTGCTGCGGGGTGGCCTTGCTACAGCGCTGGACACGTCGGTCAACAACCAACCTGTTCCATCTTGCAGGCTTCATGCAGGCTTCCCAGACTGCTGAATGCAGTAGGTATGTTCACTTCACAAGGCACTGATCAGTATTTCAGATGTTTCTTGCCAGGGAGAACTCACCGTGCCTAGGTATTTTCAGAGAAATATCTTGAACTGAAGTGTTTATATTACTGCAGCACTGAGGGTGCCAATTCTGGGCCAGGACCTTTATTATGTGAGATGCTGTAGCACAGGACAGAAAGGTTGTGTGCCCCCAGGGCTTACTGTAAGTATGGTCCAAAGGGCAAGGGGTGCAGGTAGGGGGGTTAGTTCAAGGAAAGGCAGAGGTGACACTGGTCAGTGGAATACCAGTTGTTAGGGCTCCTTGGGGCTCCTAATTTTTCCAAAGAGAGGGCTTGATGGAGGTCAGCGGAATTTTTGGGGTGCTCCCCCCAGATATATGTGGCTGCATTCCCATGGCCCCATGGGAGAGTCCCCTGTCTCAGGGAGCATCCCGGCCAGCAGTGCCTGTGGTGTGTGCAAACATTCCACCTACAGGAAACATGATGAGCTACTGAACGTGCCTCCAGTTATTACAATGGCATTATAATGATAGGTAGTACACTGACGGCAGCCTCAAATCAAAGCTGGAAATCTCACTTGGAGACTGCAAAACATGCGGAAGCCTCCTTTTGCTAAGTCAATAGCATTTGTGCCCTACTGAGACCCCATCCAACTAGGGCAAATCAAACCTTATCCATCTCCCCAATCTCAGCAGAGCTGCCCAGCCTAGAAGTGCTCTGAAATGCTTGCTGAGGATTTGCAGTGTGTAAATAAATGCATACTTCTCTTAAGAAAAGAAATAATCCTCTTGAAGATGTCAAGAAGACAAGACTGCACATCACAATCATGTAACAAGGGGGTGGTGAAACTGCCATTGTGTTAGAGCTGAGCGACTCGGGATTGTTCTGCCCTGCAAATGTTTTCAATGTTTAAACATTTTTCCTTAAATGCAAATATAGGTGATGATGAGAATATTTACAAACAAAGTGTGAAAAAAAGCTCAACGGGGCTAATCGACACTGCTCCATTTTGATAACTTTTAAGTGTTTTGTGTTCAGCCACGTAAAAAAAAAAAAATGTCATTAGCTTAAATTATGAAATCAAAAGTAATTTTGAATGAAATGAATTTTTCGTTCTGGAAATGACAAAGAGGCAATTTCCAACCTTTAAAATACAATTCAAATTGAAAAATTTGCCCAGTACAACCCCTTTAATGAAAAATCTTGTGTTTCTCATATATTAGCATTTTAGGGTGACAATATGGTTCATCAAAAACCTCTGCGCCTCAATAATCTGCATCTAGGCTTCCCCTGATTGCATGGTGACTGTGTGTTGCCTAATTGCGTGTGACTAATACAATTTCATGTGCATTTCCGTGCACTGGGGATTCATTGTTGCCACATACTACCATTGGGAAATCGCTAAGCGTGTGTCTATGAAACAATGACAGGGAGACAAGAGTACCTCCTCCAGAGAAAAGACCTAGGAGGAGGCGGATGACTGGGAGCAACAAATTATCTACACAGAACAGACAGAAAATAGAACGGCTGTGCTTTCTCCCTGATTTGTGGAGCACCAAACCTCCTCTATTGAGCAGGACATACCAGGACAGTATTTAAGAGGTCCTTCTTTGATGACGGGAGCAAAGAAACCTAAACAATGCTTGAGAAAGGGGGGAGTGGAAGAGAATTTTCCTTGTCAGGGAGAAATATCCGGGGTCCAAAGAGCCAGGTGGACCACAAGTCCTCAGCAGCAAGAGGAAGGTAGCTTAAGAGGGACCAGTTTCCCCAGGGGTAGAAAGCCAGAAGAAGGCTATGAGCAAGATCCAAGCAAGCTACTGTCCTCAGTGAGAGCTGATGGCAAATAGTTATAGTAACCCTTCATTCAAAGTTCACTTGGAATAACTGCTGTAGAGAGTGTGTCTCCCTTCTGTGCCGGGCACTCAGCCTCACAAGTTGGGGGCCTTTCTGACCCCTCTGTGCACAGCAGCTGCTGGAGAGGCTGATGGAGGGCTGGTTTGTGAACTTGTGACACAGGGCTGCTGGTCCCACATCTCCATCCTCTTTTATAAACCCAGCTGTGCTGGTGGAGGCTTTCTGGGCACCTAAGTTAGAGTGGGGCTGGGGTTCTCTAGGAAATGTATCGGAGCCTCAGAAACGGGTTCCAGACAGACAGCTTCCTGAAGAATAAACCAACCATGGTTGAGCCAGAAGGAGAAATCAGGAGTGAGCATGGTTTTCTGTCACTGGAAGTAAATGCTTCTCTGTCCTTCTATATGCATAGAAGAAACACAACACGTTTGATACTGGAAGGTGATGCACGTGAGTTCCTTAACCAGGAGGCTGAAGTGAGTCACCGTTTCCTTAGGAGAGCCAGGGAGTCAAGCCCAGACAACCTATAGCTTGGCAGTGGGGATGTGTTCCCACGTGGTGGCATATCCTATAGGTGGGTTGGGTAAGTGAGAGGGAGCATGCAAACCTTGTCCCTAAAAGTGGAGCATCTTGTTTGGTGCAAGGCTTGCCTATGGTCAGAAAACATCTAGAAAGTGTCCCACTGGGAATTAAGGCATTTCTCCACCTAGATTCTGGATGTTGGAGGTGCTACCAAGAGCTGACTACCAAGAGCGAGCTGCTTTGTCCCTGCAGGGGCAGAAGCAGAAACGTGGGTGCATTAAGAGTTGGAAGGTGTCAAAAAACTTTGGCCTGAGGCATGGCTAAGGTTAAATGGCACCTGAGTAAACTTCTTCTAGATTTAAGTTTTGGAGTTGCTTGCCTTCTTTTCAGTTCTGTGTGCCTGCACACAACTCCCTGCATAGTGGGGGTAAATATGAGGATAAATCCCCTAAAATACCAGCATTCAGATGCTGCTGTGAGCGAGGGGGTGCAAACAGCCATCTCCCAGGGGAAGTATCTGCTTTTTTTGCAATGTTTATCAAAATAAGTGAAACCAGCAAAAGTCCTGAAGAGCCTGCCACGCACTGCAGCTGGAGGGAAGGGGCAGGAAAGCCCTTTGATGAAAACTTTTGTGAGAGTGATTGGCTTTCCCTGCCTGGCTGCAGTCCCAGCCACGTCGTGTCCCCCCTGCAGCTTACACAGGGGGCTGCAGGATGCTGCCCTGCTGGTCCCCTCTGCTCGCCACAGCCCCCCAGGAAGGGCCCTCTCCCTGGCCCCTGCCTACAGCTTGTGGGCTTTATGGGAATGCAAATAGTGCGTTCGGTGATAGAGATGCCATTATTGTTATAATTACTGCTAATGCTGCCTAAATAACAAAGAATTACATAAATAATAAAACCTGTTCTGCAGGCAAGATGACAGGAAAAGGCCTTTTTAATCAAACAGGAGGGACCCATCCCTTTTCCTCTTCTTGTAGCCTCTGCTTTGCTGCCTACAAAGTTTTAATTTTCTCCATTCAGTGTTCTTTCTTCTCCTTCCCCATATGCTTGGTATATTTACTGCCTCCTCTCTACTCATCCCCAGCCCCCACAGTTACACTAATTGATTATCACCCTCTTGATCCCTAAAGCCTTTCACTAACCACTTTTGTAAACGGCAGAGTCCTCCAAGGCAAGGGGTCCCCTTTCTGAGGTGTCTACACCTCAGAAGCTCCCAGCACACAACACCCCAACCCTAACACCAGTCTTATTGTCTCCAGCATCACACAGAGGGGGTTTAGTATTGGCCACAATGGGCTGGCTAATGAACTTGTTGCTACAGCTGGTCTGGTCTCCTGAGACTTCTGCATGTGGAGGGAGTTCTCTTCACGGGAGAGAGGATACACAATTTTGGATTGAATACAGTGCTCCAAAAAGGAAGGTGACTCATTGAGCCTAATCATTAGGGTGTGTGATGATATTATCTAATGAGGAAACGCTTGATGATGCTTTTAGAGACTGCAGAGAGCAGCGAACTGGCTGTAGAGGAAATCAGAATGTGAGCGCTTTCGACATAAACAGCATTCAAGAAATGGGATCTGAAATGTCTTTGGGGAGAAGAGCAGAGCAATTTCAACACCCTCATGCTTGCATCAGGGTGTGTTGCTGCTTCTGTTTAATCTTGCTTGTTCACATAACTCTCTCCTTAAATAACCAACTCTCTAGAATTCAGGACAAAGGAGCCTTGCCTGAAGAGCAGATGTCATCTCATTTGTTTTCTGAAGTTTGGTTTTGTTGTCATTGTGTTTTTTTCTAAGTTGAACTGCGGATGAGGTTTTAATGAAAGGAAACTGTCAGGTTGGTGTAGGTCTCAAATCAAGGTTTAGTTAAGTAAGGGGTTTTTACAGAATCTCTAAGATAAAGACAAACATTTCAGCTGTTGCTGTTTTGTTTTGCTGTGGGGTTTTTAATTTGTTTGTTTTTCAAGAAATCTGCCTGAAATTGTTTGCTTGGCTTCCTCTAAAGAATCTGCAGCTTTTTGCTACCTCATGAGAACCGGAGAGTGAAACTGTTTAGAAATACCGAGTGGTAGTCCCCATTCTCTTTTTTCTAAGTTGAGAAAGATGAATGAGCTATCTGCCTGACTTGCGTTTCTCGCTCCCGTCACTACTTGTCTAAGGCATCTGTGATATAGCTGGGCAGTTTTCAGTAAGGGACCACAGTAGTGAGTATCGTCATGCCCCAGGAAAGTCAGTTGAAAGAGAAGGCTCTCAACACCTCAGGAATACCCACCAGAGAAAAGCCTGTTTTATTGGTTTCATCAGCCCCCAGTATCTGATAAACTAATATACTCATCAAGAAAGAAATACTGCAGTAAAAACTATCGCTAATCAAAACTAGCCTCATCCCTTAAAATAGTGAGAAAAGTCTGCCCTTCCGAAAACTACAGCACCATCAAATTAAGCTTTCTTTGCATACAAATTTTGGTTCTTATTTAAAATCCATTAGGGATATAGAATGGTTTAACCTTGCTCTTCATGTACTCAAATTAAACTAAACTGACAGACCACATACAGCCTTTTGCAGCCCTTTGACTAAATGATGTTAAATTGGTGTAAGTGGCCTTAGATAACTCTCACAAGCATGGACTTCAGCCATTGCGTCTCTGGGTGTACATGAGCCTTTAGCTCTGTTTTTAGTAAGAGAAAATGAAACAGGAGTAGAATCATGACTAAATGAAGGCTAAGGTCTTGTGTGAGTGCTGTAGCAGCTGTATCTCTGATGCAAATGTCTGCAGAAATATCAGGAAACCCTGGTGCAGGTGTTTGGGAATCCAGACACAGTTAAAGAAAGCAACATTTTTTTTTCTTTTTTCTTTTTTCTTTCCTTTTCTTTTCTTTTTTTTTTTTTTTCTTTTTATTTTTTCCACTTTCTCCAGCTCTAACTAAATACATCCCTGGGCTTGAAAGCACTGTGTGGGCTAAGACCAGGCTGGTCTTATGGCTGCAGCTGTGTGTATGTGCATGCATGTGTGTGCATTCCTTCTCACTCTCATAAATGTGCAGCAAAAGTGTGAAAAAGAGCAGCTGGCACATCTGAGAAAGAAAATTGCAGAGGAAGCATGGACATATTTTTCAGAGCTTGGTTACTGCAAAATAAATTATGAGAGCTCCCATCTTCCTAGGAAAGACTCAAAGGTCAAGTAAAACAGAATCTGGCCTCCCAGTCCCCCATGACTGCAAGGCCGGTGACATACTGGGGTGCTCAGGAGGCATGGGCTGGGGTGTTCCTCTTCTAATTGATTAATTCTGTCCGTTCCTCAGACATGTTTTATTGTTAACAATCATGAAGAGACAGCAGAATTGATGAGGACAGCAATTCTGAAAAGAGGTGGCAATCAAACACCTCCTTTCCACATTGTCTTTCCATGATTTTGCAAAGTCCATTTGACATGGCCATGAGGAAGGAAGAATGTGCTTTGGAGATGTTAGATGAAAACAGCGCAAGAGAAGAGCCAGTTTGAACTCTCTTTATAGAATATTCTTCTCTTGAGTGCAGCTGCACTTCTAACATGGATTGGCTGAGTCAGGAGAGCACATAAAGAAAAATGGGAGCTCAGCTCTTCAGCTGCTAACACAATCACATCCCACATAGAAGAGGACTACCTCCATGCAGGTGCTGCACGATCTTCCAGTGCCTCCCTGCTGTTCACCCTTGTAGCCAGGAAGAAGAGACAAACTTTTGCAACACTCACCAGGGAAAATTCACCAAACAGGTCAGCTTAGAGCAGTGTTAGAAACCTGTGGGATGCTTGCTCCATCAGTGAGATTAAAGACCTAAAAGTTTCACTTTGCTTTATAACATGATAAAAGCTGGGCTGACTCAAGGGACTTGAGTGTAGCCATCCCCAGGCAGTTCTGCAAGAAAGACAGCATCCAACACCTGAGAACAGCTCTTCTTCACAGTGGACCTTTATCACAGTGGAGCTGGTTACTGGCAAAAAGGAGGAGGGTGGAGGGAGCAGGGAGGGTCAGAGCCCTTTCCCACTCCTCTGTCCTGGTGTTTAAGGCAAGCATGGTTTGGTGTTACGTGTCCAAGCCCAGGAGATGATAGTCTTCAGGAAGGTACTCCTGCTTTGGCACATGCACACAGCAGCAGCCACGGTGTAGCCCCTACTACATCACAATGAGTCACTTTGGGCCACGTTCTCCAATGCACACCCAGCTGGTATTCACCAAACCATTGCCATCCCCTGAGTTTCAGGTAATCTAGAGAACTTTGTGATCTTCCTAAGTTGCTCTTCTGGAAGATGTTACACCTAAGAGACCAACAAATAGGATCAGTCTTCCCAATTAGATGAGGACAGCAGATGACTATGCATAAAATAATAATAATTATATATTTAATAACCTCTTAGCATTCCCTTCTTCTGAGAATGTGATTCAATGTTGTTGTAGAGAAAATAGCACTTAACAAACCTGATTTAGTTCTTCGAGGAGATTACAAAGTTGCCTGATAAAGGTAACTACGCAGACATGCTATACTTAGATATTTTTTTTCAAGGGGATTGAGCTAAAACCATGACATCCTGCTTAAAAAATAGCACAGAATAGTATGAACCAGAGGATATGTGAGACAGATTGAGAGCTGGATAATTGACAGATCTCAAAATGTTGTTGTCAGTGAGGACTCATCACCAAACAACAAATTCCAAGCAGGTTTGGGACTCAGCCCTGCTTTATCCTATTCTTTTTATCAGCCACCTGGAAGACAATGTGAAATAGCTCCTGATAAAGAGCATGGATGACCCAGCTTTGGTGGGTCAGGCTGGCAGATGAGGTAGCCAAGAGACAGTGACTGCTGGGTAAGCAGGACTCACTTGAGATGTGTTCCTCAGCCGATGCTCCAAGGTACCTGGAAGGAGGAGGAGGAGCGCGGTTTGTTCCTTACGAGCAGGACTGGCCTCATGTAGCAGAGCTCCTGACCGAGGGCTGGAGGTCATTGTGGGCAAGTGTTTCAGTGCAAACACCCCTCCTGGTGTGCTGACAAACGGGGGCAAGGGCTGCCTGGGAATGAGCACACGGGGAGGGTAGTAAGCTGGAGCAGGGAGGTTAATTTGCTTCCACATAAAGCACTGAGACTAAAGTGGATAAGATAACACATCCAGGCCTGGGGCTCATATTTTAATATTCAAAAGGTGGTTAAAGTGAGGGCAGGAAAGAGCCACAGAAATGAATTAAGGAGTAGAGAAAAATGCCTTACAGCAAGATACTGAAATTGTTCGATCTGTTTCATGCACCCAAAGGGGGAAGGAGAGGAAAATTGAAGGGTGAGTTAAGTTCAGCCTGTAAGTAATTTCATCGGAGAGAAAATAGTGAGCAGGACAGAGTTTTTTAATGTAGTATAGAATAGTATAAACACAAACTGCCACTGGCTAGAAGCTGAAACCAGACACATTCAAATTAGCTGCAAGGCGCACGTGTTTAACAAAGAGGTGATTAACCACTGGAACAAACGACCAAAGGGAGGGGCAGCCTCTCCTTCTCTTGATATCTTCAGATCGTGACTAGACACCTTTCTGGAAGAGATGCTTTAGGCAAGTGCAAGCTGCTGAGCGGTGGTAAGGGGCAGCGAGGTAAAAAAAGCAATCGGTCTGCGCTCAACAGGTCAGATTATACAGTCTAATGATTCCCCCTCACCTAAATCCTCTCAGTCTCTGGTGCCAACCCACTCTGCATGTAAAAATGCCTTGTTCATCTGTACTGTGCACTGTGTCACCCTAGGTAGCATCCCTGTTGTTTAGTGAGCGTATGTAGGAAACCCATACCAGAGTTTGGCGTAGAATAACTCCCAATTCCCACCTGAATGTGACTTCAGACACTATCTTCCTTGCAAGAACCACAAGATCGTATCTAGGTCATGCAAACTTTTCCCCAGAAACAGCCTCTGGGTATAACAACAGTGTGGCAGATACAGCATCAGACCATGCATTAGTATATGTGCTTGTAAAGGTTATGCCCCCAAGGCATCGGCTTGGGCTAGGAAAGGAAGGTTCGCTCCTCTCCCAACATGGACAAGCAGCAGATCGATAGGCTGACCCTAAGGTCTGTGATCTGTCCCTCATCCTGTATCATTTAGGTAGTTCATCCTGTAGAGCATTATAAAAGCTTTGTGATCTGTCTCTCATCCTGCATCATCTAGGTAGTTCATCCTGTACAGCATTATACAAGGTGTTCAAGAACAAAAAGGGAAGAAAACATGCTGTATTTTCATGCCCATAGCAGGGCTGGGGGTGTAACTGGGGAGAAGGGGCTTTACGTTAAAGTTCCCCTTGAGTTACTCACACGTGCATGCAGTCTGCATTACTGCTGAATCACTTTTTTTTTTTTTTCAAAACCAGCACATTATACAAGTGAAAATATAGCACTGCCATGGTCTATAATGGGTCAAGGCCTCACCAACACATGCAAAGAAGGGGGAAGTTGTTCATGTAGCCATGAAGAATGTTTTACCTCCTGTATCCTGTTCAGTTAAATGGAACCTATAGTGGGTACCGAAGTTAAAAATATCTATATGGTTTATATAAAAACATCTATATATTTTTATACATAAATTCAGCCTATCTCTTCCCTTCAAATACCTTAATTTGATGCCTCTCAGCAAACAGCCCAAGCTCTGACAGTCTCTGCCTTCCATCTCTGCTACCCCAAAGAGAAAACCCTACAAGCCTGGTGGGCAGGCGTCCTCCAGTTTTGGATTCTGTCTTCCCCAACCCAGATGTCTTGGCTGGGCCAGTGACCATAGGGCTTTCTTGAACCCCTCAGTGGCTGGTGATCAGTGCGTGGGCTGGCACATGCTCATGTCTGTGCATTGTCTCTGTCCCTAAGGAGCCTCCAGTTTAGGGCTCGGGTGCCAGTGTCTGCATTCGTGATTAGTAAGCTGTAAGTCCCCAGCCAGCTCTGCTGGGTCCACAGGCACTGTGCTAGCCATGGGACCCACTTCAGGAGAAAGGATGGGATATTCAAACTCCTCTGTGTCCTAAAAAAGAGGGGCCCTTTGGTGTTCATCACCCATGAAACCCAAAATGTGTATGGGATACCTGCTACAGTCACAGTCTACAGTAAGTTTAGGGCACCTGGTTTAGCTGGAAGTCAATAAGACCGGTATTTCCCAGCCACTCAGGCTTTCCAAAGATCCTAGTTGACATGATTGCACCACACAAGCTGCATGTGTAAACCACACTTCCTCGCTAGCAACTTTGCTGAAGGGTCATCAACATAATGCCAGTGCTTATGGAGCATATTGCCATGGGATAGATCCCATTCGGTGGGGTCAGAGTGGAGCAATTTTGGTTCTGACAAATCAGAAGCCTCTGAGTTCCGCCTGGTGGTGGATGGGGAAGACATCAAGAGGATGACCCAGGATGGAGATGAAGAAACAGAGCTGCTGCTGGTGTTTCTGATGAGTCTGAGTTTCCATAGGACATTCTACCCGCTGCCCAGACACCCTGTGCCCAGGATCGGGGCACCCAGCATGGCAGAATACTCTGTTCCACAGGGGAATTTTCCTCCAATGCGGCCAGGCAGGATCTGGGCCCTTCGTCCCACCTGTGCTTGTGCCAAGGACCAGAGCACAGCACAGCACTAATCCAAGGCTGGTTTCTGGGACAGATTGTTCAGCCAGCCCCTAGTGCTTAATGCATGATCTCACCCAATGGCCTAGTTTTTCCAGTGATAGCGCTTTTCAGGAGCTTTGTTAAGTCTTTCAAAGCATCTAAGGGGTATCAAGATGTGAATCCATCCCACTGTGGCAAACCCAAGGGCCACAAAAACATCTTGGGCATGAGTAAGTGGCAGTAGCTAATCTGACCCGCCTGGCAGCTCCGACAGAATAACACCAAGAGTTCAGCACTTGAGCTCATTACTCAAAATCTGACTCGCTAAGGTTGGGCAAACATCATCCTCCGTTTGACACAACCGCTGTTGTGGGGAGGCACATGGCAAAAGAGCCATGGCCCCGCGGGCTGGGGATGGAAGGGGAGAGGCGAGCCAAGGACCTTGCCTGGAATCTCACACGCTGCTGCCCCGATGGAGGGAGGACGGGCATGTGGCATTTTCCGCTGGCATGCAAACAGCTGAGCCTGTCTGATATCTGGCACACAAGTGTTTGGCCTGCTATTTACCAGCTCGTAAACAGATAAAGATGCAGAGGGGGTTGCTCACAGCTTTCCCACAAAAGGGAAGAGGGAGAAAGAGAGTGACACGCCCCCCTCCCCCCCCCAAAAAAACCCAAAAACCAACCCAAAAAAGAGAACAGGAGCGGGAGTGAGAGTTGTCGGTGCCCGCAAGTACTCCCTGGAATAATAGCAATAATCACTGTCATCCGTAAGAGGCTCTTGCGCCAGGTTCTGCCTCTCCCCCTCCCTCTCTCCCCTCGCCTTGCTGTCTGAGTCACTGGATCTGAGTCACACTCCTGTTCTATTCCTGTACCCTTCTCTTCAGCTGGGGATGTAGATTTGTTTTGGCTGGAACGATCTGGGCACAGGAGGGACCATCTGCTGCTAGTTCTTGCTTGCTTTGCTCTTGTTTCTTTCCCAGAGAAGGGAAGCAAGTGCTGCCATTGCAATAATTCACGGAGAGCACTCTGGGACCATACACCCCTCACCCTACAGCCGGGGACTGCCATTTGTCATCCGAAGGCTCATTATCCGTGGCTGACCCTGAGCGCTTGCGTTCACACACGTGAGCAAGCAACCCCAACAAAATCACCTCCCAGCATATCAGCTCTTCCCAAGGAATGTGGTTTTTTTTTTTTTCCTTTGGTCAAACCCCCAACAGTTTTTCGGGGCAGCAGCAGGAGCGCAGCGGTGGGATGCAGGGTGGTTAGTACAAGGCTCCGCGTGGCTGTGATGAAGGAGAGGTGCACAAAACAACCCGGCAGCGTGCAGAGACTTGCTGTTAGGACCAGGGGAGAATGTTATAGAATCATAGAATCATAGAATCATCTGGGCCGGAAGGGACCTCCAAAGGCCATCTAGTCCGACCCCCCTGCAG
>JAOQGH010000051.1:11976167-12063030 GCA_025769975.1 Gallinago jamesoni | reverse complement strand
GCCAGCTTCTTGTCCATCAGCACCCCCAAGTCCCTTTCCTCAGGGCTGCTTTCCAACACCTCGTTGCCCAGTCTGTATGACGGAAGGAGTGCTCCCTTCTGGTTTTCCCGTCAGTAGCAGCAGCCACAGTCAGTGTCTGCGCCTTGCCTTTCGCTGCAACAACTAGCAACTGGCAGTGGGGAGGAAATGCAAATGACCTAATGGCTAATCCACCACAACCAGTGTCTTGGCTGATTTCCTGCATCCATGCCCTGAATAGGAAAGTCGGCAGAGCAAAGGTGCATGAGAGAAGAATCCACCAAAGAGCTGAGCAAATGGTGGACCGGGGGGTGGGGCTGAATGAGCAAAAGCAAAGGTCTGTGAGGGAGTGAAGTCGTGCTGCAGGCATGCCAGGGTTTCCATGAATAACCAGACCTTTTAGAGGCTCTGTCTTTGGGGCGTCTCTTTGGAGAGATCTTTGGAGGCTGTAGAGATCTTTGGGGACCTGTTGCTCGGTGCTCTCCAAAGGAGGGGCTGCTCCTGCGAGCTCTGCCCAAGCATCCCAGAAACGGAGGCCCCACCATGAAGAGTTGCCTTTGTGCAGCTCAACCAACTATTTGCCAGACCTGTTTATGGGAGAGACAACAGAAGAGGTTGCTTCGTGCCTGAAAGAGAACATAGCTGTCTATTCAACAAGTAATCCTGAATCCTGGCCCCTCTGGAAAACCAAACCAACCAAATCAACCTTGTGCTTTTCATTTACAGTCCGTGAAGGCTTCTGAACTCAACCTAAGCTCACAAAGCTCTGGAGCGCTCTGTAAGGGAGTGATTCTGCAGGCCCTGAAGACGCATTCATCTCCAGCAATACCTTTCTAAGTATCATTCTTCACTGTCCCTCCTGAACAATTTAGACTGGGTTTCCCAGAATCCCAGAGTTTCAAAATGCTTTAAGTGGCCCATCCCAGGGTGAAGAGTTACTCAAACATCTGCAGATCAGGGAACCCTGAGCACAGACTGACTGATGATAGCCACCACACTAATGTCATCCCCCCTGAGGAGCAGGGTTGTCAGGCAAATTGATTCTCAGAAGAGTGACCTTAGCTCTAATTTCAGCACAGTGGCAGCTCTTTTTGAGGTAAGGATGCTCCAAAAGCAGTCTGGTGACAGGGCATTGCTCAGAGGGGCTGGATGTCAGCACAGGCAAAACCACCACCTCCACTGCTACATGGGTCACATCAGCATCTAAAGCACTTGTAACATTAATGTCTTTAATGCAGAGGGAAATCAAATTAGCAAAAGGAGCTGACTAAAAAGGTCTGGGCCAAATTCTCTGCGGGTGGAGGATGGCCGCATCATTCTTAATGGAGCTAGAGCAAAGTGATTTACCTTCCCCAGAAGTGATGGCTAGACACTCGCATCACACTTCCACCCAAGCTAACTCTAATTTTCTCTGGGTCTGACTCATCTGCCCAGCCAGAGCCAAGATGCTTCATCTCCAAGTGGCTGAGACAGGCACCTGTTTGTTAAGGTTTGCCTTGCAGGTGTGCCCCAGCCAGGACCCCTGGCTCTGAAGGCTGCCAGCACAAGCCACCAAAGGACAGTCCCTGCCTCAAAAAGCTTGCAGTGCATGCAAATGCCACCACAGGTGCTTCCTGACTTCTCTAGGGGCTGGACACAAGTTACAGCAAAGAGGGCTGCAGCCTGGCAGGAGAAGTTAATAGGAGAGACAGGTTGATCACCCAGCCCTTTCTGAGGTGCTGGTTTAATATTTTCAGTGCTCTTATTCAATCCCAGATTATACAAAAGCATCCTGTCTCACTGCACCGCTGCCTGCTGCTCCCATCCCTGCTCCCAGCGAACTCCTGTCCCAGCACAGAAACCTTGACCCCATGGAGCCTCTGGGACTGACTGTGCCAAGTTGCCCCTCAAGCTCAGCCAGTCTCTCCCAGCTGGGATTTAACCCAGATAAAACTTGGGTTTCCCACAACCTTTTCTGAGGGAATTCACTCTAAGGGATGATGCAGGACACAGCTACTGACCCCTTGCTTTGGCCATATCCATTTGAGATGGCCCCCATTGCAGCTGTGCTCACTCCAAGAGACATGGAGGGGAAGTTTTGACTTATGCCAATTAAAAAAGCACGTTAATTGCTGTTCTGATTGCGTTCCTCCTCTTTGTGCAGGAGATGTTTCCTGTGTGCTTTCCGCTGTGGGTTATTTAGCAGCAAGGACACCCAATTTCTCTCAAAGACCCAAGAGAAGCCAAAGACCAGTCTGGCATCTTTGATGACTTTTCATTCCCCTTAATGGTCCTTTCTTCCTTTTTGTGTTCTCTCTCTCTCCGTCCACCTGATTTTAGCCTTTCCACATCCCCAAAACTTGAGGCTGATTACAATCAGCCCAAGGCAAAGTGCAAGCAGAGACAGCTGGTCTGTGCTGGTCTGCGTTTCTGATCCCACGCACTCTAAGGGTAACATCCTATGCATTTCTCCTTTTCCCAGGCATGCTTTGGGACACCCTGGCATTGCAGTACACTCCGGTCACCAAGATTTACAGCTCAGCAAATTTAACCTTAGATTCTTTGAGTAATGTGCACACATCTTGCTAAAACTGGTGCATTCAGTGAAGGCTTGACATACTATCTTATGCAGCTGTATTAAAAAAAAAAAAACCACCATGCCACTTGGACCATAAGAACCCAGGCATACATTATAACACTAACCACATGTCATAGCCCAGTGCTATCCTTTAACTGTAAACCCTCCCATCTGCAGGTCTGCCATGTCTTCAGAGTTTGGGTTGTTTCTTACTAAGATTGCTCGAACAGCAAATGTAAGAGAGGAGGCTACCGCGGGGATGGCAGACCCAGCGAGGTGCAGGCACTTAGCAACAGCTGGTCCCCCATGCGTTTTCCTCAGAATTTGCCAGAGAAGACACATGTGTTGACTCAAAAATGATTATTGTTACTGCTGGTCCTAACTGATCAAGTGTAAAGTACACAGCCTGCTTTGCCCTTTGCTGAGCTCTGGAAGCCTCACTGGAGAGAGCTCATCCTGACAAATCATCCAAGCTCATCCTGCATTGCACTGGGTCTTTGCCTTCCTATAGACAGTCCTGACGGTTTTGTCCCCCAACTCATGGGAGTAAGGAGATCCTATGAGAAAATGTCACATTCTTTGATGCTATGCCCTCCAAAACCCAGTTGTGCTTCAGCAAGGCTGGACTCACCAGAGAGTCCAGAGTCATGAGACTTTTGCAAAATGTGTGAATCATCCAGTTTGCACAAGCATTTGTCACATTGAGACTGATAACATGCAGGATCAGCTCAATCCCAAAGAACAAACATGGAGATCTGTGCCTCACACAAAAATTATACAACCAGGGCTAAGGTTTTTCTCCCAAAATGGCACACCATACTGCTCCTGGATACCTATATGCATGTATCCTGTGAATCTTGACAAAACCTGGTGAGCAAAGTGAATCTGAGACTCTGTGAAGTCCAACAAGAGGCTCAGACTTGGGGACATGGAAGGCAGCCCAAAGGGAGCTCTGGCTTCTGCCATGCCCAAGCTCCTCGTCCAATGCAAAGAAGCATTTAACCTCATGCTTTGCCATCTGATGCACATTAAAAAGATAAATTTGATAGCAGCGTTTCCCTGGACTTGCACAGGATGCTCAGTGTTTCATGCTATAGCACTTGTAATTTTATCCATCCAAAGAACAGCTCACAAAGTGACTGGAATTTATTAAAGCAAGATTAAACAATAAGAAGTTTTTAGAACCGCCTGGATAAAGAAGAACACACTTGGAAATCTTGGACAGAGCAAGTTGAATCCCCAGTCCTGAAACAGCAGGACTCAGGAGCAACTCCTCCAATGAGACACAGCGATAACAACCTGACGCAATTCACCTCTAAGGCAGGACCGATGCTCGGGGATTGGTGAAATCAGACCCTTTGTGACTGAGCGATGACAGCTCCAAAGTTTTAATGTTTGTAGAGAGATGTTTTCACCAAATATGATGCACAGTGATTAAAATAATGAGCTGGAACAAGACGAAGTTATAATTGCTCCTTTTCCTCCCCTCCCCCGAGTCGGTCTGAGCGCTTCGTTAACTACCTTGATGAACCAATCAAGAGTTGGCTAAATCGGAGAAGGAGCAAACAAACCCTGGGAGACATGCCTACAAGAAAAAGCATAATCTGGACACTAAGCTTTGAAGGCAAGCTGTATAATGAGAGCTGACTATATCTCAAAATCCATGTTAGCTTGAATGAACTTATGTAATAAACATTTATCACAGAACATATGTCACTGAGCACCTGCCAGACTTCAGGAGTGGAGCCAACGCAGCTTGAATCGTATATGTATTAAAAAAAAAAAGAAAAAAGAAAGGAACTTGGCGGCAGGAGGCTGGCAGACGCTTTTACTAGAAAAATCAGAAGTGATTTTGAGAGGAGTAGAAATTTCCTGAAACCTCTCTCACTCCATGTGGGAATGTTGTACTTGGAAAAAACGAGAGGTTGATTAGCTTACACTGGGTGGAAGGAACAGGATGAGCTCCCCTGCTCAGACCCTCCAGAGCGTGTCCTTGCTTCTTCACCACCCCTGGGCTCCCTGCAAGGGTTGCTGCCCGTGGTTGGGATGGGTTATGGGGAGCCGCACCACGTTGAATGTGGTTTGGGTGTCTCCTGCCTGGCTCTGCCCAAGCGAAGAGGCAGCACTGGACGGGGCAGGGCGGCTGCTGGGAAAATAGTGGGCATAAGGCTGAGCGGGGCTGGAAGGTGAATTTGTGGCTGTGCAGAGGGCATGGGCAGGAGAGGAGTAAAGCTACTCAAATGGGGGCGGCGGGGAGTGGAGGGGAGAGATGTTAGCACCAAAATCAGGCAGAATGATGTGGTTGAGGGACCAATAGAGGCTGTGAGTGGAAAGGAGGTTCAGAACAGCAGCATTCAATAGAAATCAGGACAGCAGAAACCAAACTGGCTTTAGGACCAGCAGAGACAGGGCAGGGTAGCGCGTGGGCTTGGCTAGGGCAGCACACTCCCAGAGAAATGGAGGCAAAGCAGCAAGGGGTCAGGGACAAGAGATGTTTCTATCTGACATGCTAATGAGGACCGGGGTAAGCAAGGAAAGGCTGTGTCAGGCGTGAATAACTGAACTTTGGACATAGGTTGGGCATGAGAAACTAGAGAGAGCTGAGAATCAAAGCTGACAGAGACGGATGGGAGAAGAGGAAGGGGATTTGCTTTGCCACTGACGGTCACATCTGCCCCATGCTGTGCTTCATCCAGAGCTACCCTGTGCACGATCTCTCACGTACCCACAGCAGGGCATCCGTGACAGCACAGTCCCTGCTGGAGGTGACAGACCTTGTTTCCCTGCAGCACTATTAGCTCAGGCCATGCAGGAGATGAGTGGGACTGTCCTGCTCCCAGGCTGCCTGTCAGCAGAGCTGGAACAAGCCCGGGTACCTCTGAAGGGCAGTGGCCGTGCACTGAAGCCAGACCCTGAATTTCCTGCCTGTTTGATCACACTTGCAAACTGACGGCCAAACCCAGCCCCGGGGAGTGGGCTCTCTGGGAAACAGAGCAAGATTTGCCTTTGCAGCAGACGGTATTCTCCTGTTCTTATATTTTATTTATTTATTTTTTTTAACTTGCTCTTCTGGCATATGGTTTTCAAGCCTGATGAACTCTGCAGAGCTACCACAGGTTGAGGAAGAGGAGCGGAGGTAATTAGCACAGATAGTAGGGGAGAAATCTGCCCCAGGAGATGGTGAGAAGACAGGTCCCCAGAAAGCTGATGCTCTTTAGGTTCAGTCTAGGATTGGAGAGGTGAAAAGAGAGATTTTCTGGCCAGACTGTCCAAACTACACCAGAGTAAATCAACCCCCCCCGCTTCCCTCTTGCTATATAACTTCAGCACTTATATGACTGCCACTATCATTGCATCTGAGCACTATGGGATGCTTCTGTGCTTTTATCATTGCTTTTCCCTGCAGCTATAAATGAGAAACTAAGCCTTGGGAAAGATAAACAGCCGATCCCGAGTTGACCTTTGGGACTGCTGACCCTAATTGGAGTGACTGGGGACTTGGCACCTGACTATTAACTAACCAGATGCCCCGTGGCAGGGCTAAAGCTGAGGGCTAGCCGCCAGCCCAGCACATGCCCAGGGGGATTTTGCCCAACCCCATTCATTTTGATGGAATCTATGTTTAGACCAGCTGGGCATCAAGCCCACCAAGTGCAAACGGGAAGACTTGGAAGTCAGAAAGAGAAAGGAGATAGAAGAAAAATGGGGCAATGAGCTAGCGAGTGGTGGGGAAGAGTGTGTGAGGGAGGTGCTGGTGCTGCCCTTCTGCAGGGAGCTGCTGGCTATTCAGAGGAGCCTGAGGCTGAAGGGGCTGTCTCGGGTGCTCAAGGCACACATGCCACTCGTCTCCCCGCACAGCTGATCCCAGCTGCTCCATGGGAAGGCAGGGGCCTATCTAGAGAGAAAACCTTCACTAACCACCTGATGGTACAATATTGATGATAAATGATCCATTGTTATTGCAGCTCTCTCTGCTGCACTGAATCCGCAGGCTTTCATTAACATGCATCCAAGCTGGCTCTGCCACAGGTGTGCAGCGTTCACCTGGGTCGCAGCTTGCTTGCTGACCTTTAATAGGGCATGGGTCTGTGTCCTGGAGTCACCTCACTTGGGTTTTTTTGCTTGTTTTTTTTTTGCCCCATCTCTGTGGAAGGTCCTGTCCATGTGTCGGATTCTCTCCTGTATCTTGTGACAGGATTTGCTTCAATAAAACTCAGCTGAAGCAGAGCTCTGCTCACTGTGATGGTCCACAATTGTGCATTTCTTTCACAAGTGTTGGACGTGGGCTAAGATTACTATGGATTTGGTGTTAGTTCCTGCTTAGTTTCAGGGTCTTCTGTATTTAAAAATTAGTTTTTAAAGAAATAACTCCTGTTGGAAGATTTGTGGGGGGAAAATATACTTTGAACAAAATAAAAAGGATGGTGCAGAGGGGAAGGTTTGTCTGAAAAAGGTTCAAGAGACATCCTTCTCCTTTTCTCTCCTTGTCAACTGCCAAACACCATTGTCCCCCTCCTCCCCAGCTCTCCCCCCTTTTTGGATGAAGAATGTCTGTTTGGAGTAGCCAATACTAAACAGAAGTTAGGCTTCCCAGGTGGGAGCTGGGTTTCCTCAGTGAGGAGCTGACGTTGTCACCCAACGGCCCATTCCAGCAGTGCCCAGCTTGTTTTACCATTTCTGGAATTGAGTGATTAAAGGGCAAACCCTTCCTTTCCGTGGTGCCGCGCGGTTTGGAAGATGTTTTACTCATCTGCCTAACCATAACCTACTTCGTGATAATTAATGAGTCAACACTTCTTTCTCCACGTGACGGCGACTGGCTGGTGGTGGCTGGAAACAGGTAAAGCGCCCAGAGAGGCAGGAGGGTGCCGGCACCCACACGGACGCCCCCAGTTCCCGGGGCTGACTCTGCACTCCCATCGCCCTGAGGAGTCTCCGCTGGGGGTGGCCAGATCTTGCAGCGTGGGGGGGGACACGCAGCTCATCCACCCGCTGTGACAAAAACACCCAGCCCATCAGGCCAGCGGGGAAAGAAAGAGGCATGAAAGTGAGAGGAAGTGGAAAAGATCAAGGCGAGAGCACAGGGCGACAAAGCTCACCACCGGAAAACAATAAAAATAAATGCGCTCAGAAATAGCATAACTGACATGCAAAGGAGCCCAAAACAGGCCCTCAGAATATCTCTTGGGGGGGGGCAGGACAGGGTGTCTGTGGTGGACACTACAGTGCAGCCAGGGAACGCGCTGTGGTGACAGACTTCTGACCTGCGGGTCTCTGGAGGCTTCGGTCTCTTGGGAGGTGAGGAGCACATGAGATGCTGACAGTATCTCTTGGCCGAGGATGGAATAGGGATTCTGCTGGTGGTGCAGGCACTATTCTGGTCTGGCCCAGTCCTTCTCACCCAACCATTCTTCTGGTGCAAAGAAAAGCACTTGGGTCCTATTCCACTTGCACGTTCAGTTTAAATCAGCAAAGGGACTGGCAGAAAGGAAAGGAGAATCCAGTTCTCCAGGGTCCCGGAAAGGACAACTGATCTCAATTTACCTTCTTAAGAGTGCTAAGGTCTTAAGCTACTGAGGCATTTAAGCATGCTCTGACCTTTAAAAAAAGATAAGGCTCCAGAAGTCAGCATTGTTTAGCAGTAGGTTGCTCCTGTGCTTAGAGCTGAGTGCACACTTAAAGACTTACTTGTGCTAAGTTCTAGGCATGCATTTCAGACCCTGACCATGGCACCAGGAAGAAGGACTAGGTCCTACAGGTCCATCCCAGCTCTGCAGCTGCCCAGTGGTGTGACTTTAGTATGCAACAAGCCGTGCTGCCTATCTCCAAGGAGGTTTGGTGTCCTGAAGCACCAAGCACAGCCTGGACATCACAAATAGAGCACTGTCCCACCAGAGGTCCAGAATAATATGTCTTTCACTCCTGGCATGATAAAACAAACAAACAAACAAACAAAACAGCAGAGTAATCATACCAAGCATGATTAGGTCTCCAGAGTAGTCCTTTGGGCTCATCTGCCCAAACTTGCAGGACCTGGTTGCAGGATTGCTGTTGTTCTGGCAGCTTTCCAGTGCCCTGTGAATCAGGGAACACTGTGACTGCCACTCAAGGACATATAATACCATAATTATAATACCATATTCCCATCTGGTGCACTGAAATGCATGAATGCCCATGGTCGTGTTATCCTTCGTTCCCTCTATAATAGAGCATGTGATACAGTTTTCTCCAAGGAGCAGTGGGGTGAGCAAACACAGTCAGGGAATGTCCTTGTGTATCTTGAAAGTGTAAAAGGTATGGCTAAATAATAAGGATTAATTATTATAGCTGCTTAATGAAGCTAGGGATTTTTAATATTATTATTTCTGCGTGTTATCTCAGCCAGGGCCATGGCAACAGGAAGACAAGAGGACCACCTGCCTTAGCCACGTCGAACGGAGGTGGCTTACAAAAGGCACAGAGACAAAAAGCTGTAGAATGTGAGACCTGGCTGGACTGGGCTCCACCTTGGCTGACAGCAGGGATCTCCATCCTCTGGGTTCTGAAGCTGTGGATCAGAGCTGGGGGAACTTCTAATCCTAATGCAAAGCAGGTTGGTCTCCTTGAAACAACTAGCCAAAAATGGCCAGTCTACAGCTCTGGTCCTGCAAAGACATTGTTTGCATCAGGACTTTGATACACCACTGTTTGCGTGCTTCAGTTTTGGTGCCCTGGGCAGCAAAATGAACCCAGAGTGAGCTGGACACTGCCTGCTCTTGCTCCTTGAATACCAATTCATGCTACAGTAAAGTGGAACTGGCATGCTTCTGAGTGGGAAAGGGCAGCAACATTTTTGGTATTAATGGCTTCACAAAGCAAGGAAAACTTTTGGCCATGCATTGAAGGAAGTTTAATAAAGGTTTAATTAAATGCCTCAATCTAGATTTAGATGTTCTCACTTCTGGTGTTGAAGCTTGAAGCTGTTAGTCATTAATACTCATCTCAGGTAACCTCCACCACCCTCAGCCCCTCACCTGACGCATGCACACACTTGAGAAAGATTGCTGATATCCTCTCTGAAAACTAATGAAATCACAGTGTGATATTTTGATTTCAAGGGCATCAAAGTAATGCAAAATAATGATGGGATCGGGAGGCTCTGATACCACCACCACCACGCAGCTCTTCTTGTCTCTGGATCTGAAAGCACCTTGTGAAGGAGATCCGAATCATCTCTCCTCTGTTCAAGTCAGAGAAACTGAGGCACAGAGCATTGAAGAAATGCAAGCCACAGGTCTGGGATAGCATCCAGGCTCAGAGGCAGCTCTCCCAGCCCCAGGCTAACGTAACAGTCATTGACCACACTCCTCCCTGGAAGAGGGAGATAGGATCTGCCATGGACAGGAGATCTCTATGTGTGTGTATTTTTGTGTGCTTGTTTGTCTATGGCTACATGGGTTTTATGGAGAGAAGGATACCAGACACAATAACAAACAAAGAGGAAATCAATTCTATGGCCAGCTGGGGAAGCAGGTCCTGCTTTAGCTGGTTGGAGTTTAAAGGGCATCAGTGGGCACAGGAAAATGTTTTGTAAGGGCTGGAATGGCAACCAGATCTTTTCCTGAGATAATTTCACAATATTTGTAGTTCTTGTTTGCTGCACAGGAGATTACACAGAAAGGCCTGATCACCTCTCTGTCCTTTTTTAGCAGAGTGCTCCAGACCTCCAGATGGGGAGAGCCCGTGATCAGGGCTGCTGCAGTAATTCACAAAGTACGGATCTTCAGCAGAACAGAAAAGGGAATAGGAATGATTCTGAATATTTTAAAAGAGTCTTGTGGAAAGTGGAGGGATCATTAGCAAATCTTCTCCACGTGGGGTTGGCGTTTTGTTGCTAAAGAATAGAAGGCACAGGTCTCTTAAGGTTATTAATGAAAGCGGTGAACATTTCCTCTGCTTACTAGTCTGAGTATGTCCAGTTCTTGTTATGGGAACAATGCCATGCCCTGATAGGGATCACCTATACATGCAGAGATCCCACTGCGTCCGGGAAAGGTTTGCTTGCTCCCCAGAGACACTCTGGATAGATGGAAACCTGAAGCTCAACTAATCAAAAAAATCACTTTTCCCCTTCTTCCCCTTTTCTTTCAAGGTCCAAGAAGAACTGCTGGGGTATGCCCAGCACTCCTGGGACCCTCTACTGAAGGCAATTGCTCCAGCCAGTGCTGGGGGTCAGGATGCACTGCATACTCCGGGAAGAAGCAGAGCTCAAGGGAGTGCACATCATGAAGTGCCACACTGCGGTCGCAGTAGCTGGTTGTCCGTGGGCTAGAAGCCTCTCTGGGTATCACAACAACTCTCTCAAGATGACTGTGCTGGTAAGGAGTGTGATATCAAGAGCTACGAGACTTTGCCCCTGGAAAGTTGTGGGCATTAAGGCCCCGGGTTTGCTTCAGAGAGCTCCTTTCATCTTGCCTCAGGAGCACTATGACTGAATCAACACGAACAGACCCAGCCTCTCAGCTCATTTGCAGGCAGGGAAACTGAGGCACGCAGAAAAATGACTCACTCCGTAGCTATCTACCAGTCAGAAACTGGTCTAAGGCAGAAGATGGGAGAAAAGTCCTTGCAGGAAAACACAGTTTTCCCTAAAAAAGGTAACCAGTTTTCTCCAGGTACTCAAGCCAGGGGTAATGCCAGTAGCTTGCAAAAGTTGTCCTGAGCCTACAACCCCACCCTAAACCTCTCCCAGCCAAAGTGGCTGTGCAACCACCCAGTGTAAGGGAAGAGGAGGGTGGGATGGTCCAGAGGCTGCTTGCATCTGGCAGAGCAGGGGGAAGCATGCCCAACTCTGACCTTGGGCATCCAAGACATTGCTCACTCTCTGCAGCCCTGCTACAAACACACAAGCCATGACTTCATGGGAATGTCTCTGCAGCAGAGCAGGAACCTGCCTTCCTCATGTCCCCATGGTCGTCGCACCCTGTCATGGGTTTCAAGGTCACTTGACATCCACCTCTGAGATTAGAGGGGTTTTGGTATCCCGTGTCTTATCTGCAAGGCTTTGTTTCTTCTTGGTTTTAGTGCCAGCCCAAATCTCCACTGGTGCCAAAACCGACACCAGGATGAATGCTCCATTGCTGCTGATTGCCTGAGGAGCCCAAGCCTTGGGCCCTTTCCCTATCAGTTCTGCTGCTAGATCAATATCTGCACTTGAACAAGAGCAGTGCATTCAGAGATACGCCAAATACAAACGGGACCCTTGCCAGCAGGAGAATCCATCACAGCCCTCCAAGGCTGTGCCAGTGTTTAATTAAGTCTCCTGATAGAAACACACCTTATGCCTAATCTGCATTTGTCTGGCTTCAGATTGTGTCTGCTGCATCTTGTTTTACCTCCCTATAGCCAGGCAGGCCCAGTGTTATTTGACTGCCATACCCCATCGCCTCTCAGCAAGACTTCCCTGCCCCTGGGTTACCCTGGACATCCCTGGCCCAGAAATGTTGCCTTGGTGGAAGGTGAGGCCTTCAGACTCTCATTTGACATTTCGGATGCCAGGCAGCCCTTTTGGAGCTGTGTGGGCATGGGCAAGGGGGACTCACATTTTTTCGCAGGGTTAGACTGACAGTGCACGTCCTGCAGATGTTTTGCATGTACCCAGTCCATCTTCAACACCTCGGACATGACAGACTCCCCCTCCAGCCTCTGCAGAGATCACAACAGAGCCAAGGATGTGCTTGGTGTTCCTCACTACCTGGCTTCTTTTTCTCTCTTTTTCTTCTCTGCTTTCTCCTGAACTGCCTTCTCCTTGAGGGATGGGAAGTGGTACCCATCCAGGGATCGCAGCTGCTTGGCTCACCCTCACTTCCAGGTCCAGCTCCCTCTCTCCTGCATCCCCCTCCTGGCACCCTGCTCCTCTGACTGGCAGCTCCTACCTCCTGCTCTCCTTGCATCCACCTGGCTTCTCCCCTCAAAAAACATCTCCCTGTTCATCTTCCCAGAGAGCCTGTGTCCTCGGGGGACTCAGGCTGCTCGGCAGCACGTGTGCCCTGATGGATTGATTCAGTTTGACTTCCTCCCGTGTATTTATTCAGGTTTCCTAGAAAGCTTTTTTCACTGGAGGCTTCCTGAACAAAGCAGGTGGCGTGTACATGCACGTGTACATGTGGGTCTGTGGGGTGGGGGCTGAATCACCAGCCCCTGCCGTTACCCCCAGCACTGCGATGCGCTGTGCCAGCTCCATGCATCCACGCAGTGAGGGTTGGAGGGATCTCGGCATTTGTGGAATGAGCATCTGGGAATGTGCATCTGATCCTCAGACCACGTGAATGGAGGTCTAAAAATAATAACCAACTGCTGCTCCATTCCTCGGCAGCATCTGGGGGAGTTTGTGTAGGGAGGAGCAGCCATCAACCCCTAACACCACCCAGCAGCATCCCATCCCTCTGCTTCACAGCCTGGGTTTGTGCATATAAAAGGGGTCAAAGGCCGCAAGCTAATTTTTTTTTAAAAGGGTTTCTCTCAGGGAGGGCTATGCTGTGAGTTTTCTCCTACCTTACCCATCTGCTACTGACCTGCCCTATTGAAAGATGCCCTGGTTTTGCACTTGAAACCTTGTTTGCCCTTTGCAGACGAGCTGACACAGGTGCCTACTGCAGTGGGGAGAAGGTGACAGTGTTAGAAAGAGAAGGCTGTGAAGACTGTCCCTGTGAATATAAAGCTGGTGACCACACTTTGAGAGCGCTCAGTGCCTTCTCCTGCACCAGAGAGTCAGAGTCTAGCTGTAGCCAGTCTGCAAGATTGCTGGTGGGAATAGTTGCTGCTTTGCCAATGCATTTTTGTTCTTCTTTCAATCTTTGGCTTTGGCAGTGCCACTCTCTCTGCAGTTGCACTGACCTACTGTGGGTGACAGAGTCAAAGAAGAGTCACCTGTGGTGACAGCTTTGTTTAAACTTGCTTGTTCTGTAGGATTTCTTTTCCTCTCTGCTAATGCAAAAATAGCTTTACCCAGAGATTTCTTTCAATAGGTAAATACTATTTCCAACCAAGGAAGAGCAGCAGCAGCAGCATATGGATCAGGTGCTGCACATCTAGGGGAGAAAAACTCAGCAGGATCTGACCCAGCTCATACCTGGGTTCACTTTGGTCCTCTGAAGGGGCTGGGTAGCTCTGGAAAAGCAGAGTATGGTTAAACCTCCCGGTGTCTGGTTTCTTTCAATGTGGAGTCAAGTTCATGTCATTCCCGTACCTCTTGGCAGAAGGCAGGGGAATCCTGCCACAGAGTTGAAGACAGCAGTGCAGCCTGGTTGTGGTCCTTGGTGGATGATGGCTCAGCCCCACGCAGGGGTTTTGTCTTCCTTTTTTTCACCCCTCAACCAGCTCTGCTGTCCCAGAATGACCAAGGGCTGAGCGGTGAGCAGTTTCTCTCATGAGCTACAGCTGCAAGAAATGGGTAAGTTATGGGAGCTGCTGAACAAGAGGAGAAGAGGTTTCCCACTGGTGCCAGTAGGAACAGGAGTGAGGAAGGTATTGGGAAGCATAGCATTCCTGCAACAGCTTTCTTGCAGGTCTCCTTTCTCCCCAAATCTGGTACAGTAACATTTCAGGTTTGCAGATGGGGTAACAACTCCAAAGCTGGGCAATTTGTGGCTTGTGGGCTGCCTGTGGTTCTCAGGCTGTTTAAAGCTGGTTCTTGTGCCAGGTGAGCAACAGTGGCTGGCAAGTGGGCTACTGAAGAACCCACATTTCTGGCGGGGAGGCAAAGGAAGTAAACCCACCAAACCCAGATTTGCTGTGTCATGAAGCTACTGAATGCCTGTCCCTCCTGCTCCACTGGAGAGCCAGAGGAGCCCTGGGAACATGAACTTTTTCCAGCATCACAGACATGGTTTGGCATCTTTGGGATGACACCATTGCCATGCAAGTGAGTATGACAGTGCCTCAGATGTGGCCTGGTTTCCACCAGCAGCAAGGTCAAAGCAAGACTCAGTCCGAGGAGCAGAGTTGTGTGTGGTGGTGAGAGAGAAGCTGTGCGTTGCAAAAGGGAGATGGGAACACCAGGCTGCCACATTTGGCTTTCCCAGTGGGTAGGGAAAGGCCTGGCTGGATTGAAGCTGTAACCACAACCAAGATGTGCCAAGACAGTCCCCAAAATCCTTGTGTGAAATTGGGTCTCCTGGGAAGCCAGCCCAGAACACAGGGTATATAATGCCCTGCCTGCCTGGCAGCCCTGGCAGGTAATTGAGCAGCTTGAGTCATACTTGGGCAAGGTGTCCCCAGGCTGCGATAGACTCCCAGATTGGGTGGGTCAAGGTACAATTGCCAGGTTCTGTGTCCCGAATTTTGAGGCAGGCCTAGATGCATCACTAGCAGAAGGCCATGTGGGGCAGATGACAGCTAGCAGCCTGCTAGAAGAGACCCGGCTTGGCAGGGAGATCAAGGCCCTGGGAGTGGGAAGGAAAATGAGAGGAACCAGGAATGAGAACTGGGCTGGGGTGGGGTGTGGGAAGCGGAGCTGAAAAGAAATGTCTGAGAATCTTTCTGTGGGAGGATAAGAATTGGTTCCCCCTGGAGTTGGCAGACCCATTGAGCCCTGATCCAGGCTCTTCCCGGCAGGTCATGGAGTCTCTGTGGCATCCCCACCCTTGAGCCTTTCTCTCAGCAGTACCCAGAGGAGCTGGGAAATGGCAGCAACAGCTCTACAAGCTTCAACACCTCCCAGCTGCTATGAAACCCTGTGGAGGAGAAGGCCCATCTCCTTTGCTGTTTGCCATGTACAACCCCCAATCCAGTTCCTAGATGGTGGCCCTTTCCTTTGTATGGAGCTCCATGGGAGGGGACAGCCTGGACAAGCACAGGGAGTACCAGGGACAGTGGGGGTGCACGAGGGATGGGAGTGGGAGAGCTGCTAAGCATAGCTCTGAGAAGTGTGGTAGACCCTGACATGCTTAATTGCCTCACCTGGCTGGAGATAAGAGAGGCGAGCTCAGGATGTGCAGGTGACCCTTGCATTTCTGCTGTGTGTGGTCAAAAAAAATGGCGTAGTCCTCGTTTCTCCACAACTTTCCTCCTTATTCTTCCAGCCACTGAAAATATTCACTTTTTATTTGTATACGTAAATCTCTCTGAGTTGGGAAATCTCCTGCCGACTCTCGGATTGGAAGCCCTACGCCCTTTTGTGCTTCCTGGGAGGCGGGCTCCCCATGCATGCTATCTCCTCTCCAATCGGCTGTGAATCATGGACCATCGATGGCCCTGCACGCAGAGGGAGAGCAAAATGCAATTACAATCCCCAGGGAGCGCTGTGGCCATCTCTCTGTGCTACGCCTTTTGAGGTTTTCAGCTGTTCATTAAAAAATCCCTAATTTCCTATTGAAGAAGCAAGAGGAAGATTTCCGACTACACAGTTCCCAATCTGTGGCCAAGACACAGATTTTCTGGTGCTTCCTGGCTGCAGACTCAAGAACCTGTCTAGCCAGGAATTGGTACTCACAGCTGAGCCTCTGGAGGTGCCTGGCGGGAGTAGCCCAAAACATGGCCCCCACCAGCAGCACCAGGCTGCTGCATGCTCCTGAATCCAGTTCACCCAGTCCCTCCCGCCGTGCACACCAGGAACGGCTCCGCAGAAGTGAATGGAGTTACACCCCTGCACAACATGAATCATGTCCAGCAAGTCTTGAGCTGACCCTTGCAAGGAGCTCCTGAGGCATTGTGTGAAAATTATTTATGGGTGGTTTTTATTGCCTGTAAGAGAGCGTAGAAATCAGACAGCGCCCTTGTGGTTTTCTTCTGTCAAATTATGATCAAGGTTGCTATTTTGTTGCCCAAATATTTAAGTGTGAGGCAGAAATCTTTACAAGGGCTACCACATTCCTTGGGTTATCTATATTGCTCCCGCCTGGACCTATAAATTCTAGAGGGACTACCAAAGTAAATAATACATCTGCCAGCACATATGTTGCTCCAGGGGAACTCCTATTTCCCGTAGAACAAAGATCAGTAGGTCAGGGACCTACTTGCAAATCAATAGAAAATTACCTTTCTAGTGACACCTGCATTAACCTTTGACTCTTGTTGGTCTGGACGAGGTTAAGGCCACTCGTCCCTACAGGGAGAATCCTCCGTTGTACCTATCATTTATTTGCATTATCTCTTTTCCCTGCTTGATCTTTGGAATTGCTGGCACAGTTCCCACACAGCGTGCAGGGCCATATCCCAGCTAGTTGGTCAGGGATGGCAGGAGATACACAAGGCTATGCATTTCGCAGACAGGTGTCAGAAACAATAAGGAAAATGTATGTATTTGGAAATGAAAAAAAGAAACCAACCTAACACCAAAACAAACAACAGGAAGCAATTACAAAGACCCTTGGTCAACATAAAGCTTTTATGTCTAAAAGATGTGTCGTTTGCTCAGTCATTAATGGCACCCATAGGTCATGAAAACTGAATGAGTTCCAAAAATCAAAGTCACTTGCCATTAGATCTAGGCTGGAAATAATATTGCTGAATCCTACAGCCTCCAGACTGGTGTGAATCACTCCTTATTTTCATCAGGGGCTCACACTTAGTATTTCTTTCAGCTTGCATGAGGAAATCAGACTGGACATGTCACTCTGCTTGTATCTGTTGCTCTCCATCCCTTGGCATTGCTGTGAGCAAGTGCTGACCCACCAGGAGCAAAGAGTTTAGGAGAGTACCCCCTGCTCAGTCTATCTCTTATTCTGCTGTGGCAGTGCTCACAGGTTAACAGCTCACTGTCACAGACCACCTCCACCTCCCTAGCCAGGACTTCACTTAGTAAAGGGCTTGTGGTCCTGCCCAAGACCTGACAAAGGGGTCCTCTCACTCTGTGCTGGATGCTTCCCCATAAACCGATTAATATAGGAATTGGGCTGTGACCTCTTTATCTCTCCCCTTCCATAGAGACTCATATATCTCCTTCCTGGGTATTACTGAGCTTGAATTGTCACGCAGGGACTCATGAGCACAGATCTCTTTCCATCACTTCAGGTGCTGTTCCTTAGCGTATGAGGGAACTACGTCTTTTGTTTATTTCTATTTCCTCCTTTGCACCCCAGAGAAATGCCGCTCAGTTGCTCTGCTGCTGGTGAAAACCCTACCACAAAGCACCACTCGCTGAAGCAGGTAAGGGATGGGGTGATCATCGGAAAATAGCTGACGTATTCCAAACAGCTCCCGTAAGGACTGGATTCCCAGTCAGCCCAAGCAACCCTGCCAGAGTGTGCGAAATGCCCAGGGGGCTTTAGGTAACACTGAGCAACGCTCAGCTGGCAAGATGGCACTGTATCTTCAAGCCCACCACATTGGCTTGCCAAAAATCCTCTGGCACAGGCCATCACACTGCCCCCGTCACCCTTCTTCAGTCCCTGGGGACACCCCAGGTACAAGGGGGGCACACAGATCTCTGAAGCTGGGTCTGCCATTGCTCCAGACGTGAATTTTTGGCCACTGACTTCTGATTGTCACTTTGGACCTGTGAGTGGTTCTGGAAAGCAATTAACAGCCAGAATTAAAATGGGCAGACCATAGGACTTGGCACATTGCAGTTGGCAAATGGTCCCTGCCCCTCTGGCTTACTTCAATCCTAAACCTTGCTGATTGTATCCTGTTAACAGGCTTTAGTTCTGGATGCCGTTGAGAGTCTGCCAAGCACAATCTGTAGGATGTTTTAATTGCAGTAGAAAACAGTAATAAAAAGACCTTTGACCAAGCCCTGGAGATCAGGCTAACGAGAGGAAAGTGTGTTGCTGTTCGACCACTTCCCTTGAGGTGTCCTTGTTAGAGCAAATGGACCCAAGGTCCAAATCTGCCTGCCAGCTGTCCCATCTGCCCAGCTGCTTTGTACATAGTAGAAATGTACTCTGATCACCCAAAACTGCTCAGACACAGTAGCACAGAGCAATTTGCCAAGGTTCCCCTGAAGCAGCTGTGGTGGTGGCATTCCTCACCATCTCACCTGGGAGGCTGAGGTCATCTGTCTGAGGGTCCTGCACAGGGATGGGAGGTAAAGACACTCTCTTCTTATGACTGCCATGGGAACAGGTATCAAGAAGCAGCTGAGGGGGAGCTTGCGATGCAATGTCCTCCTCACCCTAGTCACATTCAAGTGATTTCACTTTTCAAGGGGCTTTCTGGGAATCTGAGGTCAGGATCTGTCCTGTAGTCTTCACTCTCAACTATTCAAAGCAGCAGCATCTTCATACCCTTCTCCTTGACTCAGTTGGGCCCTGCAAGTTGTGCTTTGCCATGGTGGGATGTTACTACTCGTTAGATTTTTTTCAGGAACCTCCCCTCCCAAGCACCTGAAGTGACCAAGATGCCACCTCTTTATGCAACTTTTGGGATGCCCACCCTCAGCAACTGCAAGCCGAATCACAGAACATCAGACAAAGCTTGTGCTCTCTCCCAGTGGGCAGGAGGATGGTTGTTTCCCAAGGAGACCGCTGATCTGCAGCTCTGCTGGTAAAAGCTTGAGCACTGGGACTGCTCTGCCACCCGGGAGCCTCGGCAGGCAGCAAATGTTTCCTGCTTTCCACCCTCCTCTCTTTTTAGTCTCTGCTCTGAGCTGCTTGGTGTCCTCAGTGTGCAACATCAGACAGCACCTATACTCTGTTTCAGGAGGGACTACACTTGCACAGAGATGGGATGATGCCCACCTAACCTGCCTGCCACTTTTGTTCAGTCAGTAGGAGAACATCAGAGGAGCCACTTTGCTATGGCAGCAATAAAATCAGTGCTGCTGCAGATTCCCAAGGAGCTGCATTTATCAGGCACCACCTTGGCCACACAGTCCCTTGAGGGTTGGAGCATTTGGTCAGCAGGGGGGCTCACCAGGCTCTACAGGTCCCATTTGGGCTGGAGACAGGGCCAGGAAGAGACAATCTTAGATTATATAAGGGCAGATCAAAAATCGAATCTTCCTCCTCCTTCCATAATCCAGCCCTGCCTGGACATCGCCATCGTGGGCAGCATGGGTGACACGGGGGCAGATGTGGCAGCAGGGGCTGGGGGGGACGGTGGTGGCCCGTGTGGGAGCCCAGCTTGCAGCATCCCGCCCATGCTGACTGAAAGCACGACATCTCGCCCGCTGCCGCACGCCGGCACAGTGGGACCATGCGGGCGGGCTCCCTGCCTCGGGGGCTGCCGAGGCCGAGTGTCACAGGGTGGGGGGGTGGGGGGTGGGGAGTGGGGGGGGGGCTCAACTGAGACCTCGGTTTCACTTCCTGCCCTGTGTGGGGACAGATCATTAAAAATATCTGACTCAGGCAGTCGTCTTTGTTCTCGGTATTACTAAGCCCTCCCCGCTCCCCAGCCCCCTGCGACGGCAGCGGTGTGGGCAGAGCTATTTCACTTTCCCCGGGTTTGCAGGCTCCCAGCTGGGGCAGGCAGGTGTGCGGTGCTGCCGGACTGCATCCTCCCGGCCTCTCCCAGCATTGCTGGGGCACCATCCTTTTTCTCCAACCGACCTGGGCAATTTTCCCCAGCATCTCAGTTGGCCACAGCATCTTAAACCTCAGAGAGGTCTGGGGACACCGAGCCAGGGTAATGTGGATGGTGCTGAGGGTCACCAGTTGGGGATCAGGTCCCAGGGATGCTCAGAGCAAGGGAAGATTTGGGACCCTGCTAGCCAGGAGCAGCAGAGATGGGCTGCACCACTGTCTCCTATGCGGGATCACACAGAGGGGGAGCTTGATGATCCCGGGATTGGCTGCCATCAAGTTCATCATAAATTGATTTCCTCTTGGATTAATATGATTGCCATAAAAGATACGAGCATTTTTATATCTGCCTCCACAACTGCAATATTGGTTTTAATGGTCACGTTGACTAATGTATACAGTAAAAATATATAACATGCCTTTTCTTGCCAGAGTAACTTGCAGCCTAGTGCATACACAGATATTGCAGCTTAGAGGAAGGGTGGTTTGTAATTTAATGTATCCCCTTTCACATGCATCAAGCCCTGTGGTGCAATTAGATGCTCTCTTTTGCAAAGACAGTAATTAATGCTTCTGCAGTAGCCTGGGAGCTGGGAGTGGGACAGGGCATGTGAGGTGAGCTGAAGCCAGGTTGCATTGGGCTGAATGGCTATCAGAAGCTCATCTTCTGAAACAACAACAGTCAAGAGAGTGGCACGGCAGGTCAGCTGGAAAGACTGTTTCTTCTTGTTTTTCCACTCTTGCCTTACTAAACCTTTTTCTTGATTTCACTGCAGATAAAGAAATAAACGCTACACCTACATGGTCCGTCATGGAGGCCCATGTTTCATTCCGTGTTTCCAAATTCCAGGCTCACTTTGACTCTTGGACAAGATCATCTCCAGTGCCATTCTTCCAGCTGGACTGGTCATCTCTATGGGAACCCATCAGATGTTGAATGAGATTTAATGCCTATAAGTATCTAAAGAGTGGTTTGAAGGAGGAGGGAGCCAGACTCTTTTCAGTGGTTGCCAGTGAGACGACGAGGGGTAACGGGCATAAGTTGGAACATAGGAGGTTCCACTCAAATATGAGAAAAAACTACTTCATAGGGAGGGTGACCTGTGAGAGCCCTGGAACAGGCTGCCCAGGGAGGTTGTGGAGTCCTCTTCTTTGGAGATTTTCAAGACCCGCCTGGATGCAGTCCTGAGTAACATGCCCTAGCTCTTGGCAATCCTGCTTCAGCAGGGGAGTTGAACTAGATGATCTCTACGATCCCTTCCAACTCTAATAATTCAGTGAAATTCAGTGAAATTTCAAAATGGGTGAGATTTACCTGTGGCAAAATATCCATGCACCACTCAAGCTGTAAATTCCATGAATTTTGTTGCTACAGAAGATTTGTGTTTTCACCCTGTTGGTGCAAGCAGGTGGCAAATTGGCAGGTGATAATCTGCTGATATTAATACTGTGCTGCGGGTAAGTGGAAGATGCCAATCTCTCCATCAAGAACTTGACTGGCGTTGGGTAAGACTGTCGGGTTCTGCTTCTGAAAGCTTAAGCGAGATGGCATTCAACCAGGAGACTTGCTTAGCTCTGATTGCATATAGCAGTGAGGGCTTTGCTGCACTCAGGTTGGGAGCCCTGGATCCAGCTCCGCTGTGGCCCATTTCCCCATCAAGGTATTTAGGGTGACCACATGGGGGACCATCTACAGCTTGCATGTGGAGCCACTCATGGAGATGGATCCACACGCAGATGTAAAGGGTGGGTGGAGCTGCCCACCTGTGTGACTGTCCCCAACTGTGTGGCAGGGAGGTCAGCGATGCTGAGCGGGTCTGATGTTACCTACCACCTCCCCAGTGCAGGCTGTGCCTGTCAGGGTAGTCCTGACCATGCCACCACTGCTGTCACTTTGCATGCAGCTAGAGAGACCAGGAGCAGGACTAGCATCTCATGGGAGGGTACTGCGGAGGAGGCACCTGCAGTATTATTACTTCATAGTAGAAGCAGCTGATGAATAAGCCCAAGGATGCCAGGCCAAGGCCTCTGTGGGGAAAAGAAAGTGTTTTTTAGTGAATCCATCCTCCTTTCTTCTCACAAGATTGGCATGGCAGATAGCAGCAGTGGTGGGAACGCTAGTAAGATGTATTATTTCCTGCACAGGAGGACCCCTGAATTTAAAATCCTGGGAACAACTTGTTTGGGAGTACTGCTGAGCAGGAGCTGGTGCAGACAAAATCTTTCAGAGTAAACACGCTGCAATGCTGCCCTGGAAATTAAACCCTAACTGGGATCTGCCCTTGGAGGCTCAGGGAGGACATCTTATGCCTTCAGCAGCAACCCCATCCCTTCCTGCTCAGGCTGCTGCTTCAAAGCAGAAGACATTTGTCACAGTGTATACAAAGTAGCCAGGAATCAGTGATAAGTGGATATTTTTCAAGTTCAATTTAAAAGAGTTGGGGATTTTGCATATGATTTAATGAAGCATGGGAGAGGCCTTCCTTAATAACACAGGTTTTTAGGAAATGGGAGGCTACGTGCACTGTTTCCAGCGCTCCAGGGTGCTGCAGGTGTGGGGAGTGCTTAGGATGCTTCAGAGAGGAAGAAGGAGTGAGAAAAGCTTTTGGGATGAAGTGCTTTTCCTTCATCTAATCAAAGCTCCTTGCTCTGGGCTAGAACAAAACAGCCAAGACCTCTCCTTTTTACCATCACCAAATGAGGGAGGTCTTGCCTGGTCGTTCATCATGTGGGTGGTTGTGGGTTGCTGTTATTCTGCTGTCTCAAGTCTGAAACCCTGGGCGATCCCATCCTCCAAAGGAATACCCTGCGCTGGGCAGTGCAGCTCCTCTGGATGTTGGGGAAGGACATCTGTCAGTCAACACCCACCACTTGCCAAGTTGCCCTGAGCAGGAACTGCCTTGGCCGGTGGGGTCCTGGCCTGCAGACCCATCCCCAGTGCCAGAACCCACCTCCCAGGCTACCCCAAATTTCCAGTACCAACTAAGGGCACTCACAACCTGCTTTAGACAGGAGCAGCTGAGTGTGGCTGGTGTTGGGTGAGCCCCGGGAGCAGTCCGGAGGCAGCTGGTCCATGCAGGAGATGCTGAAACGGCGCACCATCACCTCCTCCAGCCTTTCCAGGGCAGAGAGGGTGGGAAAAATGGGGGGAGTGAGTGTGAGTGTACAATTGTTCATATAGGGGTGTGTGTGTGTTTCTGCGTGGGTGTAGGACAAAGGATGTAAATAGAGGTAAAGAATGTGCCGTGTATGTGAGGATGGAGGCTGGGAAAGGAAAAATTACTTAGCCGCAAAACAGAACTCCTTTACCTGTTTTTCTCATAAAGCGGCACGAGGATGTTTCTGCTAAAGCAGCCTCCTTTCACAGCAGCTGCATTATATCCATCTGCCTGCTTTTTAATAAGCAGGGCTTTCCACCATTGTATATGTGCGAGGTCTGACCTTTTCATAGGAAAAAACATTCATAACCAAAAACTATAAATAGAAACCTTCAGA
The DNA here is from genome assembly GCA_025769975.1 of Gallinago jamesoni. Lineage (NCBI taxonomy): Eukaryota > Metazoa > Chordata > Aves > Charadriiformes > Scolopacidae > Gallinago > Gallinago jamesoni. The sequence goes on along the minus strand of JAOQGH010000051.1, from coordinate 12,039,519 downwards.
CTGGAGCAGATAAAGATGTAGGTTATGTGACTTTTTTTAAAAAAAAACCAACATAATGTGGGAGGGAAAGGAACAAGTTCTTTTAAAAGCCATAAACTTCTGTTATTGCCTTAAGCTTCCTTAGTATTTACTGAAACACTTAAGGAAAAACTTAAAACAGTAGGGTTTACAAGACATCTGTATCTAAACAGGTATTTTTACAAAGGAAAGCAAAAAATAATTAGAAATATGTTTAGTTTATGAGAAAGGGTATTTCCCCAAACTACGAAACAAAAAGTTTAGACAAGATTTGTATTTCTAGGATAAGTTTTATAGTTTATTCATGTTCTGGTTCTGCAAGATCTCATATATATACGTAACTTTGCTCATGAGTATAGACACTTATCCTTCAAAGGGACTACTCATGTGAGAAAAGCTGATCATTCATTGTTTCCACTTCAAACCATATTTGGTCCTGTACTTTAAGCCCCAGCTGCTGGAGGCAGGTGATTACATGAGAATCTCAGCTATCTTTAAAAAAAAAATGTAGAAAAGTAAGTTTCTAAATTTTGTGGTTGAAGAGAAAGCTTGAAAACATGTCCTCCACGTAGCTTCAGAACCAGAAGGCAAATAATATGAAACTAATCTTCTGTCTAAATCTGCTAATCACACACATTTCTTGATTGGGAGCAACATTTGCTAAGCGGACAACAAAAGAGTTCAAGAAAGGGGAGTAGGAAACGATCAGTGCAATTGTGGCTTATCTGAGCCACGTCGGCAAATCACTGTTGCCACATGCAAAGACCCTTGGTGGCTGCCAGCTCCCAAATGCTCTGAAGAGCTTCACTTAGCAAACAGGCAGGTGAACCAAGAGAAGGCTTTGGTGAAGCATGCATTTAGCTCATCTGCTGTATCTCATGCCTCAGATTCTAGGATATGCATATCTTCTCTGATATTTAAGACAGCACAGAAAATAAATCAACTTGCTTGGTGCTGTCAGCATGGAAATAAAGATAAGCTGTTAGCTGTAGCCACTGAAGGATGCAGTGGTAGTATGATACTTAGCCTCTGTGTTGCTTTTTGATATACTTCAGCAGCATAAGAAACAATTGCACTGATCCATATTTCATCAGGCATTGCAGGCTGAGCATCTTTTACAAATATTGTAAGTGTTATATCTCAAGTGTTGGCTTCATCTTCCTCAGAGAGGTGTCTTTTTGTTGGGGATGCTCGATGCCAGGCTCCTTTCTCTTAAGATGCAATATCTCACCATCACTGCTCCACGGCACAGCGCGGTGACAACCTTCTCTTGAGTTGAGCACCTCCAGGACCATGCACATGAGGAGCAGAAACAGACCAAATAATGGGGTTTGTCCAGCAGCCACAAGAAGGAACTTTGTGTCTTTTCTGCTGCAAGGCGTTTTAGGTTGAGTTCGTGTCACCACTTCCCCGATACCTATAAATATTCTTTTTTCATTTATAGAAAATGGGAAGCTACTTAGAGATCGTAGAAATGAGAGCGGGACGGTGATTTCTGCAGCGATGTCTGCTTGTGCCACTTCAGCCCTGTGGGCACAAGCATGTGTGCATGCTCACCACACGTAGAGTTTGCTTTGTAGCTTCATTTCTCCCAGATGACGATGGCCTGTTAACCAAAAGCCTCCCAGGCAGTAATGTTTGAAATGCTTTTCAGAAGCTGCAATTGCTGCAGAGATATCAATACCCAAAAGTCACGCAAGCAAAACAAACCCTTGGGGCAGCCGGGAAAGATGTCACGAACTCTGTGTGGGCGGTTTGAAGAGAGGGGAACCCCACCATCCACGTGCAGAGAAGTGGGGCACGGATTGTGCCCAGCACCTGGAGTGTGGCTGCTCTCTGTCACTTGGGGTGGATGCAAAGAGGAAAGGAGGGGCTGCCCTTGGGAGAACTGGAACCCTGCAACAGATGCAGGGGTTTTACAAACAGAAACATTCCCTTCTGCAGGGTTGGGCCTGAAGTGGTCATTAAGTTGAAATCTGGCCCTGAGGAAGGTGATGGCAAAGTCCCTATGGACTTTGGTCTGGTCCAAATTCCACCTCTTGGGTTTGACTGTGGTCCAGCAGCTGCCTAAGCCTGAAGCTGGCCTTCTGCTCTCTGTCGAGTTTCCTTCTACAGTGGTGGAACGGGGCCCGGGTTGTATCTCACCAATAAAACAAATAGAATTAAATGATACAAGGGTGTTGGAGTCGTGATTTTCATCAGCATTTCCTTTTCACTGAGCTCAAAGTCTAGTTTGAATGCAGCCTACTATTTCAGTCTGCAAGAAAAGGCTACATAGAAAATAGATTTTGAATCAGATGCTTTACATAAACCATGGGTTTTACTAAAAACTGATCCATTCTTCTCTTTTTCACTCCTACAATAGCAACTCTGCAGGGAGGTATTAGAAGTTTCAGTACTTTCATCTTGTCTCAGAACATTTAAGGTGGCCAAAGGAGGTAGTAATAATAATAATAAATAATAATAATAGCAACAATGAAATAATTCATCACAACTGATTTATTGAAGGAATTTTACCACATGTGGGTGTGATAAGTCATCCAGAAATAGGTCACAATTTTCTGAAATGTATCTGAGGTGCAGGATTATTTGCCAACTAATTTATACCAAACAAATCCCTCTCACTGTTAGTAGACGGTGCTTTTATTTTGAGCTGTTTTGACTGAGTAACACCCTGGTTCACATGGTGAATATCTGTTGCTTGATTGGGAACTGGAGCGGGCACCTAACTTTAACCATGTGCCAGATACCTCCTGGCTGAAGCCAGCAGGCTAAGGGAACACAGAGAGATTTTGGCATCCAGTCCGTGTGTCAGTAATACAGAGGCTTTTCAGTAGCAAGGAGCTCAGCTTTGTCTTAAGCCTGGAGATGCTGCCATGGGGAATAAGAGCATTGTTTTAGCTGCCCTTCCTGAGATTCAGATGGGTTGGGGAGGCTGTCCCGGAACAGCCACGTAGGTGCTGAAATGATGAGGGCTGTGGGAAGATGAAATGGAGCCCTTCTTCTGTTGGGAGAAGGCAAACTGTGGTCTCCCTTTGCTTTGCACCCAGCCTTGCCTGGTCCTAGCTAATGCACCTGGCTTTATACCACCCCCCTCTGAACACAGCCTCTTGGGGTACTCCTGCAAAGCCAGGCAGAGAGGAGGCTGCAGCTTCTGGTGCCTCCCATGCCATTAGCTTCCAATCAATATCACTGGGGGTCAGATGTGGCTGAAAGCACCTGGAAAAGCTCCTGGACCTCTTGGTAAACTGGTCTGCAAAGGGGTCAGCCTTCACCCTGCACTGCCCTATATCATCATCAGCAGGGCGAGTTTGGACTTCTCTCCTTGTAAAGGCACTGGAAGTTGCCTGAGCTCAGTGTGAGAGTGCAGCCAATTCCAGACAGTTTGGAGAAACCGTGGACGGACTTTGGATTGTCCTCCTGTACAGACAGACTGAAATCCAGGCTTTCATTCAAACCTAGGGGATCTCCAGCATGGAGTGGCTGAAGACAATTTCAACAGGTACCCTTCAGCCCTCCCATGAAAGGAAGAGATAAGCAAATTAATGGCTGTCTCTGATGCTGTGATTTATACAGAGCCCAGCGAGATTTAGTGCTTTTAGAGAAAAGAATCAAGATTCCTTATCCCAAGGAGTTTGAAATTTAAATCAGAAAGAGAAAAAATTCATCCCAAAACTGAAACAAATATCACAGCGGACATCCTTGTGAACAGAAAAGGAAGATCCATCAGAGCTGCATTTTTCAGAGTTTTGCAGGTGTGTGAGCAAGTGAGCTTTTAGAGCAGCTGAGGTCAGTCCATGTGCAACAGCACATTTTTGCCTAAGGAATTGCCTGGCACTTCCAAGTGCTTGAGTTGGTGGTGGGGGTGAGAAGACTCTTTGTAAGATGACCTTCTGAGGCAGTCGAAGGTAGACTCAAGCCCACTAATGTCAGTTGGAAACCTCTCGAGGTGTGTGGCAAATAACATGAAATTGCAGCAAATAGAAGGTAAGAGAAGTTTGTCCAGACCATCGCAAATAAGATTTTTGTCAAAGTTGAATCATCTGTCCCACTACATTCTTTTGAACTCATCCCACTGTGTGGAGCAAGGAGATGCTGGCTGATTTGGGCTTCAACATTTATTGTAAGCCTGTTGTCAGCATGTGGGAAAGCAGGAAACTTCCCTACTGTGCTTGGGATTGTAATGCTATAGAGGTGTTTATACGTGTGGGGCTTATTCCTTTATAAGAAGGGGGAAAAATTATACTTGAATAAAGCCATTGCTACATCCACCCGAGGGAACCGCTCTGTCTGCCTATCACTCTAGTGCTCACTCCATCATTCTAACTGCAGTAGTTAAAGAAAAACACACTATTGACCAATACACACGTACAAAAACCAGTGTAGACACAGACTTTTCTGCTTGCTATGGTTCTGGCAGAACAAAGGCAAATTAAGTTGGTTGTAACTTAATTTCTGTGTACATTAAGACTCTTTGCACAGCCTGAGCAGTGTAAAAAAGCTTTGGGTTTTCTCAGAATTAGCTTGAATGAATTCAGAAGGCCATATTTCTTTACACAGCACATAATAATTTCAAAATCATCTGCCATAAAAGGGGGTGATTGAAACAGATTTTCTAGTGGATAATTTTCTGCCTGTTCCTAACACTTTCATCTAAGGAAACAGTATCCAAAACTCATGGTCACCAGTGTGAGAACTCCATTGATCTCAGCAGACTTTGGTTCAGCTCTGAAAGCTATGAGAATAGATACTGAGAATTAGTGTTTCTAGAGCTTGGGGCAGCACCGTCTCTGTTTGACATACCACGCAAGACCCACACGCAGCAGAGCTCCTACCTGCGGCCATCATCCTGTGATCCATATCCTTTTCCGATGTTCTCAACACAGCCAATGTGACATGGGATTATGGCAATGGACAGTAACATGGGCCCATGATCTGGAAGGTAGACCTCAGATGCACACAGTTGAAGACTATGGGAGTTGAAGACTATGGTGTGGTTCAGGATGGGAAATCTCACGTTCACGTGGACCTTCCCCATGTTCCCTACCATCAGCCCTCCCCTGTTCCACCTCAGCACGTGACTGCAGGGGTTAATGTGTCTCCAAGAGGGACATATAAAGATGTGTAGTGTGTCTGTAGGGAAGCTTCTCACCTTGTTTTCTGAATAAAAAAACCTCTCACACGTCGCAAAACAGGTACCTTCATTTCCATAGCAGCCGGGACAGCTGATTCAGTAGGTAGAAACCTGCTGCTAGCTATTGCTGACTTGAGTTGAGAACAAGATCTTCAGTGAAATTAATTGATGGTTTCAGTTCCAGATCTGTTGGGCAAATTAAAAAAAAAACAAAAACCAACCAACAAAATTGGGCTGTGTAATTCAATGCTTGCTTTCAGGAAGCCACACAGAACAGAAGCCAAGCATGGAGACTGACTTATCTCTCACACTCAATACGAGCCCATGCCCCGTGACCGCAGGAGGCAGGAGAGGGAGGCAGGGACCCTGTCTGGAGAACTGGCAGCACCCAGGCCCCAGAGGGCTTCTGCATGTCCCAACTCTGGGAAAAAGAGCAGCACCGGGGAAAAACAGTGATGTGGAAAGCAAACCTCCAGCTCTTTGAGATTCCATTCAACCCAAGACTGTCCAAAATGATTCAGATATAAATATTATCATTCCAGAGCTCACTGGCATTTTCATTCAAGTACAGCGCACAAGGAAATCAACCCTTCAGTGGTCAGAAGATGTAGGGTGGTGTAATTTATTGCACAGCTTGTGAAAGCCAGATTCTTGAGAGCTGGCAAGACAGCATCCCTGTATCTCCTACCAGTTATACCAGTGTGCGTTTCTCTTTTGCCATCCGAGGAACTGTAAACAGCTTTCAAAGGTTTTAAAAGACCCCACCACATCCCTGTGAGAGAAATAAAACCCACCTCTTTCGACAAAGAGGGAGGAGGGGGCGCTGGAGATAAAAAAATGTGGATTAAGGAGCGTGGTGGCAGAACAGCGGGGAGCAGGCAGGAGCTCCTGGCTGCTGGGAACATGGCCTTCCTGAGCAGGCAGTCAACAGGACGAGCAGCAGGAACAATGAGCTAAGCACTGCGATGGAAACAAACACCTTTTTTTAGGCACTCTGCACTAAGCTGGCTGCTGCTGCTTTTATCACACCGTTCACTTGGGAAGAAAGCAGCGCAGCAAAACAAGGTGCGTGCACAAAGCTGTGTGCTGTTCTTGTGCTCACAGGAGCTACCAGATCCTGAAAATGTAGTAAATGGTTTGGGACGGCAGCGTCCTGGTATGGGGTTGGGTCTTTGTAGCTGGATACAGCTGGTTGGGTCCTTGGGGCAGGACCTGAATAACCCATTGGGACCGAGGACCACAAATGGATGCTACCTTCTTCTGGGCAGCGAAAGCTAACGCCTCCACCACGTAAGTCTTCCGTGAAGGCTCTTGAGCTGTTTTACAGATAAACACAAACACACGTGCACGTGAAACCCCCTGGCAAAAACAATGGTTGCTTTGCATGCCAAATGTGTCAGTTGCATTTCTTTTTACGACTGAATTCATTCTCAAGTCATGAATGCAAAAAAAAAAAAAGCCTAGTGAGTGTTTAAATTTAGGGCATTAATTTTGCATTCCAGTGTAGAGGGAACTGAACAGCCTCAAACCTCAGAAAAAGCCACTCCACCTCTGCTTTATGGGCAATTTCATTCTGCTTGTGTTTCCAGAGCATACTTCAAAGTGCAGATGCATTTTAGGTAAATAATGACAGCTTCAGAACAAGTTTTCCTTGTAACACAAATCACCTCACTAATGAAATCAGGGGAAAAATTCAGAACAACTCAATATCCATCTGCCTGAAATCAAATCCTTCTGTTTATATAGTGTGACTAGCGGCCTGATTCCTCCCCCAACCAAATCAGGGGTGAAACTCCTGCAGACTCAAGTGGGAATAGGGCCAGCCCTTTTCTCTCACTTGGTGACCGTTGCCCGAACCAGGGTGAGGATGCCTTGGTCCTTCCAGTGTGCAGCTGAGAACGTGCCTGCACGCATTGCAGCAAACAATGGGGTCAGGTTTAGAAGAATACGAGGCACCTTCCCTCAGCACAGAGAACAGTTTCTATAGTTTCCAAATTTCCTTCCTGCTCGTGTCAGTCATGCACGGGAGAAAACAATGAAGAAACACCAACCCCACGTGCAATAAAGTAATGGGAACCCAAGAATGAGCCACATGCTAAAAAGAAAAGAGTCGTCGCATCCAAGGTTGAAAGTATCGACTGGCTGGACTGCCAAATAACTCAGACTAGCCCTGGGGACTTGGATCTATACCCGTACTTACCTCTTCACCTCAGACCTCAAGAGCAAGCTTCCTTTTTGCTTTGGGAGCCTGGAGGTGGGCGGATGGTGCGGCTCTTGGTCGCCTTCATCTGCGCCGCTGAACCACTTGCCTCGCTGTGGTCCCGTGTTTGCCTCTGGAGCCGCTGCTTCTCTCAGATCCCATCAGCCTTCCCAAAGGCTCGGCAGTGGGATGAAGAAGTGAGAGGGGGGAGGAAGGGGGGTGAGATGTCCACTTGGCTTGGCAATAAAGAAAAGCAAACTGCACTTGAACCTGGAAATTTACAGGAATGCAGAGCAGCCGTGTTGCTAAGCCAGCTGCAAACCTGCTTCGCTCGGGGCTCTTCCCTTTGTAGGGTTGAAGGAATGAGGCGCGTGTTGCCAAGTAGGACATCAGTACTACAAACAAATGGAAAGCCCTTATCCCACCAGCAATCTCGACCTGGTAACGGGCAGGCAGCTAGAGTAACGAGAAAGCTCAGCTCCTTCCTACTCAGAGAAAGGGGAGGTGGTAGGACACAGGTTATAATTAGAGCCACCCACAGCAATTTTGGGGAAGCTTCAGCACATGGATCGGGATCCTTTTGTAAGTGCTGCCAATCCTCCATCTGCGTGGACTGGGCCAGACCAGAAACCCAGTGGCAAGCATCCGCAGACATATCTCCTGCTCGCCTGGAGTTTAGCAGTGCTTTAGGCCACCTTGGTGCCCGCAGGGGAAAGCACGCAGCAATGGGAAGTTCTGTGTAAGCCCTTAGCCTGAGTGTCCTCCTAATTCAAAGGATTTGCTTCAGCTTTGGAGACAAGCTTACACTGGAGCCTTCACTCCTTTCTTTCTACCGGATTATAAAATGTCAGAGGTTCATCCAAACTGGATCTCCCCAGTACAGTTTCCCGCAGCTGGAAAAATACCAGTTCTGCCAAGTGTGAGGATGCGGCCATCATTTGCCCATGCAAAGCTGCACGGAACACAGTGTGAAGCTCATGATGTGACCATGCCTAGATGGAGGCAGCTCAGAGCCACCCCAGTCAAGAACTGCTGTGCTTCACTCAGTTCAGCTCAGCCTCAGAGCTCAGCTCTGCCAGGACAAGGGTCAGCGTGGAGGACTAATGACCTGATGTGGTCTTTACACTAGTGGCACAGAGGTCTTGCACCCTCCTGGGCTGAGACAAGAGCTCCTCTGCTTTGCTCCTAACTCTTGTGAGGCTAAATCACAAAGGGGATGTGATACCTCATGTGTGAGCTTTCAGGCAGCATCACTGGCCCAGTGCATCTGCATCAGCATCAGCATTGCCATCAGCATCCTTATCCCTATCTATCCCCCAGCAGGAGTTACGGTCTCTCAGACAGTCTTTTGAGCCCCCTCAAAAGCAGTATAGACCCCCACAGTGCAGGCTGAACCCCACCACCATGGAGATGTAAACCACCTGACTGGGAAAGCTAAACCATATCAAGCCATTGTGAGAAACAGGACCTGCTTAGGAGAAACAGGTCCTCAGCAGAGGCAACACTGCTTAAATTGTTACATTTGCTACCACACTTCCCATAAACACCCTGATTTTGGTGCTTTCCCTCAAATCCCCACTGCTCTGCTCTGGGCTTGACTGGTGAGAATCTCAGCTTCTGCCATCTTGCTTGTAGCCACCGGGATTCCTGAGCCTCCCAGCTTGCAGAAACGGGCTTCAAAACACGAGCACAGCATTCTCAGAGGAAACAATTTCAATTTTTACTTTCTTTTATTTTTTTTCCCCTTACCACTGTGATTTATTTCAGGAGAGACTTGGGGGCCTCACTTGGGAGTTTTGGGTACATCTGAGTCTGGGGAGAGCAATGACAAAGCCATTACTGCCACACGGCCACCCCAGGAAGCCCCCTGTGATAACTGCTCTGATTTGGTGCCCCTGCTGCCTGCCGTGCTGCTCCCCAGCTGAAGGCAGAGCAAAAACTTTTCTTCCAGGTAGATGGAATATAATTACGCAGGCTATGAATGGCAAAGTGTCTGCAGGGGGGTGGAGAAGACGGGGCGAGGGGGGCCTCAGTGTGTTTTGTAAATGCTTTGAAATGTATTTGGTGTGTTTCTGAGATGAACCTTAAAGAAAATACCTGAAAACTGGTTTTGCTTTTCCTAAAGCATTGGCTCTTTCAGGCAGCAGCTTTGCCAAAAGTCATTAATCACATCTTTATTAGCAAGGGCGGGGGAACAGTGACCTCAAACAACCGAGGAAAACAACTAAAACTGCCTTCATTTGAAGGACCGCTTTTTAAAATCTCTCTTGGCCAGCACATGCTACTGTTGACATATATTCAGAGTGCGCTGAGTCTTTGGGATATACTGGGACTTGTGCACAGAACCAGGGTAGGACTTGACCCAAGGGTGTGATCAACTTAACTATATGTCTCCTGGAGTAAAAGAGGAGGAAGAAGAAAGTTTTTAAAAGGTTTTCACGCTTTTCTACTACATCAAAATGCATCATGTGAGTGGGACATGCTGAACAAACTGGCTCTTCACTTCTGAAGCCTCCAAACTCACAGATTCATTGATCTTATGATGTGCATGGTTCAAGTCCAGAGGGAACATCATTATCACTCAGTTCCTTCTGGCCCTGACAACCTAAACTATCTCTAAACTATCTAAACTGCTCTAAACTATCCAGCCCTGCTGTTAACGCCACGGCACAGGGTCCACCACGTCTCTTGGTAACTGCTAGTTTTCTCAGTTAAAAATGCAGGGTCAGCTGAATGAGCAAACGCATTAGGTGGGGGACATAACCTATGCCATGGGGACTGCTGCTCTTGGGGTGGGCACAGCCAAGGGTACAGCCCCCATACCAATACTTTGTCTCACTGAAACTCCACATTTGCTCCTTGTTCCTTGCTCTGAACTGGTTCGCCAACTGGGATGTAGGGATGGGTAGAAAAGCAGACTTTTGAGGGTTTTCCTGGAGCCTGCCTCAAAATGCTCTTGGTGGGAGTGTGGGGAAAGGGCATGTCCCCACCTTGGGCAGGATGCTAACTGCTGCCTTGCGGCAGGCAGACTGTCAGCCCAAACCCTGGAAGGCTGTTGCCGCTGATAACACCCATCTGCTGTGGCATCATGTCCGTTGACATAACCTTAATTAATGATGTTACCAAGCTAATGAGGAGATAAACCACTGATCCCAACTCTTGTTAAGAAATTGTCTTAAATACCAGTCACTAATCACCGTGGAGAAACAGATAGTGGGCCAAAACGCACACCTGGAGTAAAGAGGTGTGGCGCCCATGTTTTCTGGTGAAGTTGCATTTGTTTACTCCAGGACTGACTATGAACCAACCCGATGAACACACGGCGGGTGTGCGCTGGGCGGGAAGTTGTAAACAGCCCCAGCCTTATGTAATGGCCTGGGTCTTGTGCAAGAACTGTCATCCAGGTGGCAGCAGGATTGATGGCTGCGGAGATCAGCACAGTGCCAGCCTGGGATGCAGATGTGCGTGGGAGTGCACCAACCCCAGGCCTGCTCTTCCCAGACCCCGAGCCAGTGTGGAGGGGCTCTCTACCACCACTGAGCCCTGGGATCCTTCCCAGGGATGGCATGGTTGACATGGCTTTGGGAACAGTGGATATCACCAGGCACTTCTTGGTGGCTAAGAGGTTTTTGGGCAGTTTAGTTGGAAAAGATTTGCCAGCTGTGACTAGAAGACCTCCCGCTACCATTGGGGTGATGTGGATGTAGCTTGTAAAACAGGGAAGGGACCTGTTTCACTGTGCCGACTTGATTCCTTGGCTGTTGCTTTATTTCCTTGCTGTTGTTATTCTGATCCAGTGAAATTAAAAAGGCATGAGTAGCCTATTTGGATCTGAATGTGTGAGTTCCTGCCCTGCAGAGCTTTCAGTAGAGATTAGATTTTACATGCCATTGTGTGGGGGAGATATGCCATCAGGCAAAGGAGGAACAAATGCAGGCGGGGTGAGACCGGAGAGACAGGAGCCGGTATGTTTGCATGAAGCTGCCTGCTGCTCATCAGGGTGGTATCTCCGTCTCACTGATGTTTGGATGGGTCTCTTAGAAAACATTTGCCATCTCTGGTTTCTGCAGGATGTTTAGCTCCTGGAACACGTGAGACAAGGCAACCACATCTTCCTCGTGTTAGCCTTTTAAACGTTGTCCTAAGAGGGCCTAAAATAAAACTTATGCAGAAAAAACTATCCCAAGCCTCGTGTTCCTGAGCGTGCAAATGGACTAGGTAGGGGACCTGGCCCTTAAAAACAATCCTCCAAGTCACTGGCAAGGTAGATATGCACTCAGTCTGCTGGTATCTGAATAAACGTTGAAGTATTCCAAGGATTTATGTGCTCACGTGGCACACAACACAGACATCAGGAGCAGACAAGCCTGGCACATTGCTTGCGCTACCAACCTTTCACCTATTTCAACCACTTCACTCTAGAACTCTGTGTTTCTATTCAGTCTACCTGTTTTCTTCTTGACAAAAAAAAAAAAAAAAGGTGTTTGTTTGTTTTTTAAGTGATCACAAGGCATGCATATATCAGAAAAAAAAGAAAGGAACTATCTTCTTCTTACATCTCTATTATTTCTATTGTTCAGGTGTGCCTCAGGTACTTTCCCAGACATGTTGCCTTCTGTTTTTAACATTGCCATATGGGAATCAGATACTGCACATCTTTTGTGGTGCTGTTCAGTGGGGAGGGAATTTGTTATTGCTCCTCGTGGATAGTTGCAGCTTGATGCACACGGATAGCTCAGGGAAGATGGATGCCATCAGCTTTGCGGTCGTTGCCCTCCAGCTTGGGGACAAGGTAAGGTGCAGCACAGCTTGTAAGACAAGCTGAGAAAGTTCTTACAACACTTGCAAGCCAGGCGATGTCCATGGGGTCCAAACTCCACTGTTGGGAAGCTACTCAGTTGGTTAATTTTGCACTGAAGCCTCTGCAATCTGGCACACTTTGTAATGCCTTTAATAAGCACCTACTTTGTGGATGTCCAAGGAACTTGGTGGAAGAGGTGATCTCCATACAGCAGTCACAGATCGAATCAGCCTAAACTTCAGGGCAACTGGAGCGCGGTGCAGGAGCAGATGCAGAACTGAGCTTTGTGGGTTGGACACATCTCTCGAAGTTGATTCTGATCGTTTCCTGATTCAGAGCTTTGTGCTTTGACCACAAACCCACCATATCCCGTCCTCTTTGGTGTACATCTCTCTCTGGTCCCTTAACTAAACACTGCTCGGTAGATGCTTACAAATTCAAGAGAGGCTGTTAGTTCAAAGTCTCGCGTTATCAGGGGATCTGGAAAGGAAAATTAACAGCAACCAGAATCAAATCAGAGCCGGATAGAAAGCCTGGGTGTTTGAATGCTGGCAAATACCTGCTTAGGACACATTTCTCCAGCCTTCATTACACCCATTCCTGAACACAAAAACAGGCTAATCAAACAGTGCAACAACTTGTAGGTTCAGGTGGGTTACTCTGAAACGAGCTGCTCCCGACTCAGGTAATTTTGTGAGATTATTGCTTTTCATGCCCCAGCCTAGAAAGCAGAAGAACCACCAGCCCAACATTGTTGTATAGCTGTAGGTAAGAGGAGTGGAGCTGGTATCACGGTGGGATGTATCTTGTGGGATACCAAGAAGTGAACAAACTGTGACAGAATATGCATGTGAGTGGTTTCTTCTTTAAAAACAAGCTCAGCAAACCTTTTTTTTTTCCTTAAGACACAGCGGCTAAAAATGGACTTTCAAAAATAAATCCAGCCTGAGGCTGGGTCTGAAAGCACTTAATGAGGGGTAAAAGTGGTTAAAAAAAGGAAAAAGAAAAATTCCCATGCTATTCCTAGCACAGGCTCCCCTGTCTCTGCAAGTAAACAGTAGCTGCATCACTCTAGAGCATTTCTAACAGTTTCAGACCAATACCTGGCCCACTTAAGACAGATGACAGGAGCACAGAGACTCTACCCTGAGATCTTCCCAAGAGGCTCTTGGGTCCTGAAGAAACTGGGCAACCCATCCCAGACATCTCCCAGCACAGCCCAGCATCTTCAAAATCACATGGGCGTGACAACTGCACTACACAATAGGATGAAACCAATTCTGGACAACATAATGGAAAAAACTGTTGGGGAACTGAATTGACTGGAATTAAAAGCTGCAAGTATTAATTGTAGCAGTTGTTTCAGCGTTTTTAAGTGAAAACCAGGTGTTTGAGACAAATCTAATAACGTTCTTTGGAGAGTTTAAAAGTCTGGTTGGGAAAAGTGACTCTGTGGATGGGATAGATTTTGGTGAGATGGTTGACTTAGCACATTCTCTTAACGAATAAGAACATATGATATCAATAGCACGCCCTGTATGTGGCTTAGGGAGCGGTGAGATTAAAGATCTTCCTAATGAGTGGTCCCTGGGGAGTCACTCAGGGCATGTCTCCAGGGGAGAGCCTCAGGGACCGAGAGGACATCCAATAATCATCAATGCTTTTATCAACCATCTGGAAGGTGATGCACAACGACCGCTGCTAAAACCTGCAGATGACACCAGACAGGCAGAGCGGTGGCTGAAGAAGAGGTGAGGGCAGTGGTGTGGAGAGATGCGGGTGACTGGGCTGATGCAGATGGAGCGTGTGAGCTCAAGCAGCCTGAGCCCTGTGCCAAGGAGACAGGGATGCAGCGGAGTGAGAACCCCTTATCCTGGAAAGTAGAGCAGGGAGTCAGGAAAGGGTGCTGAGGCCAGAGCAGACAAGCAGCCCAACTTGAGTTTCCAGTGCGATATCGCAGCTAAAGAGCCTCATAGGAGCTCTGGATGGATGAAGAGAAGAGCTGCAGACTGAAGTATGAACCAGTTCTGGTTCCATAAATGGTCTTAACCAGACAAATATTTACCCCTTTGTTGGTTTTTGCATTTTAAGAAAAAACATTGAAAGACTTGAAGAATTTAACCTCCTACATTCATTCAGAAATTAAGTAAGAGATGATACCATTATAAAGTGTGAGCACTTTCAAGAAGAAATGGTGGTAGGAAAAAAACCTTTAACCCCTGGAAATGTCCATGACAAGCCCTTTACAGCCTGGTAGAACATAGCATACATTTTATAAATTATCATTTATCAGTGAGGATGCTTAATCTTTGGGGTGAATTCCAAGGGCAGGATTGGTTCTACATTTCCTGATGCCATCAAATCCAACCTGGCTTCCCTCCTAGGAGGCTTGATTGAGATCAAATTGAGCTTTGCCAAACATGAGTTAAACACAGAGCTGAGGGAGTGAAAGTCAGGGATCCCTGAAGTGCTGGGACTCAGGAGGGAGTCTCCAGCCTTCCCTTGCAGCCATGAATTCAGGGACTGAGAACTACAAGCTGAGGAAGAAAAATATAATTTAAAAGGCCTTTTGCCTCTTGGAAAGTAGGAGAGAGTGAGAAATCATATGAACTACCCTGGGAGGTCTTCCTGACTGCTTCCAAACTGATAAACATCAAAAAAGCACCTCTGTCTTTTTCTCTTTTTTTGCCTTTTCAATACTGTAAGTGAAATAACTTGATTACTTTATAGAGGTTTGTTGGTAGCAATCTTTTTAGCACACTGGCAAGTTGCTCCTGTTTTGGTTTTGTTTGGTTTTTTATGAACAGCTACAGTTGGGTTTTTCACTCTTTGTTTCCGAGTGTGTGTTTAGGACTTGCTGAGAACAAGTTAAACACAACAAATGAGTTTTGGACAGAGCTTTGAAAGAGATTAATTCTGTGGTCATTCATTCTCCTCTCTTGGGAAGCAAGCACTGCTTCTGAGAAAGTTTTGTCCTTGTGCTAACTGACTTGGTAATGCTTGCAAGGCATTAAACTGAGGACCAAGGACCTGATCCAGGAAGATAACAACAGATGTTTTACCCTTAACGTTGCCTGGGGATCGGTTCACATATTGATGTACCAGTAGAGATGGAATTGGAGGATATTAGGGGAAAAAAAAAAGTCACCAAAATCCCACAGGAACTCAGTAGAAAACCTGGGATTAGCAGCTAAAACGCACAGTCTGCAGCTCTAGCAAAGCCAAGAATGAACAGGGCAGGTAGTAAATCTAGAAGAGCCAATAGGAAGGCTACAAGCTTTGGAATTAAAGAAGAACAGCTGAAGAATGAACCAGAAATACAGCTGCTGAAGGAAATAATTCATATAATGTTGATCATCTCATCTCCATATGCTTGTAGTAATTTTGACAAGCATTTCATTTTATCTATTATTATTAAGAAAATTATTCCTTTAAGGGCAAAACCTAACTACATTTTTCAGGCCAGCTTGATTCTGGGAATCATTCTCACTTGCCTGTGGTTTTCACTATCAGGCCAAACTTAATCCCTGGTGTATTCCTCTTGACTCAGTGGAGTTATGTTGAAGATCAGCTTGGCCTTAGGGCTTTTAGCTATATTGCCAATGGGTTTCTTTAAAGAGATATTTCCCTGCTTTGAATGCAGTGATTCCGGGCAATGATTTTCATTTTGCAATCTGGAAACACTCCTGCATATCTTAAGGAAGTTTTAGTTATTCTGGTACTGAAGAAACCTTCTTTGGCAATAGATGACATGTCTAATTTTCATCCGGCTGAAGGCAGGTGTGTGCTTGTGCTTCAGCTGGTCTGCTGATGGCCAGCCTAGAGAGCCATCCCCAGGTGCCTTCCATCCACAGAAGGGTCTGCTGCAGAGTCATGGGAAGGGGCATGAAATAGATAACAGCCCCACAAAAGAGGAGTGAATGCCATTCACGTTTCTGATTGACAGAGCAGCATCTTATCTTCCCCTGAAACCTCTGCACCCAACCCTCCAGGGGTGTGTGTGTGTGTGTGTGTGTTGGGAGGGAAGCCAGTAGCCTGATTTTGTCAGAAAGCTAATTAGAGGTATTATTTAGATTCCTCTAGCATGGGGAGCAGCTCCTGGTAAGAGCTTGGAGAAAGACAAAGTGAACACCCAATATATGAAGGACAAGCCTTTCAGCATCCTCCACCCTGGACCTCAGTGTCTGTGAGATGCTACTTGCTGAAGGCAAGTGAGTGCATGTCCAGAGCCCCCACACAGGTTGTTGCTCCCCCAGCGCCACTAAACCCTGCAGGAGAGGTCATCACAAGGGAGGTGTCAGCACAGAGCTTTCTCTGCACTGGTG
Source organism: Gallinago jamesoni (assembly GCA_025769975.1). NCBI lineage: Eukaryota > Metazoa > Chordata > Aves > Charadriiformes > Scolopacidae > Gallinago > Gallinago jamesoni. Next base: position 12,023,041 of record JAOQGH010000051.1, on the reverse strand, counting down.
CTTTTCATCTCATGAGGTCCTGGAGGAAAAGAAAGGACTACGAACTGGTAAGCGCAGGACGGGGTCACAGCAGTATCATACCTGCTAAGATGCTTTAGCAGTGCTCCCCCCCGTCCTGAATGTCCCAAGTTTTGCCCGTTTCAGCTTGCTTTGGCAGCCAGATTATTCCCTGAGTGTTCCAAATCACAGAAAAAAGAAAAAAAAAAAAGAAAAAAAATCATGAAAGCAAAGGCAAATCTCCTGTTCTTCCTTCATGCAAGATGTGAAACCCACTTATGAAGCTGACTGTAACCAGCCTCCAGTTGTTCACTTATGACTTAGCAATACATGAGGCTGATACTGCAGTTCTCAGAGATTTGTCCCCAGGACAAATTAGGAGACCTGAGAGAGCCCAGGACTAGGTTCAGACAGGCTGGGAAGTGTTATGCAAAACAGCAGCAGAGTGTAGACTATGTGAGGTACTTGTGAGCTTCTAAACTGAAAAATCTCCGGTAGGCATTGATGATGGGCATGTCACTGAAAAGCACGGTTCTACCTTGCTTTGGTGAGGACCTACGCTCTTACTATGACCATGTCTGGTCAGAACAGAGAGTCAGATAACCTGTGAATCTTGATGGCTTGATACAGTTGGACAAGCTGGAGCTTCAGCTCTGGTGTTGCTGTAGGGTGCTCCAGCACAGAAATGTGTATCAGAGGAGAGCATGGTTTGGGGGTGTAAGGCTCAGGGGTTAGACCTTTCTGTCCTTCCGCAGACACTATCAGCTTTGCACAACTATTGCAGTCATCCAGCAGCCTGTGAAACATAAAACTACTTTAATGCAATTTGGATCCACACAACATGACATGACATAACTTACTTCATTACCATAAGAGAAGAGGGTTGATGTGGTCTCTACGTAATACAGCTGATGTGCAGAGCTGGTTGCTGATCTGATCGTCAGCTCTGGAGATCTCAGCTGTCCCCTGCCTTCCCATCTCCATGTGCCCTCCTTGAAAACCAGCTGCCAAAAAAACTTGGCATTAGCAAACTAAAGACAAGTGACACAGTCGCCAGCCTCCACTCATTGCTCTGTCTCCATTTCAAGGAGGCCAACTCTGAAGGTGGTTCTGGTATGGAACAGTGGGAAAACCTTAAAGGGTTGGGGTCTGTGTCATCTAAAGCAGCAACTGGCTGACTTAGAGAGCAGAAACCATTTGCTGTGGTGTCTGGAGACCTCTGAACAGCTGCGAAATCCCAGTACTGAGATCTTGGTAAAATCACAGTTGTGATGGACTGGGCACATTGCCAGGGTGGAAGATTCCAGGATCTGCAGCCTCCTGGGAACACCGAGCAGCCTACATGAGCTTTATAAAGACACCTGAAAATCCTTGCTTAAAGCTTGTCAGCTTAACGTTAATAACTGGGAGAGAAAGGGTTTGGAGCCACTGCGGTGCAGCCTGTGAGGTGAAGCACAAAGCCAAAATGGAGGAGAGAAGCGAGTGAAGTCAGAGAAAATCAGCCGTGCCATTAAAAAGCATAGAAACGTGCACTCTCCCCATGGACTGGCCTGTTTTTACAGGATCATATTCACACACGCACACAGCAAAAGTAAAAATAGCTAAGGGGACAGTCACTGCAAATTGCAACAAATAACAATTTGATAATATGATTTTAATGAAGAAATCCACGGCACCCAATAAATTCAAGATTTGTCACAACAGCAGTGTCAAGTAGCCATAAATAAAGCAATCTGCTAATGACTGCACATTCCATCTCATTTTCCTTGATGTTTCCCACGGTGCCATTCCTCTGAATCACAGCTTTTCTTTTAATCTCATCCTAATCTACACCACCATTAGATGCTGTGCTTCTTCTTTGACAGCGCCATATTTGAATGGCCACTAAGTAGGGCCTGCTCCAGAGCTGGTGAAGGTGAGGCTGTAACATGTACTTGTCTCCTGGAGGCTGAGCCTGGAGAAGGCTCTGGAGCATGCCTTGGCTGCATGCAGCCACTCACACATAATCAGCTGTGGGTCATTCAGAGCCAGAGCCACCCCTGTGGCCTCTCACAGATTTTGCACTTGAGATTCAGTTGGCTCCACAAGTCTGACATGTCACAACAGAGACATTTCTTCTTCACACAGCTCATTTTGACCCAAGCTAATAAGAGATGAACCAACTGACGGCAGCGAATCGGGTGCTGCTGGTCTAGGGAGGGCATCTCAGGTTCTCTCCTTAACGAGCTTCACATTTGGCTTTTCTTAACTGAAGGAGAGTTCATCAACACAAACATCTTGCCGGTGATACGGTCCTTATCTGACAGATGGAGCCCAAGGAGAACTGTTTGCAATGACCTAATGTTGTTTGCTGCTTGCCTGGCAAGACACCAGTGAGTTGCTTGTCCCCTGCACTGAGAAGTCACTAAGCAGATGCTCATGTCTCCCAAACAAAAAATCTTCACTTTTTTTTTTTTTAAATAAAGTCAGGGTTTCCTGCAGATCTAAGGCACTTTGGAGCCACTGTGTCTTTTCTACTGCATGCTGTGTTTCCTCTTTCTGCAGGAGTTGTCCCCGTTGAGCTGTGCTTGCAGCCTAGAAGAAGGCTGGGACTCACATTGCCTTTAGGGTGGCCCTGTCGGGAGCACTGGGAGATGATGAACCCTTTTGTCACCACTAAACCACGATGGGAATATCTTCCTCTTTTTCTCAGTCATTAAGTTTTTGCATACTGGAATTATAAGTCTTAAACAAGGAAGTTTTCCAGCGGGGTGCGCATCCTTGAGTCTTTCAGCAGAATGAGCTTTTTGAGTGTCCATAATCACAGAGTATATGACAAACCACAAAAGAAGCCTCCTTAATTTTAACTTCTTTTGGCCTAAGTTAGGTAGGACCTGAAGTCAGGGCTTGAGACAAATTCATAAATACTTTGCCATTACCAAAAAATCCCATGCTGGGGGAGCTTTGCTATTCGATGTTGCTGCATCTGCTTCGTTTCTCTTCAGGTTTCCAGTTCAAACTTCTTCCTATTCGGTCCTGTCTTCTTATGCAACTTTATAGGCTGTGGTAGGTGGAGATAAGGAGGCCAAGTCCTGAAATGATCTGTCTGCTTTTGTTTTGCAACCTCAGTGACAGCAAATATTAATGTGCATGTGTTCACTGCCCAACTTGTCTGACCGCTCTGCATGGCCATTTTGATGACAAGCAAAAACCTTCCACGCGTTGACTGATTCCCCAAACAACACAGAAATACGGTCAGTTCTGTTACAACCCCCTGGACATGCCTGTCTCTTTGCGCCCCTTCTGCCGCTTTGAGCACCAAGGATGTTCCAGGTGCAGCATTTCTCTTGTGCTGGGCCCTTTCTGGACTGTGGCTGTGTTACACAACCATACCCTGCAGATTGAGGCAAGGATTAAAGGTGTCCAAATTATTAGGAAATCTGAGCAGTGAAAGGTCAGGGATCTTTTTATTTTCTCTTGGCTTCAGTAGGCGGTTGCTGAAAAATCACAAGCGCACTTTGAAAACAAGGGCTAGTGAGGTGCAGCTTTCCAGAGCACTTGTTGGCATCCGTGTCTGTGAGTGAACTATTTACAACTATGGCAAAGTGTTACTAATCTCTGAGCTATTTAGAAAGGAAGTACCTCTAGGATCTTCTCATTTGTCTCCCCTGTTTCTTAAACACCACTGAGTCATGCTGAATCTCCTCCCCTCCTGAAAAGTTGCTTTGCAGAGCTCCCTGAAGAAAGGCTGGACAGTGAAACAAAGAATCCCAAAGTGGGTCGATCTCCTCCTGCAAGCTCATGAACTAGTAACTGGGTAAAAAATCTTGGAGACCTTGGAAAGGAGAGGTCAGTTTAGAGGCTGCCTGAGGATTCAGATGCTCTCAAGGCCCAGGATAGGAACTCTCTTATCAGAATCTGGAGTCCAGCTGGAACCAATCTGGACTTGACCCTTCTCAAAGTTCATGCATGTTTGGATGGAAGTTTCTGATTCAGACAAATCTCTGCTTTCAGACAGGCCCCTGGAAGACAGGGCTGCCAGTTGGCTTTGCAAGGCCTTGCTGGATGTCCAGTTATGTCTGAACTTTCCCTATTTCCTTCCCCTCCGCTCCAGTATGCCTGTCTACATCTGGCTTCAAACTTAGCCCCAGATGTATTACGTTGCAGCCCAGTTCCTGGGATGCTGTCGCAAATGGCCAGAAATTACCAACAGGATTCCCAAAGGAAGCCACACTGGAGAAAGAGTTGAGAGAGAGGGAAACTTCACCATTGCTCTTGAATTTTTTTCTGAGCTCATACTTCTTGCCTTGCTAGAGTTTCAGAGAAAAAGGAAGTGTGTACAAAGGCTGCCTTGAACAACAGGAGGATGCCGGCTCGGCCAGTGAAGGGTGAAAAGAAGAAGTACGCACTCTGGGAGAACTGGTAGAGATGAGGTGGGTGAAGGAGGTGCTCCAGCGCCTAGTCTGTGTGTACCAAGAACAGCAAGCAGCGAGGACTAGACAGATGGGTTAGGCAGTGCTTGAAGAACAGACGTGAAATGAAAGATGACATTTGTGGAGAAAAGAAAAAAAGGATTTTCTCACAGTAGGATAATTCTGAAGTGCAAACACCAAGGGACCATGTCCCTGCTTCCAAACATAACCTGACATGTTTGCTAAGCAGCTAGAAAGCCAGAGCTCCTTAACTCTGATCCTAGTGTGGTACTAACTCCTCAACCAGAGCACCTACTAAATGCATGTGCTGTAGGCAACTTTCAAAAGCTAATATAAGAACATGGACCAGGGTCCTCAGAACCATGGAGAAGCAAGTCAGGCTTGACTCAAGGGGATCTGAGCATTTGGTGTTTAATATCTCTGGCCAGCTTTTTACCATCTGAGAGATGGAGCATGTCTCATCTGCCACGGATGATGCTGGGAGCTTAATAATGGTATTTCATGTCTGAGGTCCTCTGACAGAAAGCCACCACATAACACAACACATTATTCTACCCTAAAGCCAAAGTCTCCTCCACCCAAATAAATACATATTTGTGTTGCCTGCCACCCATTTTTAATCTACCAGCACTTCTTACCAGAAAAATAACAATAAATAAAAATCTCTGGCTATACAATTGTGCCAAGAGCTTGGCTAATCAACAGGATTCTAGTATGTCGCTACAGATTTTGGCAGACTCGTGTTAAGAGAATGATGCAACCCCATTCCTGGGAACCAGTGCAATGGAAAGCGCTTCCATCTGATTCGAATTGTTTATTCTAGGTGAAAGTTTGCAACATTTCCATTTGGTTTCACCACCAAGAGCTTTGCCAGGCCTTTTTCTCAGGCAAAGACTGCTTTCTCATTTCTCAGTTTGATCTCCTATTTACACGCTTAGTTGCTACATGGCTTTTACTATTCTGTTAGGCATATAGTTGGTGAAGAATGGGTGGATTTCATCTTGTGAGAGGTGCAACACTTTCTTCTCCTCCTGAGTTCAGTCAGACTGCAGGAGAGAACACTCATCAGCATGAGCAAAGGATTTATAGTCTTGAAGAAGGTTCGATTATGTCAGAAGAATGGCCAGAGCCTGGGCAGGAATGCATTAATCATTATTATTACATTTCTGTGCAAGCATTTAACCTGTTACTGCTTTCACGGAACAAGGAAATGCACAGAAAATGCTCCTTGCATGGCTCTAGAGCACAGAGCAGCCTGGCACATGGTGTTAGGCAGAAGCTGCAGCCTTGCAGAGGTTTGGCCTAAGGACATGAGGCCAGGCCAACCTTGTTAAGGAAAGACGAGCCAACTGTATACAGGCATTCCTCCCTCGGCTCAAGCCAGCCCTGCACAGGGGCTGAAAGTGTACTTCCAGGAACATATTGCTCTGTTTTCAGCCTAAAACAACTATTTCCTCATTCTCTTTGTTCCTCTCTGTCATTTCTTCTTTCTACAGCAGTATAACAAAGTTCCACTTTGAAATGAATCACAGTTCGAATGCTCATTAAATTAAGGAACTGACCATTCTGGTAAGAGTCACGCTGACTAATTGCAGGTGCTGGTTAAATTTCCCCAATAAAACTTCTACAAAATCAAAGCCATTCCTAGCTGCCATTCAAATCCTGGGGATCTGAGAAGCTTAGAAGATCCAGTTAGGGTGGCTTTCTAAAGGGAAACGTCTCACAAGTCCTGGTCCATTGCAGCCTGGATGAGAGTTTGACCTGTTATTTCCAATCACAGTAGGGTCAGTGGCTGGCCAGGTCAGCTAGGACCAGAACTTCTGACTGATTTGTAGGCTGAGCCATTGCTTAAAATATCAGAGTCTCTCAGAAGGAAGAGTCACTGGCATTGCAGTGGTAATATATTCATATAGTCAAGTCAAGGTATACCCCCTCTGTTAAAAAATCATGATAAGGATGTAGATGCTGAAGTTGGGCCCCTTCAGTGAGCCAACTTGTAATTCCTAATAATCCAGGTGTCATCAAAAATTCAAAAAATCATCTGATCCCTTTTACATTAATTATGGCCCAGAAAGCTTTTTACTTTGCTTTTCCCCATTGTGCTCATAGGGAAAGTAATGGACCCAGAAATATCTCTTCTCCACGACAATGCATAGGTGGCTTGGGCTTTTTTTTGATGAAAGATGGTCTCGGGGTAAAGCACTAGTGTGAGCCTCCAGACAGCGTTATGTGAAGCCCTAACTTGATGCCACGTTTCCTGGGCAAGTTGCGCAGCTGTGTGACGGTTGTGTTCCCCACCTGCGCGACAGGAGCAGCAATCTCTTCGTGTGATGCTATCGCTTGCCCCGCTTTGGAGAGAGGGCTCTGAAGGAAACTCTGCCACTTCACTTACTAAAAGTTTTCACAAAGTGTGTCACAGGATGGCTTCAGTCTCCAGGTTCTGCCGTTTAATTATAAACCTGCTGTTTATTTTGCGGAGCTCGTTTCCTAGACAGAGCACCAAGGAGATGTCGTGAATATTTGTGTATATCCTCACCTTTCTGGCAGTACCCCATGTCCCAGGCACCTCCAGCCCCACTGAGGCCGGGAAAACTATGGCACTGCTCCTGCTGCAATGAGGCAGAGGCAGATCCAGGCACTCCTGGCTTTCTAACACCTGCGCCTCAACCACAAGGCCAAATTAGCACTGAAGGGACCTGTCTTTTACTGCCCCCTTCTTCTGCATTAATTAAAACACATTGCTGCACACTTAAGCAATTTAAATGTTTTGGAAGGAGTCTTGGGACGGCCAAGGGCGTTCAAAGCAGAGGGAAGGCTGGCAGCGTGCCGTGGGCTCGCCGGCTCGCCTGTCTCTCCCCGGCACACGTCAGGCATTACAGAACTGCCAGATCCCTGCAGCCCCGGCGACAAGGCAGCAGTCAGAGCAGCGAGCGCAAGGCCGCAGTTCAGAAATCCCTGGTCTTCCTGAGGCTCCATCGCGCAAACTGGCTGCCAACGTCTCTGCTGATCTTTTTTCAGTTTTCACTTCTTTTTTTTTTTTTTTTTTTTTTTTTAACACCTCTCGTCTATGAAAAGCTGGTGGGAACTGCTACTGTAACTGATTCTCCAGTACCACAGTGTCTGACGGAAAGCCCCACTAGACCTGGGTATTAGGGTATATGCCTTCCTCTTGGGGATTTTTTTTTTGAGCTATCCAGGCCGAGAAAGAGGGAATTAATAGCCCCTCAAATAAAAGGCAGGACTGACAAAGAGTGTGTTTTACCCTTGAGGTCATACTGAAGTTCAGGGTATAAGTGAACCTTCCCCCAAAGGTCTGTTTGCCTTTCTGTCACCTATCAGTCGGCTGCAGGAGGCTGCAGGAGAAGGGACCTCAGGTGACCTCCAGAGCGACTTGGGCACAGTGGACTCCAGGCAGCAGACAGCTGACTACAGTCTAGAATGGAAATGAAGGATTAATTTGCCTAGGGACATTCTCTTTTGTATTTTAAAGTAATGCAAAGTGTCTTTTCACTTTCAGCTCTGGATTTGAGGCCTAAGATGAAGAGTCACCGCCATTAGATTCACACCATCACAATTGTAACATCAAAACAAGCACTGGATTAAAAATAAACACAGCAGGCATTCACTGACATGATTAAAATGTATACATATGGGTGAGGTCATTTTAATAAAGGCCTTCTGCACAGACATATGAGTTTCTTACCATGGCCCTAGGCTCAGAGCAGGAACACTATACATCCACAACTACCTGCTCTTGTGCAGTTGCATCAGCCCAGGCTCTCTGGCTGTTCAGAACATCTACCACAAGTGTCCTTATCGCATTCATGTGCATTGACCTCCCCTTAACCTTCACAGAGACTAGAAAAATCACAGCTATGGCTTACCACATTAGCAGAACATCTCTGATCTCCATCAGGCTGCCATGTCAAGGTCCTCCATCTCCTCTATCAATCTTTTGAAGGCATGTTCTGATGCTGTTTGGAAATAACGCAGTGAAATTAATTCCTTTGTCCTCTCTGTGTGCCTGGAAAAGGCTCCATCAGTTAAGGGAAAGTAAACTGAACTTTCCAGAATGACACGAAAAACTGCAAAGCCATTTATGTCCATCTACACACTAATGAAAATGTTCTGTATGTCACTGGAAAAAAATAATCCAAGACTTCTTAAAAGTCCTGACCTTATGTACCTTCCCAGGTCACCCTGCACCAAAGCTTCTGCACCTCCCACTATGATCTGTCAAGCCTCTACAACTCAGGTGAGACACCACTTTCTCCAGCAAGCCCCTGTAGCAAAGTTGGCACGAGTCCCCCATTCCCTACATTTTGGGTACCTCCCCGTGAATGCTGCCATGGCCAGTTACACCATGCTGCAGCTCCCACTGCTGCAGGTAAGGCACCCAGATGGTGCTCCAAAGATAGACCTTCTCTGGGAAAGGATGTAGAAGGAATATCCTCCATTGGCTTTGGTCTCTTGTTGACAGGCCTGTGGATATCTGGCTTGCAGAGTCCTTGCCTGAGCCTGGAGCAGCCCTGGGCAGTCATATGTGTCACTGTGAGGAGCTCTCCAGTACTGCAGTGAGGGATGCAACTGGCATCTTCATCCTCAGACTGAGGTGCCTGCTGTAACCTCAACAAATTATTTTTGTACTACTCATCATATTGATGGCTCCTATACTGATGCCCATAAGAAGCTCCCTCTTCCCAGCAGGCAGAAACAACCATGAGCTGCTTCCAAAGGGAATTTCCTCTTTCTGGAAAGGGAAGACGTAAGGTTGCATTAAATATCATTCCGAGTCCAGTGGAGCTCTTTGCTGACTTTATTTTCGTCCTAATGCCTGAGAGCTCTTTGGAAATGTCTCTGCTTGAGATACTTCTGAATAGATGTCCAGCACCAGATGTGCAGGAAAATGAAGCTGCCAATGGTTTTTGTAAAGCCCTGAACCAGAGGAGCAAGGAGGAAACAAGGGGATCTGTGTGTCCTCTCCTTGCAGAAGACGTCACAGAAGTCCCAAAAGAGGCCACAGAAGACGTACGTCTGCCCTGAATGGTGAGCGAGCATTTCCAAACACGACACACGACACACAAACACGAAACACGTCGTAATGAGGATTATGCTGTGGGGCAAGAGGAGCACAGCTGGGGAGCCAGGACAGCCTGTGCCGGTGGCACACAATGTGGGGACACAAAACCTGTGCACAGGCAGGAAGCACAGAGGCACCCACCACAGAGAGAGGCAAAGTGACAAAACCAGGGGTGCAACGTGGGTGCCTGGAAGGGCAGGACACCACCTCCAGCTCGGCTGGCAGCACCACTCATCCCTTTCCGGCCACAGGAGATGGGTGATGACCAAAGGTCTGGACCAGCTCCTGGCCTGATTTCCCTCCTCTGACTCCTATGGTGTTTGCACCAATGGACCTTGGCCTGAAAAGTTTATCCAAATTCTATCTGCACTCTTTGATCCTCCAGACTCAGGCTCACCTTCTCTGCAGGATACACTTTCTTGGAGGAGTTTCACTGGTCTCTGCTATGGGATGAGCCATAAATTACCCCAGGAACAGCCTGCTTTGCTGATGTGTATTTTCAACCGCAGTTCCATTTTAATATATGATAATACAGACGGTACTGTCCCCAGCCAGGATCCAGAAGGAGTAAGATGATTAAAAATAATTCATCTTACACTGAATTAAACAACTGAGAGCTTCAAGAATGGTCCCATTTGAGTTCAGTACAAATCATGGGTGACAATCTGGGTCAGATTTTATTGGGCATGCACCTTTTTGCCAGCCCTAAATCTGCCAGCCATCAGATAGGTTTAATGAGAAGGGACAATAAGGAGACGAAAAAGGTCAATCTCTACTCGAGAAGGTGGTGGAAGGAGAAGGGGAGATGGGGCAGGGGAAGACAGAATGTCCTGGCAAACAGGCAGGAGGTGACAGTTCCCCAGGAGAGGGACAGACAGCAGTGCACCAGGTTCTTTGGAAAGCAAACCAGCTGCACCTGGAGCCCATTCTGCTGTTTGCTGAGACTCGGCAGCCCGGACCACTTGTGGTTTCCTCTCTGAGTCTTGCCTCTGCCCACAGTGACATACGGAAAGTGAGGGAACGGAGATGAGACATGCCTGCCGTTTTCTGACCAGCCGAGGCACTGGGAGCACAGGGTTGTTTTGCCCACCGTTCCACCAGAAAAACTGCAGCAGGTTCCCCTTCCAGCCCCCTCTGCCATGCCAGAAAACTGTCCGTGCATGCCATCCCCTCATGCCAGGAGGTATGGGTGCTGCATTCCCCTACCTTGGATTAAACCACCTCACTTCCCCCTCCCGGAAATAACACGAGCAAGAGTAAGAATGACTCATCTGTGCGTATGAAGACACGCATACTCACACACACACGAACACATCTTACATGTTGAGAGCCTGGGGCAAAAATTTCACCCAGCTTTTGAGCTTTTGAGCTCCCTGGTTCACACGATTCTCTGAGGTTTAGTGAAAAAAAAAATCAAAATGCTGCCAAAATAGTAAAGAATGAGCAAAAGTAGAAATCAAATCCTGTTACCATCTCTCTAGCTTGAAAGGAAACCTTCCTCTCATGTCTGCTCTTGCCTTCGTGTCCCCCACAGTCTCAAGCCACTGTGACTCTGTTCAGCATCCAGTGAGCCAGGAGCTGGTTTGCTCAAGGACTGGCCCACAGGTGACTCCTTCAAATCCAGCTGTACCATGTAAATCCCAACCACTGCTATCATGCTGGGAAATGGTTTCTTTCCCTCTCTTCGTAAACTGCTCCTCCACCATGGTTCCTGGCCAGTGATGCTGATAACGGACACTGCACACATGCCTGTGCCATCAGTTTGAGGCTAAGTGGAGGCAGAAGGTGACATTTGCCCAGACCCGAAGCTTTATAAACTCATGGTTTCCCACAACAGTACCTGGAAAGATGCAACATCCCAGCAAAAGGAGCTTCAAGGCCTTGTGAAGCTTTTTGGTGTGTCTGGAGTTTCCTTGTCCCATTCTCCACTGGGTTGCGTGAAATCCAGCATTGAATGGCTGCACCAGAGACACAGAGGCATGATCTGTACCAGGCATGGCTAAGCACATCTGGAACTATAGATCCCCATTTCCCATCACAGCTGAGACCATGTGCAGCTCTCAGCTGCAAGCAGCAGAAGGCAACAGAGTTGGACCTTTGGCCACCAAAATGCATCAGCCAACGCCACTGTTCTGCAGTGGGGAGTTCAGCCCTGCTGTCACCCCTACACTCCGCCTTAGCATGTGGGATTGTCCCACTCCAGGCCTTCCTCAGCCAATGGAACCCAACATGATAATATGGTGGGTCTTGAAAAAATTCAGTTTTCATTATCCTGCCAGCAGAGCTGAGCTGGTGGATGAGTCTTGCTGCCCAGGGTTCTTGCAGCAGAGAAGGGAAATCAACTGTTCACCACAGTGTTGTTGTGACCAGCCGTGACAAACATCCCGAGGCTGCTGTGTCTGGTGCAAGAGTCATCAGGTGGCGTAGCCTCGTAAGAGCAGCTGCTCCCTTTCTCTCGGGTCAAAGACCCTTTCTCCACAGCAGCCCCCACAGCCACTGTTCGTGCCCTGGCAGTGTGACATGATGCATTTCATCAGCTATTGGGAGGATGCTAAGCTCAGTGATACCCATTCCAGCCAAGCTACATTGCTTAATAAAGAGCATGGTAATTACAGATATCAGCTGCAGAGGATTAAGGTTGCCTTCCCCCTCCGGTATATTTTAGCCTTTACCTCTTTTGCTACATTTTCTCTGCACCTCCAACCTTCCTTACTCAGGACTGCTCTCGCTGGCTCGCTCAAGAGGAGCAGGGTAAGTGTGTGAATGGTAGAACTGCAAAGGAAGGAAGTGGTGTTGCTGATTCAAGAGAGTGTGCTTTTCCTTCTGAGTCAGTACAGAAGAACTGTCTCACTGGGCTCAGAAGGTATTAGAACAAGAAGTCCTGCCCCGGGTGTGTGTGGGCTTGTGTTTTAATCTCTCTAACCCAGAAGACGGCAAGGTTGCACAGAAGGGATTTTAATTACATGGAAAGTTACTGAAGTCCAATTAGAACTGTAGAGTCACTACAGCAGGTCAACCATACACTGCCTGGTCTGTGGGCCCATTGTTGTGATATGGGGATGTATGTAACAATCACGGGGCGTGAACCTGCTTCTAGAAAGCAGAATGTGTCAAGAAGCAGTATTGCTAAAGGCTGGGTACACGGCATTGTTGGATGACATGACTTCCAGCCTGGAACTTCAGCCTCGGCTTCATGGAAGCATACAGCAGAGAGCAGGTCAGAGACAGATGGGAGGCTTGTGACAAAACGTGAAGGGCAAGAATATAATGTTATCAAGCTAAATTTCCAAAATTTTCTGCAGCAAATCAGAAGTAGGAAGCCTGTAAGAAAATCTGAAGTTTGCGGGACCATTCAATGGTCCAGCAAAAATGCTAAAGAAATTGCACAGCAGTTGAATTATGGCTGAATTATGGAAATGTTGGAACCAACTCCAACTCAGGAGGAAAAGTCACAGGAGTCATAATGCCTATAGGGAAGAATCAGTGGGAGCTTTACGGTGAAAGAGCCAAGATGCTTTAAAGATTTGCAGGGATGCATTCAAATCAATTCCTGGATCATGGATTGGAAGGTAGCAAATGTTTTGATTCATATTTTTGTTTACAATATTATTAAAAACATGAACCAGCCTCTAATTTCAAAGTTTCATGCGCATTTCTAGAGAACACAGGCCCAGGCTGGAGGAAATCCGGGTAGTGTCCTCTTTCATGCTACTTTCTGTTGAGCTCATTTCACCTCAAAGACTTTGGGTGAGCCTGAACCCTAAACTGAAAGCAAAACTCAAGCCAGCATAAAGGTAAGGCAATGGAAAGTGATTGCCCAAGCCACTGTGAACTGAAACTGCCATGTTTTGCACAGTGCAGGTGTCAGAAACCCATTGAGTTTACATTGCAGCACCCTGAAGCAGCACAGGACTCTGACTTCCAGCTCCGAAGCTCTCATGAGCAGAACCGGCTTCTCCATAAACTGCTGAAAGCTGCCCATCCACCACAAATGATGATCTGGAAACCTGGATCCCAGCTGCTGGGTGACCTCCTGGGATGTCAGTGCCTCATATGTGCAACTGCATGGGGTGTCTAGTTCTCTCCTGGGATTCTCTCACATCATTCTGCTCATCATGTTATTTCTCAGCTTTTCACTTGGACAACAAATACCTGTAACATACAGCTTTGTCTTCATTACTCCTGGGATGTGGGTGAGAAAAAACAGGGATTTGCTTTGGATAGTCTTAATCTCTGTCCAGTTCTTGATTTCAGAGTAAGGATGATGGGCCAAAGGATCCCACAGCCATGAGTCAGCCTGGCAGAGCTCTGTCTCTCTCAGGTACATCTCAAACTGTTGTTGTAGAGAGAGCTCTTTTGTGCTAGGGAAGAGAAATTACCAATCTGAGTTTCTTGCCACTTTAAAGTAGTCTAGGCCAAGGTTGTCTCAAAAAAAAAAAAAAAAGCTGTCTCAAGGATACAGCTCCAGGCTTCAAACCTGATTCAATAGCTTGCTGTCTTTCTGTAAAGCGCTTTTGGTGCTTTGCTGGAACAATGTGGTGTATGAAATTAAGTAGGACTCTGGCAAATATATATTAAGCCGCAGCTGAAATACACTGCTCCCAAGGCTTTCTTAAAATGAAGCAAGGTAGTCCTAGATTTCAAACTCATTCTATTTATACTGTTACCTTCACGGTCTTTATTCTCCTCACTCATTGCGCTTTTAAATCACATTTTGAAACACCAGCATATGTATATGCAGACACACAGGCAGAGCCCTCGGGAAGGCTGTTAGATTGCAGCACTCCCTATGGTTTCGTGATATGAATGTGTTGCTCTATGTGCTGCTGCCCACGGGCTGCTGCAGGAGCCTCGCAGGGCAGGGATGCAGCCCGGCCAAGAAGTCATAACGAAAAAGGGGAAATTGCAAAAACAGCGAAAGCTTGACCACAGCTGCTCCTCTGCGCCTCTGACAGCCACAGCCTGGGCAGGTCTGCGCACCCCAGCCCACAGCACTGCAGCTGCAGCTGACCAAAACCTTGCCTTCACTGGGAGGCCAGTGGTCCCCATTTCAGCTCCATGGCTGATGGCAATCCTTTCACTGCTTAAAAAAACCCCAATGCACTGAAAGCAGGCCCTGCCCCGCTGCACGCCCGCCCTGCTGTGAACCCCCACAGCCAGAGCCGCTCTCCTTTGTGGGAGCTGGGAAGCACCTTTTGAAAAGCGAAACCCACCAGGCCAAGCACCTCGACCGGGCTTAGAAGCAAAAGGAAGACGAGACCTTTCGTCTGCTCTGCTATTCCGAGCCCAGGGAAAGGCACCTGTAGCATGTGTCTGTTTTCTTCCCCATCCCTTAACTTTCTCTCTTCAAAATGCTTAAATATAAACTCCTTCACTCTGTAAGGGATGGCGCAGAGATAAGCTTAGGCACAGCTCACAGCTGCAAGACACGGGACAGACTCCTATTTGGTTATGCCCTTATCAACTATGAGAGCAACACAAACATCCCCCAAACTACAAGCGTTTGCTGGCTGCTGGCTGAATAAATGCATATGTGCAAGGGAATGACCAAGCCCCACTGATTACAGAGCTCTTTTCCTTCAGAGAGCAGAAAGGATGGAATGTGGGGGCTGCACAAAGCCCTACAGCAGCCACAGCAACTGGAAGGAGGGGAGAGGAAGGCAGGAAGGAGAGGCGGCTCTGCAGCCTGCCCACCCACTCAGCACTGAACCAGTTGGCAAATATGGCTTTAAACCCCACAAACAGCTTTGCCATCCAAAAATCCAGGTCAGGCATATGGGTAGAGGCAGCAGTTCTTGGAAGATGGAGGTCTGAGAGCGAGCCCGGGGCTGGAGAAGGATGAGCGTGGCTGGGAGCTGGGGAACTGTCCAGCAGGAGATGGAGGAGAAATTATCCGGGGATGGAGGAAGATAAACTGCTCTGGCAGACAGAGAGGCTCCCTGCTTCCAGCAGCTTAACGTAAAAGCTTTGCAGGGCCCAAAAGGACCCCCCCAGAAGCCATTCCCATCAATGTCCCAGGTTCGGCAGGTCTCTGGAATGTGTTTCTCACCCACATTCAAAAGAGTTTGGCTTGTTTAGTCTAGCAAAACTAAGGAGGAGAGGGCATAACTTTGTTGTCTGTAAATACACCAGAGGCATGAACACTGGGGTGGGAGAAGAGCTATCCAAGCTAAAAGATCCTGTTGGCATGAGAACAAATGGGGGATCGGTTGCTGTATGAAAATGTTTGGGATAAAAATTAGGAGGAGGCTTCTAACTGGCATGAAGTTTGGCAACACATCCCTGCAAGGAACAGGGACTCCAAGGGTCGGCACTGGTTTGAGGATGAAGCTTGAGTCATTTTTGGAAAAGATTATAAGATGTTGGATGAGGAGGGGACTGGGAAGCCCTTTATAGCTGGAATAATGGCAGAGGAAATGGCAGGGAAAATGGAAAAGCAAGAACTGGAACTGAGCTCTGTGGAGGAGGTTTTCACGGAGAGAAGAGGAGAAAGTGTTTCCAGACGGGGAATGGATAAGGGTCACTGGAGAGAGAAAAAGAGGCCAAGAGCTTTTTGAAGCATAGGTGAAACATCTCTCACCTTGTCAACAACGGCTGTGCAATTCTCCCTCTGGTGAGGTGGCCTATCTTGAACCATGCCCCACCTCCCCAGAAGGCAGTGTTGGGTTGTAGGCAGAAAAAAAAAAAAAAAAGTCACTGCATCCAAAGCATTTCTGTCTTCCCATTACTGCTGTTTGAAACATCTAGGAGATGTCCCAAGAGATGTTCCTCCCAGATGACTCCAGAGGATTTCCATCATCTCTGAGACAAAGCAGGAAGATTAGGGAAAATCGCAGTCTGCAAAATAATTTCTGACAGCTTTCAACTGGAACTTCCCCCTTTGTATCCATCTAGTTACAAGCATAAAAACTTCTACAGAGAAGAAACCCACAGGTCAGGGAGAGCCCTCTGCATGTGGCAGAAGGGAGCCTCTCCAGTGGGTGACGGATGTGGGCACACACCCCTCTGTATGCAGCCTTATCATCGCATCTGAGCCAAAGACTTAGGATGGAAAATAAACACTTCTTGTTCAGGAAACGCACTGTATTCAGGAGAAGGGTCCCAGAAGGCAACATCTCTTCTTTGGCCAAACAGCACCATCTCCTCTACTGCTAAGAGAAAGTCCTCTGATGGAAAGATTTTTGAGGGGAAACCACAACATTTTGGAAACTGCAACCTTCCTAGGAAGAAAAACAGCTCCAAAGCACTACCCCAGACCAAATCCCCCACCTGGTAGGTATAAGGCACTTTGACGTATTTTTCCACAATTGCATTCTTTAAAACACAGATCCAAGGCCAGGATGCGCTGGGGATGGGAGACTGTGCAGCCAAACAGCCTGGCTGTTATTTCTGAGGAAAGAGTGGCGTGCTCAGAGGTATTAATCTTTGAGTGGGAGGGGAAGTGAGAGCTGGGAAATCTATGCTTGTATCTATATCTGCGTTTCCACATATGCATATATAAAAATATATATACTCACACACAGAAAACAAAATAAAACAGAACAGTCCATTGCACATGGTCCTCCCCCAGGGAGAGGGTAAGAGAACAAACAAGCAGCAGATGTTTACCATGCTACCATGCCTGCCACTAGAAAATGATCAGATCCCATGGTGACGAGGTGGTGTGAGAAACTCACCAAAGCAGGAGGCAACAGGAGACCTCCCAAGGCAGAAGATCACTGAAGCAGAGAGGTTCCCAAGGTGCAGGCAGACCAGCCACTCTCTGCCGTTGGTAACGCCCCGAGGTGGGAAGTGTCTGTGGATCTCCTAGTACCAAGGTGGACTCTAAGGAACGGTCCTGAGCTCCTCCATGGGAGAAGGGATGGGCCAGGAGGAGGGCTTCAGGGTGGCTTTTTCACAGACAGCTGAGGCAAAGCCTGGAGCCAACCCACAGCCATGCAGACTTTGAGTACCATGCCAATACCAATGCAAGGAGGTGTGACCTCCCACCCTGTCTGCAAAGAGCAGAAGTGAGAGAAAGAGAGACATCTTCTATCCAGAATAAGCAAAGATAATCAATGGACCTGTTTCTCAGATGTATTTTTTCCTACCTTCCAAAAGAGCATAAAGGGCTTTGAAGTGAACAAGAATGTGGGCGCTCTCTCCATGGCTTCCCCTTTTGTGTTGTTTTGTTTCCTTGTCCATCCCAGGGCAGTGGTGCTGAATGCTGATAAGGCCAAACTTGGACAAGCCTCAGTCAGACAGTTGGTGCAATTTGACTTCAAATGATACTTAATGATTTGTTTTGAATATTGGTTTAGGGTGAGTTGGGGTATTTGTTGTTGTTGTTGATTTTGTTGTTGTTGCTTCTCCCCCTCCTCCTTTTCCAACCAATTAGGTTAGATTTATTTTGGCAGAGGACATGATTAGTGGGGCTGGGCTCCAGATGGTTGGGCGCTGAGCCACTCGCCAGGAATAACACTGGATGAGCAGTGCTCTTGTATGCAACGCTGGGCAGCAAAAGGGCCAGGTCACCAAATCAGAGCATCCCATAGCTGGCTTGAGAAGGCTCTGTGGAGATCTTACCTGAACCCTTTGGAGAAGGCACTGTCTTGTCTCATCTTTGGAAATCTCCTGGCATAGACCTTTTACTGCTACCAGCCAATCACTTGCAGAGCATCTCTCATCCAGCTGATCCTTCTTCTCTGAATTAGCCCAGCCAAACCCCAACATGGTGTGGGACAGAGCTGCTCTATGTCCCACCTGAACAGCCACAGCCAGCCCTGCTGTGTTGGCACTGTGTTGGCCAGTCCCCTGGATATTGCTCAAAATCCTAATGGGGCTCTGTGGGAAGGGGACAGTAGTGTTTTGAGGAAAGACAACCTCCATGAGAAAGCAGATCCTACAAAGGAATCTGGGAAAATTTTCAAAGCTTTACCAAATCTGAGACTTTTCTGTGCTTTCCTAACAAATAATGCTTTTATCAAAGCAATGCCCAACTCCCTCTTGCTGTGAAACCTTATCATTTGCCTTCTGAAACTCACTTTTAGGATCTTCAGTAAGAGAAGAAATGAAAGCACAAAGTCCATTATTACTGTTGTCTCAGTATTTAAGAAACACTTAGTGATTTGCAAACTAAATAGTTATTCAACATTTTACATTAGCTTAGGTAGGCAAGCATTTGTTTGGACTGTCTTATGCTTTGGGACAAAGCTGATTATTGATATGTTTAGTAAGTAACAAATAGAAAGGTATATTCTATTCTATATTCTAAATGTAAACAATAGGTTTACTATGGATTTAATGTGAAAATTGTATTACGAATTACGAAGTGTTAAAATGTCTTTGAGCTGAGCATTTCATGTCTTTGAACTTAGCTCTTTCTTCTCACCTCCCAGTGCCAGGAGCTGCCCAGTTCTCCTCCGGTGCACAGAGGGGATGTGTGCACAGGGGGTTGCTCGGGGAGTCTCAGTCACTCGCAGCAGCACACGACAGCAGACACACCTGGTCGTGGCATCCGCATATGGAGAAATAAACCCCACTTCAGTCCATGTCCATAGTCCAGCTCTGCAAGCTCACACCTCTGTGTCGGAGGGTTCGCAGGTGCAATCGCAGGTGCAAACCCAAGATCTCTGTCCCTTTCCTGAGCACTGCCCCAGAAGTCCTCCCGAGAGGTGCATGCCTTGTCCATTGAGCAATCTCAGACTCTGCTCCCTGGACCGTTCACATCATAAATCCTCACACCCAAGCAGGGTGCTGGCTCTACTCACGTCTGAGAACTCTGCAGTTTTTGCAGAGCTTGAACCTGTTTGAGGCTATCATGTTAGCTAAGCTCTTTTTCATGGAGGGGCAGGCATACCAGAGCATGCTACAGCTTCATCTACAGGTGGACAACCCATGGCCAGCCCTTCCTAAGCAGAGGATGCCTCTCATGTGGCTCAGCTGCAATTTTAGGGTGCAGCTAAGCTAATTCCAGCCACATGGAGGAGAAGCCTGGTGCACAGAGAGCTGTTCCCAAGTGCGCTTTTGCTCATAACAAGGATACATCCCCCATGGCGTTCTCTATTCAGTCTTGGAGCCGTCTGGCTAGCTTTTCTTTTTTGACAAGTATCAGGGAGGAGTAATTTCAGAAGAGATCCATCATAGCAAACACTGGACAAAGCTGCTTTGGTCCATTTCACACTTCTGCCATGCACAAGGCAGCTGTTTAGTAGTGTTGCACGGGTGTCTTTAATCAAGTGAATGGAGCCGGTCTCATTGCCGCATGCAGGTGGCTGGACCCTAATCAAATTGCTAGTACAAATACCGCAAATGCCAATACAACCAGTAGAATATGTCCCATGTTGCCTGGAGCCCAGGTGTAGCTGTGCCCCTCCAGGGATGTCTCACACTGCACAAAAATAAGGTTGTCTTCCAGGTGCTCTGTTGTCTTCAGCTGGAGATTTTCTGGAAGTACGCTGTAGAAACAAACTTAGGCCGAAAACAAGCACTGAGAAAATGTGCTCTTTTCCAAAACAGACACAAACCTTCCATCAGTGGGAAAAAGCTGTAAATCCCATGGCCATGGTGGGTATCACATGCAAAGAGATGGAGTAGACATTCATAACTGAAGAGACTTGTTCTGGTCTGGATTAAAGACATGTAAATTGGAGATGGAGCGAGCCCTCCCCATACAGCACTGACCAGAACCCACAGTGCACACAGCCATCATGTTCAGATACAGCTCTGTTCATTGGAAATCCATATGTACAGTCACGTATGTTTTGCAAAATGCCTGAGAGAATCATGACAGAATCTAAAGAAGTCAGAGATGGAAGTGATCTATTAGGTCCATTTGCAATCTCTCATGAGCCAGGCAGAATCTTCCCCAGGGCTATATTCATTGCTTTGCCTGGTCTTGTTTTTAATCACTCAAGCAAAGGGACTAGAACAGCCAGGCAAAGTTATGTCATACTGCTGCAGAAGCAGCACTGGGGAATCTTGTATCTCTATTCAGAACTGAGCCCCACACTTGTACAATGTATATTTAGGAGTGTTTGATGTGGTTAAACAAATCCTATGCAGAAATGCATTTAATTTCTGTAAGTAATCATCTTCCAAGAATTTTTAAGACCTTGCAATAAACATAGCCAAAGCTATCATTCAACAAATTGAAATCACACTTCTATTAATGGGGTTGCTATACTCAGATTAAAGTTAACCCTCATGACTTTATCTTGCAATCCAACAAAGTGAGTGGGTCAACAGAAGTTATGTTCAGAGAGCTGAATGAGCATTTCTTCTCCAACACCTCCTCCACCACTTCCTTGATTTAAGCCACTTCCTCCAGGGACCCCTCACCTGGGTGGAGGGCACTTGCTTATATATCCCTGTTGATGATATCCCTACACTGCGAGTCTTTGCTGGATTCCATATGTTGAATGAATTCAGCATTGTTTTCTGAGGTCTATTTATGTGTTTGTCTTTTTGTGGCAGTGACTGCTTTCAGGAGGGTGATGTTCCACCTCATGCAAACAAAGAGCAGTCAATGGCTCAGAAAAAATGCGGTTGTGGAAGTTGTTTTTTTACCGTCCAGGGTCCTGGTTTACTTCCCTTGAAAGCATAATGCTAGAAGGTCCCCTCCCAGCAGCCCAAAAAGATCGCAGCACAGATAAGTTGCAATGTGCATGCCATGCTCTAGTAGCTGGGCTCACACACAAGGTATAAGGAATAAGTTCTTACTGCCAGACGCGGGGCTCTGTTGCATCTCACCAACAGACATGTTTTGTTTCTTTAAAGTAACCCTGGGGGGTTTCTGGGATCAACAGAGCTAAATAAAACAATGAGCAAAACCACTGTGGTCTAGCAAAGGGCAAGATTTTTCAAAGGCTCAGTTCCTCTTGGTGGTACGGCTCCTGTACGGAGTGATGAAAGAGTTTTAAGCCATCAGAAAAAACAGGCAGTGACCTGCAGTAAGATACATGGCCTGGTGAGATACACAGCGTCTTGCTAATGACCTCCATAGCTGGGTCAGCAGATATCACTGCAGGGGGACACCATCATCTGCCAGGAAGCAGGCAGAGCTCCTCTGTCTTGGCATGCCTCCATCCTCACTGCAGCCCTGGGCACACCAGCTCCATAGAGTCCTGGAGAGGTCAATTTAAATTTTTGGAAATAACACCCAGAAATAGGGATTCTTCAGAAACTTTTCAAGAGTTGAGTTTCACCAGAAATCTGGTCTTTCCCATGAGCTGCAGATCCTAAAGCTAAAAGCTTCTGACATTGTTTGGCTGCAATTGTTCACCCTTTTATTACCAGAATTAAATAAAGACATCAATGAAAACAGAGTGAAATTATATGGACTTCTGAAATTTGCAAAAAATTTTGAAATTTTGCTTGATCAAATATTTGAGCTAGGAATTCAAGGACAGTTGTAAATTTTACCCAAACAAGCTCATCCTTTTATTCAGGCAAAGCTGGCAGTTTTCTGCCCTTAGCACATGGTGCTGCCTAATGAGGCTACAGACTGGGCCAGCCCAGAGCCAGCCATATGCCTGGTCCAGGAACCATCTTCTGGCATGGAGAAAAATGGCTGAGGATTGATGGGTTGGGAGCGTGGTGCCAGACACATCCTGCTGCTCCAGCTCCTCTCGGATCTATCTGGATCCCCTTTTTCCCTGCCCAGTTGGCAGATTTTGCGGGCTGCAGCTAAGCAAGTTAGGGCACAGGGCAGAGCTTGCTCCTCCGTGCAATACAGGAGCAGAGTGAAATTTGGTTCCCAGGAGACTTTGGGTTTTAGGCCCATGTGTCCCACATAAGAGGACAGCTTCCAAGTGGTCCAGAGCCTTGTCCAAGTCTTGTAACAGTGGAGTGTTGGAGGTCTGAAAGCCACCCTATGGGGTGTAGCCATGTCCAAGGTCCTGAGGTCCCCCCAGGTGCCGGGCCGGGACTCAGCGTTGCTGTCATGTGCACTGTAGGTATTTCTCCCCCAGTAGCATATCCCTGCAACACAAATCTCAGTTCAGCACAGCGCGTATTGCTAAATCTACACGCCTTGTAATCCTCACCCTCTCTGGAAGCAGAGAAAAACCGATGCACGGCAGAGATATGCCACACACAGCCCTCCCCACCAACAACGACCATCTCTGCTGGTGTGGCCGGGGTGCACCTCAGCGCCTAACAGCAACCCCTCCAAAAAAAAAATAAAGAACTTCCAGACTTTGGGCCTCAGATGAGGAGGGTTGGAAATGGCCCCGTTGCTTCACGCGGCACATTAGCAGCCGAGTTCGCTTCACAAACACAAGGTGCGCTGTCAGAATAGCTCGGGGCAAAGTTTGTACTTTGCTTGAATTCTAACTTTTGTTTACCAAGGTAATAAACCGGTCTTCTCTTCCAGGTGTAAATGCTATTATGAAAAGGCATATTTGTGTTTCATCTCACCTCAGATGTACAGTATGTGCTCACATCCTACACTGTGTGTACAGCCCACATTGCTCCAGAGCCAGGAGAAGAAAGGAAAAGGGGTAAAAATAAATATCCACGCTCTGTCCTCAAAAATACGGTGTTCTGGAGAATCTGGGAGTTTAACTGGATGTCTTTCCCTTCACACCCTGTGTGTAGCCCTTGCTCTACACTCTGAAGACGAGCTCAGACCTTTCCCACATACCTGAGGTCTTCCCCACTAGTGCAGCTGGGCAGACCCCCACACGGGGAGCTGGTGGAGACAACCCACCCATTGGCTCTGTGCCAACAAGCTGATGTCCAAACAGTGGAATTTAGTTTCCATCAAAGTAGTTGGGTTCCCAGTTTGGCTCCTTTCCCCTAAAACTGCCTGCATCTCAATCATGCCACGTGCAGGCAGATGTGTTGTGTTTGGTGTAATCTCACTGAAACCGATGGGAGAGGAGAAGGAGGTGAAAAGGAAAAAAAAAAAAAAAGAAAGAAAAAAACCTGGCATTGTTTTTCTTGCACTTCACCTCGTGTTCCTGGTGTCGTGCCCACTTGGCAAGATTTAGAGATAGCAGACAAGCTCTGGATAAAAATGACCTAAATGTTTCCTCATCCCTTCAAACCTGTTTGGTGGCCTTCTGTCTCCAACCCACTAGTAGTTTGGCCTGGCCACTGAGGGCTGCCACCTGAGCGCTCCTGAAAACCAACACCACGAGACCTGCAGCTACTGAAGTGACCAGAGCCCCGCTCCAGAGCATGGCTCCCCCAGCACAGCATGGCACGGGCCAGAGCACCGCCTGCTGAACCAGCACACCCGCTCCCGGCGTCACCTCGCTCCTCTCCCCCTAAGGCACTGACCTTGCCTGCTCCCACCGAGCTTGTAAAATTTCATGAGATGACATCTTGAAAAGCTAAGTGTGAAACGCCGAGTTTGGATGGAGCCTTCACAGAAGCTGACCAGCTGCAGGTCGGCAGTAATTTCCTCCCTTGCCTGTTGTAGCCCTTTATGAGCAGATTTAAGAGGGCAATAACTGCACAATATTTTTTTTTTTTTTACACAAACTATTTATTCTATTAAAAGCCTGTGCCCATAAATCCATCTGTACAACAGAAGAGCTGTTGCAGAGAGGCAAAGAAAGGGGCTGAAGAAGACCATGGTCTAAGTGGTGTCTGGTGATGGCTCAGCGTGCCCAGCACGGGCACCTTCTCAGGACGCATTTGCTCCTGAAATCAGAAACCCACGGAGAGAGCCGGGCTGCCAGGGCCATGCAGGTCTGAGCCTGCCCTGGCCCAGACGCCTTCCCCACCCCACTGTTTATGCCGAAGCTCTCACTCCAGCGCAGGCTGAATCTGTGCCCCTGGCTCCTGCACCCAGCGGGACCCCGGCACGCTCTGCTCCCTGGCAGGTTGGGCAGTGGCAGGACCTGGCACCCCTTGGAGCTGCCCACCCCTCCCTGGACCTTGCACGGTCCTTCCCGCTCCAGCACTGGACCCAAGCAACCAGGAGGCAAAGAGCCGCAGTGCAGATGGAGAGGATGGTGGTCCCCGGCTGCACGTGTTCTTGCCTCCTCTTCACTGCTGGAGCCCACAGAAGTTGTTTTAGGGCTGTTTATTTTTAATGTCCACAAAATGCATTCAAGGTTCTTAGCAGCTTTTGCACTTTCTAATTTATTTCTCAACTTCCACTCTTCCTTTACACTTCCACAGCAGGGCTAGAAGGGACATTGCCCACAGGAAAGCAATTCCCCTTGCCCATCAAACTCAGTCATTCCCAGCAGCTCTGCTATCCCTTCCCACCACGTTTCCACTCAGCCATGAGCTGAGCAAGAACACCTTTAGCAGCAGTGACTTCCAGCAGGGTCCTTGCAGCAGCGGGGTGAAGGGGACAAATCTGGAACATCATTAACTAGGAGTGGGAAGCTCCTTTCTACCAAGGAAAGGAAACTGGCACTTCCCAGGGAGCTGGCCCGTGCTCACCTCCTCATCAGAGAGTGATTACAAACAAGCTACTGGCAAAGGTGGTGGAGAATGTGAACGGTGCAGGTTTCCCCACATAGTTAATTCCTGCCATGGTTCCTTCTTGGATTCACCCACCCCCTTGAGCTGGGTGGAGCAGAGGAGACCATGTCTGGGTCCACCCATGCGCTTCCAAAGAAGGAGCGACATGTCACCCCAGTTTGCAAACAGGTGTGTTCAGTGGCCAGATCAAGGCGCATTAGGAGACCTAGAACTTGTTTGACATGGGCTATTATTTCATGGCATCTTGAGTATATTCCACATGTCCTTTAAGTGCTCCAGCAAAGTAATGGCCTGGGCCAGCCTTTCCAATCATGTTCTTCTAACACGTCAGTTTGGTTCTTCCAGAAAAGGGAGGGGGGGTGGCATTTTGCCAGCGTTATGTAAGAAGCAGAGTGATTGCATAAGTTCAGTTGGTTGCAAAGGTATAAAATAAGCTTTATTGGTAGTTACTAGAGCTGGAAATTTTTCCAGAGGCATCTGTGTGTATTTTACAATGAACTTGTCCTTTTCTAGATTTAGGGTCTTCTGGTATCCTCTTTCTTCTGGATATTTTTGCTGTCAGAAACCTTTGTGCAATGGGAAATGTTTGCTTTTGTGCAGGAAACAGTAGAAGGAGGTTGTATGTCACTTCATTGGAGATGCCTAATGTGCTTGAGTTACTCTACAGACCTGCAATCTGCATACAGAGGCTGGTGCTTGTTTTAAATCAGTCTCCAGATGCAAGCTTAGGATATTTGGTGGACTTATCCATTCCACCTGAGAGTAACAGGAAAACCACGTGACTGCAACTAAGCAGAACTGCCCTACTTGAGATCTTTCTATACAATCATAGGGCAAACAACTTCTGCTGAAAACACTTGTTACTTGACATAATTTCACAAGTAGGAAAGTGTCATTTCATTCCACATGTCTTGGTGGGATGGGATCTTGTGTCTTTCAGGGAAGGGGAAAAATGCTACAGCATCTAAAAGTGGTCAGAATGTGACTCACTGTAACTCCAGCAACACAAAGAGAAACGACAAACTTAGCTTTGTTCCTCTGAATATCTCCTGCATGTATAGCATTAAGCATATGGAAAAGACTTTGCAAGACCAAAGCCTGATCAGTAGCTAATGCATTCCCAGGTTCAATAACAAGTACACTTTGTACATCAGAGGAATGGCAGGCTGCCCAGAGCTTTTGGGCAGATGCTGTTTCTAAAGAAATTAAATGCGTGAATAGATAATAACCAAAGAAATCCCTGCTGGAATAGAGAATGGACAACCTCCTTCTGATAAAATCAAGTTCTTGCTCAATCATTCCTCACTTGAACACGAAGACCAAATTGAGTCAGTCCTGAAGGTCCTGGAGTCTTCAAATAAGCAGTTGGGTTTCTTTCCTCTTCGTCACGCTGTATATTATCCTAGGAACTGTCAAAACATAGCAAGGATGACTCCTCTGTCCCTTCCTAAAAGCGGGACATTGCGGGAGGTCAGCTGGCTCTGCTAAGCTGAAGAAGGTGTCACACAGTTCCTTCTCAACTGCTTCCCTCCAGCCTGCTAAGGGCAGGAGGGAAGGAGGAGAGGAAAGTGTGGCTAGCCCATGTCCTTGCCATGCAAAGCAGGAGGAACCGAGCAGTAACCCAGCAAGGAAGACCTGCAGAACAGCAAGCGGGAACAGGGTGAAAAGATGAACATGAGACTGGCAAGGACTGGGTGAGCTCTGACGTGGGAAGGAATGAGGTGAGGGTCAGGGTCAGAGGGATGAAAGAGGGTAACCTCAAACCACATTTCAAGTATTTCAAGGGTATTTCAAGCAGCTTCCAGTCATGATGCAAGGTGAATTCCTCACCTGGCTTCCCCCACTGCAGAATCTTCTCTCCATGATGCTGGCAGACTCTGTCATCGCTGCATGCCTACCTCTGATTGAAATGGCTTTTGCTGGTCTCACTGGGAACCCTGCAGGAGCCAGGCAAATACTTGTCCATGCTGAATAGGTTTACTGGCAGGGAGAGTTTATACCTACAGCAAAGCTCATAGAATGCGTGGATAAAGTGCACATGGTGGGGCAAAATATAGCACCTGAGTGGTGGGATGCTGCTGTTGATGTTGGTGTGGCCACTGTCACCTACTGGTACAGGGAGGTGGACAGAGGCAACTCTTTTGTGCCCTGGGAACCAGGTTGCTGGGAACTGCAAAGATGTTCACCAAACCTTTTCCAAAGGGCAAACTCCAGGTCTTGCTTCTCTTTTCCCTGTTGTTACCCATGGCCCATGGCGGTGGTACAGCCTCACATATCTCTTCCAAGGCCATGGGACCTGGATGCAAAGGACAATGACTGTTCTGCTCAGGGCCTGGCTCTGGAAAGCAGCAGACAGAGCTTAAGATACAGACCAGGAGCAGGACCCTCGTGCATAGCTGTAGCTGAAAGTCAGGTGGAGATGCCCTGAGCAACAACTGGGACACTTTTGGATCTCAGACAAGTGAATCAGTTGCCTTCCAAGCCTACAGGCTCATCCTTTGCCTCCTGATGAGGATAGCCAGACGACTAGATGTAGTATGATTGCCAAGGCAAAACCCTGCTGTAGATGACAGTAGGAGGCCAAGGATATTTTCCACACAGGCTTGGTGCCCCATCCTGGGCTGTGCACTATGAATGACTGGGATGTGGTTCTTGACCATCAGGACCACTGTGGTGCTTCTGAAATGCCTCATAGTGAGAGGGAAGTTTGATGCAACCAGTCATCCAGGATAGCTGCAATATCTAGTGTTCCTGGATCTCACTCAGCCTCTGAAATACATCTATGGTCTATGTGACAAGTGGTTTATTTTCAACACCTAGAGCACAGAAGGCAAGGGAGATGATGGGCTGTCATCTAGGGCATTTCATGCTTGTTTAATGCCAACTATGTTACAATATCATTTTGATGTCACCGTTTCCTCCTGCTGAAGTAAAAAAAAAAATCCATTGCTAGACAACATTTCTCAGCAGGGACATTTCTGAGTTTGTTTTCCATTACACCTGCATTTTATGACTTCATTCACTTCTTCAGATGAGAAGAAGTCAGAAACAAGAGGGGGGAAAATTAATACTTTTCTATATTTTTAAATCCTTTTAATTACAGAAGATCTGAACAATCCCTTAAAAAATACCTGACTTCAGAATGTCAACATGTAGTTGATGTCATAAAGTATTCATGGGGGCTGGGATTAAAGCTGACATTTTTTAGAGTGATTAAATCTGAGAACCTGATGAGTAGAGCTGAATTTTCATTATTTGAAATGAGCGGAAAGCTTCAGAACTTAAGAGTTTCTATTGAAGTATCCAGCCCATCTCTGTGGAGCCCAAACAAATGGCCTGGGGAAAGGAATAACAGATAGTACCCAACAGTGGGTAGATGGTTCCTTTAGCCGCATCTCTAAAACCCAGTTACTCAAATGCAGCGCTTTCATCCTGATTTGTTCCACAAATCTGCCATGCCATGCTTTGCAAGCAGGCGATGAATCCTTCGTTCCTAGACGTCTCTCGGGTCACAGCTGCAGGTGCCAAAGCATTTGCCAGCTGTGGAGAGAGCAAGCAGTGCCTGGCAGGGCCAGCCAAACGATCGCCAGCTCCCTGCTCCGCTGCTGTAAGAGAGACAGACGGATTTCCAAACACGCTCTCTAGCTATTCATGCTGGATTTGCTACAGTACTGCACATGGGACTGGATGGAGGCTCCTACCCTGGAAGCATCTGACATGGAAGATGTGGTAAACTAGAGCCTGCACAGCTTTGGGAGATGCTGCCAGACACAGAGAAAGTCTGAGTCCTCTTGGAGGAAGTTTTTCCCTGCAAAATCTTGTCCCTGCTTGAGCACAACAATCCAATACCAGATCAAGGCTCCTCTCAGGAGACCTGTCCTCAGGAAGAATTTTGTTCCCAGAGGAAAGAGCTCTGCAGAGGATTACTCTGCAAAGTAACCTGTCATGAGGGTTTGTAAATGAGCTCTGCAAGGACCAAGCTCTCCTGGGCAACAATTCAGAGTACACAGGCTGAAAAAGGCCCAGGCTCCCTGCAGGGAGACAGACTCCCTGACCAGGGAGACAGGTCAGAGGTTAACTGTTGAACTGCTGAGCACATCTAACCCCCAAATTTACATGCAAGAAGGGATGGAGAAGGGGGGGATGTCCAGACTGGGTTCTCTTGCTCAGGATCTTCCTCGCTCAGTCAAGTTGCTCCAGTACAAGCTGTCGAGACAAGACTCAGACTTCCCAGGGCAAAGGGCAGTTGAGCTGGGCTGCCAGGACCCATGACATTGACACGAGAGAAACCTTCCAAACCTTCCTTCCCTTTTCCTCTTCCTCCTCCAGCCCTGGCAGGATCTCTTTGCAATGGCCATGTAACGACAGCACCCTGGCATTTGCCTAATAGGGCTCCTAGAGCTGGCATTTCTGGCCATGGGCCTCCTGAGTACACCCATCTTAACTGACCCACATCTTTCCACAAGCTGTTTCTGGGGCAGCAGCAGCATGTTTTGCTGGTGCTGCTTGCCATTGCCCCTGCCCTGCTAGGGCAGTTTTCCAGGCAGGGCAAACATTTCATCATCCTTCTCTTTTGTGTTCCTTTTTCTTTCTTATTTCCCTTTTTCCACCCCCGTCTTTTTTCCTTAAATATTGCTTAATTGCCACACGGGTGCAGGTGGTGGGGTGAGCTCACTGTGGTGAGTGTTGCATGCCAGCCTGGGGGCCATGCAGAGCCAGCCTCCTCCATGTTGCTGGAGACACGGGAGCTGTGAGGTCCACACCAAACCTCCCCACCCAGGGACACAATCCTCAGCTGCACGTCCCAGTGTTATGTCGGGTGGAGGGAGGTGGGCCATTTCCATCGGTATCCCCAATGATAAGACAGGGCTCATCGGAGAGCACAGAAAAGGGTCAGCCCCACCACGGAACTCATCTCCACTCTACTGAGCAAAACGAACACCTTTCAAAAAGGCTCATCTTCTCATGTTCCCCAGTGTGGGAAAAGCAAAACCTTGCGTTTCCACAGGGTTGGTCACCTGGGGGCAGAGGGGGCAGAAAGTGGGGAGGAACCACACTCAACTACAGGGGCAAGCTGTTGCCTTCCTGCACCTTCTCAGCTCTCTCCTCCCAAGCAGGAACATGCTGGTGGCAGAGCTCACCAAGAAATGGTGCTTTCTGCAGGAAAAGCATTTTTTGGTTTCGTTATTTTCTCTTTCTGCTCTTATTATTTTTTTTGGGGGGGGGCGGAATTGAGCTGGGGGATTTCACTAAAAATATATATTACAGGGTAAAAAATGTCCATTTTCTGTCTAATCGGAAGAATTTTCTTGATGCAGACAAATATCACTGCCCAGAGGGCTGAATTGCTTCTGCTTCCAGTTGCTGAGAACTACAGTTTGTTAGATGGGAGTTTGATGAAAACCTTAAGTGGTGGCAAAAATGGAAATTTTGCAGAGAGAGCTGCGGGAACCTTCAGAAAGGTCAGGCTTTGTTGCTGAAAAGGTGTTTTAAACCTTTCTTTGGACCAAATCTTTCAGCAGGATGGCTTTGCCAGAGAGGAAAGAAATGGCTTAGGAAAACAAGATGATGCCACTTGCTTAGGGACAAATACAATGAGGAGAGATGGGGTAAGGAATGA
The DNA here is from genome assembly GCA_025769975.1 of Gallinago jamesoni. Taxonomy (NCBI): domain Eukaryota; kingdom Metazoa; phylum Chordata; class Aves; order Charadriiformes; family Scolopacidae; genus Gallinago; species Gallinago jamesoni. Next base: position 11,992,506 of record JAOQGH010000051.1, on the reverse strand, counting down.
AGGTTGCCCTGTGCTAGCACATAGGCAGGAGGAGGGCCCTGGGACTGGTGGACAACAGCTTGACTGGAGTTTTGCTTGGGGACTTTTACTCTCCTAATTCTAGGTCTGGTACCAGTAACTTGCATTTCCCCCCCCAAAAAATATTGGTAGAGTAATTCAGAGTGCTACAAAGGTGATGCTATGCAAATTTCTGGTGGGAAATACAGCTGTCTCAAAACATTGATAGCCTGTGGTTTCATTTATGTGGTGGATGTTAATGCATCTAATGGCTCTGAGGAGAGCTGTCTGAAAAAAAAAAATGAATTTGGAGTTGCTTTGTTTCATGACTAGTTCTGAAAAGTCAGGAAGGAGGGAATTAGTTCAAATTGCAACTAGGTCTATTTATTTAAATTACAGCAAATGTGAAATGTGAGGAGAAAATGCCGTACTTTGATTTGAAGTAATTTACAAGTAAAATGGAGGGGAATTTCAAACTGAAATAAACATTGCAAATGTACTTTCTTGGAATTTTTTTTCTCAGGACAAACAATTTAGTACAACCAGCACTAATGCTCAAAACTGTTTGTCACCAAATTTGCATTTTTCACACACGGGAAGTTTCAGGTGAAAGAATTTCACCCATCCCCGGCTCTGAGCCTGGGAACTGAGGACAAGTCCCAGCCCTTTGCCATTGTGTGAACTAACTCAAGTGAACATTTGTGCCCAAGATCTCACTGCTGAGGATACATCTCCAGACCAGGCTTTGTATATTGTATTTGGGCAGCTCTATCCTTTAGCATTTTGACAACTTCCCCTGCCCCCCCCCAATGTGTTGTCACACAGAGAGCAATCAAGTGGCACATGGAGGTCCTCCAGCTCCTGACTGGATTTGTGTGGGTCACTCTCCTTCACATTTTCTGAAATGGCTCAAAAACATACCATTATGGTAGCCTGAATTTCCTATGCTCCAGAAGCTAGGCAAAGAAACTTTAATCAAACCAGGCATTTTTAAGTTCAACCCCCTATTTTTTCTCATCACTTTAATCATTGCCTGAGACCTGCAACCCAAACAATGAGGCAGTGTGCTGGGACCTCAGAACCATTCATTAATGTTTACGAGACACTGAGATAATAGGGGAAGAGAGCCATCGAAATAGCTCGTATGAATAAGTGATAGAAATAATACGTTCAGTCTCTGTGATTACTCATGCCCTCAGATCTGAGCAGGTGCACAAGTTTTTACAGGTTTGGGCCTTGGTTTGATCCAGAGATACCTTCAGGTCAGGCTGTTTGCTCCAGGAGCGGAGCACTCCCCGCATCCACTTGGCTGCTCTGGGCAGGAAGGGGGAAGCTGTCAGATACCAGAAATTTGGCACTATTACCCTGTCACTTCAGCCATGTAAGTGATCTAGAAGAAGGTCAATCGCCAAAATACTGTGTTGATAAATGCCACAGAAGTGTGGAGGTGAGGAGGTCCAGAAGGACAAACACTGTTTGGGTTTTACAGTGTGACTTGCCCTAGGAACGGAAAAATGCCTTTCCATTTTCCCGATCCCAGACATTCCTGGGAGCATAGGCCGTGGCTGCTTTATTTTTAAAATCAACAAGTTCCTCCAAAGAAAAAGCATTTCTCGATCTCGTGACTGCCATGGCAGAGAGATCTGTCTCCTCACAGCCGGGTCACGCGCTTCCTGCCAGCTGGACTCGCTGGCCGTCCCGACCACGCAGGAGGTCTCTGCTATCTGGCAGGTGGGGCTGGAAGGGACGGGGTTAAGACATTTCGAGATACCATCCGGAAGAGCGAGATAAACCAAGGTGAGCTGATTTGTCAATCCCTGCCGCTGCATTGCGCCCGCACCTCCGTCTCACCCTGTGCCAACAGCACCTTTGCAGCGTGATGGGCAACCCACCGCACCCCCTCCACAGCCAGACCTGGGCACGCCGCTCTCCGGGAACAGGGGGGATGCTCTGCAAGGTCGGGGGGGGAGATGCTACAGCCTCATCCAGCTTCCGTCATGCCCACACACCGCTGTGCACGGGGAAAGGCCAAGGTCACCGTTCCCAGCTGCTTTGGCATGGCATCCTCCAAGCAAACCCCTGGGTTTCGTACCAACCGGAGTCTCCCTATCAAAGCTGGGTGGCGGAAGGAAAGCAACTTCTCTCCCCTCACCCCGAAGCTGGATACAGTGTGAGGGAAACACCTGCACAATGCGTTTTACGTGGAAAAGTGGTTTGCTTCAGAAAAATGCGAAACTCATTCCGCTTCCATTTTCTGGCTGCGTGCTTGCTCTCCCTTATCTCTGCGCTGCATCGCGGCACGCTGTGCCTGAAGGCTGCCGCCCCGTCGCCGGGACACACCGCCTCACGGATGCAACCTTCCCTTGTTTTTCAGTCCGGTTTCGTACTGGCTACTTTGTACTGGTTGAAACATCTTTATCTCCTTTGCTGGATCAAGGTCTCCCTTCTGCGTGTTGCAGTTTAGCAGCCTGGCACCTTGAAATGGCAAGTTTCAAGCTGTCACCAGCTGTTCTGGGTCTCGGCGTGTTTCCTTCCAACCCCGTTGCTCTCCAGACTGGCTTAAACCCCACCTGCCTGCAAGAGGGTACACCCTTGCTTCCTGCTAAGGGTGGATTCAAGCTCTCTGATGGATAAGAATGGAGCCTGTGTCTCCCTGAATAAGCACCCAAATGGGGAAATTCGGCTTGACACATGGGGCTGGTAGAGGTGATGCTCTGAAAGCCCAAGGAGGCAGGAATAGCCTGGGGGTCCCACGCTGCCCTCAGGATGGGGGTGATTGGCATTAGTTGGGTCAGAAATGCCTTTGCTCTGGAACGGGAGGGGCACAGAGGTGAGGTTGGGTCCCCAGCCTGGACAACATAGAGGTGTCTGAGAGGGTAAGGCAGAGCAGGATGGACTACAAGCCCTAGCACCCCACTCCAGGTGAGGGGGGCATGCTGCAACCACCAGCAAACTGCAAATTAGGTCTGGCAGAGAGAGCCCAGCAAGATGTCCAAGTGCAGCTCCCAGGAAAGCTGATTTTGGGGAGGTGGGATCAAAGGGACCTTCCCTTCTGCTGCTAGGTGTTAAGGTGCAGGTGCCGCTCCCCACAGCAACATCTCTAATAGAGTAATGACCCTGTGTAGTAAAGCGGTATTCGCTACAGTAGCAACATTGTGCGTTTGTAGTGGCTTCCATCTGGAGGGTTTTGTGACATTAAGTAACCAGACTGTCCTCCCTAGATCGTAAATTCAGATATCCATCTTCTTCTGCAGGGTCAGCAAAGGGAAGAGATGGACAACTGTATTTCCCAGCCTCCCCTGACTTTCCCTTCTGTTTTAACCCTGGCCATAGAGGAGCAACGTGGGCACAGCCTGGCTCTGAGCCAGGGCACAGCCAGCGCTCTGACCTGCTCAGCACCAGCCCAACAGGACCAGCCACTGGGAACGAGCAGGGAACCCCAAACAGGAGTTGTGTCTGAACTTCTGCAAGGCTGGTGCTTGCATCTGAGATGATAGTCATCTGGATGGTCCATAAAGATACTTGTAGGGCACAACCAGCCTACCATGGATTGCTCCACCAGGTTGAGATGAAGGACCTCTTTGGTTTTCTACACCCGTTAGAAGACCGGTACAGCTAGCCGGCCCCAGTGAAGATGATCATGCTGGGGTACCCACCCAGGATCACACTGCAGCCCAGCAGCTGGTCCAGAGGAGAACTGAACCATACCTGCTCCCCTCTTCACAGCCACACGTCTCCCACCAGCTCTCAGACAGCAGAAGTTTTCAAGTCTCCAGACTGAAATCCTCGGTATTATCATTACTGTCACAGCATCTAGAGGGACCCAAACAAGACTAAGGGACTTGTTTTGCTGCATCCTATGCATCACACGCTTGGAGAGGGTTTCTCTGCCTATGAACGCACTCACTAATTTCCTGGTCTCACAAATTCTTATAGGCATTAACATAAAACCTCTAAGAAATTACATGGAAAGGAAGATGACCAGGCCCTGTGGAAGCTGTCTGTTCCTGTCCCTGAGTTTAATTAATCTGTCCATGGACTTAAGCTGTTCTGAAACACCCTGTGGAAGACAAAGGCAGGGCAGGGAGAACTCAGAAGCAGTTAATGACTCATGGAGAGTACTACTGAGCCATCACAGGGGCTCTGCTTGTAGTGGTCCCGTGGGCATGTGCTGCTCTCAGGGGCTGCCCTCACACATGGCTGGTGTCTCCCATGTCTTTGACTGTTTGCAGCCAATGAAAGAGTCTGAATGTCTCTTCTGAGACACTCTCCCATCAAGGCTGCAGTTCCCTTGTTTTGCATTTCTGCTCATTGCACAAACATATTTACTATTCCTGAGACCCCCATGCCCCTGAGTCACGGTGGCAGTGCTGACCCACCCAAAGCTGGATCTGCAGAGGGACTCAAAAGCCTGTGCACTGCCTCCATCAAACAGAGCTGAGCTCTGTAGTGACCTACTGTGAGCCACCACCTTGGTGGTGCCTGGCCAGCATCTACATGCTAGAAGCTTTCTCTATCCAGTTCTCTCAATGACAGAGCTAGACCTGATGGGTATAATAGACCTGCTCCCTCCTGAGGGAAAGCTCTGCACCATCATCTTCTTGCTTTACCCAGACAGACAGACCGACTGATGAACCATTGAGACACTGGGAACACTGGCTACTAACAAGGTTGGCCAATGCCTGAGATGTCTGGGGGCTGCAGGCATCTTAGCTGAGCTCTTCCTGCTCAAGAGAAGGCTAATTAATCAGCTCTGCTATTCTGGCATCACCCAAAAGTGAAAATACTTTCTGGCAGAGCAGCAGGCACAAAATTAGCTGCTGCATTAAACTGCCAAATCTCCTTTACTCCTTTATTAGTTGCATTTGGTGATGATGAGGAGCGAGGCATTAACCGGTCCCTGATGGATAAAGAAACTATTACTCTGCTTTCTCTTTGCAGCAGGGAGGAGGAAATAGGTTTTATTACTGAGATTTCCTTGAAGACATTCACTTGACTTTGTGGCATCAGAGACGGAAGAGAAATGAAGAACACAGAAATCTTGGCACAGCAGGAGAGATTGAGCGCGGATAATAAAAGAGAGAAGTACCAGGTCAATTGGGATCTGTAATATACTTAGGTGATTGAATCCTTGTGTTGAGTCAAAGCTCTGATGATCTGCTGGGCTCAACTAATTTCGGCATTACAGCCAGGATCTCTGTGCTGGCACTTAGGGCCTAAACTGGGAAACTTGCTGGGAACACACTCATGATGCATCAGAATGGAAAGCAAAAAGGAGAGGAGAGGAGAGGAGAGGAGAGGAGAGGAGAGGAGAGGAGAGATTATTAAGTCTTGTTGTTGTTGTTGTTGTTCTTTTTATTTTTTTTTTCAAAATTAGACCTAGAAGTTACCCATCTTAGTTTTAAGTCTAGATCCTGACTAACACGACATGACTGGAAGAGCCCATCTCTGGGTTCATGAATCATCTGATCCATGTCCTGAAATCTCAGAGGGTTGACTCCTGAGGAATCTGCGTCCTCCGCATACATCCATGAGTTACAGCATTGAATGGCAATCTCTTCAACGGCCACAGCTGTATCCAGCAAGGGTCATGAACCAAAGCCCCACATATTAACTGCAGGAGGTGGTGATAAGGGCATGGTGCAGGCTGCCAGGTTGGTGGCCAGGTTGCAGGACACTCAGGATGTTCAATTACCTCTGCTCCAAAAAAAAGGGCCAGGGATCAGTCAGTCAAGAATGGGAAGACATCTATTAAATCACTTTGGAATCAGATGCTGCTTTTCCTAAGGCATAATCCAAAATTCTTGAGGTTTCTACCCATTCTGAAGCAAGACAAAGACAGGCTGGACAAAAATGTCCAAGAGACCAAGCATACAGAAGCAGGAGGGCAAAGCTGGTATGGAGTTCACATAAGTGTGGTGGGGGACCAACGGTCTATAGACAAACATGGAGTGGAAATTAGAAGCACCCTAACCATGTGGAGAAAGATGTCCTGTAATAGGCAAACAGAGGCAAAAGGCCAACCTGGCGAATTTGTAGCTGCCAAAGAGGATGTGGTGACCCAGAGATGCAGGGACCAGGGTCCAAAGCCCACCAGGTCCTTCCTGTTCTTGGTCACTGAGGGACCGTCCTCACCTCGTGGGGTTATGGTATGTGGACCCCAAGCACCAGGAGGGCTGGGAAGAGGAAGCACGTGAAACCATATTGTCTCATCACTTCTGACACTGAGGGGACGTGACATGGGCTGGTGGCCAAGAAATACCCTCCTGGTCAGGGTGCATTTAAACCTCTCAGGAGGGAAAGCTCAGCCTCCTGCCTCAGGAGCTGGCTTGAATATCAGCACGGCATGGTGACATGAGCTTGCCTCACAGGGCAGGTCCACCAAAATCCTGGTGGTGGCCAGAGCTTTGCTTCAGGCAGGCCTTGCTGGCTGCTGCTCAGGGCACTGCTGCCCAGCTCTGCTGCACCTCCGATCCTCCTGCCTCCCTCCACCTCCCTCTCCACATCTGCAACGTGGAGCTAAAGCTAATTACAGCCCCTAGAGCAGAGCTGCGTGGCTTGGCTTTACTTGCGTTTCGAAAACGCTTGGAGATGAAAGGTGCTTGAGAGAGCAGAGTATTGTTATTACTAATAATTACAAAAATTAACCAAATATTTGTCTAGCAGCATCCATCCCTGCTGCTGTTTCTTGCGTATGATACACACACGCTCTGACTGCCAAACCAAAGCCCCAGAATCACTACATCAGCCCTACAGTATCGAGAAGGGGGGCAAAAAGTGCCTTGGGTCTAAAAAAGGTTGTCTGTTCCAGCAATTAATTTAATTGGCCTAAATATAACCCAGGTATAGTGCAGATCCAAATTGCTGGCTGACAACAAACCCAAATAGGGCCCACAGGCTGCAAGGCAGCAGGTTAAACGCTGCCTCTGAAGCTGCCGGGCTGATCCTGGCACCCGAGTATTTTTTTCTGCTAGTATTCGCCACCGCTTGCTGGTGTGGAGTCGGGCTCTTGTAAAATGTTTATCAATGCCTGGGCATCTTCCAAACCCTGAAAGGGTGCACGCGGAGAGAAGTGTCCCCTTGCAGTCAGCAGGGACTGGATTTCATCACTTGTTTTAATTCCCGTCTTTATAATTTTATTGCTTTTTCCCCCCCCTGTTTTCTAATAAGCTCTTCTAACACCTAATAAAATCAGTCCTTTTCCCTTCTACTTACCTCCCCCTGCTGCCATCGCGATTACCTAGACAAGAAAAATACAGCGCGCGGGGTCCTGCAGGCTGAGGTTTTAGTGACTGATTTCAACCAACGTGAGCAGAATTGGCAATAAACTTCAATGTCATGGTATTTTGATTCCCCCTTCTTCCGTATTGCGTGAAATATCTGAAGGGGACAAACGCCAAGGAGCGAGAGGAATTCTTTGGGGTCGTATAGCCAAAAATGAAACTAAGACAGGAGCCATTTCCAGAGAGGGAGATGCAGTCAGCTATGCAATGGTTATCTGAAATAGATGGCATCTCTCACTGACGTGATCTCTATTATCCTCCTATCTCAGCATCTTGCAGTCTTTAATGGATTCTTCCCTCCAGCATCTTCGCAAGGCTGTGCCACTCTCCTATATGGGTTTTACCAACGGGGACCAGAAGCACCAACAGGCCAAGACCCAGCTCCCCTAACCTATGTAGGCACCCACGTCCCACCAGTCACAGTCTAAAAAATCCATCTGTAATCTGGGCACTGTGCTATTTAACCGTGAATTTATTTCTGAAGGTAGATAAAATGCTCCATGACCACAGAGAGGCAAACAAATCTCGTAAAACCCAAGTTTGTTATTTCCTGCCCTGCTTTCAAAACAAAACACAATAATTTTAGCAGACAATTAAACTCCCTGATTTCCAAGGGAGGCAGGCACACAAATACTTTTGAGGATCTGAGCCCACATGATTATGTAAGGAATTAGCAGGAGGGAATTAACCCAGTCGCTGGAGCATCCTTGTGGAGAGGAGCCTATCCACACTCGGGGCTGCCGTGCGGGAACGTGCTGGAGTGAAATATCAAACCCAGAAATACTTAAAATTTAAATGGGGGAAGTGCCAGAAAATGTCCAACATTGCTCCAGGACAGGGGAAGAGCTGACCTGACCCCTTTCTACCTCCTGCCTCACCGCCGTGCTGCCCGTGCTCCCTGAAGCCGGGAAAAACAAGCCCAAGGTGGCACGTACCCCTTGCAAGCGTGCGGGACCTCCGTGCGGGGCAGAGCATCGGCAGCTGCCTGTGGGCTGGTCACCCTGGCAGTGCCCTCTGAGCATAGGTGTGGGCTCTGCGTGGGGCAGACAGCCCCTGGGCACCCACGGGAAATTTGGCAAGGGGGCCAGAGGTGCCAACGTGCCAGCCCTGCTCCGAGCAGCCGTGGGGATGCGGGAACGAGGCAGCCCGAGCATAGGATTTCCACGACTCGGCAAGGATCTCGCATTCCTCCCTCCACCCCGGGGCTGTTATTAAATGTGCTGCCGTATTAAAACAAAACTACATTTAAAATATAATAATAAAAATAAATAGGAGTGAGTAGGATTTCGGGGAAGGAATGGGGAAAGTTGCGGGCCTGATCCTGCTCTCCCTGGGGCCGAGGTAATGAGGAGCGTTGGAGGAAGGCTCTGGGAAGGCGGACCTGCTCCTTCATTCCAGCCTGGGTGGGACAGAAAGGAGATCTGGCCCCTTGCCCGTGTTTAATGCTGTCACAGTCCAATTTGTCAGGCTGAAACCCACGGAGGTGTTTGCGGGAGTGAGCACGGCGGCGGCGGCAGCCCTGGCAGGGCAGAAGGCGGCCGGGGGGAACCAGCCCTCCCTGCCCGGGATGGATGCGGCTCCCAAGACGGAGCTGACAATAAAAACATACCTTTCCCAGGCAGGCAAAGGCCGCCTGAACTGTCACTTTAATTGAAACCTTCTGCAGCCGTATACTTCACCTGATGTTTAATGATTCACCTCTTAAGCAGCCCACTTGTACCTTTGCAATCTTTCTGAAGGTTAACTTGTTGATCCTAGAAACTTGTCTGGAGAGAGCGAGGCAATTTGCAAGGAGGCTCAGAAGAAAAAAAAAGTGTCATGTTTTCTGATGAAAAGTATTTTTCTTGAGAGAGAAGGACAGAGAAATAAATTGCAGAACTCAGAATAGCCGATGAGATTCTGGAAGGGAGAAAAAGAAGAATAAAAAAAGAAAAAAAAAGAGAGAGAAATGTCCTTAAAAAACAGGAGGAGCTGGGGGGGTTGGGGAGAGATGTTGGGTTTACTTTCCAGCTCCTGGGAGACATTTTATTTCTGCTTTATAGGAATTAAAAATATATGTGTCTTTTACGAGATTAAATAAAAATAATCCTAGAGTTAAATTGTTTTTAGGACATTAAGAGTTACGTTCTTATGGGTAATAATCTATTTGTAACACTGTAATGGAGTAACTGGCCGTTTCATACAGCTTCGAGATCGATCCTCCCGTATTTGCCATGTTCCTATGCAAATAAATATCCCATTCGATTCATGTCTGTGTCGTAGAATCTGCCTGCTTCTTTCTTACTCCTTTAATATTTAATTATTTAAAACAAGGAGAAATTCCACAGGGAATTTTTGTCTCAAAAAATAGCTGACTTATTCTTGTCATTTGAGAGTAACAGAAAAAGATGAGAAAATGAAATTCTTTTTAAGTTCTAAAACTGAAACTCAAATAAGAAGGACAAGGAGAAAAACTCTTAAAACCCAGAACCAAACTTTCCCCCCCAACTTTCACATGCATATTCTGTTTTTTTTTACTGTAGCTATTCATAGTCGTACCTAAATGTAGTCTATAAATCTACTAATATATTATTTAACACTCTAACTACTGGTATAAAAAATTATAAAATATTCTGTTGGCAATACATTTAATTGAATTCTTTTCAGAGACAGCTTGTTATTGCCAGACATGCTTTTAGAGATAGTACAGAGAAATAAAAGAATTTCAGGAGGCAGTAAAACAAATAATTACCATTTTCACCATTACTTCCAGATACCCTCCCATCCAGTCACGAAATCCTTTAAGTCTAAATCAAAGGGTTTCAGTAAGCAAAATTGTACAGATCATTTCAAAGAATATAAAAATTACGTTGATGTTTTATTTGAAGAGAGAAATTGAAATTCACATAGCACTCTACCAGCTGAGACATCTGAGGAGTTATTAAAAAAAAAAAACAACACAGTGGTTTAGCCTGAACTTTAGAGGCCTCTTTCAAAATGATCAGGATCGATGCAAATCCTTCTTTTAATTTCAATGTGCTTGTGCCCATAAAACTTTGAGGCATCATCCTTCTTCTTAGGCTCTCTTCTGCTTTTAATATCAGGGATCTGCAAGATTCTCGGAGGCATGAGTAATAAATAATACTATTAACGACCCAAAGCAAGAACTGGCTTTATTCTTTTTATTCTTTTTTATTTTTCCCAACAAAGCAGCCACTTTCGCATCAGGTTTGAACTACCTCAGTATAAGTTCTTATCTGTAGAGGTTAGTGAGGTTGTTTTCTTAATCGTGACAGCTGAAAGCTGAAAGATCTGCTGAAAAGGGAAGAGGTCAGTGAGGCTGCTCAGCCACGAGCCAGGGATTGTCAGCTCCCACAGGTGACACACTTTGCATTTTCATGGGTGCCAGGATGACAAGGTTGGGGGACAAGCAAGGGGATGCTGGCCAGGGGAAGGCTCCCATACCACCTGCCCTGCCAGGAGACTCCTCGCCCGGCACAGCCCCGCTGAGGCACTGCCAGGCTCTGGTCCATAACTGGTTAAAAATTGATTGGGACCCAGGAAGGGTGGGGGGTAATTATCTGTGGCTGGAAAACCTCTGGCCAGGAGTTTCCCTTTTAAATCAAAGATGAGGCAGAGATGGCACGGGGCTGTCAGTGCTTGGTGGGACGGGGACGATCCTCACGCACCTCCCAGTAACTGATGTTTAATCCCAATCTGTGCTCGGGAGATGAGGGAGGCAGAAGGGCAGACATCTCCCTCCTTTGCCTATGTGCGAGGAAAGTAATTTTTGACAGGCAAGTCTGCACTCTCTTCTGGCAGTGAGAGCCAAGCAGATATGCCAATTATTTGGGCAATTTTGCAGGAATATTATCCCGGGGTTTTATCTGAGGATGGTGCAGACGCACAGCCCTCTGTCATCGGAGCAGTTCTTCTCACGGGTTATTGGTCCAAAAGTGCAATTCCTTACCCCAAACGGGGTGTCTGTACATGGCACAGAGGTGACAACACTCTCTCAGGCGGTGCGGGGAGCCACGTTGCTGCACGGAGGCATCACGGGTCGGCTGGCCGCACGCCCCTCAGCAGCCTTTGGCTGTCCCTCCCTCTCTCCATCCATCCATCTCTCCATCCCTCTGGTCCCCTCCTCTGGGGTGCCCCGTACCCCCCCTGACCACACCAGTCCAGCCCCAGATGCTGGCAGACGCCGAGTGGTACCTATGGCTGTCGGAATCCTCTGCACGAGGCATGATGGGAGGGGAGCAACACCACAAATTGGGCCAGGGGCTTATGGATGGGCAAGCGGGGGGTGGGCTGGGCTGGGCAGGGGTGAGGTACGGTCAGGTGTGCCCAGGGCGTGTTGGAACAGCCAGGTTCTACCACGACATTCAAGTTTTTCCACTTCCAATCCTTTCCCTCGCAGTAAGGACCGAGTCAGATCGCAAACACTCCAATTAAAATCAGACGCAAAAAAAAAAAAAGAAGAAGAAAAAAAAAAATGAAAACAAGAAGAAGGAGCCCCGATGAGCATCGCAGAGCTCCACTCCCTGCCACTTCCATCCGCCCGGCTGCTGCTCCCTCCTCTCCTTCCAGCCAGAGCCCATGCCTCTTCCGATACTCAGGAAAACATTTTGTTCTGCGTTAAAGGCTAAAGCTAACACATGACCAGCGAGAGGCAGCAGTTTGTTTAGCTCTTGGAGTTTATTTTAATTGCAGCCTTGTTTTGTAATGAGGACGGCTGCGGCAGGGGGAGCCTTCTGGGATCCGGGGGGCTGTTCTGGGGCAGTTTCCTTATCAATAAAAAGAAGTCTCGTCTACTTAAATTAACAAGAACCGGATGGGATGAGTGTTCAGATTCTTTGTTTTCTTGGAGGTTAAACCATAGGCATTTGCTTATTAAGGATTTCAGTGGCTGCCTGGGATCACAGGTCCCCTCCAAGTGCTGCCTTTAACATCCCCAACCTCCACTGGGGAAGAAGGAGAGGGAGAGAGATGGGCACTGCGTTCATGCTGACAGGCAGAAACCAGCCCAGTAAACCTGAGTAGTTTGTTATGATGATGCATGAAAAAAAAGAGAGGAAAAAAAAAAAAAGAGGAAAAGAAGAACAATCATGTGATTTTATGCAAATCAGGTGAATTGGACGGTTAAAAAAGCCCTAAATGTCAGGTAGATAAGATCACATACACCTAGAGCAGTGTCATGATATTCTCTGCACATTACATTCATACTGGAAACCAAAATGTGTTACAGAAATCAGACACCCACAAAAAGCTCTGAGATTGCACTGAGAACAGGTTCCTGCAAAGCACCGGCCTCTGACAAAAAAAAAAAGGAGAAAAAAAAGAAGAAAAAAAAAAGAAAAAAAGTAGGTTAGATTAGAAAACAAGATAGCTCAATTCAGCCAGGGAATAGGCTGTCCCCGCGCAGCGTGCAGCCTGGCCTCGGTGCACGCACATTAATATGCACAAAACTCCTTTTAAGTAACGTTGGTGTGGTGGCACCCGGCTCTGAAATGGGCAGGCTGCTCCCGCAACCCATCCTCGGCTGCCACGGGGAAGGGGAGAGATTTTCAGGCTCTCTTCTGTCAGGCTAAACTTTTCTCTCCCGGACACATATTTTTGTTTTTTCTTTAAAAGTCCTGACAGCTATTTTGTGTGAGGATGGGTAAGCCTCATGGCCTGAAGGAGTTAATTTCAGAAGAAAAAAATTACAGTGGGGCACTGTTTATTTAAGCAGTATTTTGTAAAAGATGAGGCATTTCTTTCCAGAGGTGCAGTTCACCTGGGAAAAATACGCACTGGCCTCGATGCCGCTTAAAAACCCACTCCGTGTCCCCTTGGGGGGAACGACCCAAACCCTGGGGGTTCCCATGGCCACCGAGCAGTGCCTCCAGCCTGGAGGACCTTCAACATCACACTACAGCTCTCGAGGGGGGGGGCTAAATAATTTCACACCGCTTTGTGCCCTGCACGCCAGCACGCAGGCAGAGGGGTTACTTTTCACCCGGGGAGCTCTGCCGGTGCCGGGGGGAAAACGGAGAGACAGGAGCGGGACACCCCACAGGGGCGATGCCAGGCACCTGTAGCGATGCCCACCCCTGCTCCTGCCTCTGGTCCCACTCCTCGGAGGCGCTCTGGTGTGCCCAGAAACACCCCTGCCAACACCGAGGGGATTGTTTTCCCGCAGCATCGCCCCCATCCCAGCGCCCCCGCTGCTTTTCAGGGTGGCAAAGCGGGTTCTAACCCTCTGACCCTGGGTGAGGGGCTCTCTGCAGGGCAGGGGGGTGTTTTGAGGGGGGGGTGGGATGTGGGGCTGGCCCACAGCCAGGTGGGTGACCACAAGCCCCCCACTGCAGGGCTGAGCTGCTGCCCCTACACGTGCGCACAGGCACCTCGTGGGGCTGAGGCCGGTGGGGAGCATCCCGCAGCCAACATGGGGGCTGCTGATGGCTTCCCACCCCTCCCCAGCAACCCTCCCAGCCATGAGGACACCTTTCCCCCCCAAAGCTGGCAGCCAGCAGAGGCGAGGGAGGCTGCCCCGCCGGGGCATTGCCGCCCTGCCCTCCTGGCAGCCACCACCACCGCCACCACCAGCTGCCAAGCTGGTCCCCGGAGCTGGGACCCAGATGGGACAGGCAAGGGAAAGAGGGTGACAAGGCCCTGCTCGGCACTCAGCCCTCTGGCCGATGGGGAGAGAAGGGTCGAGGGAAAATGACCCGATCCCCGGCATCCCGAAGTCCCCGGTGAGGCACCGGGGGACCACTGCTGCTTTTAGGGGGGCAGAAGGAAGTGGTGGGAGATGGGGGTAGGTGGCAGGAGCCCCCGAGGAGCTGCAGCTGGGCCCTGGATGACAGAGAGCGGGGCAGAGGAGGTACAAAACTGAAGGAGAAAAGCCAAAAACCTCGCAAAAGTGCCCAGGCCACACAGCTCCCAGCAGGAAGGGGATGCTGGTGCCTGCTCTCTCCGTCCCCGTAACAACGGGGGTTTAGAATGGAAACTCTGATGCAAACCTGGCAGTGGCCAGACAGGGCGAGACATCTCCACCCCCCCCCCGGTAAAAGTGCTACTTGAACAGAAGCCGTGCTCGACCTCGGGTCTCCACATGAAAAAAAACAAAACAAAACAAAACAAAACAAAACTAAACTAAACTAAACTAAAAAAAAAAACCCAAAACAACCAAAAGCCAAGCCCGAGCTGCAGCCCTCTCCCTCGCTGCTCCCCATCGCCCCGCCGGGCACACGCTCCAGCTGAAGCGAAAGCGTCACACGCTGCAGAGAAATGACAAACAGAAAAAATCTGCCCCCCCCCCAACACACACTCCCCAACAACAACAACAGAAGCCCCTTTCCTGTTAATCCCATCGCTGAAAAAAAAAAATAATACAATAAAAAAAAAAATACGATCAAGGAGCTGGAGCAGAGTTTATATTATTGGGTTTGTTCTTCCTTCGGCCGCTCGCAGAGCCCTGGGGACTTCCCCCCCCACCCCAATCCCTGCCCAGGGCTGGGACCGGAGTCGCCCAGCTGGAGCTGCTCACACTCCTTGGGAATTCCATATGGCTTTTTTAACTACAGGAAAGCCGTCTCTCCAGCATATCTGTACCATCTCCCGTGTCCCGGGAGCACCATCCCTGTTTTGCCACCGGGTTATTTTTAATAATAAGACGAGTCGGATTAGCAGAAGGGCTTTCCTCCTATTCCTCCCCCCCCCCCCCCCCCCTTGCTTTAAAGTGTTTTGACTCAAGTTGAGAAGTCAAAAATATGAGCAACGATCGGGGACTTTGCATTCGAGGCGGCTACTGCGCGGGGCTCGGCGGTGGCCGAATCGGTAGCTGTGAGCAACGGCATCGGCAGACCGAAGGCACCGTGACCTGCGGTGCTTAATTCTCATCAACAAATTTCTATTAATTGCAATGGCCCTGGGAATGCCATCACAGCCCCCCCGGAGCATGTCCTTTCCCCCCCTGCTCTCCCCGCCAACACTGAGCAGCCGCGGCACCTCAATCATCCCCCCCCCCCCCCCGAAAAAAATAAACCGACGGGGAAAGAAAAAATTGAGTTTTGCTGCTGATCCATCCCCCCCCCCGCCCCGAAACCCGGGAGGAACCCTCGCAGCAGGCCCGCTCAGAATTAAATACGCGAGGCTGGGCGGGTGAGAGAGGCAGAAATCACGGCGGATTTACATACATTTCCATAGGGGAAGGCTGAAGGGGGGGGACGGCGACGACGACACACGGGACCCTCCCTCCGCACACACACACCCCCCCCTCCGCACCACCCGTCCCAGAGAGGGACCGCAAAGGCTTTACCTTACTCCCCCCCTCCCCATCTTCCCCGCCGCCCAAAGGCCTTTGCAAGGCAAGAGGAGAAAAGTGCCGAAATAATACCGGCCCCCCGCACCAACACCCCCCCCCCCATCTTCCAGAAAAGCCAACGCGGTTTTGCATCCCCCCCCCCGGCCCCGTCCCGCAGAAGATGCAGAGACTTACAGGTTATTTTGCAACAATAACAACACCAGCTACAAAGAATTAACCCACCACTCCAAGAGTCCTGGGAAGGAAAAGAGAAAACGGACCGGGAAAATAAAGAAATAAATACAAAAATAATAATAAAATAATAATCTCTTTTCGGTTTTTGGTTGTGTTTTTTTCCGGTTTGGAGAGTCCTGGAACATAAAGTAAAAAACAAAAATTGAAAATGAAAAAGAAAAGGGAGGGCATGGGAGGGTGTCTTTAAGGAAAAAGCTTCTTTCCCCGAGCATAAATCCCATCAGAGGCCGTGGCTGTTTGCAAAAAAATATTAAAAAAAAAAGGCAAAAAAAAAAAAGCTGTTAGAGGGAAAAATAATAATAAAAGAAGTAAAAATCCAGTGCAATGCAGCAGGATCCTGGCTTTGCTCGCTGGGTTGGCTTATTTTTTTTTTAAAAGGGGGGAGGGTTGCTTTTTAAACGCGAAAGTGACCCCCCCCTTTCTCAAATTAAATCGAAAAATAAATAATTTTAAAAAAAAATTGAAAGGCGCAATTTTTTTTTTTGGGGGGGGGGGTGTTGGAGCGTGTTTGGGGGGTTTTTTTTTTTTTTCCATA
>JAOQGH010000051.1:11933662-11973419 GCA_025769975.1 Gallinago jamesoni | reverse complement strand
CCCGGCCGCCCCCCCCCCCCCTTCCTCCATCCCTCTGCCTCGCCATCCTCCCCTCTCCCAACCCCCCCTTTAGTTTGCTAAGTCACAGTATGAAATGTTATGAAATCGCCTCTTGGGAAGGAGGGAAACAGAAAGCAAGGCGTTTGTTTAGAAAAATCTGCGGCGGCCTCTCAGATGTGCCTAAAAAGCTGCCTTTGACCCCCCTGTTGCATTTCCAGGGAAGAGGCAAATCTGGGCTTAAAATCATGAGTCAAAAACAACAAAAACAAACCCGGCCCGGGTTAGTTTTTTCCACTGACTTCAGTAGGCGCAGGGTCGGTGCGAGGGGAGGCTGGGGCCAGACGAGGCTCAGGGAGAAGCGCTGCGTTGGTCCGACATCTCCGTCTGGGGCCAAATTCGTACCCGTGCCAGTGGAAGTGTCAGCAGGGCTGGGTATGGGATCAGGCCCTCGTTCGATCTGGGGATGCTTATTGATTCCTCTCCTGAGGTTTTAAATGCTTTAAAAAAATATTATTTGCTGGATTGTTTGAAAGGCTTAAAGGGTAAGTGCCTTAAGAGCAAATACGGGCTTCTTCCTGCAGTCCTTGGTGGGGTTAGAGTTCAAAAAACTGCTTTACGAGGTTTCCCCTAAAACATCTTTAATGTATACACGGAGAGGCGGAGCGTGAGGTTCTGTTATTGTCTTCTAATGACAGGATTGCAGGTTTAAAAACTTGCATTATAGATGGCAATTTCTGCCCCATGAAACAAATCATCAACCCATTAAAATATTCGAAGGGTGTCTAGCAATTTTCCAGAAGAATGGATTCTTACATTGTTCCAGTAAGAAAAGACTTCATCTCTGAGCGTTCAATTTTGACTGGCAAAACAGATCAAACATCTCTTGGGATGCATTTCAATTCCAATTTCCAATCCCCCTCAGTTCTGACTGTCTGAGTCAATATTGGGAGAGGAAGTGGAGGTTAACTGGTTAGTTATTATTGCGAAGGAAGAAGTCGGAATGAGAAGTGATTCTTACAAATCCCACCCGAAAAAAAAAAAAATCAGTCAAAAGTCTTCATAATACTTTTAAGACATCCCTGTTTGCAGCACTGGGAGGACTTCAGCCTGCTGTCTGATGAGACAAAAATAAACCGAGCAGAAACATTAAGTTTTTCAAAACAAGGCTGGAAAAGCTCATAAAAATAATGTTGCTCAGACGCGTTTTAAGAGAAACAGAATTACATCGACAAAATTATATGTTTTCCAGGTTTGGTTGGGGTGTTTTATTTTCCGAGGGGAAAAATTGCTCCTGCAGCAAAGCTGACTGGTGCCATCTAGTGTCGCGTCTTCGCCAGGAGTCCTCTCCTCCTGGCCAGGGCCGGGAGCCTCGGGAGAGTGGCAACATGTTTATTAACTGCTCGTTAAAAAAAGAAAAAAAAAAAATGCTTGCCAGCTAGGAAGAAGGTGGCAGAGGAAACTCTGGATGCCACTGGACTTACTTAAGGAGCCTAATTGGAAACAACCGAGTGCTTATTAAAGTCACTGACATTTCCATATGGAGTTCTCTCTGGGTCTGGTCATGAAATCACATGTGAAAATCTTTCCGAGTTGTGGTGTTAATCTGCCCTTGAATTTCTGCCTAATTTAGGATGTATTATAAAGCTAGGCTTTTTTTTTTTTTACTTTCTTTCTTTTCCTTTTTTTTTTCGTGTTTTTCTTTTCTTTTTTTTTTTTTCTTTTGAGGGATAGAAGCTCGGTCCCTGATGGCAGCAGCCTAATACTAATTTAGAGGAATGGTGTAGGATGATTGTTCTGTTTTGGCTTTTTTGTTGTTGTTGTTGCTTGCTTGTTTGTTTTTGTTTGTTTTTTTTTTTTTTAGTAGAAACTAATATTGTCCTCAAAACCCAATTACAAATAAAGGTAGTAAAAACTTAGTGAGGCAATCCTGTGTTGTTGGAGCAGGGGTGGGTGTCCTCTTAATTTATTTCAATACTCCATTAAAAAGAAAATCTTGTTACAAAGTCTATAGGTGAGCAAAATGAACCTGTGAGCAGTAGGTGCATTTCTCATGTATTTACGTTGCTGAAGAGCTGTTTCATGCCTGTTTTAGTCCGTGTGCTGTTATGTTTGGACTGCAGACTCCAGACGAAGAGCTTTTACTGGTTCAGTTGGAGCCTGAGATGTTGTTTTCAGGTTTCTGAGAAGTTTGTAAAATCTAAATTTGGTGAGAAGTTGCCTGTGCACTCATAACCTCTTGCTCCATTTTATAGTAGCATGGGAGTCTATAAACAGGAGTGCTGTATGCTGAGTGCTTGTATTCTTTTCTTGATCTATTTTTAAACTATTCTTCTGTTTGGCAAAAAGTGACACTTGGTTTCCATGTTTACAGCGGGCATTGGCAAACCTCAGGAGTTCACAGTTTGCAGTTTGGTTAGATGAGTATCCAAAAGTCAGCATCTGACCAGTAAACTCCTCCGGACTGCAAATTTAGACTGCAAATGTAGTCCTCCCCACAATTTTATTTTTTTTTTTAAATCCATGCTCGATCTTGTGAGTGTTCCCATTGCTGCAGGATGCTGGCAGCCAAAAGACACACACCCCTGAATCTGAGCAAGCGTCTCTTCTTTGGGACTGCTTTAAAACCCTCAGTGCAACTTCACATCTAAAAACACAGGGAGAGCAAAGGGCATTGGGAGAGGGGAGAAATTTTGGGGCTGTGTTGGTTTCCTCGCCCTCTTTCTCCTGCCTTTGGGCTGTATGCTGGGTACACGCGAGGAATGTGGGATCCCTGCTTGCGGAGGGGAGAGCTCGGGACAAGCACACGGTAGGACAGTGGGTCCTGAAGAACATGTCCTGTAGGACCGGCCACCTTCTGAAATGGGCCTCCTTAAATAAAGGTCAAATAAACAGAGTGGTGAGGGGATGCCTCTCCCTGGACAAGGGACCCCAAGCTGCGTACGTGCTCGTCCTACCCAGGCGGGATGCCAGAGCGGTTCCTCGCTGCCAGGATGAGCTGTGCCACCCTCAGTCTGAGGAGGACAGAGACAGGGAGGGGATGGTTTGTGCCGGCTGGTGATTTACCGCCCTGGTGCAGGGTGGGGATGATGGAACACCTCCTGAGCACAGCCAGGGACCGGACTTGGCTGCTGGAGATGATCAGCTCTGGCTGCACCTTGTTCTTGAGCTGGCAGCCGGGTGCAGGGCTCGGCATCGGCAGGGCACGGCGTCGGTTCCTTGCTCTCTGGAGTAGTTCCTTTGACTTTGGCCGGGACGCCGTTCCTGCCTTCCCTTGAAAAATTAATGCGCCAGATTGCTTGGGGTCGTTTGAAATGCTGAAGAAGGCTTGACTCCTCGCTTCCCAAGGGCATGCGCTGCCTCTGCCTCACAGCCGCAGCTTGGCTCTGTGGAAGGCAGGGGAGTCCTCGTCAGTGGGAAAACATTGGAGGCAGTTCTAGCGTGCTTCTCCCCCTCCTCTGCGTTTTCTTCTGCAAAGACCAAAACAATGTGGAGAGTTGAGCCGGGCCAGCTTTCAAGGGCAATCCTTTTAAACCCTCTTTTGAAGTACAAACTATAAAGTTCCCTGCAGCGCTCGAGAAAATATGCAGCTTTCCTGGTTCCAAATGCTGATAATAAACCCGTCCAGATAATGTATTGCATTTCCTAGAAACATTTGTTTGCTGGCAGGAAATTGGATCAGATTGAAAGTTAGCAGAGACCGCTCGATAGAGCGAGTGCAATCCGCTCACGGAAGGGTACGATGGAAAAAAAAGACGGGGCTTGCACAGTGATGCTGCTTTTGATCTGTGCTGACACTGTGTGCTAGGACTTCTCTCAGTCTCTTCTCGGGTTGTTATTAACCCAGCCACGTTTTGGCTTAGACGCCAACCAGAAGCTACTAAATTAATAAAACTGTGCTGTGACAGCTAAAGGACGCTTAGTGCCCCCTGATTGCATGACACCGGGAAGGCTGAGCCGGGTGCTTGCACGCCCCCCAGCCAAGAGCATCCTCTTTGCCATAGCACATAGTACTTATGACTGTGCCTGGGGGGCCCCCCACACCACCCCGTTTCCTTGGTTGTCCCTCTGGTCCCTGTTCAGGAGAAGCAAGCATCCCTTGGTGGGGTGGGGGGGTCAGCTGGCAGCATGCCCTGGCAGATGGGGGCTGTTGCTCCCATGGGGCTGGGACCCTTCAGGGTGCTGGGACAGGGGAGGAAGGGGGGGGCAGGATGGAGCTTCCTCTGGGCGGGCAGTTTCGGAGCACTGTGTGGGATGAGGCTGTGGGGAAGGGAGACTTCACCCAGCCACCCCCTCCTGGGTGATGAGAGGGAGTTGGCGCTGCAGGCTCTGGAGGGGTAGGAGACCCGGGCCCCAGGGAGGGGGAGTGATTGGTTTTCTCCTTTAGACTATGCATTTGGGGGGGGGGAGGAGAGGGGCAAAGATGAGGGGGTATCCCCCATGCACAGAGGTGTAAGGGAGGAAGGCGTCTCCCCTGTGCGCAGGGTGGGAGGAGGATGGATGAAAAGGGATTGCCTATAAATGGGAGAGTGGATGGATGGAGGGGTTTCCCTGTGTGTGGCAGAAAGACAGATGGGGGTGGAAGGGTAAAGTCCCTGGTCCTCCCCTCCGCTGTGGGTTAGGAGAGCTGTGGGGGTCTCCCCTTTGCATGGGGTGGAGCTGAGAGTGGTCCCCCCACATAGGAAGGTGCTCCCTACCCATGCTCGCTGAGCCGGCTGCAGGGAGGGCAGAGCCAGCCCTGGGCTCCCTTCCAGGAATGGGTTTTCTCGGGGAGGTGCTGGCAGGGAAGGGCCGTTCCCTGAACCGCTGGGGCAGACCCATTGCCTTCCTGGAAGGCAGCAGCAGTGGCAGTCCCATGTGGCCAACCCCGAAATGGGCCCCGTGGCTGGCCCAGACCTTCCTCCCTGGGCACAGCGAGCCCCGGTGTGCAGCCCCGAGTGCTGCCGGAGAGCCCACACCTGCGAGGTATTGGGCAGGAAAACTAGAGGGGGATGGGGGGGGGGCTTGGGGTGATGCTCTGGCCCCAGCTGAGCCTGGGGAAGCTTCGTGGGCTTTAAGGGAGTTGGGAGGGAGAAGGCCATGCTTGGCTGTGGTGGTCTTCTCTGCTCCCCATCACTGGTCTCTGCTTGTCATGGCTGTCTGCTTCTCTGCTGGTCTCTGCTCAGAGCATCCTCCCGTGCTGGGGTGCAGAGCTGGTGCTGTGCAGAGGCTGGGAGGAACAGGGTTAACCCAGTTCTGCACAGCGAGGGGAAGGAAGGTCCCTTTCCCTTTTGCATGCCCACATCCTGCAGCCGGGAGCTGCTTGGGATGCACCTGCGGTTCCCAGGGCGGCTGCAGCAGCAGCAGCACTCTGCTGGGGAGGGATAATTCGGGAGGGCAGAGAGGGGGCCGTGCCGGGGTCCGGCTCTGGGAGAGGACCTGGGTGTTTTCCTGGCCGGGCAGCGCTGCGGGTAAGGGAATTTGGCGACAGCAGCAGCTTTTCACATGATGCTCATGGGCGCAGAGTTCACCCCGCAGCTCGTAACTTTGTTGGTTTACGGCCGGGTCACCTACCCTTGTCTGTGACACCGGGGTGAGTCCCTGGGAGCGCATCCGCCGCTGTGGCTGAGGTGGGGATGCCAGCCAGCTGCCCCAGATGCGTGCGTCCGCTCGTGAGGATGCACAGATGCGTGCTGGGCTCCTTGCTGAGCGCCGCCAGTCCCCTGGCCTGCAATTGTCGGTAGCGAGCGGCTGGCAGCGAGCGCGTGTGGAAAGGTCAGAGTCTGCAGTATTTGGGAAATGAGTCACTTTTTGTGTGTGTAAAGTTATAAGCTGGCCGGGCTCGGAGCGGCTCTGCGGATCTGCGTTTGATGACTGGAAGGGGGCTGTAGGACACCCCTCTGGGCTTTGCGTGTGATACCTTGCCTTGAATCCCACCTCTTCATCCCACCCCAGTGTCTCTGGGGGCGTGAGGGGAGCTTGGGCTCCAGATCTGCGTGTCTCCTGCAAGGGGAAGGGGAGGCTTGTCCTCACAGGGCTGGACAGGCTCTCTGCAAGTGTTGATAGTCTTACTGTCTCCATCTGGTTTTTGGGGGTCAGTCCTCAAAATAGTGTGATGGAGGTCCTGGGGTTTGTTAGTTCACTTATTTATTGCGATTCTCTCTGCCTGAGGAACTTCTTCCTGCGTTAGTGCCAGGTCAGTTGTCTTTCTTGGTTTTAAGTAAATTTGAGAGTAATACTGTGAGTTCTGGAAGGCAGTTAACTCCTGGGTTTCCTTGCCATGCCTCCCCAGCCGCGTTGCCCGTAAAGCAAGTGGCTGGAGACAAAGCTTGCGGTTTAGGGGAAGGCTTTTCCAGCAGCCGGAGGAAGGCGCTTGTTCTGGGTCCTCATCCGTCTCCACCACTGGCTTCCTCTGCGATCCTGGCCGAGTCACTTTGGTACTTGATGCCTGTGTCCTCCCAAGTCTGTTCGGCAGCGCTGTCCCAGGGCGTTTTCACCAGTGGCTGGAGCACATGAGTATTCTGCGAAGGGGAGCAGCTGTTTTGGAGGACTGGATTCAGGCTCTTTCTAGGTTTCTGAGTGTAGTGGCAGCAGATGTTTGTGTGTAAGTCATACCTGTTAACAAGGTGCTGGGAATACGGCATTGGTCTTGCATGTGGCGCTGGCCAGGAATTTGATCTTGGCAGGGGAAGAGTTATCTCCAAAAGAAGTGGTGAGAAAATTCTCGCTTGACTTCCCTTCCCCACCTGCCTTTAAGTTCCTGAGTCATGGAAATGAAAATCTC
Organism: Gallinago jamesoni; assembly: GCA_025769975.1. Lineage (NCBI taxonomy): Eukaryota > Metazoa > Chordata > Aves > Charadriiformes > Scolopacidae > Gallinago > Gallinago jamesoni. Next base: position 11,966,659 of record JAOQGH010000051.1, on the reverse strand, counting down.
CTTGGCATACGCCCACGGTTTGGGCTAGAGGGTGTGGAAGCAGCTATGATTGGATTCTCAAAGCCTGTGGTTGTGATAAGAACGTACTGTACCGGAAGAAACAAATGTTAACCTTACTGGAGAGTAGAAGGTTTGTTATCTCTAGCTTTTATCCAACTGATACTCGAGTGAAACAGCAGGCTTGTGTCCTGCCACGGCCAATTCATAATTACCAGCTAATGTGGCGTTTGTTTTCTTGTGCTTTATTTGTAGGTTTGAAAGAAACTTTTGGACTGTGAATTGAGGCATTGGGTATGTAAATTAAATTTTGTGCTTCCCCTCCTAACCTCGCTCCCTGCCCCCCCCTTCCCTTTACCATGTTGAATGAAATGTTTCATTAGACCCAGCTGGAATTTGTTTTGAGGAGAGCAGCTGCTCTGTAGAAAATACTGTACGTTCATATGCCGCTGGGGAAGGAGGAGGAGTTCGGGCAGCGGGAGGGGATTGATCATGGAGGAATTTGATGCTGAAGATGCATGTTCCAGCCCAAACTTTAGGCACAGGGAAATATGGGCTCTTCTGGGTGCTGGATGGGAGGACAGCTCTGAGATGGGTCAACAGAGGTTGTGTTGGGGGAAGGCTTCTTGTTCCTCGACTAACCCAAGCCTTGCTCACTGGGAGAGACTGGGCTGTGGTGTGGGTAGCAGCCCAGCAGGTTAGATGAGTTCTGTTCCTCACTGCCACCACACATTCATTGGGAAACTGTGGACAGGTCTTCTCCAGAGTGGCCACCACTTGGGAGCAGGAAAGTAGTTTTCTGATGGGTGAGGGTTGGTGCTCCACTGCGGGCTGGATTTTCCAGATGTTGAAATCCTTCAGCTTCAGTTGGGACCTTCAAGGCTTGTTTTGATTCCCAGGGCTGGTTTTGCTGCCAGCCAGCAGACAGATGAGGGGGATGGCTTCTGAGGAAGATCTGGAGGCTGGGAAGCTGTGTTGGGAGCTTCATGGGGATGAACCTGAGTGGTGGTGGGAGGAGTGGGCTGGGGTGGAGCTGCCATGGGCGAGGCAGGGAGAAAGAGGAGCTGGTTAGCTAATTCTCAGGAGGGTCTGGTTGCCTTGGCCTGCCAGCTTACTGGGTGGGACTGAAACATGCCAGGTCTCGCTGCTGGCCGAGGGACCTCGCTGGGCAGTCTGGCAGGCGCTTGGCGTGGTGCAAGGCTGTTTGTCTTGGGACTGAGGAGCTGGTGCTGTCCCTACCAGCAGTGGTTGGCCATCTGAGCATATCCCAGAGGAGCAGCTGTCTCTTTGCTGGGTTTAGGGTATTTTCCTGGCTGTTTATCCATTCCCATCCTCCTCCTGCTTCTGTTTTGAGCAGACTCAAGATGGCCTCACCAGCAGACAGCTGCATCCAGTTCACCCGCCATGCTAGCGATGTCCTCCTCAATCTCAACCGCCTTAGAAGCCGGGATATCCTGACCGATGTCGTCATCATTGTGAACCGGGAGCAGTTCAGAGCCCACAAAACGGTCCTGATGGCCTGCAGGTGAGAGCAGGGTCCCCTCCCTGCCTCCCTCCCCTGCTCCCTCTGCCTTTGGCCACCAGCATCACTGCTGCGGTCCCGGGGAGGCTCGTGGGGTTTACAGACAGGGGAGATGGAGGCAGAGAAGCACAACTGAAAGGGCCTGCCAAGAAATTTGTCCATGTAACAGGACTAGAGCTGAGGTGTTTTGCCTCCGGTGTGGTGCCCACACCTCTCTCCTCCTTGCGTGCCCACATCTGCCTGCACGCAGCCCATAGAGACAAGCAGGAGCACAGCAGATGTGAGGCACATCCTTGAAGGCAAAGCACAAATGCTCTGCAGTGACGGGACAAGACAGGAGGAGAGAGGAGGGAGGGCTGGATGCTCGCTGGGGTGAGCAAGTCCCCTGTGACCGCAGTGTCCCCCGCTGCTGCTGCTATTTTTAGAGCTAAGCTTTCCTGGCTCCTTGCTACACCCACCTTTGTTGATTTTTTGCCAAGCCTGGTGGGGTCTGAAATCCCTTTCCAGCTCCTAGGATTGCTGGAATTGCTTCCTAGTGAACACTAATTAACATCCCACCATTGCCCAGTTGAATTACAGCAGATGCCTTCCAGGGTCTCCTGCTGACAAGGTAGAAAGATTTGAAAAAGCCAAGGTCTGACTATTAAGAAATCTTAAAAATGTTTTGCCGACATTTCCTTTTTTTTTTTTTTTCTAGTTAAAGAGTTGGTGTAGATGCCCCAAGAGGCTTCTGAAAGAAATGAGTCACAGTGGGAAGGGGGTGGTAGTAAGAACAATGACCAAAAAAAAAAAGGGGAATTTCTAAGTGGAGGCAGTGTGGAGTTGTTGAGCAGGTGAGATCTAAAAGCAGGCTGTTCCAGTTGGGAAAAGTGCAGTGCAGAAGATGCTTACTAAGCTGAGAAACCAGGCTTGATAATAAGGGGGAAGCTCAGGAAATTCTGTAATTGCCGCCTCCTCCCTTTCCATTCACAAACCCCTCTGTGCTAAGGGATTTCAGTCAAATTCTCCTTTCTTCCTCTAAATTGTCATAACGCTTCTCTGATGTCTCGTCTCTGCAGTGGCCTCTTCTACAGCATCTTCACTGACCAGCTCAAATGCAACTTGAATGTCATCAACCTGGACCCCGAAATTAACCCTGAGGGGTTTTGCATCCTGTTGGACTTCATGTATACGTCCCGCTTGAACTTGAGAGAGAACAACATCATGGCTGTGATGGCCACAGCGCTGTACCTGCAGATGGAGCACGTGGTTGATACCTGCCGAAGGTTTGTCAAGTCTAGGTGAGCGCCATGAGTGAACTTTGGAGAGCCTGGGAAGGGTGTGTTTGGGTGGGAGTGGGGGAGAACTGACAAAGTATCTGCAAACGTACCTTTACGGGCTGAAAATTATTGCATTTCCCTCCTATTTGCCTCGTTCTAGTGAAGCAGAGATGGTGTCTGCCGTGAAGACCCCAAGGGAAGAGTTTTTGGCTGGACGGATGCTGAGCCACCCAGAAGTGATGGCTTATCGGAGCAGAGATGTTTCAGAGAATGGCATGCCTCTCCAGAATGGGTCCCTCTGCAATGGGAGGGCCTTCGCACCTGGCTTGATCAATAGTTTGTCTGGATCCCCCATTTCCTACCATGGATACAGCCCTCTCCCTCTAAATAGCTTCCTTGTGGATGATGAGTTGCGGGAGATGAGGATGCCTCTTTCTGAACTCTCAAGGGCAGGTGCCTTCCCCAAGGAGAGGATCCTGCCATGTGACAGCTCCAGGACAATCCCCACCGAGTACATGAGAACCATTACCGACATCTCGGCCAACATGTGCCACGCTACCATCTATGCTCCAAAAGAAGGTGCTACTGAAGAAGCCAGGAGTGACATGCACTACAGTGTAGCCTCTGGCCCCAAACCTGTTGTCCCTTCGATCCGGAACAATTCTTATTTCTCTTGTGACAAAGTGGCCAAAGAGGAGGAGCGGACCTCTTCAGAGGATGAGATCAGCCAGCACTTTGAACCTACCAACACATCTCTGGACCGCAAGGGACTCATCAGCCCCCAGAGTCCTCAGAAGTCAGACTGTCAGCCCAACTCACCAACTGAGTCCAGCAGCAGCAAGAACGCCCGTATCAGTCAGAGCTCCAGCTCCCTCTTCACCAAGAGCCCCACAGACCCCAAAGCCTGCAACTGGAAGAAGTACAAGTTCATTGTCCTTAACTCTCTCAATCAGAGCACCAAGCAAGACAACGCTGACCAGAATGAGATAGGAACCCTCTCTCCACGCACCTACATGCCCATGTCCACTTGCCAGCAGTCCATGGAGCCAGAGCATCTCAACGTGCAATCCCCCACCAAGATGAGTGTGAATGGAGAAGACTCTACTATCCCACAAGCGAGCAGACTCAACAATATTGTTAACAGGTGAGAAGATTTCCACACTCCCTGCCTCCTGGGAGAGACAGGGCTCTCTGTGCTGTCGGTGAGGGTTTAGAAGTGTGTGAAATAGCTGTAGCATTGGACTGGGGAGTCCGTCCATGAGCTGGTGGAAACCTCTGCATTTGGTGGAGCACTGCCAGTGACATCTGCTGTCCCCACCAATTGGCCAGCCTGGCCTAGCGATGGAATTGGGAACATTGGGTCAAGAATCCCTGACTCAGCTCTGGATGGTTTCTGGAGCCTAGATTTGCTGAACCTGGTTTTCACTAGGCTTCATGTGCCTCAAGCTTTGGTTGGCTCTAAGTGTTGGAACAGCCAAACTACCAAGGAACAGGACACTATCTTCTGGACCTGGATGTTCCCAGAGAGCTTTGAGGTTGTTTGGTGATGGGCATCGGAAGGATTGAGGCTGAGGCATGTGTTGTTGATCAGGGCTGTGCTGTGCGTCTCACCAGAGAAAGTGTCCCCATAAAACACGGCTGTGTCTCATGTCTGAAAGGGTGCAAATAGGGCCCAGTAGCTCAAGCACAGCGAAAGCCTTCTCATGGCCGTGTGCGTTGCTGTCCTTCCACAGGTCCCGGGATGGATCCCCTCGGAGCAGCGAAGGGCAGTCCCCGCTGTACATGCATTCATCGAAGTGCAGCTCCTGTGGCTGCCAGTCCCCACAACATGCTGAGATGTGCCTTCATACCCCTGGCTCAAACTTTGGAGAAGAGATGGGGGAAACCCAGTCTGAGTACTCTGACTCCAGCTGCGGTGAGTCTTAGATCCCTGGTTGCCTTTTTCAGCCAGCAGGCAAAGGGACTGGGCAGTCTGGGGGCCCGTCCAGCCGGTGCCCTGTGTCCAAATGGGTGGTCAGACCTGTCCCTGATGCTAGTGGATCTCAAGGTGCTTTATAGCCCCCTCTCAACTGGCTGACCAGCTGTGTGCATGCATGTGAGGGACATACACGCGTGTGGGAATTGCTTCCTTCCTCCCCTTCCCCAGCACCATCCAGATACTTTGTGCAGGGAGTCACCTGCTGCAAACTTGGCAGTTAAGGACAGGAAACAAAGTGCACCCCACCCCACCAGAACCATAGGAGAACAAGCTTGGCAGATGTAATGACCCTAATGGGGATTGGGCAAGATGGTGTGTCTCATGCATCCGTCATGATATCTTCATTATCAGGGAGCCCAATGCGCACATCTGGAGAAATGCAGATAATGAGGCTTGCAATCTTGTTGCAAAACTCCACAAGCCCTGAGACAAGTATCTGTGTACCCGTCTGCCTGTGGCTCAGGGAGGGGGAATGCAGAATTGTCACCTGTGGTGCAGGCAGAGTGCCACAGAGGGAACCCCGCTGTGGTGGTGCTTAAAGTATGGCGCTTAGGAGTTAGGCAGCCTCCAGTGGGGGAACCTGCCTTGCATTTCAGATGGTCATGCTCAAGGAAGACATCTGTATATATAAAGGTTTAAGACCTCTAAAGGTGCTGAAGTCACTCCTGAGCTGAGCATCCATCTTTTGGAGGATGCCTGATAACTTGGGTGCCTTTGAGGACCACTCTGAAAGATGTCCGGGCAAGATGCTGGCTTCTTGGAAGCAGCTTGTGTCACACTGAAGGAGAGGTTGCTCATGATGAGTTTGCCCTCTTGAGCTGTGCATGTTGTTGCTGTGTGCACAAGGAGGTCAGGAGGTAATGGCACAGTGCAGGCACCATTGACCGCCAATGTCTGGGGTTGTCTCCTTGTTGCAACACTTGCTCTGGCTGCCCCTCTACACCACCCCCAACCCTGTCCTGGGCCCCATTGAGGAGCTGGTCCATGCTTTTCCCTTCTCATTGCTCTCTTCTTTGCCTTCACAGAGAATGGAGCTTTCTTCTGCAATGAGTGCGACTGCCGGTTCTCCGAGGAGGCCTCTCTCAAGAGACACTCTCTGCAAGTCCACAGTGACAAGCCCTACAAGTGTGACCGCTGCCAGGCCTCCTTCCGCTACAAGGGGAACCTCGCCAGCCACAAAACGGTCCACACAGGTATGGTGTTGACCACGGGGACAACTTATGGGGGAAGCTGCGGGTTGCTGGGCATCTGTTTATGGCTGTATTTGTACTAGACATGGTGTTCCCAGCTCTGTGTTACCTGCTGTCCCTGGTGGGAAGAACAAGGCGCTTTTCTCAGCACTGACAGGGAACCCTTGGGCAGAGCATCAAATGTGGAAACAGGGGAGATGCTGCCCAACCTTACAGCAGGGCTGGAGCTTGAGCTTCTTTGCTATAAAGCATCGGACACCACTATTTCTAAAGGCAGCTCACAAAAAGTATGGTTGGAAGCAGATGTGTGGCCTTCAGCTTACTTTATGGTAGACTTAACAAAAATAAATAAATAAAGACAATCAAAAGAACATTTAGGGGGAAGTCTGGGATTATTATTTTTTTTTTTCCTACATCCTAGAAATCCAGATTGTATCTAGCCTGGCAGAAACTCTGCTGATGGGAAAATCTGTGAACAGATGGACTCTGTGAATCAGCACAATGAAAGCTGAGAAAGGAAGGGGATATTAAGGGTTTAGTCATTTGCTGACAAACCTGGGGATTTATTTTTTTTTTTCATGCTTTTATTAATGCTTAACATGTCAACAACCAGTTCAGTGGCTGGGAAGGGAAGTCTGTGCTGACGGCTCGGTGCTGCTGTGCTGTGTTAGGCGTAAAGTCCAGCAGCCTCAGCTGAGCTCCAGGAGAGCTGCAACGGTGAATGGGACGGCACAAGTGCCAGGGCAGGGCTTGAGGGTCGAAGCCTGGAAATGAAAGAAAAAGGCAGGAAAGGGTTGACAATGGCTGTTTCCTGCTCCCCTTTGAGCTCATCTTCAACCGTCCCAAAGAAACTAGTTTAAACCTTTCTGCAGCTCTCCCCATCACCGTGAGCAAGTCAGCCGGCGCCGGCAGCGGTGATTGTAGCTGAAAAATGAATTTGGAGCCAGGTCGCTGGGTGTGCCTTGGCTTTCCGCTCTATCAGCTCTTCTCGCTCCTCTAAAGAGGTGATGAATGACCAGGGAAGGATGTGTCGGGGACCACAAGGAGCCCAAAGGGAGCCAAGTGGCCCTGCGTGGCTTATTAGGGCTGTAGGGAGACACAGGCGCCAGCCGCTGTCCCGGGGCCAGGAGGAGTGATGCTGTTCATGCCGGCTGTCAGAGCTGCATGACTTTTTCTCTTGTGCCCTGAAGGCTGCAGCTCCTAACCTGAAGAAGAAAAGTTACCTGCTTGGGTGCCTTCTGAGCTCACCCTACTTTGGGGACGCCCCGAGCTGTTCTGACCGATGCTGCTTGTCCACAGCCATCTCCAAAAGGGACAGGAGTGAGGGCTGGTGGCTTTGTGCTACAGGGTCTGGCACTTAAAGGGACTTAACTCTGGGGGAGCACCATAGACGGTGGGTGCTGAGGAAGCCGGTACTTAATCCCTCTCCCTTTCTTTGGGGCTCTGCAGGAGAAAAGCCGTACCGCTGCAACATCTGCGGAGCGCAGTTCAACCGGCCGGCCAACCTCAAAACCCACACACGCATCCACTCCGGAGAGAAACCCTACAAGTGTGAGACCTGTGGGGCCAGATTTGTCCAGGTGCGTGTGGCCCCGGGGACCTGCAGTGCCTGGGGAGGTGGGACATGGCCAGACCTCCTGCCCGAGACTGGTGACACTTGGCAGGGAGAAGGCTGATGGGCCATGCTCACTGCCTTGGGCAGCTCTTCCCATGGTGGTGTGGGATAAATAGGGGCTTCCAGGTTTATGTGGGCCAGTTTGGCTTAATAGGAAGCCTGATGGATGGTTTTACCTCCTCTCCTCCATTTGCTGTTAAGGATTGGAGATATCAAACCTCAGACGTGTGGCCCAGCTAGAGTCCCATAGACCAAAAAAAGATGGCTGGGCAGAACCCTGCTCCCAGTGGGATGCCCTCCTCTGTGAGGCTGTCCTCACCTGGAGATGTTCTCTCTCTAGGTGGCCCACCTCCGCGCTCATGTGCTCATTCACACTGGGGAGAAGCCGTATCCCTGTGAAATCTGCGGCACACGCTTCCGGCACCTGCAGACCCTCAAAAGTCACCTTCGAATCCACACAGGAGAGAAGCCCTACCATGTGAGTCACTCTGCTGCTTTTTCTCGGGGGTGGGAGGTGTCTCAGCAGGGGCTGGGGAAAGATGCTGCCAAACTTGGGGGGCTGAGAAGACACCGAGGCGTTTGCATGGGCTGGTTGCAGCACCCCAATGCCCATTGCCAGTCTCGTGATACCCCATGCCAAGGTCACGTCTCTGCTCCTTGTCCCCGATCCCTCTGTCATGCATTAGCTGATGCTGATATGCTATTTTGTCGTGAACGGCTGCGTTGGAAACATTGACGTGCTGCCCAGGCTGGGTACATCTTAGCTGCTCCTCTTTTCTTCCAGCCCATCTGGAAGAAGGTCACACTTCTCCAAATAGCTGTGGCTTAAATTACAGCAGCCTGCTGTGCGTGGGGATGGGGGAAAGGAGTCAGCAGCCTGGCCTGGGGTCTCCTGTGCTGGTGGCACCTGTGATGAGCAAGCAGCCTGCCCTGCCTTGCTGCAGCCCTGGGGGCTCCCAGCTGTTTGCTGAGACTTTTCTAGCTATCCCCATCTGCTAGAGATGGAATCGGAACAGGGGTTATCATCCAAACATCCCTCTGGAGCTATCCAGCTTGACAGGGGTCAAAAGCAGCTCCTGAAATAGCCCTGTAGCTGGTTTGAGCATCTAGATAAGGAGCTCAGCATTATGTCCATCACAGTCAAGGTCCCCTCCTAAGGGACCTCAGCCTTTGTGTATCCCATAAAGCAAAACGTGCTGCTGAAAGCCTGGGATGGGGTTCCTGACCCTAAAAGAGAGATGTCTACACTGGGGGGACAAAATGATGGGACATGGGTCAAGGTTCAGGGACTGAAAGAAGGGCAACTCGGAGCTCCTGGGTGCTTCTTCAGCTTCCCCACTGCTGCTCCCCCTGCATCCTCACTTTCCCCCATCCACCGGTGTAATGGGAGCAGCATCCTGGGGTAGGAGGACATGGGACCCCCGCCCTGAGGGGAAGGAGGTGTCCCCTTACCACGGTTATTTCTCACCCTCCGCCTTTGCCTCTCGCCCCCGCAGTGTGAGAAGTGCAACCTGCATTTCCGCCACAAAAGCCAGCTGCGGCTTCACCTCCGGCAGAAGCACGGGGCCATCACCAACACCAAGGTGCAGTACCGCATCTCAGCGAGCGAGGTGCCTCCGGAGCTCCCCAAGGCCTGCTGAAGGCAGAGGATTTCCCAGGAGGAGGTCGTCTTTGGGGAAAGGGGTGGGTGGGAGAGAAGCTATCCAAAGGATACTTGTAACACTTTAAAAAAAAAAAAAAAAAGAGAGAGGGAGAAGAAAAAAAAATAAAGAACAAAAAATATAATTTCATCACATGATGGAGTGCCTCTAAACCCATAGTGCAGATAGGTGGAAAAACATTAGAAATTAAAAAAAAAAATTACAAATACACGGGTTTTATTTTTTCCCAGTTATGTGAAACAAAAAGACAAAATTATTCAGATCTTACTGTATATAAACCATAAAAAAATAAGAATAGTCATTTTAAATGTCTGTGCAGTGGAGTGTTGATAAATTCTGGAGTCTAACCTTCACAGCCTTTGCCGTTTGAAGATGAGGAATGTAATGTTGATTTATGGGAACAGATTTTTTCTTTTGTATGCAAAATGTGTGTTCTTTTAAAGAGAAAGTATGCTATTAAAGAGAGGGCTTTAACTTTTTTAACCAAAGGTGAAGGAATCTATGGCAGAGTTGTAAATATATATAGATATAAATATATAAATATATATATAAAATAAATATATATAGACCTTTAAAAAAAGCTATATTAAAAATATATAAAATGCATTAAAGGCTCAGTTGGACTCTGCAGGCAGAAGCCACTCTGAGAATCTTTATTATGATAGAGCACTTAACGAGATATTTTAAAGTATTGCATCTGTACAAGTAAGAAAATATTTTGTCTAAATGCATCAGTGTATTTGTATTTTTTTGCAAGTGAAGGTTTACAATTTACAAAAAAGTGTGTATTAAACCAACAAAGCTGCAGAAGGAATTTAAAATAATAATAAAGTGTAATTTTTTTGTTCTAGTTCTCAGTCTGTATATATGTAAAATGTGGTTTCGCACGGTGCCTTTCTTTTCAATGGAAGTTTTCAATGTATGGACTATATTGAGCTCAGTTTCTTCAAGGTACAGCCTGATGTTGCAAAAGGAGTTTGGTGGAACTCTCTATCGGGGAATGTTTTTTTTTTGTTGTTGTTGTTTTGGGGTTTTTTTTTGGTCATATTTTACATGCTTGTGTTATAAACAATCTCGGGAGACAGGGTTTGGGCTGTGTCTAAACTGCATTAATGCGTTCTGTAAAATATAGCTGTACAAATAAAAGAATAAAATGAAGAAAAGTGAAGTATGATGGCGTGAGGGGTCTCTTCTTGCTTATCCTTCTCCTTAAGCCACCTGGAAAGCCAGTGAGAGCCTTGGGGAAGCGGCTGGATATCCCAAGGCCCATGACAAGCTCTTGGCTTGGTGCACGGAAGGCAGGGCTGGCTGGAGGAGCCTCTTCCAGGGTTGAGTGAAGATGGTCTCCTGCGTGAGATCAGAGCAAGACTTGGGATCACTGCTCCGCATCCTGGTGGGGACTGTCCCGCTGTGCCACCCCCTTGCTACTTTCTGCGTTTTCACCGAGTAGCCAGCAGAAACAGGGCAGAGCCTGGCAGAGACTTTTTTGCTGACCAGCCCAGGGCTGGTTCCAGATGGCCGGGCAGTTATTCATATTTCCTGGAAACCAGTGCAATTGCCAGAATTGCTCAGGGAAGAAGGCTGACCGCTCCTCCTCTGGCTTTCCAGTGCCTGGTGCGGGGGTGGGAGGGCTGCTGGTCCGGCTGCCTTGTGCAATGGTTTGGTGGAGCAGGGTCCATAACCCCCTCCAGGAACTCGTTGGCCGATAGCATCTCTGGGCTCCCAGCCATTGCACGCTGGCTGCAGACCAGAGCTGAGAAAGCCCAGCTTGAGGGAGTCCCCCTGCTCACCCCAAGCAGGGAGAGGAGATGTCTTTATGTATTTGGGTGGCTGTACAGAGCTGGGCGGTGCAGCCAGGGGCCGACCAGGCTCTTTGGAAGTAGGGGTACCTGGGGTGCATGCAAGTGCCTTGTTCTTTGTGCAAGAAACCCACCAGCTCTTTGCTGGTGAGGGCTCACTGCTTGCAGAAAACTGGAGTCTCATCCAAAAAAGCTTCTCCGAATTACAGAGGCAGGACCGGCTGCAACCAGCGCTGGTGTGGAGCAGGGCAGCTGCTCGACATGGCCTGGGGCGGGGGCTAAGCAACACAGGGCTTGTTTCATTTTTAGTTAATTCTGGGATAATTTTGGTGCAGGGCTTTAGAGGGGGGTGGGAGGGGGGTCTGTGTGTGATTCGCAGGGGGGAGACTTGGAAACACCCGCTAGAAGGGGAGGGCCTGCCTGTTTGTGGAGTCAGGAGGGGCTGCATAAGGAGGAGCTGAAAGGGAGACAGATGGATGGGAAGGAGAAGGATGGGCTTTTCAACACACCGTGGGACAAAAGCGGACACGAGACGATCAGAACTGCCCTGCATGGGAGGGAAATGCCCAGAAGGGAAGAGGACCCCCAGCTTCTCTGGCTTGTCTCCCAGTGGACCAGATCTGCTGGCACATGAAGAAGCCCCCAAAAACGTGAGGGCTGAGCTGGAGCCAGCCTCTCCCTCCTCCTGCTGTTTGATTTGGCTGGGCAGGATGGCTGCCTGCAGCAAGCACCCAGCTGTGGCAGGGAAGGCTTTTTGTGGGGCGAGAGCCTCTCGGCTGCAAAAAAATCTCCATCCTCCCCGGGACAGGAGCCTATTTCACACCCTGCAGGTTGGTCTCACCCTGACGACTGACTGGCAAGGCTGAGCCCAGCATAAGCCCTCACCAGTTTACTCCTGTTCAGCATGGGGTGGGAGAATAACAAATAGGCCATTGCCTGAGCAGTGGGAAAAAAGCAAAAACCTGCTTTTCCACCTCATCCCCTCGCTGGCTTCCTCTCTCCCCAGGAGGTTTTTCATGTTTAGTAAAGCTGGTTATCCTTAGGACGGGGTTTTGACACATATACTGTCCTCGTTTGACACACATACTTAGGTTTCTCCCCTCTCTGTCGGAAGCTGCCTGCCTTTGAGCTGGCTACCTCTCTGATTACTGCAGTTGTCACTTTTAGAAGTGACTGGGCTGGGCTGACAACCCCGCTTGCCCCAGACAAGCAGGCTGCGTAGCCACCACCTCTATTTCCCATTTACTTGCTCAGCTGCGTTTGCAAAATAAATACAATATTTTCCTGGATCGCGACTGTGTTTCCTCCTCCTGACAGATAATATTTTATTTTTTTTTAAAACAGTGATGTCACGGCTTTTCCAGGCATTTCAGCCGATGCGATAGCAATCGCTCCCTTGCTGTCTGCGGGGCAGAGGTCTGCAGGCATCTGGCACGGCCAGCCCATGCCACCGAGCTTTGCTCAGCACGGATGGTGTTTGCAGGGGCAAGAGAGCGGTCACACAAAGGGCTGCCCTGCGCGTGTTTGATGGCTGCAGAGCCCACGGACACAGAGCTGACCCTGCCCGTGTCAGTGCCCCTGGGGGATTTGCCCAGTTGCAGATACAGAGTTTGGCTCTTGCCAAGACTCAGAAGAAAGGACACCACCACACCGACAGGCTGGCCGCTTTCCAGGAAGTTTCCCGGAACGCGTTTGAGCGGCTCTTTTGGTACCCATCTCCCCCTCCTCCCACGAAAAGACCTGCCCAATAGGTGAGGATGTGGTCGTTTTCCTTTTCTTAATGTTTCTTCTGCGCTGGAAAAAAAACCCTTCCCATGCCACCAGCTCCTTTCATAGAATCACAGAATCCCATGGGGTTGGAAGGGACCTCTGGAGATCATCTAGTCCAACTCCCCTGCCAGAGCGGGTCTACCTAGAGCAGGTTGCTCAGGAACTTGTCCGAGGGGGGTTTGAATGTCTCCAAAGAAGGAGACTCCACCACCTCTCTGGGCAGCCTGTTCCAGTGTTCTACCACTCTCACAGGGAAGACGTTCCTTCTCATCTTTAGGGGGAACTTCTGATACTCAAGTTTGTGCCCATTTCCTCTTGTCCTGTCACTGGGTACCATTGAGAAAAGACCAGCCCAATCCTCCTGACACCCTCCCGTCAAGTATTTGTAAGCATTGATCAGATTCCCCCTAAGTCTTCTCTTCTCAAGACTAAAAAGACCCAAGTCTCTCAGCCTTTCCTCATAGGAGAGATGCTCCAGGCCCTTAATCATCTTATGGCCCTTTATTGTACCCTCTCCAGCAGTTCTCAGCACAGCCTTTAGGAAGGCCTGGCAGAGAAATGGGGATTCCAGTTTCCTGGGGCTGAGCAGGGATCAGGGCAGGTGGGGGGGGAGGGGAAGAGTGCCCACAGCGATGCTGTGAACCACTGCACCGAGCTTTCTGCGTTCGCCAATTTATCCTCTAGCCTTTAGGCCTGCTTTTTGTGCTGAAAAACCTGTGTTGAGTGAAAAAAAAACCCCAAAACAACAAAAATCACAAAAAACCGCACAAACAAACCAAAACACAACTAAGGCGTGGACGGTTTAAATGCACCAAGGCTGTGACTTCCCAAAATGCGGCGGGAGGGCTGCGGGCGCTCGCTGTATTCTGCCGGGTCTCCACGAGAGGGCAAGCGAAGACGGTGTTAAAGCAAGGAGTCCCCGGAATAAAGATATCCGCTAAAAATAAATAAATAAAATACATATATATATATATATATCATCCCGCCTGGGACATCTGTTGCTGTCGGGGAAATCTTACAAGCCGGGGGAAGGTTTGCAGGCAGAATCACAGAATCACAGAATGGTTAGAGTTGGACGGGACCTTAAAGACCATTAAGTTCCAACCCCCCCTGCCATGGGCAGGGACACCTCCACGAGACCAGGTTGCTCAAAGCCCCATTCAGCCTGGCCTTGAACACTTCCAGGGATGGGGCTTCCACAACTTCCTTGGGCAACCTGTTCCAGTGTCTCACCACCCTCACAGTAAAGAATTTCTTCCTAGAAAATAAAAAAAAAAACCACCCCAAACATGCTTGCCCACAGCTTGTCCCTGGGGTCTCCCAACATAGATCTGCTGTGGGGAATGACCAGCTGCAGCCCAAGGTGGCTGGGAGAAGCCTAAGAGCCACTGTAATTCCACAGGCAGGATTCTGTGTCGCTGGGATGCACCCTGCCTGTTTGTGGGGTTGGATTCAAGTGGGCATGGCCACCTGGAGCCTCCTGGCTGGCCTCTCTGAGAGGAGGCCACTGTCACAGCTGGAGGAAAGGCAGGCCCAAGTTCTTACTGTGAAGTTGTCTTTATAGAGGAGAGTTATACATATATAGAGAAAGCAAAGCCCTATATTATTTCTTGTGTTTACCCATCTGTATCCATCATCTCTTGCCTTATACTAGTAATTCCCTACATCCCGGGTCACCATCAGTACAGTCCCTAACACAGCCCCATCCGTGGCTCCTAGTAGTCACCACAGTGTTACAGGTAAATAGGCTGGTACTGCTCTGAGCTCGTCCTGTTTACCTTTGCTTCTGCACATGCTTGTGCTGATCTTTACTGTGTCTGACTTCAAGGGGGCTGCCTGCAGCCCTACAGATGCTGTGGCAGCGTCCTGGGAGGCTGAGACTGGGAATGAATCTCAGGCAGCAGCAACAGAAACCCTGAACACAGCTCAGGCTGTTAGACAGAGACATCAGAAAAAATAGGTAGCAGGATCTCTCCTCTGTGAACCTCCACAGTCTGGTTCCCCTCCCACCTTGCTACCTGGAGCAGGAAAGCCAGAGGACTGTAATTAATAGAGAGTCCAATTCTTTTGGATTTGTGCCCAAGTTTTGCTATAAAAACAGCATTTTACCCAGAAACCTCTCAGGTCTGTTGCAAATCTATGTACAATCCTGACACCGCCACTCTCCACATGGCCCATCCTGGGGACACACAGTACCAGTCGGTAGGAGTTTCCCTTCCTCGTTGAGCTTTTGTTTCTCGTTATCACTCAGGCATGACCGACTGCTCTTTCTCTGCTCATCTGTATCTCCTGAGGTAGCATCAGCCCCCCACAAGGAAGCTGCTCCATTTAGGTTTTCAGCAAGGTGCAAGAGCTGCAGGACTTCCTTGGTGCCCCACAATGTGGGATGCATGTCCAGAGCCAGGATGAGGAGTTCCACCATCACAGCTCAACCCTACCAAGTTAAGTGCTAGAATATAAGAAAAAGGGGGGTGGGGGTGGGGTGGGGTGTTCCCTGCTGCCAAAGTAGTGGTGCATGGCAAAACTGTCCTGCTCATGAAAGCAGAGCTGAGAAAGTCCAGAGAGCATTTTGTAGGAGATAGCGGGAAGGAGAGGTGTCATGAGAGCCGATCTTGCGGCCGTGGTGACAGCAGAGGGCACGCTTTGCCGGTACAGCGCTGAGCGTGCAGCCTGTGCACACAGTCCCGGGCACTGTGGGCTGCTCTGGATCTGGGGAGTGAGCTGGAAAGGTGGGAGTAAGGAAGCAGTCACAGGAATTCAATACAATTCAATTGTCTGCAAAGCCACATGCCCCGCAGCGCTGCGGCAGGAAGAAAGGAACAGAATCGCCTTCGCCGCAGCCAAGTGGATGATGGATTTACCTGGCTGGGGAATGAGTGTAAAAAAAAAAAAAAAATCAGATCACAGTGATCCCGTAGAGGAGCTGGGGGAAGGGGAACTGGTAAATCAATCTGCAACTTGTTCCCCATTCCATGCCTATGCCAGAGTCATAAGGACGTCTGGAGGTCTGTCCTTACGTTGGAGACAGTCCGACAATGTATGGAGCACATGGACTCCCTCTCTCCACTCCCTCATTGCTAGTTCTTTCAGGGCTTTCTGAATCAAAGTGGTTTTTCGTTTTCATTTAAATTGTATTTTTCCTTTAGGTCTTTTCTGAAAAGAAACATCAAAACGTTTCAGCTGGAGCTCAGAGCAATAATCCCAAATTCTACTTGGGATCACCAAGAATTTTGATTCATTCACTATTTTATCCAGCAACAAGGCTCAGACCTGATGGGAACTCAGTTTCTTTCCTCTCCTCAGCCTTAAACAGGCTGAGATGTCTTTAGGCAAACTTTCCCATCAAAGCCCTGGCTCTGGTCCTGCCTTCACCAGCCCCACAACCTCAGCTGAATCCCAAGAAGAGAAAACCAGCCAAGGTGGGCACCAGAGCCTTCCCGAGGCTGCTCTGGCTCAGCAAACAAATCATCTCCTCATGCATTGCAGGACCAGGGAGCAGAAAACAAGCACACCCTTTCTTTCCAGGGTGAGCATCTGAAATTCAGAGAGACAAATCCAAGCCATTTCCCTGCAGTAATATTTTGACTGTTGCTAGAGGACACCGATGTAATTCCTCCAGCTTCCCCCAGGCAGAGGGGGGGAGCAGGGGGACAGCCACTCAGCTCCAGTGCGGCACAGAGAGGTGGAGTCAGAGCCAACCTGGTCTTCCAGGCCTTGTCCCCACATAGCTGGAAGAGCCACAGGAGCCAGAGTGACCACCAAAACCAGGGTTCTGCAATGTGTCCGAGGGTCTGTGCTTGCCTGGGACTACACTGCAGGGAGTGCATCTCTCCAACTGCAGTGGCATTGCTCCTAGCCCGAAGCCCCTTTGGGCATTATTGCTCTGCAGCAGGTTGCCTTGCACCACCAGGTGGCCAGGGAGGGTTGGCAGGGCAGGGTTGTGGTAGGTAGATGTTAAAATGAAAAACAAAGGGTGTGTGAAGACAGAGACTAGCAAGGAATGGCTCTGGGCTGAAAGTCCTTAGCAGGGCTGGACTCATGCACGCAGAGGTGCTGGCAGTAGCTGGAGAAGAGTGGGGTGCTGAGCAGTCTGGGTTTGGGCAGGACATCAAGAATGGCCTCTCAAAACCCCCTAAGGACTCAAGTCTGATATCTTCCCCCGTTTTACACCAGCATGCCCACACCAGCCCTAAACACAAAACAGCCCTGCTGGCCTGCCCCAGAGCCCATCTGTCTCAGGCTGAGCTCTGCACCTCTGCAAAATCCTGTACAATGTGTCTGGGCCCTGCTGGCCCCACATGAAGTTGTCAGGAAGCAAGAAAGTTGAGGAACTCATCAAGGAGGTTGTTCCTGCACTGTGCCAACTCCTACAGCTCCCATCTCCATGCTGGTGTACAAATCAAATGGTTCCTAACAGTGCCGATATGTAGCAGTTTATCATCCCATGTAGCACCCAAGGCTGCGCTCCAGCCCATCACTACACCCTGGATAACAGGGATGTTGAACCAATGCCTGTGGCACATCAGTGCAGAACCACAGCTGTGGCAGCTCAGGGAGCTGGTAGCCATTCCTCCCTGCTCAGGAGTAATGGGAGATCCCGGTGTCCCCTTCCCTTTGAGGTGACAAGCTGAATGGCAAAAGGGTGCCAGGCTAGACAGGAGCTTGTGTTTGAAGCGGCAGGGGACACCAGGTAACAGCTTCCAGTAGCCACAGCGGAGTCTGAAATAACCCAGTGCTGCCTCCCATTTCCACCTCTGCTCCTCCCCGGTACAGCGCCCAACCAGGCTGCTCTGCCCTGGGCTGTGGGACCTGAGATGAGCTGCAGGGGAATGGGGGACCTTTCCAGAGCTGGTCCAGGCTGGCAGACACACTGCAGTGTGACACAGCTGGGTTGTGCTGTGCCAAGGAGAGCCTCGGGGCTACAAAAACCCATCCAGTGCAAGTAAACTGGGAGAGCCCAGCTTGCTGCTCTTGGCACAGCTGGGAGAAGCGAGGAAATTACTGGTGCTGGGAAATACCGTCTCTAGGAAATCTCTCTTGAAGGCAGGCAAGAGGGCCAGGATAGGTTTGATGCCCTGGCAGCTGCTGCCTTGGCCATTTGCCATGCCCAGGACTGGCTCTGCTTCTTTCACTGTCAGAGGAAGGAGTTGCTGGTACATCTGCCAGTACAGGGAAGTGGTGGAGAGAGAAGCGGTGGGACTTTTGGCCCTTGGAGCCAATCAGCTCTTTTTGGGTCCAAAGCACTCCCTGGTGGGGAGGCTGTGTCCTGTGCCCAAAACAAGGGAGTATGTCTGAACCAGAGCAGGGGCTGACTCCTCTCTACCAGTTCCCTCAGGGCAACACCAAGTGCTAGAAGACAGACAGGGTCCCAAGGAGTGCAGCACTTGGCAGGTCAGACAGCTGGGGAAAAGCTGGCTGTAAAAGTACCATAAGTCAACCAAACAGACAGGGTCACCTGGGCTACAAATGAAGGCTTCTTCTCTCATGGGTGTCATTCCTTTTGCACCATGATTTGGGGAGGACACAGAGGATGAAGGTTGCATGTGGGTGGAGATGTCTGCACATCTCCAGGCATCATCCAGGGAGGACAGTCACAGTTCGGCTCAGAGATCTGTCTGGAACCAAGGACCAACACCAGTTCCTCTTGCTGGAACATGAAGCAGGGCTGGAACACTTCAGTTCAAGCTCCAGGCTCCCAGGCGAGCCTTAGCAAACCCAGCCAGCAGCACTGGGGTTGAAGTGGAAGGAGGTACATTAAATTGACATGAAACGAAGCATTCCTTTGGACATTACTGGAGACCTTTGTGCAGTAGTTGAGTCCTTGTCTCCATGAGCCTTTGACTTTCCTCAGCTGCAAACTGAGACAGGAGATACCCCTTTTTCTGAGTGGTAGCAGCGCCCCTTCTTTGCACATCCTGCTCTGCTCCTGCCAGCTGGGAAATAGCTGAAGAGGCCCATCCTTTGAGGTGACAGGGGCTTGCAGCAGTTTTGCCCCTTGTGGGCATCAACCAGCTCACATGGATCGGCTGGAGGAGTGGGGGAGACTGACCATCCCAGCAGGATGGGCACATCCCCCATGGGGCCAGCAGGTCCAATGACCCTGGGATGGAGACAGGGGTCCCTGCAAGCTCAGCCAGGGATCTGTACACCCCGACCTAGGCACCGATTTGTCACCGTTTCCCCCAGCTGCAGAGCTATGGCAGAGCCGGGGCACTCTCCTGAGAGGCTGCCGGCTGCCAGCGGAGCTGTCTCGACGGCCGGTGGAGCTGATGGGGACGGGGACAGGGTCTGAGCAAGGACAGGTGCGGGAGAACCCCGCAGGGGCCGGGGAGGCAGACAGAACCCCCGGGTGCAGCTCAGCATCCCCCACCGCCTGCTGGAGCCGGGAGGAAATCCGTCCTTAAGGGGTGTGGGGGAGACCCTTCCCAGCTCCCCAGGCTCTGCAGCCCTTCTTAACCGACGGGGCGGGAGGGCGCGCTAGGGCGAAAGGCTTCGGCACTGGGACTACTGGGGGGGCTTCGCCCTGCGGCGTGGGGCTCAGAGCGGCGGGGAGGGCGGTGCACGGCTGGGACCCCCCACCGCCGCGCTGTGGGGAGGAGAGAGAGGACAAGTAGAATCGGGGGCTCCCGGAGGGGAGAAAACGCGCCGGGGGCGACAGGGGAGCGGCCAGAGGGGGGTACTCGGGGGGCACCGTGGACGGTCGGCCGGCCCCGGGCAGAGCGGAGCATCCCCGGACCCGGCCCCCCTCACCCTCCCGCCCCGGTCCCGGGCAGGGACCCACCCCCGGCGGCGTGGGGCGAGGGGGGCGCCCCCGCCTTGACGTCAGGAGAAGGGTTTATAAAGGCGGCGGGAGGCGAGGAGATCCCCAACGCCGGAGCCGAGCCGCAGCGGAGCCGTCAGCGCTTCCCCGCCGCCGCCTCTCCGCGCCCGACCCACCGGCGAGATGCTGTCGTGCCGCCTCCAGTGCGCCCTGGCCCTGCTCTCCATCGCCCTGGCCCTCGGCACCGTCTCGGCCGCCCCCTCGGACCCGCGGCTCCGGCAGTTCCTGCAGAAGTCGCTGGCTGCCGCCGCCGGGAAGCAGGTGAGAGCCCCGCGACGGGGTGGGCACCCCTCGGGCACCCCGCTGGGCACCCCCGTCGGCCCTGCTGCAGAACCCCGCTTCTCTGCTGCAGACCCCCGCTTCTCTGCTGCAGACCCCCTCTTCTCCGCCAGAGACCCCCCTGATTCCCCGTTGCAGACCCTCTGCTTCCCCAGCAGAGCCCCTGCCTGCTACAGACCCCTCCAGTTGCCTACTAGGCACCCCAGTACCTTCAGTGCAGAGTTCCAGTTCCTCACCGGAACTCCCGGTATCCCCTTTTTACACCCCAGTTGCTTGCTGTAGATCCCGGTTCCCTGAAAGATCCCCTGGTTCCCTGCCGGGGCTGAGCCAGCAACAGGCTGGACAACTGGGGGCAGAAAGGGGAGACACCCCCCTAGCCCAGCCCAGCTGGGTGTTGGTGGGGAATGAGGGCTTCTCCAGGGCACTGAACCAAGGCAGCTGCCCCAATGCATCAGGAGGATGTCCTCATCCATGCAGGGGAGCAACCAGGGCTTGGAGGGACAAGAGGAAAAATACCCCCCAGTGAGAGGGTGACCCAACTCAGCTCCCCAAAAGACCTTTCCCTGTCACTTTAGCATCAGCCTCGCAGCATTCCTACTGAGTCTGGCACAGCGTGCTGGAGCAGTGGGAAGGGAAGGTGCTCAGATGAATTCATTCCCTGCCACGACCAAGGCAGTGGTCTCTTCGCCACGCCAGGTAGATGTCAGCGCTCTTCTGCTCCACGTTAGTTCACAGGTGCAGCTGCTGCGTAGCAGCTGTTGGTCGGGGCTCTTTGGAAAGCCGGGGCTCCCCTCCTCCAGAATCCTGTGTGTCTCTAATCTGGGCACAAAAGAGTCTTAGAGGGACACAATGGTGAGCCCCAAAATGCCAAGGAGTAATCGTGGGCTCTCTCTTTCTCTCTCTTCTGCCCCAAGGAACTGGCCAAGTACTTTTTGGCAGAACTGCTCTCAGAGCCAAGCCAGACAGAAAATGAAGCCCTGGAGTCTGAGGACTTGTCCCGAGGGGCTGAGCAGGACGAAGTGAGACTGGAGCTGGAGCGCTCGGCTAACTCAAACCCCGCTCTGGCACCCCGGGAACGCAAAGCGGGCTGCAAGAACTTCTTCTGGAAAACTTTCACATCCTGTTAGCTTTTGAAACCCACCTCTTCTCCCCATCCATCCCTGCCTTCTTCCTAGCCCCCCACCCCGAGCAGAACCTTCACCACAAGAGGCGAAGACTGTAAATACACAATCCACGGTTATGGTGAAATTAAACAAGGAAAATTTGAGTTTGATTTCCAGTTGTTTTAATAAAACTTTCTGTTCCAATTGTACACGATTTGCTTGAGTTGTGATTTCTGACTAGTTCTTTGATGACATGCACTCTGCAACTCTTTCAAATGTACTATTTTTAATTCTTTGTTGCAATAAAGTTTATGTTTCAAACAGTGATGCTGAGATATGCTGGTCAATGAGAAAACCTAAGTCACCTCTCAGGCTGCTTGTCTTCAAAATGCTGCCCGTTTCAGGGCATCAGCAGCAAACACCATCCACATGCATGTATATGCACACAGGCAATCTCTTAAAGTGTTTTTCTATTTTTTTTTTTCTGTGGTCTTTTTAAGGGATCTAGAGACTAAGTGGTATTTTAGATATCAAATCCCTGTGATTGTAACTGAGTCAAATCCACAGCACTGGCACTTCAGTCAGTCTAGAGAATTTACGCCCATCATCAGAGGCATCACTATAAATCACAGCTGCGTATTCCAAGTGATGGGGGATCATAAAAGTAGTTCACAGAACAGCTTTCCCCACACATACCTCATTCCCTCCTCAGCCACAAAGACTAACAGGCATAATAAAGACTTACCTGGCACCATTTACTGCTTGCAACATCCCTGACAAGCACTGCTTCTGGGATTCCTTCAGAAAGTTTTCCTTTGTTCTGCTGTGCAGGGGGACATTCTGTATCGCTATAAAGCTGAGATGTTAAACCCATGCCATCAGCTCCTCTCCTTCTAACAAACTGGTTACAGAGGTTTTTCTACCCACTACATCATCCTTAAAGCCAATATTAAAAGGTTCAGCAGGGTAGGAGATAGCATCGGGAAAAAGACATGCTTCTGTCATTGGGAGACAAAATTTTCATGCTTTTGCAGAGTCTCTTCCTTTTCTGGCCGTGCTGGTTTGTGACACGCAATCGTGGGAGAGCTGGAGCCGTAGAGCACGCGTCCTGCGTGGGGGACAGGATTCATTTGACGAGAAATTAATAATTCAGGATTAAAGGTACCAAACGTTTTGTAGCCATCACACGTGAACAAAAGGTGAAAAATGGGGGATCTGAGAGCTGTTCATAGGCAGAGGGCTGAGCATGGCCCCGGTGGAGGTGGATTCCCCAGCTGAGGGTGTGTTAAATCGCCTCTGCTCTGTGCTGAGCGCAGCTCTCTGTCTGTGGGGCATCGCTCTTGACAGCTCATGGGCTATTTCCTTAATTCTTGGTCGGTGTCTCCTTTCCCTGAAGGCAGTGGTTTGTTAGATTTGAGTTGGGGGCAAGTAAATCCCTCATCATTGGGAACTACAGCCATAGTGATGCTGATGTGACACCCCAGCCCTGCCACGCTCGCTCACCGCAGGGTTCTGCTGGGCTGCTCCACAGCCGACCGGCAACAGGCGAGGGCAGCGGGGGACGTGCGTGGGGAGGGAAGCTGCTGCCACCATCCCCGCCGAGCCCACAGGGGCAGGACTGGATGCCACCCACCCTCCCCAGAGCAGGGCAGATGCAACTGCTTTGCCTATGCCCCAGGACACCCTTTTTCACCCACTGGATTTCTGTGGTGCAGCTGTGGAGGGTGCAGGGTTAACTCACTCCGGGAGGGGGCAAACTGCTGGGGGAGAAGCCTCCAAAAAGACTTTTGAGAAGCGCAGGTAATGCAGGTCATTTCTCAGCCCTAAAAGCAGACAGGGTGAGAATAAGACACTGTTTGAAAGTGTGGAGACAGACTCTGAGGAGAGAGTGATGGTCCTAGCTCATGTCTGATTCCTTTGTTGCTGTGCATTGTCAAGGGAACAAATTTTAGGGGATTCAGTGAAGCAAAGACCTCCCCATCCCTACCTTCTCTCTCCTGTCTTGACTGAGGTTCTACTTCACTTTCAAAAAGCAGCTAATTGTTCAGTGCTGATACAGCCTCAAGACAGCGGCTACAGGAACAGAAAGGGGGTGGAGGTGCCAGGGGCTTGAATATTCTTATGCACGGAGCCCATCTTTCATGGGATATAAATAGACCACTACTCGCCTGAGGTTTTTCCTCTTGGTCACTCTGCTCAGCAAGTGCTTCTGAAGGGAGTTTAATCCTGCCAATTGCTGGAGTGAAACCCATCACAAATAGAGATGCAGATGATCCTCAAGCACAAGCAGGAATTAAAGGCAGTGATTCACACGCTACACCAGCCTGTTTCAGCAATACAGCCGGCGTCACGTCACGGCAGCTTCTGCGAAGCTTAATGAAGATATACTGGTGGAGCCATGTGCGAATGTCGTCAGCTCAGAGGCAGAAAGACAAACCTCCTCCTTCCATCACCTCAGGAGATCCTGGAGTTTGGGGAGACGGTTCCCTGGACATTAAGTACAGTATCCCTACATGTAATTGCACTGCGGCAGAACCATCCTTCCCAGGTGCTAGAGCTGTACAAACACAATGCAAGAAACAGTCTTGCATTTAGCCCTGCTGAGCTAAAAAGACTAGAAAGACAAAGAAAGATTTATCGCTTCTCTTTGATAGGTAGGAATTATGGGGTAAAGGGATTAAATGGCTATTTTTAATCTCTCACCATACAGCCACAAAAGAGTGTCCTGGGCTGGGAAGACTCTTGCTGGGCAAGGCTGAATCTGGGATGAGCACAGAGGTAGGGTCAGCTCCCACGGGCCAGAGCTGCTGAAGGGGAGAGCAATTTTTGTGAGATGTTTTCATGTGACATTCTCTGCAGCTCATAGCTCAGAACTGAGGCTCCATGGAGGAGCAGCCTCAGCACAGGTTTGTGGGAGGTTAGGGGCCCTGATGATCAACACATGGCTGATCCATCTCCCCTCTTGCACTCGGTGTCACGGGCAGACCCAGAGCAATCCCCTCTCCAGCAGGTACCTTCAACCTTGTGATTCATCTGAGGCAGCACAGGGAAACATCCATGAGGAACCAATAAAAAGGGCTTGAAACGGCTATCTGAAGAGTTGCTTTTAATGAAAACCAGAAAAGGTTGTATAAGGCTTGGAAACATATATCCCCCAATGGGAAGTTAGTGTGAGCTTCTCTCAGCCCTCCCCAGCAGCAAACTCTCTGATTAACGATGCCAGGAGGGGTAATTCACTCTAGCAAGCAGACCAGGATTTCTTTTTATGTGCATCCCAAATTGGTAAAAAAGACAAGTCTTCCTTGGTCCCGAAGGCTTGTTGGTGACAGATAGCTTGAAGCCATCCTAGCTGTGGTGCAGAGGAAATACTTGTGGGATCCAGATTTCCTAGCCTGGGTCTGCTCTGGCACCAGCCTTCTCCTTTTAGCTCCTGAAAAGATCGAGAGCCTGGACCCACGGGCACAACTACCCTTCACCCAGAACAGTCTGTAAGATGCTCTGCGCTGCCTTTGCATTTACTCTGCCTCTGTGGCTCCTAGCAAGCATTACACCATCGCTCTGACCCACAGCCACCAGGAGCATCTCAGATTCCCAGACCTCTGCTCTCACCGCAGGATTCTTCTTCCCTTTCATCCTGCCCAACTCCCAGCACCTCTGGGGAGCAGTGGAAGAGCCCCAGCTCCCATATGGGTCAGCATCAGGCGTCTGGAAAAAAGCACTTGCTGCTGCAACCGAGTCCTAATTCTCTGAAAGCAAAGCAGCAGGATGTTTATTGACCAGGGTGAGAAAAGCTATACCTAGGCAATAAAAGTTATTATGATAAAGGAACAAACTGTACTCTCTACTCTCTGAACACCTTCTGACTCTTTGACAGCTTCTCGCCGGAATAATGCAATAAAACTCACTTACACTGAGCCTCTTCTTCTTGTCTTTTTTTCTTTTTTATTAGGGAATTATTTGTTACTTTTTGTTAACACCCAGTTACACATCCAAGAATAACTGTTTGGCCAGATGCTGTGAGTATCTCAGAAGACTCTTTTGGATCTCAGTCTCAGGAGACTTAACCCATAAACAACTTGTGAAACACCACAAATGGTCATAAAAAAAATAAATCACCAAGTTCAGTTTTTCTTATTCGTATAGTACAAATGCCAGTTTGTGTCATGAACCTGTATTTCCAACATCATCTGACAAAGAAACCCACCTGGGCATTCAGTTAACAAAACGAATTTAAGAAGGTCTCCAGTATTTCCTACAGAGAGGTTGCCTGAGAAAGCATAAAATGATGCATTGAAAGTCATGTTTTTCTCATCACCTGGGCTGGCTGCTGGAACGGAGAGAGAGGGACTTGGTCCCACACACGACACCGGAGCATCCCTTCTGATGCTCTCTGCTGCCTGTCTCCCTCTCTGTGCAGCTGGCTCTGGCTGCCGGCAGCCTGCACTGCTCCATGGAGGGAGGAAACATTCCTTGTCTCCAGCCCTGGCAAAGCATTCCTGGGAGGTGAGCCGAGAGATGCTCCCGGGCCCTCCCTTACTCATCCCTCAGCCCTTGTTAGGAGATTCCCCCAGGCACAGAGCAGAAGTCTGTGAATCCCTCCCAGCGCTGCCATGCCCCGGGGTAGAGCGTTTGCTTCCTTACACAGCTCTGTGTTCTGCCTCCAAGGAAAACCTCTCCTTTTCCTCAGGACTGAGGTTTAAGGAAGAAAAAGGATCCCCTTGGAAATTGGCTGTTACATTTGCAAGGCTCTTTTGTAGAACTTCACTGCCGCCTCTTTTCTTCCCTGTTTTACTTCTTGTGCTCGTCAGGGTTTGTAATTCTTCCCAGAGGTTCAAACACAGTATTTCTTTCCCTGCTGCTCTGCTCCCCACGCCAGCCTTTTCCCTCAAGGGTGCAACGTTGGGGCACATTGCTGAGCACAAGCCCCGGGATGGGGTGCACTGCAGCCAGCAGAGAGAGCCAAAGAGCACAGATTGTCCTATTTATGGTCTGTATCTGTACCAGCAGAACCTCAGGATGGGTGTCCTCTGTGCCAGGGGCTGTCCGAGCTCTGGATAGAGCCCCACTGCAGAGAGGCAGGCTGGGGACAGGAGCCCTGCAAAGAGGGGCTTTCCCTGGAGCAGCACTTTCAGGGGGCTGGAGGCAGCACTGCTCCATTGACAGATGTTTTTCCCCAAAACTATGTGCCTGCTTTTCATTTCGAAAGGGCATTTCTCATCTCAGAGTTGCTAGTTTTTAACAGGTTAGGAGAAAGCTAAATAACATGAAAGTAAGCGAACTGTTCTTTCTAGGTTTAAATGTGGTGGGCTTTGTCCTAATGAGAACCTGTAAGTGACCTTCCATCCAAATCTTCTTCCCCTGGCAATGGGTTTTGTTGTTGTTCAGCATCCAAAAAAACCTCCTTATTCACTCAGCTCTGCTGAAATGTCACAATCTAAGCATCAAGAGCAGGGGAAGTGGGAGGAAGGGCTACCTCCAGTTAAAGGTTCAGGGTACCAGATGGCCTGTGGTGGTGGCACTTTGACACGATGTGTGGCAGTCACACTGTTCCTCAGACACCAAAGCCTGGGAGGCTGCAGGAGACTGGATCTTCCGCAGCTTGAATAAACAGCCTCTGGAGGTACATGGGAGCACTACTGGACAGCAAAGAGCTGCTCCTTTTTCCCCACATAGTTGCTGAGCGCAAGAAGTCACATGGGCAAGAATCTACCTGCTCTCAAGGAGGAAATTTCTATATGGTGGATGTGGCTCCCCAGATACTGTCTCCATATGTAGGTGAGCAAGTGAGCAGGCGAGTTTCCAGAAAATACAATCTCTTCAGACTGAAACATATCATTCAGATAGAAATGATCCCTGAATTCCAAACGCTGCCCATCTTCTCTCACACTGACCATATATGTTATTACATCACAACCATTAATTCCCTTACTTGTCACATTAGCAGTGGTGATACTGACACCAACATCCAGGACACTGAGGAGATCCTGAGACAGAAGAAAAAAGTTGAAGCCATGTCTGGGCACTCCGAGTTCCTTGCAGCCAGCTTTCAATCATTCAAGTTCATCAACCAGCAAAGGGAAGTAGATAAGAAATAGGGGGAGAAACAAATCGTTCTGTGATGTGACTGTGTCATCCAGGCCTGTAACTGTGTCTTCCAGGAGAAGAAATTGGCCCAGGAGGCCTCAGTGGAAGTACTTAAGGATGTAATGAACAATCTCTTTACCTTAATGCTAGACTTCCTGGACGAAGACCTAGGGGAAGATCGGAAGTTCATGCAGTCCATTAATGTTCTTATGAAGAGTGTGTTGGAAAAATCTAACCAGGGTATTTTTTGTGTCTTACTGAAACTGTTCCAAGGCATACTGACTGCTGAGGGCAGCCCAGGTAAGATTTCTGACCTGCTGACCAAGTGCCTGTGGAGGACCACATGGCTTCCTCCAGGCAACATCAGCACTATGAACCTGAATGAAATCCTGTTGGATACCCACATGCTCATGAAGGCTCTTTTAGTGGAAAAACTGAGGCAGTGCACAAACTCCTGCTGTGGACCTTGAAAACTCTGCTGTACAACTTGTGCAAGCCAAAAGGAGTGAATATCCTGGACCACCTCACCCTGATTGAGGGTGCAGCTGGCTCTGAGGTGGAAGCTTACCTCCAAAAGACTGCCAGTGCTACTGCCAATGAGGGGACAAACAAAACAGCTGTAGGAGCAGGGGAGGATGTCCCCTGGCCAGCTCACAGGTTTGCAAAGGACAAAGCAGGTGAGTTTTTAGAGAGTGTCTTCTACAATATTTGCTCCAAGCAGAGTTTGAGGGAGGGTCTAGAGGAGACTTATATGAAGGTAAGAAAAAATGGCCCAAAAGAAAGTTGGAGTCTTTCCTGGAAAACATCTCCCTCTTCTTGCAGAGCTTTGGCCACCATCAGGAATCAAAGTTTGGCCATGATCCAGACAGAACAGGACACCAGAGAGCATCTTCCTCCTCCTCCCCTGGGGTTGTACCCTGAGGTGGAAGCATCTCCACTCAGATCAATGGGGATCCCAGCAGGGACCATAAAGGAGAAGGAGGTGATGCTGTCCTGCCACCTGGAAAATCTGCCATTCACCTGCAGCAGCAACACAGCCTTGAGAGCAAGACAGTCCACAGCAGAATCCCTGCCAGTCAGCTCCCCTCACAGGATGCCAAGGTCATACTTCTCCCTCCTTTCCAGGGTGGCACAACAGTGATATCCCTCACGGCATGAAGCCGCCAGCAGAAGTAGCATCAGGACCTCAGAACTAGGTAGTCCTCCTCCACACTCATCAACAGACAGATGGTGTGAACCGATAACGGAACAACTCCAGCATGAACACCAGGTGTGTTATCTGTGCACTGGCACCTTGGGTCTGCACCCCCCAGGAGCTGGCCTGAGTTTCTGATCCCTTCCCCAAGGGGTGCAGGTAAACAGAAAGAAGAGCAAATTGCTGCTCTTCCCAAAGCCAAAGAGGAGATAGGTCTTAAGGCCAGGAGAGGTGCAACCCAGGTAAAGGCAGACAGGTCTCCCCAGTTCCCTGTGTGCTGCAGGGAACAGCTATAGGGCTTGCTTGGCTCCAGAGCTCAATGTTTCCATGTCACAGTCCAAGTCTTTGGCTTTTGAAAAAATAAAGTGGCTGAGACTGATGCCTTGGGGCAAAACTGAACCCAGAGCATGTAAATCTGGCCAAGGCACAGGGCAGAGAACCAGTTGGGGTGCTGACCCTTCCTGGACAACCTCCACTGGGATACTTCTGACATGGGATTTTCTAGCAGTCAAAACATTCAGGGCCAGTAACATATCAGACCAACATTGTCCTGGTTCCCAGCTGGGACCCACCTGAAGAGATCAGGGCTTTCAAACAGCCTCTCTGCCTTTCTGCACAGTGACCACCAGTTGCACAGTGAGCCTACCAAAGGCAGAGGTTGCAATCGGAAATTCATTACCAAAAGAGATTTGTACAAGCTTCTGTTTTCTCTTCGGTAAAATCAATAAGACACAGACTTTCAAACCCACTTCCCCTTGTCAAACTGAAAGAGATCAAGAGAGCAGAGTTGCTTGGGACAACCACAGAATGCCAATGCCTCATCCCAGCCCCTCTCTTCCACATTTCCCAAGGAGCATGCTGCTATCCTTGCATAAAACCACCTTGATTTGTCTTTAACATCCCTCTTGCCTGTTAAGTTCCCGAAGGTAGGAGTCCTCAGCTTTGTCTCAGGTTTAACAGTAAGCCCTTCAAGGATGCTCACTAAATTACAAGACTTATTTACTGATAGACAATTCAGCCAATTACAAAATGCTATTACGCATTTGTACTCAGGCTGAGCAAGCTAGCTGCCTGGTGAACATGGCAAACAAATATTTTAATTAAAATAAAAAAAAAAAAGGGAACACACAGTCTGATTACTGGCCAACAAGAAAAATACACCCCAGAGATATCAAAGTGTAATTACCCTTTCCGAATGGCCAAAAAGGCTTGTTTGCTGCAGACTGTAATTCACTCTAAAACTGCTACAAAGTCATAGCCACCCCCCCCCCTACCCCATTCATCCAGTGCTGTACCTGCTGAGGGGCTGGTCTAGTACCCATGAAATGGGGTTCTGGTACATCCATGTCTAGTTTCTACTTTATTTTCTGGCTGGGTAGCTGGAGGATTCACAAAGAGAACATGACTAAAGCCTCTACAGTTTCTATTCTTTGATTCCTTCCTGCTCCGTCCTTGGGATGCCCTCTCTTTTTGTGCTAAAGGCGTAATCTTTGAGGCTGGAATGGAGCTATGTAGTTTACATGCAACACAATTGGGTGCCCTTTATGTGGCCTTCCAAAAATAAATTTATATTCATGTTGAGCTGTGAGGTCAGATGACTGGACGTGCTGCTCCAGGAGGTTTCCTTCAATGCTGTGCTCCCTTTTGGCTGGTAGCTAGAGAGCTTCCTCTCTACTAGGTGCTGGAAATGCTCTGTATGGATGCATAAGCATCATACCAGCACAGTTACCAGGGAGTGCTGTCCGTCCACTACCCTGTCACTCAGTCCACACCGAAACCTGCCCAGGAATGGTGTTGCCCTTGCAAAAGCCTCCCTGGGAATGTGCCATCACCAGGCTGACCCATGCTGCAGCTGCACTGCTGCATCTGGCACACTGCTGGGGCAAAAGCCATTACCCAGCAGAAAGCATGATATGCTGAGGCCCCACACTATGTTGTAGCCAGGGCAGACAGGCACATTCCTCTTCTATAACACTGAAGGCCTCATCCATTCCTTAAGGGTTCCAGAGACTATAAAAATGAGGCAAAGTCAAGTGTATGGAAGCCTTGCAGCATTTGCCAGGCAGGCAGACTATTCATCAGGATGCATCACGCCATCAGAGCATCTCAGGGCCCTTGTCAGCCATCAGAAATCTCCCATAGTGGGTGCAGCACAAAGTCAGAGCAAGTGACAGTCCCCGTCCTGCAGATGTTACATGTGATAGGAGATATGTGCATCAGCAGAGATGCCCTGGAGTCCTCCAGGAGCGGGCCGCCTCTTGAATATTCTCAGCATGTTCTCACACATGCACAGCCCCCGAGAAGCAATCAGGAGTGCCCTGAACATCAGGATGGTGATCTGCAAGGTATCCTTGCTCCAACCTCCTTGCTCCTAACAGAGAACAGCATGCAATGGGGTATCCTGGTGCTTATTCTGGACTTTACTCAACAGTCACAGTGGTGTTAAAAAAGAGAGAATGGCTTCGAAATTACACTCAGATCTGGACAGTGGAGGTCTGTGCCCTAAAAGAGCTATTTCCAGCACTTTTAGAGAGTCCCCCAGAGACAGAGGACCAGGTTCCTGCCCATGAAGCAGTGGCTAAGGAATGGATCCTAACACACACGATGAAACCTCAGGGTCCTGGAATGCTTCTGCCAGCACCACATCCTGAGGTTTGCTGGAAGACAATTCCATTTTCCTCCATCCTACCTTCCTCCCAGAAAGCCAGTCCTCCAGGCTGTTCATCCTCCCCCACAGCCCTGGGGAAGAACAAAGAGAGAAAGAGCACTAGGGTTGGAAGGCAAAGGAGAGCTAGAAGGAGCTTATAAGCTGACCTGGTACCTTTTGCTCTTTCTTGGTTCAGTCCTCTTCCATTTGCCAGAATCATGATCAAAGTGCATACTCAGGAGACAGCAGAGTCAGGGAGATCAATGAATTATAAATAAATACAGTATAAACAAATCAATCAGAAGGATAAAAACATTCGACAGAGCCACACTAATTAAAAATATAATAACCCAGATAGCGGACATTTATTTAAAATGGTGCAATTACAGCTTTTAATCATCTGGATTTAAATTAACAGCAGCAGCAAAGTGCCTGTGCAAATGTGTTCTCTGTAATGAACTGATATTAGAAAGCCAGCTTGGTGATCTCTCCCTCTCTCAGGCTAATTGTCCCTCCTCTCGTTGTAAAATAACCTTTTGGTGTCTTTCTCTTGTAGAATCTTGAAGATGAAGACACAATATTGGAGCTAAATTAAATCCCCTTCACATATTTCTCTTCTTTCAAGCTGTAAAAAGTGCTGGTATCAGTCATTCAGTCTCTAGTGCTGACGCAACCACACTTGAGGAGAACATCTGGGGGCCCCAAGAGTCATTATAGGGAAAATAAAATCCTATATTACAATCAGTCAGCAATTAAAAGGCAGGATGCAGGAGGGCAAATCCTGCAAGATGCTGAGCAGACTTGGTGGGGAAACCAAATGGTAGATTTGTGATGCTCTGAGCCTCTTTTCTTCTTCACTGGATCGATTAAGAGGAGGCTAGAAAATTTCTAAATCTGCTTCTTCCCGGCACAAATGGTCTTGGAAGTAGCTGGTGTAAATTTGGGTTAGTTCTGATCCAGGGGGTCACAGGTTTAGTACCTACTCACCTCCAACTAGCCCGGTCTGCAGAGCTGTGGGGCCAACCTTGCCTTGGCTTGGGAGGTCCTGGCCAGGCCAGGCTTTCGAACAGACACAGTGTGGCTGAAGGCAATGCGCAGCTTGTCATGTGAAGCTCTCCTGATTAGAGTGGGCTCGATGCAGGCACAGGGAAATCAGAGACATGAAAGCTCTCTGTACCTGGCGTGGTTCTGACTTAGCAAAGTGACAGGTCTTATCTGCCCTGGGCAACTGTCAGGATCATTCCCCCATGTATCTGCAGCTGCCCTGTAAAAACATCTTTCCCACAGAACAGCCTGGTGTCCACCAGCCAAGATGCTGACAAGTGCTCAGCGCGGTGGTGGAAGCAAGCAGATTTGCAGACACATGACAAGAAAAACTGTTGAAGACAAAGCCTTCCAGCCATGGCTGTCCTGAGGTGGGTTTGAACCAGCAGCCAAGGAGAGGCAACTCTTCACTGGCCACGAAATCTCTCCTGGTGGGCAGCCTCACCTCCCTGCCAGCCAGCACACCCAGCTCTGCTCTGCCCCTGGCTTTGCTCTGTCCCCTTGTCACACACTGCACAGGGAGAGTCACAGCAGGGCAGAAACAGCCCCACAAGTTCCTGAGCTAAATAATCAGCCTCCAGCAATGCCCCCAACATGTCTGTCCCACATCCCGTGCTGGTGACAGTGCAGTGCTTCTCACAGCATTAGGATGCTCCATGTCTCAGCTGGATTTGCTTAAAGGCTGCAAGGAAAGGGAAAAGAAAAAAAAAAAAAAGGAAAAAAACACATAGGGATAAACTTCATTTTAGGAGTGTGGAATCCTTGGTATCAATACAGACTGTGCGACGAGGTATTAGAAAGCACGCCTGAGGAAAGGGCCTTGAGGGTGCTGATGGACAAGAAACTGGGCATAAGCAGGCAGTGGGCACTTGCAGCCCGGAAGGCCAACCCCATCCTGGGCTGCATCAAAAGAACTGTTGCCAGCAGGTCCAGAGAAGTGATTTTGCCACTTTGCTCTGCTCTGGTGAGACCTCACCTGGAGCACTGTGTGCAGGCCTGGAGCCCTCAAGAGAAGAAGGACATGGACCTGATGG
>JAOQGH010000051.1:11860272-11933562 GCA_025769975.1 Gallinago jamesoni | reverse complement strand
GAGACATTCAAGGTGAGGCTTGACGAGGCCCTGGGCAACCTGGTCTAGTTGGGGGTGTCCCTGCTGACTGTGGGGGGTTGGACTAGATGGCCTTTGGAGGTCCCTTCTTGCCTGGACCATTCTATGATTCTATGATTCTGTGTGGGAAACGAACACCACACACGGGGAGCGTACGTGTGACTCTGTGTCTGCGTCTGTATGTGCCTGCACACCTACCTCTGCCTGCGTAAGCCCCAGCTCCTTCCGGAGCCGCTCACCCACCCCTGGATCTTGGCCACTGTCACCAAACACAATTACCTAGCTGCATCCACAGTCCTGAGCACAGGGTTAAAGTCAGGAGCCCTTTGGAAAGAGAATTTCATCTCTCTAATTAGCACCAAACCCTCCTCTCTTTCCTGTTTACCCGAGGGGTGTGCAAACACACTGCGAGAGAGCGAGTGAGAGTCACGCAGTCCTCACTACCGCAACAGGCAACATAATTACCTGCCCTGCACATTAAGATTAATAAATATTAACTTTACTTGTGTTTTTACTGTCCACCGAAGATGGAAACAATGAGCTCTACTACTTAATCAAATTACAGCAATAAAATTATTTCCCTTTTAGAAGGTTCATTTCTGTTTTGCTGGCAATTAATGTTGATGATTTGAGTCCCATCTTTAAAACATTTTGAAATACAGAAAATGGCAGAAGTGCCACAGTGCGTTAATGGAGCCATAATATACATCAGGTAATAAAGCATAAAGAGTCTGTTTACTTTGAGTGCGCTAATTATTTGAGAGCTTTTAAAAAAAAAAAAAAAACCAAACCCGACATGTGACAACTTTCATTTTGTTTGAATTAATTAAAAAAAAAAAGCACCAACACCACCACCCCCACCCCCCCTCTTTGAGGTATTGCTTCAAAATTCTCTGCAGTCAGGCCAGGCTCCAGGCAGACACTGAGAAGCAAATTTTCTCTTTGGTTCTTCTCTTGCTTTTCTCTCTTCAGGGTGTGCAGAGCAGGGGGAACCACTCTCACACTGGACTAGATGCTCACACAGTCACTCCTGCACCATCTCTGAAAACATCTCAAGGAACCAATGCACCTTCTCGTTAGGAGACTCCCACCCCTCGCTGATCTACAGGGGACAGAGAAAATGTCATTGTCTGGTCTAGGAGAGACCAAAATCCTTTTCAAACCTTTAGGACCACCAAGAAAGTATTCAGCAGCTGCACCTTAGTCTGAGACACAACTCTCTGGAGAGGCAAACTGCAGCTCCTGTGGCTTCCTTGCCTCTGCAGAACTAGGAAGGTTTAATTCCTCTTCTTTTCAAATCAGCACCAAAGCAGCAGCACAACCAGGACAGGAGCTGGTCCTACCCCCTGCACAAAGAGACCAACTTCAAAGTTAGGTCATGTTGCTCTGGGCCTTGTCCTGCTGAGTTTTCAATATCCCCAAAACCAGATTTCCCCACCACTGCCCTGTCCCAGGGCTGCAACACTTGTTATCAAGGTGGTTTTTTTCACTATACCTTCTTGGCTTTGCTGTAGCCTGCCCATGGCTTCTTGTCCTGTTGCTGTGCAACTTTGAGGACAGTCCAGTCCCAGCTTCCCAGTTCCCTTGGTGGCAGCTGAAGCTGACAGTGAGATTCTCCTTGTCCTCCTCATCTGCAGGCTTAAACAAACCCAATTCTTCCACCTTGCCTCGTACATCTGCTTCCACCATCTCATTGTCTTCTGACTGGCTTTCCCCAGCTCACTGTGCTTTCCACACAGTCCTTTCCACAACCCACTGGTCCTCCCGTACAGCTTTCACCTCCGCTATTTGACTACAGCCACAGAGAAGACAAAATTTCATGGAAGAGTCAGAAGGGCAAGAGGAAGCATGGCCATATCTTTGCGATATCCCTTGTCGTGACTCAGTAATGCCAACGGGTTGGGTAGACCCAACCTCTCCCATACAGCACATGTCCTGCTGTTTGTATCCAAGCTCACTCTTTGATGGGTTGCCTGCAGCTTGGTGAGTCCTCCTCCGTGGCCTGGGAGATCTTAGAATCATAGAATCAGAGAATCTTCTAGGTTGGAAGGGACCTTCAAGATCATCTTGTCTAACCATCAACCTAACTCTGACAAAAATAAACACCCACACAACAAACAAAATGCAACACCATCACTAAGCCATGTCTCCCAGCACTACGTCAACCTGCCCCAGCCCAGATGTCATAAGTTAGCTTGCACACTCTCACCCTGGTCTGATCAGGTAGCACCGTATAACCGGTTGGCATGGGATTAGACCTTTGCAATCAGACGAAGAACAAGGCAGTGCAGAATCTGACCCCAGATCTGTTGACCTGTTTTTTTTGAAGTATGGCTATTCTCCCTTTTGCAGAACATGGATTGCTTCACCAGTCAAGCGTATTTGCAAGGCTGTACAAGCCAAGAAAAATTTGCCCCCAAAGTAATAACTTTTCAATTACCTTCATTACTCCTTGCTCAACACAAGAACAGCACAGCACCTCTTGAGGGAGCAGCTGAGTATTTCTCTCCAGGGTGCACATTTATTATTTTAAGAATCATTTAATTTTCCATCTGAACAAAAGGGGCGAATGTAGGTCCTGAATGACTCCAGGGCCCCGTTCAATACCTTGCAGTGTTATCCATCATGGCAATTACACATGGTAATTCATCTCTGAGAAACTTCGATACAGAGATCTAAGAGCATTTGAGGTAGCTGGCATGGCTCACAACTCTGGGAGCCCGTGGAAAGAAGATATTATGGCTGGGAAGCATGCCATTATGGCCAAGAAAGTTAGACAAAGTCTTTAGTAATGGGGCTTTTAGCACACCAGCAACCTGCAGCCTGCCTTTCCAATGCCTCTCCCAAACTCTGCCCTCCCACAGCACACACCCATTCCTGCAAGTCCCATTGCCGGGGCCAGTGTGATTTATAATTATTTAAGCAGAGATTCTCTTCACAACAGATTCCCGATCAGGTCAGGGTGAAGGTGCTGCCAGTGTGAGAAATGTGACTAAATGCCACCACAGCAAATAGTCCAGTAGAGAAACTCTCTGGGGGTCTGCAGAGCAGCACTGTCTCTTCATCAAAGTGACCTGCAGGGCTTGAACAAAAATCCAGTGAGGGATGAGGAGAAAAGTGTAATTACAATTTCCATACCTAAAAAAAATACCAAGGCAGCTCTGATCTTACAGCTGAGGTCTTTCCCTGCCTCCATCTGCTCTCTGCCACCTTTATTTGCCTTCCAGTATCCGTTTAGAAAGGGCTGCCTGGGCTAGAGACGCTTCCATGGGCTGAGGGTTCATCTGTGGCACAGATCTAGCCAGGATTAGGTCTCCAGATCCTCCTTATATGGCTGTTTATTGGTGGTGTGAATACAGTCCTGGTCTGAAAAGCAATTCAGGGATCATGCTGGCCCCCACAGGAGTGCACTTAGCTGCAGGGTGCTAATTCAGGAGCTCTACCCACTGACGGAGTGGGTGAACTCCTGTCAGCTCCTCAGAACCACAAGAAACAGCCTCAGATGAAGCAACAGCACTGTTGCCAGGCTCAGAATATAATGAGAACCTCAGCTTGCTTCAAAGTGCTTCAGTACCAGGTAATTACCTCATGCTGAGAGGCCACTTTGCATGAGTGCATCCTTAAGCAAGCACAAGTGCTGGTGCCCAAGGACAGGCACCCCTGAGGGATTCCCCTCCTTGTTGCTAACACCTGTGTCAGTGCTCAGCAGCAGTGAGAGCAGACCGTACCCTGGCCACACAAGTGATGTCCTGACTCTGTGATCACATCTCTAAGGAATATTCCCCCCCTTCCAGCCCCCTGAGCCTCTCACACAGGCAGACTGGCTGTGGGTCACCTGCCACCAGACACAAGACCTGTTTCATTAGAAAGGTAAAAGTTAGCAGAACAGAGCAGTGTTTTCCATCGGGTAACACTTGCCTCCTTACAGTTATTTCTGACCCTGTTCCCAGCATGATCCTCTACCCAGGCATGTCACCAGGGTGAGCATCCTTGCAGACCCCAAAGAAGGGATGTCTTGAGTCCTTACAAAAGAAAAAGGTGAAAGTGAGTCCTTGGGATTTTATTTCTCAGAGTCTCAGGAAGATTAAAGGCAGTAGAAAGTCTGGTTGCATGCTGGTATTTGATCAGGGGAAGCCAAGTAACAGAGAAGCAAGGTATTTTAGTAAATTCTTAGGACTAGAAATATTAATCTGACCATTTCTTTTGAGCTTCTGGACTATGCAGTTCCAAAAACTCTACCCAGAAATCCAATGAGCACTCCTGATTGAACAGACCATACATTTTCAGGGAGGTTTCCCATCAGTGTCCAGGCTGCTGGACACCTGCAAACCTGAAAAGTTCTGGTGCTGCTGCAGCTCCAAGACTAACTCAGAACAGCCTGTATGGAGACCTCAGTCCCCTTCAACCAGGGTACTTTTTGCAGGCTGAAGTGGAAAAGCCACGTGAAAGCCTCATGATACAGATTCAGGGAAGAAAATGTATTAGATAAGCTGGTATTCACAGTCCGGGTGCACTGAGAGCAAGATCCACCTACTGGGATACAGCAGTTTGCATCCGTCAACAAGGAATCATTGCTGTAAATGAGGCAGTGGGTTTCTTTAGTTTTCACCTGGACAGTCAGGTTTCTCAGGAGCTGATTGAGCTAAAGGGATTGCTGAGCTCTCCAGATGCCTCCTTGCTTGGGGACCAGCACAGAGCTTTGTGCCCAACCCCTTTGCTGCAGCAACCCTGAGACTGGCATCGATCCATAGCATTTGCAAGGGTCTAACACTCAGGGCAAACCCCAGAAGGAGAAGCAGAACTCCTTTTACCTTCATTTGTTCCTCATTGCCACAATGTTGTAAAGCAGCTCTCTGGAATTTTCCTGGATATAAGGACATGTCCAGGTATGAACCTCTGCCTGGCTCTCATGTTTTTTGCAAGGAGGAGCAGGCAGCAAGGTGAGTTGAAAGGGTTAGAAATGACAAGCAGGGTTGCATAATGAGTTCTCCACAGAGAGCTCTGGTGAGTTCTCCACAGAGCTCATGAGAGGCAACCTGAAAGTTTGGCTAATTGGAAAACCATCTCTGTCGACTGTCAAGGTAAAGGGCTACTCCTGAATTATCACTGCTAAGAGAACCATTACTAACAAGGATGCAGAGAAAAGAAAGCTTAAGTATTTGCATTCTCTGCTATTTCCCTATCTTTTTCTCTATTCAACAGGTAAACAATTTATTTCTTTACAATTCCCCAAATTATCACAAGCCTGGAAATGCCTAGTGTCTCATTTAGCAAACAGTCCATCACGGTACCAAAAGGTATACAGGTCACTCAGCTCAGTTAGGAGAGGAGCACAACAATGCTCAAATGCTGTCATTATTCCCAGTATCACCCCACATCAAATTGTCCAAGGAACGCAGCTTTTCCACAACCCATCCCAAAGTTGCACCTCTTTTGCTGAAAGTCTGTGCCCCTGTGGGAACCACCTCCCGTGCCTGTATGAACAGGAGCACAGCCCCTGCCTCCCCACCGCTGCTCACTGCCTGGTGTGACACTATATTTGGGTCTAAAAAGGCGAGAACAGGTCTGAAATTAGGCTTAATCTGTATTGTGCATGCTTTCTGCCTAAAATGAGGTCTCACATCTTCTGAAAGAGCTAGGTGCCGAGTAACCGATGACTCTTGAGTCTCCTGTATGCCCAGTTCCTCCCACTTCCACTTCTGAGGGTTTAACTCTGTGCACCAACACACTTTGGTGGGGTATTTTACACCAACAGCTTGTTGTCCGACACAAACCAGGATGCCATATCCGGGCAAACATTTCCCAAACTCTAGTCAGGTTTGCAAAAGAACTCACTTTCTCCTCTAACCATCTCAGTCCACTCCTGCGGCACAAAATACTTAGAGGACTCAGTGAGACAATTCAGGACCCAGGTCCCTTTGCCAGCAAGGTCTTTTAGAGCGGCGAGAAGAGCCTCTTTGCTCCACTTTAACCTTTGCGAGAGGCTATATCAGCATGTGTGCAGATACAAAACGTGTGGCATATGTGGCTCCTTCATCTCTGCCCCCGTCTCCCTCTTGAAAAACAAAGCACTTAACTCTAATTGTGTAGACTGACTGTCAGCTGAGGATATGACAGCGGTGTGAGTTGCAGAGGAAGGAATTTAGCAGATCTTTCAAGCAGCGTAGGGTGAGCTTTTTCCAGGAAGACCAGGGCGTACCAGCACTGCCAGGCACACAGAACAGGGAGAGCCGCTGTGTTTTGGTAGCTCTGAGAGTCCGAGGAGCCGTGTAGGGAAGCTGATCTCACTGGGTCTTGCACAGATGAAGTCACGGTGTAACAAACTTTCTTCCAGCGTAATGCGTAGAGGATGTCCTTTGTTTCATTTTGCTGGGGATTGCAGAATAGCTGCTACCAAATATCTGACACCATGCAGGGGACCCAGAAATAACAAGAAAATAACATGGCTAATTAGCCTCATGGATTAGTTTAACCAGCTCCCTTTGGAATTCTCCTGTTGAACAGGGTTAGATTCCCCCCATAACGGATCATCACATTAATTACCCTGGAAACCTGGCTGTGCCTGGCTCGGATGGAGTGTTTTACTGCTTATATGGTCTTTGCAGATAAGAGACGTTCCACAAGTGGAGAAGCATCTTTGAGAGGTTTTATATCTCCTTTGGGAGGCTGCAGCTGCAGCCACCTCGAGCAATAAGACCAAGGCAGAGGCAGAAATCTCTGAGTAGAAGCAGTAATTCCCATGCCTTGTATAGGAGGAACAACACTGTCATTGTCTTGATCCTTTCACCTAATTGGAGAGGCTAAAAGTGATAAATTGTCAGGTGGGAGAGAGGAGATAGGATCTGTTCCAGCAGGAGCCAAACTGATCTCACAAGGAAGGTGAGCTTCCTGAACAGCTTACTCAAAGGATGATGTCAGGCAGTGTTTGGAAAAAACAGGATGGACATCCCTTTCCGGACAAGGGTGTTCAAGGCAATGAAATTGATACGGTCAACAGCCAAGGTGAAACCACAGTATACAAAATCTTGCATCCCATGAGTTGATCCACACATTTTGAAAGAACAGAAAACTGTGTCCCTCCAGAGAGGGGTCTCATCATCCCATGGATAAGAGAAGACACTGGACTGGAAACTCAGCATTTAATCCGAATTTTTTTTTATACCAGCCGTTGATAAGATCTTTAAAATGGGATCACTACTCTTGTTTCCCAAAAACACTGTGTCTATTTAGATTACAAATTCTTTAATATCAAGGACTTGACATCACCTTCTCTTTCTTGCTGTCACCATTGGCCACCCAACTATTTAATATGCTGTGTCCACCAACAGCCAGGGACTGTGTCTGCCCCAAGACAAGCCTAGCAGAGGGCTCAGGGGTGTCCTAGAGCTCTTTATGATACTGTTGGACTTGATTTTCATGTTAGACTAGCAAGAATTATGTTTGAATCACATAATCATACAAAATTTTCATCTTCTCAGAAGTCATTTTTTTCTGACAGCCTGAATCCCTCCCCTGTGTCTCTTCCAGCACTAATATGGAGCTTTTCAGACAAAGATTTCAAACTAATTGTGCACAGCAGCAGGTTAATATGATCAAAGTAGCTAACGGGCTTTCATATGTATTTGCATGATATACAGCTCCCGAATTCAAAGACTGGATCAAGAGATTTGCGATAAATTGTGTGAGGATTATTTATCTGCCTGTTGTGCAGCCAAGAACTTGTCTCTGCTCTGGGGCAAAAGTCAGTGGAGTATTTGCCCGGGCTGGGAAATCGAAGCTTTATCAATAACACCATAGAGCTTTCACCATCTTCTATAAACACAGGAGAAACCTCAGTAGCTGACATTAAGCTAACCAAGGTGCTCGTACAAAAGAGAAAGGAGCAGATCTCCAGATCTCCCCAGCTGTGAGTCAGGCTTTGCAATGTTGGGAAGATGCTCATGGGCAAAGAATTTCTGCTGAGCCAGGGGCATCAAGGCAGACACAACAGGGATGAGTAGAGGCTGGGAAGGAAACTACATATTAAGGAGTATTTTTTAGCAGGGGGGAAGACTGAGTAAAATTTGCCTAGCAAAAGCAACACCGTCTTCATCATTTGTTGTTTAAAATGAATCCAGATCAAGGCAGTGGAAAATATACTGTTGGAGAGATTCTGATCTCAGGGTCCCTGCAAGCAGGGTCCAGGCAAAACCTAACAGGTTATTCTATTTACCTTGTGGGAAAATGGATCAATTTGAGCAGGGGACAATGAGAGAAGCCCATAACAGATAAGTACGGGGTTTTTTTTTGTAAAAGAGATACATCCAAATCTCCAGTTAAATCAAGCAAGTAAGAGACGTGTACCCGGATTTCCTGTGTTCCTCATGTCAGTCCATCAGTAGAAGAGCGGGTTGGGAACCCTATATTTTTTCATTAAAATTCCACAAATCCTTCTCTTTTTTTCCTGTTCTGAAGTAGAACCCACCATTTTTTAAACTTTTCCAATGCTATTAATTTGTAAAAACTGTTTTAATTGAAATGTTTAATTTTAGTGAATTCAAGCTTCCTTTTGCTTTGACCTTTAAAGCTATATGATTTATATATATATATATATATATGCATATATATATTATCAACTATGGGTTTGTTTTTGAATCAAAACAGATGAAAAATGGAAATCATCCAATGCCAGCATATGAATACAGGTTAATTTGAGCCTCTTTTTCCTGGACAATATTGTGCTGAAATTGGTATGTTTTGAAAAAGATTTTAATTTAAATTAAAATAGCCTTTTTTGATCCCAAACTGTAAAGCTTTTCTGGCCATCTCTACTAGGGGTGCAGCTGATTATCATCTCCCTTCTCCTGACATGACTCTGTTGAACACAGTGGAGCCCACGTCTGCAGCTGGGATGTGACTGGCTGAGACAGCGAGCTGTGCCAAGCAGTGGGGTTGAGGAGGGGGGAGAGTGTTGCAGCGCTGGCAGTGTGGCTTTGTAATCTCCCCTCACATCCCCTGTGTCACAGTTTTTGACCTGCTATTATGGGGGAGAAGACAAAAGAGGACATGGGGAGAACAGTACATTGACTGTTGCTGTTGTGACCTTCCGGATCTGCAAAGCTCTGCAAGATCTCCCAAGGAAAGAGGCTGCTTAACAAAACGCTTTGCATGGCTTTTTCATTCTACCAGCAGATTTGTGGCTTGGCTCCACAATAGTACTGTCTCAAAAGAGAAAAAAGGTCTGAAATTTGTTATCTGCTTAGAAAACAGAGAGAGGAAGAAAAGTGAGAAGTAAGAGAAGATCTTCTTTCTGATGACCACTCTGCATGGACCAAAGTGCTCTGCAGTTCAGCCTCAGGACTTCCAACCTCCGGCATGGGCAGATAACATGAGGCAGTGAACTCCTGTCTTTCCAATATAATTATCATTTCTGCATTTTAACACACAACCTTTGGACATGAAAGCCTGTTTCCTGGACACTGGGAGCACATCAAACACACTGATCCTTTTGGGGGAAAGAGAGAGAAGGGACATGTCCTGGGAGGTAGAGAAGAGACCAAAGCCAGTGGGATAGGAACCTTAGTGTCAAGCAGCATCTAAAATATCCCCTTTGCATCATACTGGCTCTTAATTGTCACCAACCACGGAGGAACTGATTGAGCCCAGCAAGGGTCCAGCAAAATAGATAATTTCTCCCAGGCATCTAAAATTCATGAACGCGGTGGTGGTCCCGTCACACCATTCCTATGTTGTTCCATGGCCCCAAGTCTCCCTTGAAGGGCGAAAATATCAGGGGTAATTTTTTTCCCTGAGAGCAGAATACATTTGGGTTGTTAACGCATGGCTCGCACTTCAGGCAGATCCTTACCGAAGGGCCGAGAGCTCATCTCAAACCGCGTGTTGTAAATTAACTCTTAATGTGATGAATGCATTAAAGGGTTGTTAGGCCTGAAGGATGTGCTCAGAAACCCAAAGTTCTGATTAAGGTCTTGATTCATAAAAGCTTTACGCACCATTTACGCAGGTTTCTTTATTGGAAATGTTACTTGGAAAGAGCTCTTGAGTGGCTTCATCCCAGAGCAATGGGGTTAGGAGTCTGGACACGCAGGCTCATACGTGTGCTTGCAAACATATGTACTCGCAGAGGCAAGCAATTGGGGTGGACACATGCAGAGATCTGCACACACTCATTACACACTGCTGCCGCGCGTGCTTGGTGTGCGCTGAGCCCTGCAAAGCAAGCAATGGTCCTCCTCCAGACTCAGACCCATGCACTGCTCAGCCTGTAAACCGTGGTCCTCCTTGGGGCTTTTTCCATCCATGAAATGGATGCAAATGGGCCAGGGAGTCCCTAATCATAGGACTGCTTTCTCTGCTGGCACTTTGGGGGACAGCAGCCCCCCTGATGTTCAGGGTTGGGGCAGTGTCTCCAGCTCAGAGAGAGAAACCCGAGTGGGACCAACAAGGTGGTGCTGAGCCAGGGCCACAGCTGCAGGAAGAAAAACAGAGAAATGATGGAAAACATTTTCAAGGGGAAAAGCTCTGGGAAATGACCCATGCTGGGTGGGGCAGGGAGGTGTGGATGGGATGAGAAAATTAATCCTTTTTCTTATGCCTCATCTGTACAATTTTAGGGGCTTCACCTTTGCAAAGAGGTTCAGGGACCTCATAATGCAGGATCTGGACTGGAGCATCCCAGGCTGGCTCTTATCTCAGGGAAAAAGAGGTGGAAGCCAGCTGCACCGAACAAGAGGGGTGGCACCTGGGCTGCTGGACACAAGCGGCAAATGTCCCCAAGGGGCTTGGACCAGGGTTGTGTCTCTACAACCAGAAGCAACCAAACAGCTTCGCTACCTGGCCTCCTGCTCAGGGGAAAAGATGTCCCTTGAGGAAACAAGTTGTTTAATTTCCACGTTGGCTGCACGAAACGAGATATATGCCATTTTCTGTATCTCGCAGATCTATAGAAAGGAGCAGCCAGAAAATTGCTGGAGGATAGAAAATAATTCATATTAAACATGTCATTCCGGGGGGATCTGGATGAATCAGGTTTTAAGTGACACCCCACGCTGATCATGACAAACATCCTACTTTCAAACCAGCCCCAGGAATTTTACAGCCTTTACTTGAACAGCTTCTACACTGAGAAACAGCGAGAGTTTGCCAGGCGCTGAGCAGCGGGGTAGTTGCTGTGCTCCGTGCTGGTTCTGCCCTGTGCCACGGCTTGAAGGACAGACAGAAGAACACCGGCTCTTGCAAGAACAGCCGCACCGATGCTGTCAGCCTCCACAATCTCCAGGCAGGGTGTTTTGGAAACCTGCTGCCTCTGCTTCAAAGCCTGCCACGTTGTATCTGGTTTAAATTGGTATCCTGCTAGTTTTGGTGAGAGGGCTGTGGGATGCAGTGAACAAGTCTGCAGTCACCTTACCTAAAACCTTCAGGATTTCACCCCTCTCAAGCCTTCTCCTCTCCCTGCTAAGAGTCCCAGCTTTTTTATTCTCTCCTCGTAAGGCAGCTATCCCATCCCTTGCATCATCCCCGTCCTCCTTGCAGCCCCTCTAACCCCCTTCATCCCATATCAGCCTGGAGACCAGGGCTGTCCCCAAACCCACGGCAGGGATTGGGACTCTGGGTCCCTCCACACACCTCTCGTGCCAGCTTCTTTGAACCCAGAGCATGGCTGGTATTATCATCAGTTCAGGCAATGGCAATAGCAATAGACCTAATCTACTCCTTCAAGTCTCTGGAATTACCTTGTATTTTATATCTCCAGTTCCACCGATGAAACACAACTACAATGTGCTCCCGGGTGCCAAAATGAGGATACTGCAGAATCTGTCCTCTGCATTTCACCTGACATGCCTGGATGTGCACAAAGCTAGAAGCACTTCTCATCAAAGTTTAGCGATGGCATTTATCCTGATTTTAATTATAATGTGCTTCTGTGAGTCTGCTATTAGCGGGATAGAATAATGGTCCGTTCA
This sequence comes from Gallinago jamesoni, assembly GCA_025769975.1. Lineage (NCBI taxonomy): Eukaryota > Metazoa > Chordata > Aves > Charadriiformes > Scolopacidae > Gallinago > Gallinago jamesoni. The sequence goes on along the minus strand of JAOQGH010000051.1, from coordinate 11,921,581 downwards.
ACCCAAGCAGTCTGCCTGATCCCAGAGATGTTTAATCAGGCAACAACTGTACCTGAAATCATCACATTAGCTATATGGCAACATCCCTCCTCTCATGATGCTGCAATTAATGAGCCTCTGTTCAACAGGAATGGGCTTTATTTGAAGTGCATAAGGAAAATGACTGATTCTTCTGGGTTTCATCTCAGCATTTATTGTTATCAACATCTGCTTTGACCCTGCAGCCAGTGCCTGCTCCAGAGCCCCTGTGTGGGGATGGGGCAGTAGCTTCCGTGTCCCATCCACTGAAGTAATGTCTGGTCCTGAGTACCTCTAAGTGAAAATGGAGAAAAGAGGAGAAAAAAGTCAGAGGACAGCAAATCAAACAAAACATGTGATTGCTCATTTATAGCATGCACGGGTGTCTCGTTTCCCAATGGTCTTGCGGAAGAGTTGTTCAGCAGGCAAATTTGGGGAAACAACGAGCTGAGAGCGGAGCATTGGCTGCGTTCAGGCAGTGGCTCCACATGTCAGGAGTGATACTGTGTGGCCTGTGATACTAAGGCTGCACCTTAGCACCCTGTTAATTCTGGCCAAGGCAGCTCCCATTAAGGGTGCAGAGTCTTTGAGCACCCAAGAGATCAAGAATGAACCAGCAGAGAGCTCTGCCTGGGTAATGAGTGCTTTGAGGATGATGGGGGCAATGAGTGTCTTTGCCCCATGCAGCCAGGGCTCCAGGTACCCTGCCTCGCTCTCCTCTGTGAGTGCATCTCACAGTCAAACTGGAAAAATAAGAACCTGAACAGTGGCAAAGTCAAAACGACAAATGAGTTTCCCAGCTGTGTTTGAAATAAAAGGAAACCAGTTCAGTCTGGCAAATTTTAAGTGAACCTCAGAATTTGGAAGAAAGAGGCTGGTGTTCACTTTCTGCATGCACAAGGTGAGCAGGGCAAGCTGGAAGGCTTCTCCTGAGAGCTTGTTTACAAAGCTATAGTTTTTCTTTTTCTTTTTCCTTTTACTTTTTTTGTTTTTTTGGTGGCAGCATAAAGCTGCAGTTTAATCACTATTTGCTGAGGAACAGCCACAGGAAGCTCTGCTCCCAAGAGCAACAACCAGAGACATTCAATTTTGAAGCTGCCAGTCAACAAAAGGGCATGAAGTTATTAGCTCTGAAGACTCCATTACCTGCCAGTTTGGACCCCAGATACCATCTTTCATAGATTTTTCTGGGGATTCCCATTTTGAGTAGGGTCAGAGGCCATATTACTGCTAGGTCGTTTCCAAAACTTTTCCAGAGGTACAGTGAATGCAACTTAATGTTCAGATTTAATGTATTTAGTTAAAAACCAGCATATTAATAAAATCACTATGCCCAAGGATGTTTCCATCTACATATGCAAGTACTCTTAACGCAAGCAGACGAAAAGCACAAAAATGGGAAATTTTGTGGACAGATGCTTCCCCAGCCCCCTGTGGTCCTCAGCCATCCCCAAGGGCATCCCCCAAATGAGACAGGGGATCCTCCCTCAATTCCTAGGGTGGATTGGTGCCAGAAGTGCCCCTCTGCTGAGCATGAGCCTGCAGGGAGAGGACAGGCAATGTCTCATCGAAACAGCAGGAGCAACCTGGTCTGAGCATCAAGAAGGAAATAAATAAGGGTTTACTGCTTAATCCCTGCTCCAGCCAGGACTATTTCAGATTTGGCAGTTTAAGCTTCAGGAGGATTTATCTATCAAAGAACAACTTTGAACACCTTAAAGGAATGCAGGCCACTAAATGATGGTGTCAGGAAGAGGGAAGTCAGCAGATATGATGGTGAGGAGTGAGAGAGGATCGGTCCCTGTCCATTTGTCTGTCTGCCTACAAAAGTAAGTAGATTAAATGAAGAAAGTGAGCAAAATCCCCTAGTGTCGCAAAGAAGGTTTAAACTGAGCAGCTTCAGTACACACCCCAATCTCAGTGTTTAATTGACTGGGGAACCTTTTTAGTACATTCCTCTTGTAGTATTTCCTATCATTTTTATCTTGAGTAATCAGTCTCCCTGGTCCCCAGCCCTCCTCTTCATAGCACAGCGTTAATAGGAGTTTCTGAGCTTCAGCGGCTGCTCAAAGCACAGCCTCCCAACCGAAGTCAGGGCTATAATTTTACAATTTGCCTGTGGGTAATGGAGTAAATAGAATAGAGTTCATGTAGTCAAGATTTAAAAGGAAAAAGATCTGTATTTATGGGCAGAAAGGAACGTGCTCGCAGATATCCTCCACTGTGAAGCTCTTCATATCGAAGCCTGATGATGCTAAGCAGCTGGATGGAAAGACGCAAAATCTGCTGTATTTAACAAGGAGTGGTGGCATCTGGACAAGATCAGAGAGAAGGGTAAGGATCACAGGGAACTGCAGAAGCACCAAGGAGGGTTCGTCCGCACTGAAGGGCTCTCTGCCTCTCAGGACTTCAAACAGGATAAATTCACAGGAGGTCCTCCCTCAGCTTGCATGCAGCCGGGGAGGAGGAACAACAGCACCAGGGAGCAAGTTGGAGGTGCCATCAGGCTGAAGTCCTCTTTATGCTCCGACAGACCTTCTTTCTCTTTCCAGTGCCTGTGGAGAAAGTGGGGGTCCAGGCATAAAACAGCCTCAAAACACCACCAAGAAGCTCAGCACAGGCACTGCCTGCTCCCCTCTGGCCCTGTGCTCCAGGCAGAGCCTCACAAAAGCCTCTTTCGAGACCTGGGAAAAACCTTTGACAGCATTACCAAGCATTACATAGCATCAGAGAGCCATAATCGAGCCTTGCTGACACATTAGTCCAAGTTGCTATCCAATTTATCTCTACTAATCTGTTCCTTTATAGATCTGTTAAGATAGAAATCTCAAAAATGAAGAGAGAGCTGCCAGAAAGCTTTTGAATTGACAGTGGGTTGCTCGACTGTTTTAGCATGCTATCATCCTAAATTGCCTGGTGCTCGGCGCTCGTGCTGACTGCCCTAATGGCCTGCCTGTACCACGCAGAACTGGAGGCTGCATCTTCCGGCATTTATGAGAAACTAGGACATTGTGTGAAGGGAGAATAAAACACCTCCGAGATCAGTTGTTAGCGCCAGGTATGTTTTATCGGCTGGTCCATGGGAGAAAGTTTGGAAGAGCAGCAGGGATGCCCCCAGGGGCTGGGCAGCCAGACAGATGGTCATCGCTGAAAGCCAACATCAAGCCCTTGATCATGAACTCATGGAGCACATAAAACGCCACCAGTGGCAGCTAATGGGTTTTGGCTACGGTTTGGAAGGACTTGCCCCAGCACAGCTTCTAATTGTCATTCAGAAGCTGAGTTTTGAGGATAATCTGCTTTTATGTTTTCCAGTGCAGGGCAGTAGACGTTTCCCACCCCTGCATGGAGTCTGACCAATAGCCCTCTGATGGTCATAGCTCCCTAAAACCACCCCAAGCACTGCCTTTAGCAGAGAGCAGCTGAACATTGCTGAGACCTGGAGAGGTAGTATCCTTCAGGAACCTCCTTCAAACCAGCCTTTTTTGAGATGTTATTAGAAGGTGACAAGTTGGAGACGGGCTTCTGAAAGGCTGTTTGCAGCCAGAGATATAAACAAAGCAATTGAGGCAGAGAATTACTACCTTTGGGAAGGGGTTTTCTGTGTAACTTGAAGAAAAGAAGTGGGAAAACTAGTGTTTTTAAATACATTTCTGCTGAAGGAGGAAGGGAAAACCACACAGGTCCTTTAGCACTCTGTCAGAGAACAACAGGGCTTCACTCGGACTGGGGAGAGTGAGTGTGGGTCTGCCTGGAGCACAGTCAGAGTGACTCTCCATCCTTTGCAGAGGAACAGCCTCTTACTCTTTCATACCTGGGTCTGTTCCAAACAGTCCCAGGCACAGTTTTGGGGGAAACAAGCAATTTCCAGCACGTTCCTTCTGCAGCATGGGCACAGCAGAGGGTGCAAGGGAGATGCCAAACACAGCAGACGTTGGAGACAAACTCAGCAGAGGCCATGAGAAAGGAAGAAACTACCCTGGGCCCAAGATGCTTGGTGAACAGCTCAAAACAGATGTTCTCTGAAAGCAGATCACTGTGGCAGGATGACCATCTTCTGCTCTGCAGACGTGTCTCCTCCAGGGTCTCATTCCGTCTGCTGAGTTTGACCAGGTCATGCAGAAAGCTAAAACTGTGGCTCTGGGTGGCAGGCTGGTAGTGCTATCTCACTGCACAAAGGGTATCGTGTCACAGTCGTAGAAGGGAAGGAGTGATTTCCCAAGTCAACACAACTTGGAAGAAGACAGCTCAAGTCTTGGTCTGTATAGCACTCCATCATCTGATCTGCTAGACTAAAAAGGCATCCCACATCCTGGCTGTGAGCTGCCAACTGTTTGTGTTTCCTGCAGCCCTCTGCCTTCCTGAAATTATTATCTTAGTTGAGCCAGAACATATTTTGCCGTGAAGATCTATGGGAAGGCTGCAGTAGATACACGGACTGAGACAATGCCTTCCTACATCTCCTGCAAGATCATTCTGTCTGTTGGAAGGAACAACCTTGCTCACAACTCCTGAACTTACCCAGATCAATAATTCTCAAGCCTCCGGTAGCTGGTCAAAACACGGGGCCTGGGGGCAGCAGCAGAGAGAACTACAACTCGCAAAATGTTTCATTAAACTAACGCAGCAGAAGGATCTTGTCTTTCGCTGCCAGAACCGCTCGGCACCCGCTGGCAGGAGCCGCACAACGCCCGGCCCCGTGTGCCACTGCACAGAACCCCTGCATTGGGTTATTTCAGAGCTCGTTGTAGTGAAGAGGAAACAAGAGTGTCGCATTAGCAGCAAGGGCGGGTCAGCGGTGTAATAATTGAGTACAAGATCTACCCAGAGGGGGGGTAATAAAATAACAAGCAATCGACTGCAATACAGGAAGAATAAATTAAGCGGTGTGTGTCTGCTTTCATCCAGGCACAATTAATGTCATTAGTCCTGAGTGATTATCTGGCTTTCTGGGGATAACTCACGAGACAGGTACCCCTGCCTGTGCCCAGGAAGGGACTCCAGCCCTGACCCAGCTGCCAGCATTTGCAGATTGCTGCATGGGCATTGCTGCACCCCCTAGGATGGGCAGCACGGCTACGCCTTCCCTCTGAAAATTCCCCCCTGCCTGACCAGAGCAACCGGGTAGAGTTTTGATTGAGTCATGCCAGCTCTCGAGGGGTTATGTGACCTTCAGGCCATGCACAGCTGTGAATGGCCATCACCTGGTAAAAGACTATCAGCCAGACCGGCAAAGGGCAAAGCTACGGCCAAAAGGCTCTGGGTCTGATACCAAAACCCAGAAGCTCTGGGTTGGATACCAAAACCCAGGTTATCCAGAGCCCCCAACTTGAAAGCTCATATATTGTTCATATGGTGAAACAACCTGTTTATAGGCTCTTTGCTCTCAGCCAAACAGTCGAATTGCCTCTTGCCTGCAAGTGATATTTGTCACCTTATAAATTAATCACTTTCAGGCTGTTCCTCAGCTAAAGCTGTTAAGATCCGGAAAGTCTGGGACAGTTTAATCTAGAGTAAACAACTCTGCAGGAGCTCCTCTTATTTCTGCCTTGGCTTTCTTTTTTTTAACTCTATCACGAAAAAAAATGGTTGTATTAATACTTTCCTGATGTTTCGTCTCAGGAGCAAAACTTCAAAGTGATTTCACGGTCTAGCTCACTCCTGAAAAGAAATAAATCATGAAGTCAAAGAGGCTGGTGGCGGAGCTGTGGTGGGGATTGTTAAAAAAGCTGTTTGCAGCCTTTTCCATTTTCCAGGGAGCTCTCCCAAAGACTGCCCAAGGGAGTTATTTATTCTGTCTTACTTCAGGGAAGACACAGCCGAATAGCCCAAGCTTGTTCCTACCACACTGATTAATGCAATGAAGGGGGGAAAAAAGGCTGCAACCCAGCGCACGTAGCACAGGGGACCTCACAGGCACAAGGGACAGTAGAGCTGGGACATTGCTGACCACAGATAACGGTGGAGCTTGTGACAGTGGCACAAGCATCATCCTAGCATTACTCCTCCACCCCTTAAAATAAAGAAAGGGAATCTGGTTTTTTTTTAGTTACTTCCATCTCTCACAAAGGAAAATGCCCTAAGCAGGGTGGCTGAATAAATACTTGCACCACACGACTTGGAAAAAGGAGACTGTCTCCATCGGGCTGCGATCTGGAGAGTGGGACGTAGGAAGGAGCCAGTGGATGTGGGAGCGGTACGGGGCTCCCCAGCCCCTCACCGGTCACAGGTAATCTCCTAAGCAGGATGCTCCAGAGGGGACCAAAGGCTGCTTTTCGTCGTGAGCCAGAAACACCTAAGGGGTCGGCTAAGGGAAAGCTTTGTGGTAAGAGCCCAACTAATGTGTGAGCAATAGCAGGGCTGAGGCAGAAGCTGTACTGATTAGTGTATTGACAGGGCTGAGGCCTCCCACACAGACAGCTCTGTCTGCCTTCCCTTCCTTCGCATACTCAAGGATGCTACATTCATTAGCATGTTTCTGTGCTCGGTGCCCTCCATCCCTCACCCAGTGTCCTCTGCCTGTTTATTCAAGCTTAATTCCAAGGCAAATAATCCACCTACGAGGCACTTTTTCACATTCCCAGTGAGAAGTTCTGTGCTCCGGGTTAAAAGCAGCCCCCATCACTGCTTCACCCTCGGGGAGAGCTGGGGATGGCAGAGTCAGAGCTGGCTGCCGCGCGCGTGTCCTACGCCCGGAGGTGGGTGACTTTAAATGCTTCAAAGAAACATCACCACCTCCTCCAGGCAATTCTGGGACGTCTTCAGGGAAACTTTCTTCCCGTCTTTTAGATGCTTGGCTTTGAAAAGGGTGAGTCTGAGCCTCTCTCCTGCTAGAGCTTGGACTAAACAAGGGTTTTAGGGTTGAAATCAGGCAGTTTTGGTCCATTACTGAGTGAAGAAATACTAATGCTTTTAAAGGGATCATGCAACAGACTTCCCCTCTCTGCCCTGCATGGCCTGGGGAGTGCTGTGTAAGTGCAGTTGTGTCTGTTTGAAAGACTACCCAAAGAGCACCCAAAAGAGCACCCATCCTTGTTACTCTCCTAAGAAACTGAGGAAGATCAAGTGCCAAACCCTCTAAGGCCATTTTGGGCTAAATTTGTGGGAATTTATCCTTCCTTGAGCCATGGTGTCTTTCCTTAGGTCCTAGGCAGAGAAGAGCACTGAAGCCCAACCTTGGGAATTGCCAGGACTGCCTGCTGCTGCAGAGCACAGGTGGGCAAACTGGTGTGTGGGGACATCCCATGGCTGCCCTGTCCCAGGCTGTCACCACCATCCCCTGTGCTTTCAGTTTGTGCTTCCTCTGGGGTGTTTGTGTGCAGGAGGCAGAGCTTCTCCTCTTGAAACCCACAGTGTGGGATGTGCAGCAGCATGTGTTTGCCCCCATCCTGCTGGAGGGTGGTGACTTGCAGAGAGCCAGGGCTGGGGAAGCTTTCCCATGCAAATAAACATTGCAATGGGGAGTGATTGCTGCTTCCCAAGCCAAACTCCCCCGAAAGAGCTTTCCTAAGGGCTGTCGCTGGTGGTGTGTCAGCTAATGGGGATACCGCGATCACAGAATGGCCTGGCTCTCTCTCCCCGGGAAAGAGAGGCACGACGTGGAAGTGGCCTCTGAAGAGAGGCAGATCTGTAAGCCTCCCAGTCCTCCAACACCTCCTTTTATTCGCCTCTACCCTCCTTTTATTCAAGTACCATCCAGAAAATGCAAAATTGTCTGTCTCCCTGCAGTCACTGCCCCCCACCTCCCCCCCGCAGCCACCTCCTGCCTGGGACCAGTGGGAATGTGGCTGCTACATGCCATTTCAGAGAAAATCCTGAAAAACAACTGGCCCTGGAGTTCTGAGATGGATTTGGGTCAGTCCCAGGGAGATTTTTACTAAGGGAGCTTCATAGTCCCCTGCACCGGTCCTCATTAACGGAGGCTCCACCAAGCCCCCGACGCAGCAGCCGGCTCTTGGCGGGGGGGGGACGGGGACACGACTGTAGGGAGCCAAGCAGAGGCAGCTGCCTCCCCCCGAGCAAACCCAAGGGTTTTGGTACAAGCAGAGCAGCATCATGAAGCCAAGATGGTGCAGGGTCTTTGGGGCAGCAGCAAAGGTCGGGGAGAAAGGAGAGAGGTCAGGCAGAGAGAGCAAATATGCTTGGAGCTGCTTCATCCCAGCTCCTGGAAAGAGCAGCAGGGAGGGACCAGGAGCCAGGGCATGGTGGGTTCAGGAAGTGACACACTCAGAGGATGCCCCAGGTTTGTTTCAGCATCCCAGGCTCCTAGAGAAGATAGCATGCCAACAGTTAAACAGCAGCCAGGCTCATTTCCTTGCCTCTGATGTGCCTTTACGTAAGGGAGCCCGGGATGCACAGCATGTGCTGGGGATCTGGGGGTGGGAGCCCCTCAGAAATGAACCGTGATCTCCTCTGATTGCCCCCTTCAGCAAGGAAATTGTCCTTTCAGTTCCAATTTAAAAAAAAAAAAAAAAAAGAAAAAGGAAAAGATCCGTATGCGTATGCACATAGATATAGAAAGAAATTGCAGCCCCCACAGAGTGAAAGGAATAAATAAGGGAGTGGGAGAATGATTCAGTAGCAAAGACTGGTTATATGCATGCCCATTAGCAAAACTTAGAGAGGAACGGGACTAATGACATTGGAATAATAAAGTCATTCGAGTGAACAGCCAGAGACAGTGCTTATACCTGTAAATGCTGCTGAGTCTTTGAGTAGATTAAATTCATTTTAGTGACCACAGCTGCCTCTTCTAAAGTAATTATTGACAGATCCATGAGCTGTTTGCTTTGCATTTAGTGATCAATTAGAATGCAAACACTCTCGCCTTCTTAGCCAGGCCTGTGGGATGTTTCTGTAGTTAATTATTTAAATGCTTAGGTGACAGGATAACGGATTTCAGGAATTTTGTTGTATTTAAAGCCTGGCTGTGCGCTGTGATGTGGAAACAATCTGACTCTCATTTCAAAATTTCCATCCCAGCAAGAATTTGCTCAGTTAGAGAGGGGAAGTATCTGCAGATGCGTCATTAAGAGCATGCAATAAAACGGAGCATTAATGCAGTGCTCTGAGCTGGGAACACGTTGGATGGGGAGGGCTGGTTGTGGGGGAGGGAGAAAGGAGATGCCAGTAAAGCCACGAACCTTTTGATTCAATGCAGCAGTTAGTAGGGATGTTGGGAAAACACCTACAGGAGAAGACCTGGATGTGGTGGTTATAAGAAAAGTACCATGAGCAGGGTCTAATACGAGCATAAAGGTTAAATGTACAGAATCTTAACTCTGTCATTTCCTTTTCACTGCCCCAGTGTGATGGTCACCAGGGCTTTGAGCATGGCCAGTGTCTGTCCTTGAGAGCATGGCAGACACTGGGGGACAGCAAGAGCTGTGACGTCTCACTGCTATCCCAGCATCAAACACTGTGATGATGACAGCGGCCAGGACCATCTTTTTAGGCCAGGGATGAAGTCACCCTGAGCAGCTTACCCGTGCCCTGCAGCCAAAGCCAGAACCACTGCTCTCGGATCCTCTGCCTTGTTTGGCAGAATGCTTTTGCTTTGAAGCAAAACCTGCACTTTTTGCAAAAGGAGTGTCACCAGTACATCCTGGTGGCACCCAGTGCCAAGATGAGGCTCCACTGGAGGCCTTGAACAGTGGCTCACAGACAGCTTGGCCAAGTCTCAACCCCTGAGGAGTTCTTTGGGAGGTGCTGCCATCCTGGGGAATGATGTCTCCTGACACCACGTTGGGTGGAGCTGCTACTGTCAGAGGAGGAACCCAACCTAAAGTGCCTATCATGGAGAGACCTCAAAGAGGAGTTGAAATGAGCCAGATGATGCTCATCCCCCACCCACAGCCCCTCGTGTTGGCAGTTCCCCAGTCTCTGTGCCCAGGTGGAGCTGGTACCCATGCAGAGATGTCTCTGAGTCTGTCCTCCCCATCTCTTCTGGAGAGGACATCCAGAAAGTCCTGTTCAGTGCTGGTGCATTGGCTCTGGCCCTTGCTAACGAACTCTGCAGTCCCCATCCACCTCCTCTCCCAAGGAGAGCACCTGCTAGCAGAGCCCTGCCGTGACCTAACCCTGCACACCCTTGCAAACACCCACATCCTGATGTTGCTGTGGCTGGCAGGAGGAGTTCCTCTGTGCCAAATGGTGTGGTGTCATCAGCTCGCTTTGACCTGTGGGCCACCAGCCCAGTGTCACCACAGACGAGTCCTAGTCCCTTCACCCCTCTGAGCTGCAGGGCAGCCAGCTCCTGCTGCAAGCCATGCTGTGCCCATCACCCAGGTGAAGGGACCTGGCAGGGGAAGGACTTGCTCTGACCCGCATCCAAGCCAGAGCAAGATGGAGCCATCCATGCTCGAATCACAGCCCTCATTAGCCACATCCCTGCGTGAGACTGCCAGGCAGCCACAAAGCTCCTCTCCCCCACAGTCAGGATGGATTAAGAGGGCAAACCACATCCAAGCAAAAACCTCTGTATTCCATTATCTGTCTCCCAAACCATCCTGTCCTCCAGTACGGCATTCTTCACAGAGCAAAACACCATTGATTTCAGTGCCAGTTTTCCAGTCCTGCCATTTATTTAGCATGAAAAGGCTAGTTTGCACGCTGCTTCCCTCTTTGCTTATCAGTCAAGGGATGTTTACACTGTGAAAGGCATCTGTTAAGACAACAGCATCTTTCTCCATAGTAATTTATTGTCCTCAAAAAAAGAGTGGGGCAGTTTAATATCTTGTTAACGAGTCTGTCAAACAGACTGTGATGGCTGGGGAAAAATACAAAATAAAAAATGGAGCTGATATAGAAATCAATGGGAGTTTAACTACTCTATAAAATGGCGTTTTTTCCCATTGGGTGTCGATTAAGCTGTCAGACTTAATAGGCCTGTCCCCAAAAAAAAAATATATCTTCAATAAATAAATGGCCCAGATAAATACATTAATAACTGGTATGTACTGAAGGCTCCTCTGCTGATATTTGTTATCTTTTTTTTCTCCTCTCTCAAGTTTACATAACTGTCTGAGAGCTAAAAAGCATTTAATTCTCTTCTAGCATATGGCTATTAAGTAGGATTTACTGTAGAAAGTGCTTTCTGACATGTGGCTAATAAAGTCTGTGTATGTCTCGGCTCTTTAATAGGCTCTTGAACTGCAGCAGCATTTCCACGTTGCTGAGGACTCAGCAATACAGTCTGCTCCCTCCTGCCTCTGCTATCTACCAGCTCCACACTAATCGGGAAAATTTGGGGAGCTCCTAATTACTTTTTCCTCCCCAGTCATGAGTCCCCATCCCTATCTTTGGAGTGGATGTGGGATCAGCGTTCCCAGTCCAGCAAGAAACCCATGAGCTGGCTGCTGGGAGAAGCCTCATGGAGCATCCTGGGCACCTTTGGCACCTCCTGGGTCCAGGCAGCACTTCCCTGCTCTTGCAACCAGTCTTTTCTGCCAGACCAGAGATCTGCCCAAGCTCCAAACTCCCCATGGCAAGGCAAAGACCAAGGGAAGAAAGTCATCAGGATGCTTAAAATAAATGGTTCAAAGGCTCTCTCCTAATCTTTTATTCCATGACTTGGCTTTCTCCCGTTTTCCTGCCCAAAGACTCAATGGGAAGGAGATCTCTGGGCACACAGATGTAACACCAAACTGAAGGTTTCACCTGTTCTGGGCTTAAGCAGCAACAAAGACTCCTGATATATCTGGGAATCACCCTGGGGAGACAACCAAGGGTGAGCCCTGAGTCTTGCAGGCTCTGTGTCCTTGCCAGCACACAGTCTCAGGGCACAGCCTGCTCATGCTTTGGGGTTCTTTGGGTCCCTGTATCCCCATTTTGGGTGTCTGGGACAGGACTGCCCCCCAAACATATGGGCCTGTGATGCTTACTACCAAGAGGTCCTCCCAGCAAGAACGTTCTTCCAGCTGCTGTGTAATACAAACAAGCTATGAATGAAGCCATCACCTGGTACAGTTGTGTCCTGCCAGAAGCATTGTATCTGTTAAGCTGACTCTCTCAGGACGCCAAATATTCGGGCGAAGATCTGCGCAGAGTCTTCCTACAAAAGGCAGGTAGCATCATGGGCTGCTCTTTGCTCGTCCTGCAGCACTTTTCTCAGCAAATAACCTTTTCCCCTTCTATATGAAGTGAATGTCTTTGTTAATTCTCCTGTCCAAGTCACACGCGAGGTCCTGCTGAGGCCCATCAGCTGCCTCTGGGGATAACAAGGCTGGCTGGGGCTCCTGCATCCTGCTGTCAAGCGCAGCGAGCCAAGACATCCCATCCGGGGATGCTCATTAACACCCAGCCATTCCCATTAGAGCAGCGGTGACTGCAAGTCACGGCAAAAATAGAAACTCCCATGGAGCGGGGAGCATCTCTCTGTGGCAGCACTGATTAGTTCCCTCGGATGAATCGCTTGCTGTGGGGCATATGGGGGTCCCATGTCACAGGGGCTCTGAGAGGTGGCAGCCCCCCCAGCAGGGCTGAGCTGCCATTGATACAACTAAGTAGAAGTACTTAAATATCCACGGTCTCCTTCCCCCATGGTATTTACTAGTATACTACAAATACTTTGATTTCACCACATTTCCTTTCTTTCTGCCTCCAGGGAAGGGCCACCAGGGGAGGTTTCTTCTCCTTTGCTTTCCAGCAAAGCTTCAAGCCCTCCTGTTTCAGTTTGGAGAGTTTCCTTTTTCCCTTTCCTCTCTCCACTTTCATTCAAAACAGAGAAAGCAGAGACAGGAGAGGAGAGATGGAGAGCCTCTAAAAATACCAAAGTCCTCCCCCACCTCCAAAAAATGCCACATGAAAGCTCTCCAGCTTGCCCAAGCATTCCAGGTTGATGAAAGGGCAGGTCTCTGCAAAACTCCCAGAGCTAAATCCATGGCTCCAAAACACTCACAAAACCCCTTTCCTATTATATGCCGGATGCCCCAATGTGGCTGCTCTCCTCCAAAGGGGATGCTGCCTTCCCCATGCTCCCTCTGCTCTCCCAGCTTTGCCAGCAGGCAGCATTTGCAGGCAGCCCAGCTCCTGCATGCCACTGGGCTCGCTGGCACCGCATGCTCGCTGCCAAGCCAGCTGGCCACCGGGCGGGTGAGCTCGTGCTGCTCGGGCAGCTGCCGGCTTTTTTGGCTACCGACCTGGCCAGACAGCAGGAGCTGCCTCTCCCCGGCTGGCAGCCCTGGTTCTGCAGGCAGCCTGTCGGCCAGATGCTGCCTCGATCTGCACTACAGTAATAACTGTAATTAATAACAATAACATGCCTGCAAACCATGATGACAGCAGGCACTAATCTTTCATAATACTTTTAAGACAGGAAGAGGAGAATCCTGCCATACAAGTCCTGCTCTATATCAGTTTGGAGCCAATACTTAGAGGAGGCAGAAGACCTCTTAAATGCCATGCAAATTTGTTTTTCATTGAGCCAGGTTCTATCAAACCCTTCTGTCCTTATGTTGTCAACAAATGTGCTTTGTCCCAGTCTGTATCTATAGCATTAGGCAGCAGACCTGCTCCTTGCAGGCAGAAGAAATGCAGAAAAATGGTAATGCTGTACGGTTACAGCTGTTCCACCAAGGTGGAAACCAGGGAGGACTTACTGCCACACTAAGCACATGGCCTTTTGGGGCTGCTGCTTCTCCTTAGGTAAGACGCTTGATTTGGCTTGCCAGAAATCAGCTGGGAGGGGGCTGGCAACGCTCCCTGTGGCCGTGCTGGTGACGCAGCGTGCAGAACACCGGTTCCCAGGAGCACAGCATCTCTCTGGACATCGGGGCTCAGTTTCCCCAGCACTGCCTTGTGTCAGGCAGTATGCCTGCCCCCTCCTCACTCCATAGCGTCGGTCCCACACCTCCCTGTGCATGTGTCTCTTTCGTTTTAGGCTCACACGCCAACGATCATTCAGGATAACGCCTGTGCCCGGTGAGCTGAATTCCCTGCCCGTGCGACAGAAGGGTAGAGCACAGGCTGCCTCACTAACCTCCCGCCTTGTCCCCTGTCATCCCCAGCTCTTCCCTCCAGCGTCAGCCTCATTTAAACCAGTTTTACCACCACTGAGAGCAGGAGCCTGCTTGCCCCACAGGATGGCTGACGGAGAAGACAGTCCTGTACAAGGTGGCATGGCTGTGGCCAGCCATATCCAGACCATCCTAGGAGGAAAGGACACCTTCAGAAATCCAGACCGTGAAACTGCTGCTCCCTGCCTCTGGCTTTCAGGAAAGAGATTTGGAGGGACTGGTTTTTTGAGAGAGGACTTCTCGCATCTGCTTTTGCTAACCCCTCACCCCTCTGGCACAGAGAGGAGACCACTCTATTCATGCTCTAACTCACGTTCTCTGCCTCGGTTTCCCCATCTATAACATGAGATTTGGATAATTATTTGCTTCTCCCTCAGGATAAATTGGGAGCTTTTCAAAGCTGTAGACAACCAGTGGATACCTAGACACCGTGGCAAGCATTTGTGAAGCAAGTGGAGCTCCAGGGGCAGAGGTGTTTCAACAACAGATGCTATTTAAAAAGTGCTGTTGCATTGTTTGCTGAACTCTGCACGGAGGCATTACAGAAGGTCCCCGCGAGATGTCAGACCTGATGGGACCTCTTCACCCTGCCATGTCTCAAGTTACAGGACTGTATCCCAGAACAGTCACCGGAGTTCAGTGGCTGGGTGGGCTCTGCCACAGTAGAAACATCTCCCAATTACACTAATGAGGTGTGCAAGTTCCCCTGAGGGGTCTAGAGATGAGATACATCACTTGAAGAGGATTTTAATTGGCCTGGGAGGCTGAGAGATACCAGAGGTGCACACCAGTCAGTGGAGACTCTCCACGGTCCCACTCCTGTCTCAGTACTGAGGACAGACGGGGGGCTTTGCACATTGACTGTTGTCACGGCTGGGAAGGACATTGGGTGACCTCGATGAGGATATGGAGCAATTTGCAGCTCTCAGATGAGCCCGGCCATGAGCCGGGTTCCCTGTTGCCCTGAGGACTGGGGGTCTCCATTCTCCTGGTTAGCAAAGCACCAAAGTCGAGTACCCATGGAAAATGCAAGCTTGTTCCTCAGAGAGTCCTCTCGCCATGCTTGCTTCCAGGGAAGCATCCAGGAGAACCTGGGCAGCTTGAGCTGTTGCCATCTGTAGAAGAGAAAATCCATTTTTTTTATCTTGCGGAGCTCTACCAGCTTGTGTCACTGGTGTGAGCTGCCTGTTGCTGCACATTAGCAGAGGCAGGACTGAGGGTCCAGATACAGATGACAGATCCAAGTCTCAGTCATGCAAGGCTGGGGTTGCCCTGGCATCCCTCAAGAAGGAGAATGGGGGGCTCTGCAGGAGTGATACTATGGTAGTGACACAAGGGGTTTCCTCTTGTGGGCAACTGCAAAAGCCTCCCCAGCACCTTCTGCAGGGCAGGGATGCTTACTCAGCAGCTTTCATCCTGGGCTCGTGCCTCTGAATGGATGCAGATTCCCATCCCTCCTCCTTGGCTGTAAGCCATGAATCAGCTGTCTCAGCATCTTTCTCCTCTTTCACATGCTGTCCCCTTCCCCCATCCCCTGCCTCTCAGCCTACTTCTTCCTCCCACACAAGAGCCAGTGGGGATGGGGACAACATCATTCCCCATCCAGGGATGGGAGCAGCGAAGTGCCTGTCTGCCTCCCACTGGGCTGGCAAGAGGAATGGTGAGATGAGTTGGGAGCAGGACACGCGAGATGTGCAGAGGTAGAGGATAAATGCAGTGCAGCAGCTCCTGGCTCTGCCATGCCCCATCTGCCTGCTGCCCCCCAAACACTCTGCTGGGGGCTGGCTCATAACTGTGTACCTCAAGGTGAAAATTGCAGGGTGCGTCTTGCGGTCACAGCATATCTCCTGCCGTTCTGGGAGGTAATAGCCTGCTCAGAAGCTGTTAGATATAATCCAAGGTAACCCTTTTGTCTTTGCTTTATCAGAAAGGCAACCTTGGGAGGAGCAGTGTAAAATTTGCTGAAGAAAAGATGTTTTTTCTTGACAAGCACCACAAGATCCCCCACTGGGACCTCCTGCTGCATTACCAGCCCTGGGTTTTGGAACCTGCGCAGCTCTTGTTCCCCTGCAAAAACTGTGTGGGCGTGATGCAGAGTCATAGAATCATAGAATCATAGAATCATATGGGGTTGGAAGGGACCTCTGGAGTTCATCTAGTCCAACCCCCCTGCTGGAGCAGGTCTACCTAGAGCATGTTGCTCAGGAACTTGTCCAGACGGGATTTGAATGTGTCCAGAGAAGGAGACTCCACCACCTCTCTGAGTCCCCAAAGGGGCTGTGTCCATGTGTCACCGCAGCGTCGGACAAGCCCAGATTCATTACCAGGTTCTTCTAGAAAGGATCTTGTGGAAGTACCAAGCCCTACACGCATTTCCTCGGGTCCCTTTGGCAACCACTGAGTGTGAGTTGCAGAACCTGAAGTACTGCGAGGAGAAGTGATAACAAAAACTAGGGGAAAAAATATACTTTAAAAAGCTCCTGATTAATGTGCATTTAATGAGACCTTCATTGCAGTCTGAGCTGTGTACCAGCTCAGGGTGAGACAGCACAAATGTCTACTGCCTGGGCCAAAGGACCAGCTCCAATCACTGCACAGCAGTCACTCACTCAGCACCTGATGACATGATTCAGGCTTAGGATGGGACAAAGATGTAGGTTTTTTTGTAGGGGTTACAGTAGTGGGCATTCCTGTGCCTATGTAGAACAAATCTACTCAATGTGACTTTAGAGAGGTGGAGATGAACATGAGGGTGGACGGGTGGGCTGGTGTGTTTGTGCAAACAGTGTTCGTACATCGGTGTATACGTATCTGCGAGTTTCGATGAGGATGGACAGATGTATGGGCAGATGGATTCACTAAAAAACAAAATAAGCCAAATCCTCAGAAACAAGATATTTGAAAACTCTTGGTAATGTCTGTTCTGAATTCACTGTGACTGTCTGCTTTGTCAGTCTCAAACTCAGGGAAATGAGAAAAGCTTTTACAAATCTCCTTCACTGTGCCAAAGGCGTAAACAAACCCACTCCTCTAACTTGGGGTGATCTTGTCCATCGGGTGACTGGGAATCTGAAAGTAATGGGAGCTTTAGAAAACAATGTCATTAGCTATCAGCTTTGCATTTGTATTCTGTGTTAATCCTTTTTGTTTCAACTCAGAGAAAAGCAGTCCTTCATTTTGGGGGGATTTTTTGATTTTTGACATGTGACTGATATTTTATAACAGTGCTGAAAGCGACCAGTCTGGAGGGCAGGATGAATATTATTCTTCCTGCTGGGAACATTATTAGCAGATCTGGGGGAATTGCTCCCCTTATCAGGTGGGAGGCAGAGCTACTGCATCATCCACTAAGCTTAGTGGTGTAATCCCTTTCCTCATCTGCAAGACTAACACAAGTTTTCTCCAAAAAGGCTGTCGGCAAGAACAGGAAAGCTTAACTATATATATATATATACACACACACACACACATATATATATATATGTACACACATATGTGTGTGTATACATATAAATGTGTAGGTGTATAAAATTGTCCATACTTTAAGTGTAGGTAGAATTTACCCATTCCATCCAAGTAGAAACACTGAAAGAAACACAGAGCATGACGAGCTCATCATCTTCATTAAAATTTTCTACAACAGTTTAAAGGAAAGAAATTCAGTTTGGTTTCTTTGGGTTTTTGTTCTTACTTTGAAAAGTAACTACTTGCTGTTTTAAGAAAAGCCTACAGATGAGGCAGAGACAGAAACTACTTATTCAGAATGCTCCTTATTATGGAAATGTTTGACTGCCCTTCTGGGATTACTTCAGAGGAATTAGGCACACAAGACTGGAAGGGAAGAAAAGGGTCTTCAAGCCACATCCCCAGCAATTGCAGCCCCAGGGCAGCCACATGATGCAGGAGAGTCCCCAGAGCATCTCATCCCCACCCCACGTGTACGACATCCCAATGTCCCCTGAGAGCTGTGTCAGAAAACCAAATCACAGGTATGAAATGGCACAGGGACAGGGGAGAGGAGGTAGCAAGTGTGTCACCAAATGTTTGAAACTGCAGTGGGTTTGCTTGGGGGAATTCAGAGATGACTGCCTCAGGAGACGGGATGCTGGAGCTCTGTACCCCTGGGTATCACAGCCCGTAGGATTTCACTCAGCTGCTCTCCACTGTGCCATCTTTTTTTGACAAGGCTTGGGGTGTAGCAGGACCTGCAGCCTGGGTCAAAAAGCACTGGGAGATGGAGCCTCTCGGCTGCCTGTTCCAGGTAGAAGCCACTTTTTGTTAAAAATGTATGACTCATCGGACAATTTGCCTTCAGCCCCCAGCTGCTTGCTCCACTGTCACTTTTCTCCACCTGCCCACAAAGCCTTCCAGCACTTAGTGCTGGTCCCCTTTGCCCTGCCATCAGCTCACCCCCCAGGCTGCCAGGCAATGAGATGTGCAGAGGTCTTGCCGAAATATGCCTTTTGCCATCTGTGTCATCCACGCAACAGATGGACACGCTAAATAGGGGTCCTGAGCAAAGGCCCATTTGAGCCCTGGACTTTGATGAGCTGTCTATCAAACCCATTAGCAGGGCCAGCTCTATGCACAAGCAAATTAAGTCAGTGCTAAGCCAACACACTGATGAAAATGGCACAAGAGCTGTGGACCCACTCTTTCCTTTGGCAAGGGCAACACTTTACAGAGTCAAACTGACTGCAACTACTGCCAGGAGATGGGTCAGAGTATGGCCATCTCATGGTGGCTCCATCCACGTGGAAGAAGCGGCTTCAGCCATCAGCTGCAGGGAGAAAAAGCTGGGGTCTCCTGGCACTCTCTCCTACCTCCATCCTTTGTGTGTCCCCCCCATAGAAAGAGTAGCCGAACTCCAGGTTCTCATCATGATTTGGTCTTAGCCTACAAAAGCAAGTTCCGAAAGTTCAGAAGAAACTCAATTAGCAGAGACCACAGCTTTAGTGATGAAGATCCATATCCTCAGCTCTGGGACTGTGTCACAAGTCTATAAATACGACTGTGTGACCCAAACTGCTGACTGCAGGAGGAGTCAGCAAAGGCTGCAGGAGCCGGCTGTAAAACCCCAGCCCACAGACCCGATAGCTTCCAAGCAAGGGGACATGGCCCTTCCACTCACCCTTTGTGCAGGGAGACTGACTCATGAGTGATTTCATCCACCATGCCTTTCATCAAGCTCACCTCATCTGCTGTTCCTGCAGCCTGGAACATCCCTCTTGCGTTTTCCCCCCTGCACATCTCCCTCCTCCAGCCCTGCCCCAGCTGGAAACACGCGTTTTTCTACTCTTGACTCAACGGAGCCAGTAGCAGGGTGGAGGGGCAAATGAGCTTCCGTTCTGCCTTGCACATTAGCAACAAAACATGACTGACTGCGTCCTGATTGCAAACGCTTTATTCTTGGTGACAGCATGGCAGAGGCACAAAGGATACAGCTGGGTTTGCAGAGCCCAAGATGAGCTCTGCAGAACTGATAATTAGAAGAAATCATCTTTTTGACTTGTGAGCTGAGCACATTTGAACTGAGACCAGTGAGGGGGAATAAATATAAAAACCAATTATGTCATTTGAACCAAGTCACTTCCCTGATTATAATCACCTCCCTGTATGGGCATAAAAAAGGTGAAAAAATGCCCATGTCAAATTATTAAGCGAATTAGAGTGACCAGACTGCGCTTAATGACTCTGTCGCTAGTAGAATTTAAGTGAAGTTGTCTGATGGGATTCTGAAGTCAGACGTGCACTGAGAGGGATAATTGGAGCATCGAGATGAGGATTTATGGTACCGTTGTGTTAGAAGAACTCAGCGTAGGTCGTTCAGCCCTGCACCGCTACAGCAGGAATTCTTACTGCTGGCAGTGGGGGGGGTAACAGCAGCGAAGCCTCGGTGTGTTCCTGCCAGAAGGTTTCGCTGCGGTGAAATCCGGTGTTACACAGCCTGATGGCCCAGCACCGCTCTTGGCATCCCAGCGATGGCTCCTTGATTGCAGCAAATGGAAGAAGTGAGGACTTCGCTCAGAAAGACTATGAGAAGTCAGGTGAATACTGCATGAAACAAGCAGCTGTGATCTTCTCGTGAACGAGACCGAAATCCAGCAGGGTCCAAGACCCACAGACACAACTTCTAAAAGCAGAGATCATCCCAAAAGATGCATCCCAAACCTACTTAGTACCAGTTAAAGGCTGGATCCTGCGGGATGCTGAGTGTCTACAAAAAGGTAGCCAATTTCCTCCATAGACAAACATTCAGGCTTCTTCGCTGTCTGGTCTAAATTCACCAAGACTGAGTCAAGAATATCCCTATGGTGTCATTGTGCTCCAGGCGAAGGACAAACCCTGCCGGCAGTCTGCAGTCCTTATGCTAAGCTCCAGCACCCATCCCATCATCACAACCCGCTGGAAAGCCTTGAGATGAGACAAAAAGCTTCAGAGCTGTTCACTGGCTTCTGCTGCGCCCGCATGAACCAAGCCTGTGCTTAGGAGCTTGCTGAGCAGTGTTTACACACTTAAATCCACTACGCTTCAGCAGCTTTGTTACCTCTCAGCAGAGATGTTTTAAATAATACATTTTTGATCCTTTGTTAGCTATCCACTGGAGGTCTCATGGAATCTAAATTAAATGCCATTAGGAGACCTATAATCTGCAGTGTTTCCAGTAAAACCAGATGGTGTCTCTTGAGCGCACAGGCTCACTCACTGAAGGCTCTCCCGGCACACTTCTCCTCCACACTGGAGCTCAAAAAGTGAGCCCAGCGCTCGGCAGGCTTGAATTGGCTGGGTTCCCCTGCTGTCGGAGGGGAAAAGCCAGTCTGTGCCAGCCAAGAGTCTGAACCAATACTTGCCCACAGGAAGGAATCAAGGAATTTGGAAGGAAATCAAGGAATTTGGACGGCTCTTCCCAAGAGAGCATCAGGAGCATGTAAGGACCTATGTGAATGTCCTCTGCCCGCAAAACAATTTGGAAAGGCACAAACCCCCCCATGGCAGGGGGGTTGGAACTAGATGATCTCTAAGGTCCTTCCAACCCAAACCATTCTACCATTCTCTGAAATTCTTATGTCTGTCAAACTGTTTAATCTGCCCAGCTTAAGCTGCCTGTCCAAATTTGAAGCCTAACTAGATTTTCCCCAGGCTGCTTGTAACTTTGTCTTATCCTTTTATTAAGATGAGGAGGATTACTTGAAGCTTTTGTTCTTTACAAATCCCCTCGTGCAAAGGCAAGGTGGCACTTTAGATGAAATCTTCATCCCGGGCTTCTCAGATGAGAGATGCAGTCCTTTCTCACAAAGGATTTAGTGACACTGGATGTTGAAAACTGGTACCAGATGGGGGATCAGTGGTGCTCTAGTCCCCACGATAACTGCTTTTCTTCCTTGGAAGCTAAGAAGCTGTGGCTCTTCAGCCCTGCAGGAGGAGGCAAAATCCTCAGTTTTGGTGCTAGAAGCATAAAAATATGCAAACATTCACTTGAAATGGAGGACAGGAAAAGAGTTCCCTCTAACCGCTTGCAGACCTTGGCTCCTCTGAAAGCCTTTGTTTGCCTGCATCGCTTGCTCTTATTTTAACTTGCTTTAATGATTGGCACCACTTAGCTAAAACATGTAGTTTTTTAAAACATCTTAGTGTTGAATCCCTGCAAGCTACATGCCCCTGGGGAAGGCGTGACCAGGTGTCTCCTAAGATCAACATCTGAGGGGGATCTAAAGGATATTTGCCAACTGGTGCACAAACGTACAAGCCTGCTGAAACCAGGCATCAGGAGCATCGTCTGCATGATTTTACCCTCAGCAAGCTGGAGGGTCTCTCCCAGACCAATGGCTTTAGCAAGCTCTTGGCTCCACTTGCGTTCTGTCCAAGAAGCAGGGCACGGTGATGATAGGGATGGAGGGATAGAGGATTTGTACCTACAAAATTGTCAAGCACCAGCAATTTCAGGTGTGAGTTAGATGGGCAGGACATCTCCAGAGGAACACTCAGACCCAGGAGCAAGGCATAAAGGCCTCTTCCTGCAGAGCAGGTACTGTGGTGAGTCACTTCCTTGCTCAGTTTTTCCCAAGCATTGCTCAGAAGAGGAAAAAATGCCCCTTTTGTTGGCGGGATACCCGACTGGGAGCTGTGCCAGTATTGCTGTGGCCTTGGGGGAGTTTCTTAGCATTGGTGAGAGTCTGAGGTATTTAAATACTTTTCTGAAGTTGGGTCTTCATTTCCCTGGGTTTCCAGCCTCTCTGTTTTGTATAATCTTTTCAGAGTGTAAATGTTTTAGAGCAAGTCTCTTTTATTATGTACAGCACCTAGCACCACAGAGCCCACTTGATAATGTCATTAAAAGCCCTGTTACATACCACCAAGGGCAAAGGTGGACGCTGAATCAAAGGAGTCTCATTAGCAGGCCAGGCAGGGATGCTGGAGGAACAGCCACGCTTTGAGACATGCCACATATGCACCCAAGAAGTCACAGGCTCCCTTGAAAGCCACCTGACATTCCCTTGTGATCTCCTTGCAGGATGCTAACAGGGCCAGCAGGGAAGGGATGTCTGAGAGGCACAGCCTTTGGTTGCTATTGTAACATAGAGAATATCAGCAGAATCGGGCATTGGATCCAGCCCTCAGTGCCCGCCTGTGCCTGCATTACTCAGGATTTTCCTGTTCCTGTGGCGGGGTCTCCCCTCCCAGGTAATCTTGTTGGCAAGTTGTGGTGACTTTGGCTTAGTCTTTGGGAAGTTGTTCTGGGGAGTGGAAAGTGGAACATCCCGTAAGCAATTAGCAGGAGGAGCACGTGCATTGCAGATGGTTAATCTGCCTGCTTTCATGTGAACAAAAGAGAAGTCCCTTGAATGAAAGGAAACGGGTAACTTTAATGCAAGCTACAGTAAATGCAAATTAACTTCACAAATAAAGAAGCTTTTCTTCTTGGAGCCAAGAAAACATTTCTCAAAGTCTGTATTTTAGATATACAATAATCTCTTTTATACCTCAGAAAGCCGTCCCTGCCGTGAGCAGTCTGATATCTTCCTTGCAGACTGTAATCAGTCCGTCGCCAACACTCAAGGATGAATATTAATGTTTGATCGTTCTCTTTGTATTCCAGCACATCCAGTCGCGGGGCTGGAACCAGACTGAATTCCCCAAAGCCTGCAGCCTGCCCAGCCTCAAGTGGAGGCTGGAGCCCAAGAAGGTGCCTCACAGGAAGCACTGGGGCATCCAAAGATCTTGATATGGACCACTGCCCTTCCCAGCACTAGGGTGTATCAGATTTTTAATCCACTGATCCATGATGCTGCAAAGATCCTGTATCATTTCAACTTGCCCCAGGGAGCTCACCCCTTGCTAGGGATGCTAGAGCTGATCAGGGCTGTGCATCCCTTCAAGGACACCCATCCTTCTTCAGCTGCTCCAGGACAGCCTGGGGGACAGGCAGAGACAACAGCTTTAACCTGAGAGGGGGATGCAGCTGAGACGAACAGAAAGTTTGGGGCACTTCTTCTGGCACGGGAGCCCGTGCTGGTTAGGAGAACCACCACTGCCTTCTCCCATCAGAGTAGCGTTGAGGCAGAAAGGTGCCTCAGTTGAACACCCTCTGGATGAGATAAAATTTTCATGAGCAGGGCAAAAGGTGAGGGGCGCAGCAGCCCCCAGTCACTGGGTGAGACAGGTCTGTGCTTATGGAGCAGCTGGAGTCACTGCTAATGGCCTGGCTACTCAGATGCAGGGGAAGAAGGGGACCAGATGGAGATGACCAGCTGGGCCAGGTGGCCAAAGGGTCTGGGGAAGCACTGCCTGAAGATAAATACAATCAACCATCCAAGGTAATTCCCCAACCTCAAAACTATCCAGCAGAGACTCCCAAAGGAGTAACCTCAGCCCCCCCTTGGCACCCATCAGGGCAAGCTGCATCTCCAGCCCCAGCACTGCTGGTCCCACCTCCAGCCCAGTGCAAAACAGACCGCAGCCACTCGGATAATGCAGGGGAGAACACACAACACCAGTTTCCAGCGACGGCACACGCTATCACAGTGCTGGCTCTTTCCACCTGAAGTTCATGAAAGGGACATGAAATCCAAAGCAGCAGCAGGCATCTCAGCCCTCTCCAGCATGACAGATTTGTAAGTCAGTAAAGCTGATGGCATTTGTGAGGATTTGGTTGCAGATGGATCAAAGAAAATCCATCCCAGGAGAGAGCATTTGCAATGAGGAGTCTGTGTGTGAGACAGGGAGGAGGGAGCACAGTGGGGGTAGAGGAAAGGACATAGATAAAGCAGAAAATTATTTTAATTTCCTTCTCCTTCAGGCTCTTTATTAACACCCTGCCAGATCCCTCTCCCTGGCTGTTGCAGCAGTGTTAGGGGCCAGGCTAAATGTGATGGCAGGTGGGAGCAAATCAGGGGCAAGACAGACGAAGACATCTACACATCTCACATCTCTCACAGCAGCCCTGAGAGCAGAGAGGGGCTCACAGGGATATTCCAGGGATGGGGAAGGAATGAAGGACTGGTGACAGCTCCTGCTTCTTGTGACTGATCCAGGTCACCTGCTGCAAGCAACAGCCTGAGAGGTGCTAACAAGAGAAGCTGCAATATCCTGGTCAATCCAAACCTGCTCGGGTCTGTACATCACCTACTGCCAACACAGCCACAGCAGCCAAGCAGCCACTTGCCTTCAAGGCTTGCCTGCAAGGTGGCCCTCGTGGCCTGGTCCTCAGCAGGATATGCAGGCAGAGGGAGGTGAGAAAGCTGGGGCTGGTACTGGGCTTTAAGTCCATCCTGGAGCTGGAGAAAAGGGCACCTTGTGGTATGGAAAAGAGCAATCAAGTGTGGAGTTGCTGTTTCTCCCTTGGCTTCCTAAAGAGATGAGGCTTGCATGGACCAGCTGAAAGTGGGAGAACCGTGCTGTCCAAAGGCCTGCCAGCCCCCACCCCTGAAGCTTCTAAACCTTCAGGCCATTTCCAGCCCATGATTTTCAGAGGGGCAGAGATCCTAGAGAGATAAAGTCCCCACAGATGTCATGAGCTGGATGACTAGACAGAGGAAGGAGACCCTGTTATTTTCTCCACAGAGGAGAAGCAGCTGAAGCTCAACCCCTTGGTAGACAACAGAGAATACTCACATACACACACACACAGATAGACATGGAGCCAAGCTGGGAAGCACTCCGGGCAGATTTCAGACCTTTCTGGATGCCAGAAAGTGCAATCGTGAGAGAGGGAGGCACAGGAAAGATGGCTCTGTGGCTTGATACAGGCTCTAAGCCGTTTTCAAAATCAGGATTCAAGTAACCAAGTGAAACAGAGTCAGGACTGAGGGAGACAATGAGGAGACAGGGCAATTCCTGACTCTCCTTGAGGTGCCTCGGCAGGTGGGCGACTGAGCAAGCGTCTGGAAGCCTCTGCTCCTGTCAGGGGCACGGGAAGTTACAGCAACACCAGCGAGACAGGCCCTGGAGTATTAGCACTAATAGCCATCTCAACTAAATTAATTCAAATTGCGTTCAGTCGACCATTAAAGCGTTGTTGGTGGCAGCGCTTCCCCATCCGCTCACATTTTCATGAAGTAATTAAAGCCATTAGAATGTAAACCAGCTTTTTTGGCTTGGGAAGGAGAGAAAGCAGGAAGGGAAAAGGGAAGCTGAATAACAGCTTGGCTAATTCAGCTAATATTCCCATTATTTCCATATATACTAATTAGTTCCCATTCTCCAGCCATTTCCATACCGATGCATAGGCTCGGATCCTCTGCAGAGGTGCCTACACCTCTGTGCAGCAACACCCCCTGACCCCAGCTCAGCATCCATCTCAGGAGGGTGCAGGCAGCGGGGTTTCTGCTTCCCAACCCTTACCCCCCAGGGGTTCTCACTCCTGGATGCAAGTCTGTTCTCTCCCCTGTTGCAAATGTGTGGGAGGAGGGGAAAGAGTGAACAGGTTTTGCGCTCAAAGGAGAGAAAAACCTCCATGAACCCCTAGGCAAATGGAGAGAAATGGAAGATCTGAGGTAACCACGCTGTCCTGGGAAGTCGTTTCCTGGCTGAGAAACCCTCCCTGTGACATTCAGCTGTAACGCAGGTCCCCATGAGTGATGGAGTTACTGATGCAGCGTCTTTATTTGTTGGGCAACCGAAGGGGAACAACACTGCCACTGGCAGATGGCCAAAGCCGGTACCTGGGGCTTCCTTGTCTGCCTGGCCCTGGCCCACCTGCTGGAGGGCAGGCATGGCTCGGGGCCAGCAGGACCTGCAGTGAAGATGGTTTTGTTACAAGCCCAGTGGTTAGAGACAAATGAGCTGGAAAGTGGAGAGACTGGAGAGAAAGGGATGCCCAGCAAGGTCCTCATCCTCAGTGTCCCTGCTGAACCACCCCTCTGGGATGGCAGGTTTCTCAGGTCACACTGAGGACCTGGGCAGCAGAAGCCTCTACCCACATTGAACCAGATCACACTGCAGTGAAGCTAGAGAACATAGCTGGCTCCCTATGCATTTTGCATAGGCTTGAGCCATGCAGGAAGAGCTGTGATGGATGAACAGGGCAGGATATAGTCATGCAAATACCTGGGAAGAAGTTCATTGTGGAGGTGCTCTCCCCATCTCTGGCTCTCTGCAGTCTGCCCCTCATAAGCTCACCTGCGCTCCATGTAGGCAATGCAAAGGTGCAGGTTATCTGACATCGAGGCAGAGCACAGCAGACGAGTTCAAGGGCATCTGAGGGGCATGTTGTGTCGGTGAAAAGCAAGTAATAACTCCCTCCCTGCAGGGACCCTGAAGGAGACCAAAGGGCAAGTAATTCTGGACATGGCAGATATTTGGGGTCTCTCATGAGCTCAGTCCATGCTTTATTGGGCTATTTCTCACCTTGGCTGACTGATTTCAATGCTTCGGAGCTAAATGCCTGGTAGCATCGTGCAGCCTACAGGACCCAGGATGGTATAACTGTTTGGGCTTGTGGTCTCACACATCAGCAGGTGGGAGCACCAGGCTGAGAGCTCGACTTTCCAAAGAGGTCAGTCATCTGAAGGATGATGTTCCCAAAGCCCAGCTGGGCTAGAGGACTTGTGCGCTCTCCTGGCTTAAGCTCAGCCTGCTGACTTTGCAAAGGACTAGCCTAGGAGAACTCACATGGACCATCCCATGCAGCTGGTGCTGGGACACAGCAATGGGTAGCCATGCACAGCTACTAGGACTGTTTGAGTGCTCGTCAGTGACAAGATCAGGACTTTTTCAGGAAGCTTGCAGTTTGGTTCAGACATTTTCCGGGGCTCTTTTAGTGAAAATGCCCTCAAACTCCTACACCAGTATGACAGAGGGGCGGCAATAGCAGGCAGGAATTGCCACATACCCCTGGAGTGGGTTTGCAGCCAGATTCATGACAAGGTGGAACAGCACCCTGTACCACTGCTTTCCCAGCTCTCCCAGCACAATTCAGCTCAGGCCCCAAGGAAGAGAGGATGGATGTCAAGTCTAGAGCATCCTTTACACAGCCCTAGGACATCATTTTATCAACATGCTTGGGCAGCAAAGAAAAAAAATCCATTCAGAAAGCTAAGGAGCAAATGTACCTTTAGGATTACTGATCCCTGGTGCAAATCAGAGGGTTTTCCCCAGGAACTACATTGCTATTGATTGCAGGGGAGCAAGGGGTGCCCATAGAGCCGTCTTCAAACTGGGGTCCCAGCCAGCAGCTGCTCTTACACACAGACTGCAGAGATCTTGGAGTAAGAAGCACTGGGGAGCGGTGGGAGGAGGAAGGAGCTGCATTTATCTGGCAGATCTTTGTAGCGGGGCTCCACTCAGGGTTCCCCCAGCACAGTCTCACTGCTGCTCTCACAAAGGGCTCCTCTGAGAGCGGGGAGCATGACACAATGCATCAATCACCCTGGGCATTCATCCCACCTGGGCCTCTCAGCATGATCTGGGGAGCAGCGCTTTCAATCAGGCAACATTAAAAATAAAGAGAGATTCACTTTTCCATTGGCATCAGCAAAAAAGAAAGAAGAAGAAGACGCCAATTGAGCCCAAGGGGCTAAATAGCATCTTTCACTCGGTTTTCTATGGGCTCCCAAATCTGTGGGATAAAATTGAAATGTCTCTTTCTGTCTGCTTTTCTTTCTTTTTTATTTTAATAATTCCTGGTATGCAAGGCCTTGTGTCGGGGCTGGTATTGTGGGTGATGAATCCCGAGTCAGGCGGCGGGGAGGTTTGTGTCCTATCAGCGTGTGCTTGCCATGGTTTGGGATAATGCGCCTGCCGGCTTGTCAGGTGCTGATGGGGAGCAGGAGTGGGGAGGTGGGGGGGGGTGGGGGGGCTGAATGCATTTTTGATTGCTATAATTGCCACAGATTGGATGCTTGAGAGGAGCTAATTAACAAGGAGGCTATGGGCGGATTATACTTGCAGAACAGAATCCCATGCAGATCCTTTCCCTTTGTGCCACATGTATGAGATCATTGGTAGGTGATTATGGCTGTGAATACGGTGCTAATTTACTTTGCACGTCTGACGAAAATCCTGTACATAATAAACCGCGGGGGGAACTTAAAGCGACCCAGTTCAGAGGGGAAGGACAGCCTTGCTGCTAAAGCACTGAACCCAGAGCTAAGCTCCCGAGGCCTCCTACTTTCTCTGAATAACCGTGGCTGAGCAACAGCTCTTTCCCTTGCCTCAGTTTCCCTCCCTACCGAAGGGAGAAGGTGAGCTCATAGCTATGGGTGTTTGCATGGCGCTGTGCACCCTCTCGGGGAGGATGCTGTGAGGGAAAGAAGGGGAATATCATCATGCCACCGGAGCAGATCAGACAGCGCAGCAAAAATAGCAGCCAGAAAGCTGTGCGCTTGGAAAAAATGCACGTCTTTGTGAGCACTCTTGCTCTCAGAAGAAAGGAGTGCAAGCAGCAGCCCCAGTTGTTCCTGCAGCCTCAGGACGAGGGAGAATTGACAGGCAGGATTAGCTCTGCCATCCTGGTCCTGGTTCTCCTATGTTGTCTCACCAACATACCTCCGACATTCTCCCAGGCTTACCTCTAGTTGCTGGGGCCCTGAACAGGAGAGGAGCAAATGTTTCTCCTTAAAGGTAGCCCTTGTTCTGCTGGAGATGCTTGGGCTGGGGTTTAACCCAAGCTCTGATTTCAGGGCAAGTCTACACTTATTTTTCTCTCTGTCTCTCTTGGTGACTGAAATTGAGGAGCTGCCCTATAGCTGCTGTGGCAACATACAGCTGGAACATCACCAGCCAGGCATGGAAGAGTTACTGGTCACAGAGACTGAGCGTCCATCCATCCATCCATCCATCCACATCCATCCACCCACCACTCCCTCCATCCTTGAGGGTTTTAGGAATAGGTTGGACTACGCCATTGCCCCGAATTGATTTGGAGAGCTGCAGAAGGCTTCATCCGGAGTCCTTTCACTGCTGTCTGGGCTGGTGGGAGTTCAGCTGGGAAAAATTGGAAGGCTTTGGCTTTTCCAAGCAAAGCAGAAGTTTCCTAGCAGGAATGTTTTGCTAGGAGTCAGGCAGCTTGGTTAAGTACTGGTAGACTCTTTTAGAAAGTTGCAGTATTCCTTACAAATAAATCACAGTTTTCCATTCAAAAAGCGAAAGTGACATTTGCAGATTTGGTTGAACCTTTTATAGTATTGGGTAATTTTCACTTGAAATCTTTTCTGCACTTTTCAATGGATTTTTCTTTGTGTGTGTCTGTGCGTTCTCTTTTTTTTTTTCATCAAAGTCAGCATTTTCATAGGAAAAGAAACAAAACCATTTTCCAAGGTTTTTTTCCTTTAACTAAAGTCAGCGTTTCAGACTCAAATTATATACTGGGAGTTGATCTGTGGAAGGAAAAGGTCTATTTTACCACACTCATGTTTTGATTAAGGTTACTCTTTCAATAATAATGGCTCCCTGTTGATAACAAAATGAAAATATCACTGGAGCATCTCTTAGTAAGAATACGGTGTTTCATAATATTTCCTCAGGTTTATTTCATTTTATGTTTCATTATTATGCTTGGTATGATGGTTCCTAGAATACAAAACTCCATAGCCAGCTTTGTCCTGCAATCAAGAACTACTCACCTAAAATTTAAGTTTAAATTAATCAAGCAAGCCCAGAGAGAGAAATAGACCTGTCTGCAAGTTTAAAAACAGAAATAATTTCAACAACAGGAAACGGTTTTCTTCTAGAAAAAGCAAGTGGTGTAAAAATGGATTTCCACTTCTGCCATGACCGAATTTAAGAGAACAATCCATGAATGAGAAAGGATTGTTCTGTTGAGGGAAAAGGTTGCTGCCAATTAGCAATCTGGGCTGCTGGAGTCCAGGGAGATAAACTGGAGAGGAAATATTTCATTTATTGAGGGGCAGGATTGACTGTCTGCGAATGCTTTTAGACAAGATAACGATTGAGCCTGGCCTCTGCACATCTCTCCTCTCTTCCTACAGGGACAAAGGCAGAGCATCCGCAGATTGTGTCTCTGCAGAGAGGAAGAGTAGCCTAAGACATGAGATAATGCAGAGAAAGGAAAAGATGTGTCTGACATGCAGGCTAAAACCCTCTTCTCGGAAAGAACCAGGGCTTAAGCTTTGAATAAAACTCACAAAATCGGTGGGGCCAAGGCTTGGTGTGCTGTGGGGGAACAGACCTGCCTATCACCGGGTGCCTGGATCCTTCATGACAGAAGGATGGCTCTGCCGAGCGCCCTACTCCTGACCCACCCCGGTTCATTGCCACAGAAACCATTCATGACACTTTGGTCCAGGTCACAGTTTTGATGCTGGCAATTTTCTGACAAAGTCCTGACACCAAATTTTGGGTTGGACCATTTTAAAACATGCCCCTCTCATGCTGAAGCTTCTCTTTTTGAGCAAATCCTCCTTTGCCCCCTCCCCCCCCCTCCTTAGTAAAATATTTTCCATCTCTCCAGGTCAAACTCTGGAAATTTTCCTTTGGAAAGCTGGACAGTGGAGAGGCAGGGATCAAATCCAAAAACAAGGAGTTACGTCCAAAGACAATGTGATGGTGAGCTCAGCAGGAGGGTGGTGGGAAGAGGGAAGGAGGACTCGCAAGAGGATGTCGTAAGGGGGTTGGCGGCCTTTTTTAATCATCCACATTGGAACATTGGCATGATTTGCCCTAATTTCTAAGCAAAATCTGTATCTCTGGTGCTGAGGAGAGACAGGCTGTCACAGATGTGGAACAGGCCGGGTAGAGATACCGGCCATGCACCTCGCTGAAGGAGCCACATTAGCATACTGGCATTTGGGCTGGCGCCTTATCTCGGGCTGACTTCTGAATTAAAAGTAATTCCAGCTACTCCCCTTCTCCTGGAGCACTCCGTTACTTCATTATTAGGATGGATTTTTGCTCCGTTGAGCTCTGCATTCCCCCACTGAGGGGCCGGAGAGGCCTAGTCCTGCCCCGGGGAGAGGAGGGGGCGGACGTGGCGGCACAAGCCTTGTCTCCCCAAAGCACCGGCGGGGCAGGAGGCGCGGGGACGGCTGATAAGGGACGGGAGGGGAGAGGAAGAAAGGCCCGATGACGAACTTGGCCCAGACAATGAAGCGCTATCCAGGCACGCAGGCTGGCCGCCGTTGGGAGTGCACAGCCCAGATAACGAAGCGCCGCCTGCCTGAGATCACCTCCTGTAGGTGTCGGGATGCTGCCGTCCCCTCCACCGCTTCCCAGCACCCCCATTCCCAGCCACAGCTTCTGGGGGATGCCAAAAATCTGCTCTGGCTCCCTCTCTCCAACCCCACCCCCGTGATGAGCAGACAGCATTTCTCCCTGCTGACAGCCCTCCCCATTCCTGCTTCCACAAAGTGCTCTCATCCCTCTCTTCCTTAAAAAACAGAAGAGTCCCATTAAATACTATAGAGCATTTGATGGCCAATGGGTAAAATGAATGGGTTTCTTTATGACTGCAATGATCATTAATGAAACCTTAGGGTCCCTGTTGGGACTGTGGAGCAGAATAAATGACCTCTTGCTAGTCACCGTCTCCCTGGTTTCTAAGACTCTGCACCAGAAATGATCCAGCTTCATTTAAGGAAAATCAGATTAAAAACAGATTAAAGTAAAAGCACCTCATGCCCCTGTTCTGATTTAACTGTGATGAAAAACAGACCATGAAGTAACTTTATAATGGGAGGAAGCTCATTTAAATATTCTCCTCCCAACAGAAAGAGATTTAAGAATTAAATGAATGAGGAGATTTTCTCTTTAATGAGATTAGCCTCTTATAATTGCTCATTATGGACCACTCAAGAGATTTGGAAGAAAAGAAGTTATACAACATACCTGGAAAACACTGCATTAGAAAGAAGCAAAGCCTGCCCCTTCACCATCCATTCCAAAAAGTGAAAGTCAAACTAGTTTCTACTTACAAATCACTCATCTAAAGTGGCTGCAACTCCTCCAGATCCTCTCTGCAATTACATGGCTTTATAAAGAAAGCACAACAGAGGCTTGAGATTTGCAAACCTTAATACATTTGCTAAAAATTCTCCCCTTTCCCCATGGAAACACAGATTTTATTTTTGAGTGTCAGCTGTCTGGCAATGTGATTTCAGTTCATCTTCCCAAATTTCATCCCTACCGAAATACAGACCGGGCAGCACCATCCCTTCTGGGTTTTAAGTGCCGGTTCAAGTCAGAAGCACCAGGGGGAGGTTAAACGAGAAGTTTTGTGTCTGAACTTGAAGCATTTGGGTCTGAAGCCCCAGCTTTGGACTGAATGATGATACCACAGTAAGAACACATACACACGTATTGTTCCATCCCTCTCTGACTGTGATTTATATTTAGCGTCAGGCTCTTTTGGATGTGCTAAAACTAATATTCAGAGCAAGCTCTTCTTACAAAGTGGGATTGAGCAGTTGCTTTCCCTGTTCCAGCTGATGGGAGCAGGCACTGAGTGAGATCAATAGCACTCTTTGTTAGCAAGCCTTCCTCCATGTGCTGCGTATTCCCAACGATCCTCTTGCTGTTTTTCTTTATCTCTTCACCTGCAGTGGTTGCCATGGACCGGTTGCATCTCTCAGCCCTGTGCTGCAGGATGGATCTCACACCTTTCTCATCCCTGGATCCCTTTTCCAGCCATTCCACCGGGATACACAAAAGCTACTAAATACAGGGAGAGACTCCGTTCTCTGAAATTTGTCTGCCTTGGAATTGAGCATGTCATCTGTGTAATCTGTCCACGGTCAGAGAGGAGAGGGGCATTTCCAGAGGATGCTCTGCTCCATTCCAGGATGGAGATTTAAGGCAGGTGGGACAAAATGAGTGCACCAGGAGGCCACCTTCTCCCTTCATCTCCTTCAGGATCAGGTCAGACCAGACCACTTGCTCTCAGGGGCTGAAGTCAAGAGAGCTGGATCCTGACGAGGATCAGCTGGGTTTTGATAAGGCATAGCACAGCACAGCCAGGCTGAATACTGGAAATCCCCACTGGTTGTGACACCGGGGGGTCAGGCTGTATGGCCACAGCCATGTCCCAGGCAGCTGGTGCTCACAGGGGTGGCCAAAGCAGCTCTCCAAGGCCATCAGCTCTTCGGCACAAGGCAGTGGTCAACACACCAGTAGCTGCTTCCCCTGCTGCTAGAGCTGCTCAGCCCTTTTCTGTCAAACCACGTGGGTTTGAAGAAAATTTTTTTTTCCGGTTTCTCTTTGTTATCAGACGTCAAGTCCATTTCTGCAGCTGTTAGCATTGGTTTACTTTGATTTATACTTCCTTTCCAGGTTTGCAAAGTCAAACAGGCATCGGCTACCCACTGATTGCATTCCCATATAAATTTGTGCTGGTACCAGAGCCGGGGTGGAAAGTGAAAAGTGCCATTAATGAATCCCGCATTTCATCTCTATCCACCCACAATCTGACGCTGTGTGCTCCCCCCTGAGCTCACCAGGGCTTGGGAGACACTCCTAATCAGGAATCAGATAAGAGAAACTCAGCTTAACTGTCCTTGGCCTTGAATGCATACAAATAGGTTTTATGTTAATATTTGCAAATAGCTTCTCAGAGGAGAAAGATATCTCCCAAGCTTCTCATCTTCTGGGGTTCTCCAGGCGAAGGAGGGGGACAGAAGCAGCCGTCAGCACAGCCCAGGCATGGGGACTGAGGCAGAATCACAAATGTTCAGCTCAATTCACCCAGCGGATGGGAAAGCCAGCAGCCCTGTGAGGTCCTGGCACCCCGGAGCACCCAGAGGGCACCCCGTGGGAGGTCTCCTGAGTGGAACTGGGCAATGTTTTTTCAGTGAATTAAGAGGGGGGGGTTGCTGAAAACCAGACTTTCAGGAGGGCTGGAGCTACTTGAGAATTCAGGTCAAATGCAGCAAGGAGTCTAGGTGGAGATGAAAGGAGGGCGTTTTGAGAGAGAATGTCAAAACATTTTCTCTTTTGTTTTTTTTCCTCCGTTACAAAGTAATTCTTTTTTTTTTTTCTTCAAAAATTGCCCTAATTTTCGGGAGACACAAAACAAAACACAGACAAACAAACCTGTCTGCACAGATTGAGTGGAAGATGAGGGCTGACTGGAAGCCACCTTTTCCTATCTTTGTTTTCACTTGGGGAGCAGAGGGGACTCAGGGAGAAGGGGCTGCTTTTGGAAAGTGGAAAAAAAAAAACCCCACATTTTTAGCTCATCTAAATCATTCTCCACAGCCAGACATTGACCTTACCACTCTGGTAGTGAGCCAGCTCCTGCCCTGGAGTGGATAAGGATGGAATAATTGGGACAATGTCCTATCAAAGACCTCTATTGCTAGGCTTCTGGGATGTCTATAGAAGCAAAGTTCATCATTTTTTTCCAGGAAAAGAGGACAATTTGCCAAATTCATTGCTGGGGTGGCAGTGACCTACTCCCCGCAAACCCCACTGAGCTGGCTGCCTGGAGAGCAATGCCTCTGTTGTCCCCATCCCCACAGCATGGCAAGGGAGAGGATTTCATTCCTCCCATGCTGTCACCTCAGCACCATCTACCCCTGCTAGAGACTTGGAAATTAAAATAATAAACAAAGCAAGCAACACTGCGTGTGGAGGCTAATGTACCATAATGCTCTGACACACAGGCAGCCGCTGCCTCACGCTGAGCAGAGAGGACGTGTTTGAAAAATGTATTTTCCTCTGACAGCAGTTATTTTAACATTATCTTTCTTTTTCTTTTTTTTTTTTACTGGAAATAAGGCATTTACTTTCCCCCAGCTCATAATCTCCTTACGGAGGAGAGCAGAGGGTGGTGGGGAAAGGCGGAACAATTACACTTTTTAACACAGTCAAGGTTGGTGGGATTTAAATCATGGGAAAACAAACAGAATTTAACTGCCTGGCTGAAGTCACATTCGTGTCGTGGGTATTTATGGCAATCACCACTAACGACAGGAGGAGATGAGATGTTGCTGAGAGCCTGAATGCCGGCTGGGGAGCAGGGGCTGGCTCTGCCCATCAAGGTGTTATCTTTACGGCAAGGGTGGGATGTGTGCACGTGTGTCCCTGCTTGTGCCCAGGTGTGTTTTTAGTTGTGTTTTTTGTTCCATGTATTTGGTGGCTATCCCTGAAAGACCTTTGCCGGGCTGCCAGGGAAGTCTTCATTTAGCAACCGCCCCAGGAGCCAGGTGAGCACACAGCATCCCTCGACGTGGCTCTGTCTGCACGCTCAGGCCGGGTCAAGACCCAGCTTACCCTTTCCCTGCAGTCAAGATTTGCTAAGGAACACCAAAGCGATCCCGTTTCTGGAAAGAGGCAGCCTGGACACCTTTCAAGGTCCAATCCATGTGGTTTGGATGGAGTGGGTATAGCTGGGACCATGGACACAGCAGCTTCTAAATATCGACTGCTGGTATTTCGCTTCCCTGAGCATCTCCCCTCAGCCAGCTGAGCAGTGTCCTGATGGGTCAATTCCCCAGTGAAGCCATCTCATCTCCACACTGGGAAAATAAACCCCATACTGCCAGAACCATTGAATTGTTTCAAATAATAAAATCTACTTAAAAATCACCCTTTTCCAATTCCCAAACAGGTATTCCTCTTATTAATAAATCAAAGTGCTCTCACCCAGAACGGCTCCGGCAGGTGAAAGGGTTTTAATGCACTGAGTGGGAGGGAAAAATCAACTTGCAAGAGGAAGAGTGCTGGCTGGATCCCCTGGGCCTGGGCAGGGGCATGGTTTACAGACCTGTTTTAATCAAATTGCACTTAAAAAGCAGAAAGGGAAAAGCTCTCTGAGAAGCCTGACCCTTGGGCAGCTCAAAGATGAGGGCACAAAATGTATCATATATTGAGTCAGAGGAAAGAAAAGGGCACAGAAGGGAAAGGGCACCTCTCATTTTGGAGGTGGAAAGTAAAGGAGGGAAGGGGCCAGACAAATCATCCGCTGGCTGGTGGAATTGGATTCTCAAGGCACGATGGCTCCAAATGGGACCCATAAGTCCTCCCCAGTGGGAGCAGCTTTCAGCTGGACCTCAGCATCCCCTTATCCAGCTCCCTGCTGTGATCATACTCCGTGCTTGGGTTTATTCATGTTGGAGGCTCTGCAGGGAAGGAAGAACATGAGAACTCACTGCACCTGAGGAACTGGACAAAATAATTAATAACAATATCAGTGGAAAATCAATCAAACATTCACCAAAAGAATGGGAAATCTCCATTCTGCCCTCTGGACAGCACTCTACAATGGAGATTTTGGAGGTGGAGACTGGTGTAAAACTTTCTGTTGCAATGTGAATATTGAAATTCCAGAGGCACCCAGCACATCTGCACAGACGGGAAAATTATAGTTACCGTGCTTGGGTGGTATGACAAGTAATTTTTTTGCACCCCGAAAAACAACTCAATTGTGGGAGGAATGTGTCAGTTGCAATTTTGTAACTTAATGAAATAAATCAACCAGATGGAAAGAAGACATGAAGATGAGCCCACACAGTCTCGTGGGAACACAAAGGCCACATGAAGCCAGTTGCCGGGAAGCCGAGAGCTTGTCTGGAAGACTTTGGAGCCACCCTTGGGGTGATGACAACAAATTTCCCAAGTGAAGAAGCATCTTTGAACTTTCTCCAGTCTCTGTGGCTGAGGTTTCAGGAACACATGGCCACAGAGCTACAAAAAGGCAACTTCTTTGCTCAGCTCAGCAGTGATCTTAGGGAACTCTGGATGGAGCCCTTCTCCTCCTGACGTGCTGGGATACTGCTGTGTCTCCTAATAGGAGCAAAACCTGAAAACCTAGGAGGCTGGTATCTGTAGGATGAGCAGAGAGTGGCAGCAGGAAGAGTCAGAGCTGTGCAGAAAGGCTGGGAGAAACCGCATGGCTTAACCATGAACAGATGAGGAGACACTGCCAGCACTCACCAAAGTCCAAGTAGACTGAGTAAACAGAGAGCAGAAGAGTAGGAGCAAGGCTTAGCAAACCCCACAATGCTCCCTTGTCACATAAAGGAGGCAGAAAACGTGTGGCAGGTAAACAAGGAGCATCTTTCCACAGCAGAAGCCCAAGCCAGCACATCCTTTGGCCAAGGGTACGTAACACTGCCTGCCTAAAATAACCCCCAAAGGCCCACAGCACCCGCTTCTCCAGAGAGGAGATTTTACAGCAGGAAATTGATTTCCAGAGGCTCCCTCATTAATTTTCATGGCACCCACAGTGTGGTTTTAGAACAAGCAGAATTATTAATGTTCAAAGTTGCCCAAGCACTGTCGGGAACACAAGGGCCTCTGAGAGTCAAAGTAGGACTGACAAATTGGGGAAGGAAAAGTCAGAACTGAGCGGGTGCATCCTTCAGGGCTCAGTTGGGTTTGTCTCCAGAGGCAGGCACGGGGACAAAAGCAGAAACTTTGGAGAAAAGGTCCCTTGCCCCTCGATTTGCTCTTTTGTTTGGAAGGGGAAAAAAAAGCATAGATATTTAGCTTTTTTAAAGTGAGAAAATTGTCTAACTGAGCTAGTTCAGGGCTGCCCTGCTTCTAAGCCACCCTGGGCTTCAAGGGAGTGGGAGACCAGGCAATTAGGAAGGGTTAAATATTCCCCAGGGATAGAGCTCGCCGCTGCCTGGTGATGCTGATATTGCCCTTGAAATCACATCTGAGCTTTGGTGACATCTCAGCTAATTAATGAGCAAACCAGCCCAAATCTCCCAGATTGAAGTATTAGCTCTGGTCAGACATATACCAGTATCCCCAAAACTGTCCTGAATTATCTCCTGGCTAACACAGGAGGAGGGATAAGAGCCTAGTGACTGCAAAGGCATCTCTGTCCATCTCTCCTCCACCTTTCTTGGCACAAACAGCCCCATTGCCAAGCACCTCAGTGATTTTGGGCTGCCCCATGCCCGCAGCCTGCTCCTGGCCACTCCCAGCAACCCCTAACACCAGCCCCTTCCTTCCATCTCCAAATGCAAGACCCAGACACAGCAAGCTGGAGTATTTTGCTGTGCCAAGGGATACTCGCTGACTGGCACCACGTCGCCCGTGATCTCGCCCCGTCGGAGCAAAGAGAAAATAAGTACCATTTGTTAACATGCCAATCGTTCCTTACACTGGCTGATTAAAAAATAATTACCCGCAGCCATTATTGAGCACTCTTGCAAATGAGCTGTGGGAAGCTGCGACCATGTGCTTAGTACACAGTGTGTCTTGCTTGTTTCAATATTATTTTAATTAAGTATCTGGGTAAAAGGCCTTTCTAATGTAACTTTCTTTTCATAAGCAGAGAGCAGGGCTCCGCACTCGGCTGAGTAGTGTTGGACAGATATAACCCAGTGTCCCCCCAGGCTGCTTCCAGTGTGGTGGCACAGTAGGACCCACTGCTTATTCGAGTTCAGAAATGATCTTACACAGACCCAGACCCACACGGGGAAGAGAGCTCATCTGCACCTAAGGGACACAGCTGCAGCAGATAGCTGGAAGCCATCACTGCCCTCAGACCGATGTGAGGTCTGGGGCCACCTAGGTTGGGCTGGGATGTGGATGGGGTGGAGGTGGCAGACAAGGACATCCCTTCTGGCTGAGGAGCTTTCAGCCAGTTCTCCTGCAGGCAGAGGA
Source organism: Gallinago jamesoni (assembly GCA_025769975.1). NCBI lineage: Eukaryota > Metazoa > Chordata > Aves > Charadriiformes > Scolopacidae > Gallinago > Gallinago jamesoni. The sequence continues at coordinate 11,882,537 of JAOQGH010000051.1, read as the reverse complement.
GACCAGCACTGCTGAGGTGAGCTGCCCCTCCTGGCCAGGTGAGAGGAGAGGACCTCAGTCAAAAGAGCTCTGGGAGAGCTTCATCCCACTGCAGGACCTCAGACCCCCAGCACAGCTTCACTTACCATGGACCTTTTTTGTTCTTTCCACAAAACAATTCACAAAAGAAAATAGAGAAGGGGTGGAGGGAAACCCACGTGTGATGGTTGCCCATCCACCTCCTGCAGCTGCCTTCACGCACGACTCAAAGCAGCCGCGTCAGGGAATTCCACCACTTTCTTATTTATGTGTTTTCTCTTTCCCACGTCCCATCCAGGACTGCATTTAGCACAGCACACGGTTACCATTCTTTATTTGGGGGGAAGAAGCAAGAAGGGGAGGGGGTGTTTGCCCTTTCACATGTGCTTACATTCTTTCACGTAGACTTTAAGCTGCAGCATTGGTTTCAATTATCTCTTGTTTGCAAGTGAATTAACTCAGCAAACACGTTTCGGATCCTCAGCCGGTGTAAAACTAACATTGTGCTGGAGAAATCGAATTATTGCACTGATCCAAGCAGCACAAAACAGCCGCAGACGTTCCTCTTGATCTCTCAACTCCCTCTTACCAGTCAAAATTCCCTCTCCACTTATTTCTATCAGGATAAAAGGATGTCCCTGAGCGGATGGACTCTGAAGTCCCTGTTGGACCCGGTCTCCCTGTTGGAGCCAGGCTGGGGGTCGATGCTGAGCCCTGGGCTGGGTCCCCACCACAGGCTCTGTCTTGGAGGATGCAAAACCGGGGGGGAGGAATGAGATGTCAGGAAGGGTGCTGCTGTAGTGGTCCATCACCACATGAAGAGCTTGCAGCAGGGTGGATGAATGATCTCCAGCTGCTTCTTTGGCAAAGAGTCAGGCTGGTCGTGCTCTCCTCCTGGAGCAGCGCAGAAGTGACAAAGCTTTTTGATCAAATGGGCACTTGCTTTTCCCCAGACAATTCCTCTTTGTGGGTTGAGAAATGCATTAATTCCAATAGACACTCCAGAAACCTGAAACCCAGAGCTTCAGACTTTGAATAGACATAAATAAATAAAAATTGGAGGGCTTTTCTCTTGCTTCAACAAAAACATACGTTCCCAACAGACTTTTCTTGATGGAAAAAAATAACATATTTCCCAAACAGCTCTGGTTACTGCAGACAACTATTTCCCATCTCAGACACAGCCGTGGCAGGAGCGTAGAAAGCAGAATTGATTAGAGCAGATTCAGTTAGACGGGGAGCCTGGTGATGAAAAGCTGCTGCTGCCACTCCTTCTGCACCCTTTTGGGGCCATTAGCAACCCCATTCCCTCTCAGCCCGGGGATGCTGCCCTGTTGTTGAATTCCGCAACGCATCTCTCCCTTTCTTCCCACAGCCTTGGTTCCCAAGTGGATTTTGGCCCCATGTGTGCTTCCCCTCCCAGAGGTGGACCTGCGGAAAACCAGGAAGGAATTCCTGTATGCAGAGTTTGGCAACCATTCGGGGATCTCTCTGAATAAAGCTTGCTGGATCAGTGCACTCTACTATTATGAGGATGCTGATGACTACCCTATTCTCCCCTGAAAGCCAGGCTAGCAATTTCCAAAGCCTTTTTTATTTATAATTTTTTTTAATATTCAATAACCCTTCCTTGTATCTTCCCCCAGATAATTGCTGTTTCCAGTGTAGCTTCACACTGGGTTACCAGATAACCTAGAAAGAGACATTTGCCAGCCCCTCCTGTCTTCAAAATAAAACTACTATATTGTATTTGCCACTGCATTAAGCCGGCTGAGAGGGGAGCAGGATTGTGGACGCAGTGCAGCTTGCTCTAACAGTTCCTTTCTTTTTCACTTTCCTTGGATAATTTCATGGTCCATTAGCTTCCTGTAGCTGCTCCCCGCAAACACACACACACACGTCACCGTGGTGTATGAGCTTCCCTCCCTCTGGCACAGGCACCGGGCAGGCTGCACGTCGTGGTCGCACTTGCTCGGGGGCTCGGGGGAAGCACTCCTGCCAGCTCAACCGTGGCCAGGGTGCTGTGGAGCAGGATCCCTGGGTCTGCTGATGTCCCCCTCGGTTGGTACCCACTAAATGCAAGCATGCAAGCGAGTGCTGAGCTGAACCGGTGGGTGAAGACTGGCCCAGGTTGCCAATGCCCCTGCACGCTTTGCGTGACACCCACCTGGCAGAGGCACTGCATAGAAAATACTGCAGGGAGAACACAGAGGGAGCAGAGGGGTCTCCCCCACCAGCCAGTCCCAGTGGTACAGCAGGAGCTGGAGTACCCCATCAATCTCCCCATCCAGAGCAACCTCTGGGCTGCCCCAGCTCACAGTAGCTCACCCTGGGCAGCCAAGCATCCTGCCCTTGCAAAGGGACCAGCTGCAGCCCCACGGGTGACGCCTGCACTGGAATGGGAGGTGCAATCTGTCCCTCATTTTTAAATCACCTGGGAGCAAAACAACAATAACAACAACAACAAAATAATCTGTGCCTGAGGATTTTGTGGCTGCATTACACTGGACACTTCCAAAACTTGCAGAGCTGGGGAACCTCTTCCCAACAGCAAAGTCTGTGCCTCAAAGCTGCAACCCTGAATTTGCAGGGCAAGCCTGTCCTGTCCCCCAGGCAGAGGTTGGGGGCAGCAGGACTGGCAGCCCCCCTGAACAGGCACAGTGTGGATGCAGAGGACTGATAAGATCAATGTCTCTCCAAAATGATAGGTTTTGCTTGGAGTTTGCTTTCTCTCTCTGACAACTGAACTCTGAAAAAAAGAGCCAGAGCAGAATTGTGAATCCTGCCTGGAAAGGAAAAAAAAAACAACCCCCAACAAAAACCCAACAAAACAAAGGAGGGGGGGTTGGAGATTTGGTGTATCTAAAACACAAAGAAATGTTATTCATGGGCATTATTGATTAAGTTTTCCTCACCAACACATACGTAAATACTTATCTCTCAAATGAATAAGAGGCTCTGTAATGCTGGAGGGAAGAAGGGAAAAGATTATTGAAAACGTGAGGGTCAGAGAAGCATCCGGCTGCAACGGATGCATCGAGAAGATAAACGAAGATGTCTTTGTCAACACATCGGTCTGCTAAAGACCAAGTATGATAGAAGACTGCGATTTTCGGGCACTGGAAGCAATGCTTGTGCTTTGATAACAATGAAATAGAGATTACGGAGCAGATCCTCACCTGGGCTAATTCAGTGCCAGGACCCTGACCACAGGGCAGCTGCACTGATTTACATCGCCCGAGGATCCTGCTTGTTCTGGACAAAGCAGCCCATTAGCAGAAGAGCAGAAGCAGAGATTTATGGCAATCTCTGTAGGGCAGGGAGAAAAGGGAAGAGCAGCAAAGGGTAGGATCAAAGGAGAAACGGGGCTCTGACCCATGAGCACCACCAAACCTGCCCCAGCCCCTGGGTACCACGTCATCCACCGGGCTGCCTTGCCTGCTGCATCTGCTGAAGAAGCAGGGCAGCACATGGGTTCTCGTCTGCACACAGCTCCTGGGGCTGGCTGGGACACTGAAGAATCCAATAAGGCTAGATCTGGCCCACGAACCAAACACAGAGTCTCATGTAGCACCATGAAAACCAGGTTTAGCGAGCAGAGCTGGCCCCCACACACCCCAATAGGAAGAAAGCAGGCAAGAAGGTTTGGTGCTGAGCATTTGGCCATATCAGCCTAGCAGCACTTGAGTCATCTCAAGGCTGTGAGGGACCCTGAGGATAATCTGTTCTGGCATCCAGCATCCCCATGGGATCAGCCTGTGTATCCTGTCCATAATTCATGGCTCCATCAAGATTACTTTCTCTCAGGGCATCAGGACTATCTCAAAGCTGTATTCAACCTGCTCAGGTCTTCACCTTTCTACATCTCTGCGTCTGCCTCATGTGGGGAACAAACACTGGGCATCATACAGGCAGGATTCCCATTGAATGGGACATTGCAGCTGGTGTGCTGACAGATGCTAACAGTGGATGCCAGGCAAGGAGTCAAGAGTCCAAGCTCCCACCAACCTGAGGGAGCTCAGCAAACACCAGCACGGGTGTTGGGCTGGTAGGGGTGTGCAAGTGCAGGATTGAGGGCGCATGAGCACCAGGAGACACTTCAATTCCCCCAAAGAAGCTCTGCTGCTCCGAGTCAGTTGCCAACCATCAGGTCTGCCCTGTTGTACCCACAATCAGGTCCCTCCAAGCTCTCTCACCAGGTGGGTGGAGGTGGATCTCACCAGTTACCCCCCAAACACTAGAGTTTGCTCCCACACCACCGGGCAGGCAGGAGGGCATGTCCCCTTGTGTGGCAGCAGCTGGACTCTGCCTGTGCTAACATCCCCCTCGCCCTGAGCTGCACATCTGGCTGGCCTGGGGCACGGCATTTCCATGCAGCTCCCTGAGCCTCAGTTTCTCTGCCGATGAGCAGGGACTCAAGCCATATCCCTGACGGCCCAGGTTTGGTGCGGCACCTGCTCAATCCACCCACAGGAGAAAGGGGAGAAAAAAGAAAAAAAAAAGACTTTCGGGGCTTTTCCTGCCACCTCCTCTCGGTGCCTAAAACACAGGCAGCGAAGCTGATGCTCGTCCGAGCGAGCGAAGGCTCAGGAGCTGGAGCAGGGCAGCCTCTAGTGGCTGCAAGCCAGGAAATGCGGGTCCCCAAACCCACGTTGAGGAGTTGTTTGCTCTCCAAAGCAGCCAGTCTGACTGAGCCATGCCCTCTGCCTCTGCCTCTTTGCCCCATAGCCCATAACTATTAGTCCTTGTCCTCCCTCTCCCTGGTTTACCATCAGTGCATCCCTGCTGCCGCAGCCGTCGCTCACATGCTGCTGCCATTTGCTCCTCCAGAAGCCTCTGACCCCACAGGTACCAAGAGACACACGTCCCAGACCTCATGAATGTGCCACATGACATGTCCACGGGGCTCGTTAATGTCACTGGAAATAGCTCTGGTCCCAGCACAGATTCGTACATGCAGTTAGCTATCACATCTGTGGTACGGTCTCCAATTGCTGGAGCTGGCTATTGACAGCAGATCCATCCAAACTCACTAATGCCCCCTCTGGAGAAGCAGATCACTTTTTTTCTGCTCTGGCTTTATGGGGTGCACAGTGGTCTCCATTGTGCGGGGAAGGCAGCTCCTCAGGCCTGCCCTGGGAAGGATATTCGGGACCTGAACAACCAACCCTACTCCCATCATCGCATCTACGGCCAGAACCACCAATGCCTCCTTTGCTGTCTTGGCCCCCTTCTGCCAACAGAACTTTGTCTTCCAGGTTGAAGTCTCATGCTCTGCAGCCATCTCACAGTTCCGTCGCAGGCCTTCAGCTTCCCCTCCCACAGGACATAAAAATGAGTAGAACAAGCCAAATGAGACAAAAAAATCCTCCCAGCTGCCTCCAAGAGCCATTTGGATTCACCTTAGCATATGCCCACTCCCTGCCTCGTCCCAGTTTTACTGGTGAGTCAGAGCTCTCCAGCTAATAGTTGAGCATTGGGGTGGGGGTGAGATAAGAAAGGCAACCAGGGAAGGCTGTTTGTGGGACATATCAGAGGACAGACACCTAGACAGATAGACAGACATGTAAATCAATTGGGTAGCAGATAAAGCAAAAGAGGAGCTCTTTACACACCAGTGTGGGATGGTCACTTGCCATGAGCTGGACAGGATGTTTTCCGGTCCTGTGTTTCAGGGCAATGACCAGTAACACAGCACAGCATCAGAACAACAGGCTGGCTAACCCCTGGCTGCTGATTCATCAATTATGCAGGCAATTTAAACGTAGTTTATGTCAATAACTCAGGAAGTAGTTTTTCTTTCAGAACATCCTAAAATGAAAATTGGGTGGGGAGAGAAATCAAACAGAGAGGTCTCTCTGCAGCAAGGACTGTACCTCATCCTAAGTTGCAGGCACCCAGTGCCCCAGCACCCATCCTCCTGCAGCGTTGCCACCAGGAGCTGCTGGGGAACCCACATCTGCCATCACTTCACTACATTTTTGTTGGAGAGCTCAGACTGTTGTATAAGATTTGGGGTCAGGGCAAGGGTACATCCGAAGGTAGAAAGGAGGAAATGCCTTGGAAATATGGCTGACAAATCCCATTCATGATCACAAGAAGGTTTCCTCCCCACCTTTGGCTGTTTCACTAGGAGATGCAGGCTCCCGGGAAGCAGCACTGGCCCACATGAGGCCACGCAGAGCATCAGAAACTTTTCTGCTGTTCTGGACAATCACATGGAAAGTCCTTAGCTACAGCACAGCCAGGCTGTGTAGCTCCAGACACTCAATATTTAGGTTATGGGATGAACAGCTTCCAATATACAAATTTTTTAAGCACATTGTCATTCCTTAACTACAGAGGAGACTTTAATCTTGCAGGGGGAGAAAGCACAGGATCTCCTAGTAAGGAATAAATCAGTCAAGTTCAGGTTTGAAATACTGAGAAGAGGGTGAGATGATTATCAATTGGGACTCGATTGATGTGGGACTGAGAGCATCCTCTGTTAGAGGCTTAGACTCCAGACAGGCTGGGCTGCGTCTGCGTAACATGAATCACTTGGCCAAAATGAGCCAGGGGAGCATGGAGATATCAGAGAAATTTTTCCTTCTCCCTGCTGAGTATCACCTTGTTCCTTTTGACTGTTTCGCCCCTTTTGTCTAGACAAAATAGAAGCTGGAAATGTCCCAAAAGCCTCGGTGGATTATTTCTTAAAACCCCAGATCCTTCTCTTCGCTGCTCTATAACTATTATTTTCTGAAATCATAAATGGTTTCAAAGGCATGATGCTTCAGAGTGACAGATTACAACCACCCTCTCCTCAGAAAACGTTTCATGGGCAAGATAAGGCAGGACAGCAGCCGAACAAGCTGCCAGGGTTATAGGGGAGGAGATAAGAGGAGGATGGGGGCAAGATACAACCTTTCATCCTCTGCATTCACTGAGACATTCGTCCCTTCTTCATCGAACCAGACCTCCTCTGACCAGCAGCATCTGCACCAAATGACCTGAGCCCACCTTCCGCTGGATGGTGTTGATCAGAAAGGCAGAAGGGGGCCGGGAGGGGGGAGGTCATTTTCAGCCAGATCTCTGCGTTCTGCCGCCGGGAACGCTCGAGGCTGCCTGGGTTGGCTCTTTGACACCGAGGCAACAGCAAAATTAATAGCTGTGCTTCTGAAAGGGATTTAAACGTTAATAATGAAGAGGGGACACGGCTCCGCAAGGCACATCAGCAGTCATTTGGGGTTTCGTTCGCCTCAGATGATTATGAAATGGCATGTGTAAGGCAAAGGCCCTCTTGTGATGGGGACCCATCTATTAGGAGTAGGGTAGAGACGTGAGAGAACCCAGGCTAGTCTAACCTGTACCAAACTGATCCTGTCCCCCCTCCACTGTCTTCCCCCAAAGCCATATTGGGTCCAGGTATTTGGTTTCTCAAGAGCATGGAAAGACTTTGTGTTGGATTCCCATCTTCCCGGACATTGCACAGCTTTCCAAGTCACACACAGATTACCTGATCTGTCCCCAAAATTTGCTCTCCTTCCAAGACTGTATGTTCAACTGTTTGAAAGAACAGAAAAGTTTGTCTTGATCAAAACAGGAAAGGGGCCAAGGCAGTTTTGTTTCAATGGGAGATATCATCAAAGCTGTTCAGAGGAGGAGGGAGAGCTGCATCCCATTCACCCCGTTCATCTGATGACAGCATCAGGGCAGAATAAAATCAGAAAGCTGATGGTCTTAGGGTCTATCAGCTCCCACAACATCTCCTGCCATCACTGCCAACTTTTTCCCCTCAGTCAGTGAGAAAAATTGCCCATGCGCCCCATTCCCCGCTTTCTGTTAAGATAAACCTGCGGAGATGCTGCAGAAAAATGAGCTTCCCAGGAGGCTGGTTCTGTTATGATCATCCTACGTATCCAAGACTTAGTTGTCTGTAGACATCGAGACAGAGCATATTTGTCTCTGTGATCACTGTCTGTACTGCACTGTGGGCAGAGGTGTTCAAAGACCCCCCTGGCCCAAATCACATGAAGCGTGCCCTCCAAGTTTTCTTTACTTTCTGGCTGCTGAACTTCTGGAGTCAATCTCAGGCCACAATTTCCAAGCTGTTTTTCATGATTATGAAGCATATAATGTCCTTTTCTTTACTAAAAGCTGAGAGTCACAAGAATCCATCTAAATCCAGAATTCAAATCTTTAGAACAAACGCCCATTCTTGCAAACATCACAATAAAATTATGTGAGCCAGCGATACTTGAAATAACACCCAATTTATCTTCCTATTTCCCCTGTATGATTATGTCTTTTATTTTGCTGGGGTAGAGAACCTTGAAAACAAATGAGTCAGTTTGATTTTTGTTTCATGGAGAAGTTCATTTCCTGGCTCCATTGCTCAGTCCCAACGTTCGGCTGACAGTCTGCATGTTTTCTGAGGAATGGAAAGACTTTTGAAACTTTGGGCTTTGTGAGCCAGGAGGAAGAGTTCCCAGCACCCTCCAGCCACCCTGCAATTTCACAGTGGCATCCCAGTGCCACGACACAACCACAGAGCATCATTTACCCCCTGGAAATGAAGGGGGACAGAACCTTTGACCCCATCCTGAGGAACAGCCTTGCATCCTTGAAGTCCACCCCTCAACTTGCTTTTCAAGGCAACTCCATGGGGTGATGGAGCAGCTCAGGGATTTTTGAACTTTTTTGTTCCCCAGATCTTTGATTGTTTACCTCCATCCCCTAAGTTGGTCCTGCAGACAAGCCCATCACCCTTGCAAGGAGGTTAATTGTATCTCAGAGGACATCCTCAAAATACTTGTACTCAGCATCAGTCTCCATACCTGTGGGAGCCCTGCATCACTTCAGCCAAGGAGGCACTTGAAAATCTGTCTCCCCTCCAGCCTCTCCCAAAAAAGCAGCACTTCATCTCACCCTTACAGCAGCTACCACAGTCTCATATGCACTCCTCTCCAGTCTCGCGAGTAAATATGGCCAATTTAGCAGTATAATGAATGTACGTACATAAAAGTTCTGATTCAAACACTTTCATTAGATTTAGTCACTGGCTCCCAATACAGAATGATGGTGACACCAATTCCTCCTCAGCCTGAGTGACTAATTGTGACACAGAGGCAATTAGCTTGGTTAAATGATCCATGTCCCTTCAAAATAATGGTCTGTCAAACTGCATTCGCCCAAAATAATCTGGGATCGACTCGACAATCAAAATATCTGTTTCTTCAAAATTAATAAAAACCCAGAGCTCCTTCTTTCTCCACGGTGCAGCTGCAAAATGAAAGGGCTGCCTCACTGCACATGGGGGAGGATGGGCCACCACAAGGGAGATGGGAGCAGACATTAGAAGGCAAGATGCTGTTAGAGGCACCAGCCATTGCAAACTACTTGCTACCAGCAGAATACAGCCGGAATAGAGCTGCAGAGGCTGCTCTGGCCTTTCGCAAACCTCCCTCCAAAAACTCCAGCACAGGCAACAGCCAGAGAGACAGGCAGGGGTCTCTGATCATCTGCATCAGGCTGTTACTGCAGGTCTCATGAGAGGCCCCAAGACACCAACGAGTGCTCTGTTGGTTGCACCCTAAAGGCAATGCTCCAACTCTGGGAGCTTCCCTCTAAAGAAGCCCCGCAAACTGGTGTCTATGGTCCATGAGGTGATCCTGCAAACCCACAGCACCATGCGTCCTGGGAAGTGGATGGGCCACCTCGTGGAGCACAGTGCTCACAGGGACACTCAGGAGAAGGGAGCTGGGTTTCTCCAGGGCTCAGACAGCAAATCCCAGAGCACCCGGCACACTTCCCCATCCAATATCTAACCAAGAGTTAACGAGGGCCAAACCTTTAGGTTATTAACTGGTTATCTGCCTCCACAAGGAGTTTCTGCTCATTAAGCACAGTGGGTTAATTGAAAAAACCCACACAAACCTCCCTAAGGAGCAAGCCCCAGGAATGCACTCTCCCCACCCCTGCTGCCCCATCCTACTCCATGCGCTGCAACCCATGGAGGGTTTTTGTTGGCTCTCCCTGCCCACCCACCACAGTGGAGGGCACCCGCCTTCGTGGGACCCCAGCAAACGATCCCCTGGCAGCTTAGCTAATTTCTGCATCACCCCCAAACTGGGCTGATGCAATCTCCATCCACTCTGCACAGTTCACTGCACCCAGCTCTGAAAAGGGAATTACAAAGCAATTACCCACGTTAATGGAAGCAGGTTCTCCATCCTGCCTGCCTTGCTGCTGACTCTCCGCCCCCGAGATTCACATTCATTCTTCCACAGGCAGAGTCCACCAAGGTGGCTTTTCAGGGACTTTCCCAAGTGGATTCTCACATGTCTGACACTGGTGAGTTCTTTTCTTGGAGACACCAATTTGGGTCTTTCTCCTCCCCTTTTCACCGAAGAGGAACTTAACATCTTCAAGACACTGCCCCATGTGACGGAGAGCTTTGGCTGAAATAGGGCAATTAGTTCAAAGAGGCTGGGGTAAAAGATGGGGAGGCAAGCTCCTCATCTCATTCCTGGGACATGAAGCTAGAAAATGAGATTCCACACCCACAGCAAATTACCACCTGGGAAATAAGAAGTGGCACTGCCTCCTCCCAAAACACTGGTCCATCCCACACAATTTCCCCCTCCATTCAACTGCTTAAACCACTGTGGACTGAGGGCAAGAGCCCAGGGGGAGGCTGAACCTCGTGTTTGCATGCTAGATGAGCTCTTGCCAGCAGCAGAAGAGGGAGGAGCGATCCCTGAAGCTTCTGTGATGTTGTGCATGTGACAGAATGGAGTCAGAGCTGATGATGCCGAAGGTCTCTCACCCCTGTGCTCCACGGTAAACTCAGCTGCCCTGTCAGTAGCAGACAGAAAAAGCAACTTATGACTGGGAGACATTTTTCACCAAGCTGTCATTTCTGTGACTGGGCTGATCTGCAAAAGATGACTATAAAATAGCTCCAAATAGATGTAGGAATAGAAACACAGTCCTCCTAGGAATAGAAACTAAAAATCCCTGATCTTTTAGGGACAGTGGTTTATTCATATTAGTGGTCACCGCAGGTTATAGCCTCTCTCCCTGCAGCGTCCCCTCCGTGTTGCAACGGGATTAATTGCTTGTAGCCCTCATTTTCCAGTTGAGTCAACAGGCCTATCACTTCTGCTCTAGCTATGCCTCTCTGCTCCACAGGTACCAGTGGCTTTAGCTCTTAGACTAAAGGGATCAACGTGCCCGCTGAAACTCAGGGAGGTTGCTTTCAATTTTTTTCCTAACTTCAAGGCTTCATTCTTCTTACACAGTGGCCTGGACACATCTCCTAGCCCTAGGTCTCCAACCCCTGATACCCTGAGGTTCCCACATGCTCCCAGACTTCAGCAAGGAGAAGAATTACCACTCTTGGCATGGCTGGAGGTGGGCAGGAAGGTGTTAAATCCGGAGCTTCACTAGCTCTCCCCATCCTGCAGTGGGGACTTCATCCTTTATTTATGGGCCAGCCTCTTCTGGATAGGAGATATTTAAATTTTTCAGTAAGGTCTATGTCCCATCACCCAGGGCAGTTTAAATTTTCACTCGTTTCATCATGCACAGACAGTGGCACAGGCATCAGCAGGAGGATAGTAATTACAGCAGGAAAAGGATGAAAAAAGAGCCAGTTCTGTAATGATTACCCCCTATGTAAAATAGAATTATGTATATTTTACAAGATGAAAATGATCAGCCTGTTGCACCATTCGGCCCTACCCACACTCAACAGAACAGAGACATAAAAAGAGCATCATTAAGGTGTTGTCTCAGCCAAAGGACATTGCTGCTGAAAACAACCACTAAACAGGAGAAAGCCCCATGTAGCACTCAACTGGTTTTGAGCACAATGTGACCAATAACATCTGATTGCTCATCAAAAGGCAACTCAAGAACAGAAAGTTGTTTGGCACAGGAGTCTCCAAGCAAACAGAGTTGTAACATGGGATGTTTCCGTGCAGGGTGCTGACAGCTGACTCTTAAGGGCTCTGAGACAGTAGGAGTCATTACAGTCCATGGGAAGTCCCCAGGCTTGATGCGTTTTGTCACCAACCACAAGAGCAGAAGCCACCACTGCCCCAGCTGCCAAAATGTTGATAGGGGAGAGCTCATCTCCTCACTGGACCAGGTTTGATTATCAGGCATGCTCAGAGATTGGTTTTATGTGTCAGAGAAAGTTCAGGCTCCCAGCAGAAGCTCCTGGGCAATTTGCAGAGCTCAATATAACAATTTGTTCACGGATAATGCTAGGGGAGGGAGAAGTAGTGCTGAGTGTTCAAAGGGAGAGCTGGTCATTGCCTTGCCATCAAAGCATCACTCTATGATCATCTTACCAGGTTTGATTTAAATGGCTGATTACTGCTGCAGGAGAACAGGGAGACTCTGAGCTGCACAAGGGCAGGAACACCGTGTCCAGTCAAAAGGGAGGGCAGGCAGTGCAAGCGGTCCAATTCCTCCTCATTTCTGGGGAAACTGAGGCACGGAGACACAGTGACTTATTCACACCCACACAGGGAGGCTGCTGCAAGGGTAGAAATAAAAATCCCATCCCACAACCCCTGACCCGGAAAACCCAACTGCTTTGCCTTCTTCACCAAGCCACCTGCCCCCCTCTGATGGAGCTGTGAGTTTGCCTCCTTCACACCCCTCCAGGCCACTGCCCCATGTTGAAAAACTGCAAACAGCTATCAATTTTGGTGGACTTTTTTGTGTTCCCTAACAGCACAGCAAAGGGGTAACACTCTGGGCAGTCCTGCACAGAAGTCTCTGCTTCCAGGCCACCATGGCAGAGGGAAAGGGGATGCCCCTGAGAAACCTGCTGGGCACTTCTGGAAGGGGGGACAAAAAAGTTTGTTTGTTTTCTTCCATGCACTGGAAGCTCTAATTGCACTAGACTGTTTCCCATAGAAGTGTGTAATTAAAAGTGAATGGCTCCAAGTTCTTTATCATCATGAATATTAAAGAAAGATAAACACTACATCAATATTCATTTAAGCAGAAACAGAAAATGAAAGGCAGGACTTGATCCTGGCTGGCACTTCAGCATTTCATAAGTGAAATTACACAGCTAGGAGAAAAAAAAAAAGTCCAAACAAAACAACTACAAACCAATAATGACCTTAGCACAAAGCAGCTGGGACAGGCTGTAATCAGCAGCCACCCCATGTCATGTCCTTCTTCAACTTATTAGTTACTTCAGGGGAAAGTACAGGACATTCCCATGTTGACAGTTCCAGCACTAAGTGGCCCAGAAGCTGGGAGTCATCTCACCTTTGCTTGCAGCACTGATGCACGAGTGTTTGGTAAAGTGACTCCATAGATGCAGAGTTCAAACTGGATGCTCTTATTGACTAGACCAATAGCCCATCATGCTCCAGTGCTGCTGCAGGCCAACCCAAAACGTGCCAAGTGAGCTAATCCCATCCCCTCACAGTCCTGTAATATGTTCACAATTTTCTCACTTGAAAATGGATTTAAGTCACATTTCCTGTCCACCTTCTCCCTCTCCATCTCCAATTTCACCTTTTGCTTCTCTTTTCCAGAGCTCCCCCAGCACTGGTGAGACATGAAGCATAGCTCACCACTAGCAGCTGCTGCAAGCAGTGGGGCTGGATGGTCCTTCAGTCTCTTGTTAATGCTGCTGGAGCCTCATCAGTTACCTGGTTTTGTGGGTTTGGTAACTTTCTTGCTGCTTATAACATGGTAGCACACAGCTACCCACACCTACACTGGCTACAGATACAACTCAGCCCCTGCACAGGACACTCTCCACCCTTCAGTCATCACAGACTGGCTTTCCCCAGACTAGGAGGTGAGCAAAGGTTTACATGTCCCAGCTCAGCCCCTACAAGCACTAAAGAGATACCATTAAGGAGAAAACAGACATAGCTGGCTTGCGAGAAAAACCTCCATGGCAAGACAAGCCTACATCCTTCTCCTGCAAGAGGTCACAGGTGTCCACACACACACCACCAGGCTTTCCTGAGCACCACGCTCACCACCACACCTCACCCAGAGCGCATCCCTCAGCTTCCTGAGCAGCTACTCACGCTCCCGCATGCCCTGATCCCAGTGGAAACAGCAGAGGAAGGGGAAAGAGCACAAGGATCATGGAAAAAGAAAGCCTTCCCAAGGCTCAGTAAAACAACACAACCCCCAGCTGCTCTGTAGCTATTTATGCAATTTCCAGGCTCCCTCTAACTGGTCCCCAGGCAAATCCACTGCACCTGAGTCAGACCAGCGAGCAGCATTAACCCCTGGTTTCCAGCCACCCTCAGCACCTTGATCTGCCATGGGAGCGCAGTCCTAAGCCATGTCCCAAGGCTGCAGAGCTTTTTCTGAGGTGTAAAACTTAAATGTCTTCTATCTGTAAGCAAGGGCACACATGTGTCTGGGTGACTGCCTGATGGTGTCTGAGAGAGGTGCTGGCTTCAGATTTCTCCCTTCACCATCATGCCCCCACTTTGTTTCTGCACCAGTAACATGCTCTTGGTACCTTTAACCTTTCTCAGATTTGGCTCCATCCTGACAGAGAGTGAAATCACACGTGTGCAAAGAGTTTTGCGATGTTAGAAATACTCGATATCAACTTTTGTGCTCAAATACACCCCAAAGAGCTCACTCATGAATGAATAATGCAGAAATTGTGCTTCATAAATACAGCCCAAGACACCATCCCTCTCTGCCCACTGCTGCCCTCAGGACTAACAATCTTCTGCTTTCGCCAAACCTACAGCTCATCATCAGCTGAGTTTTTGTGTCTTGGAAGTAAGAACTGAAACATGACTTGAATAACATTGTAAATGTGGTTGTGCATAAAAGCACAAGCCACAGCAGATTTTGGAGGTAACTAATGGCCCATTGCTGGTGGGCTGTTAAAATCCACCCAGCGCTCCTGTCTCCAGCTATGTGATCTATAAGATGTGTTCCCCCTCCAGCCTAAAGAACATGTTATGCATTGCCTGCCATTCGCGGGGTCTCCGCACACCTCCTAACAACAGGCGGAGGGTGATTAACAGTTTGTTAATGAGACCAAAGCTAGTGTTTGTCGATAATCCTCCACAGTGAGACCCATGCAGCCCACATGAAGAATGACTGCTCCCTGGCTGGTTTGGAGTAACGCACAGAGGCAGGCAAACAGCCTGCAGTCTTCTCCCACCATCCCTCCTTCACCGAGTCCTCTCCTACCCTGTGCATTGCCATGAGTTTTCACTCCTCATATTGCTGCTCCAAGGGGTGGTCAGTGGAAGGGTTAAATGTCCAGACTTTCCCTGAATGGGGGTGTTCGGAGGGCTGGGACAGCTGGCCCTTCAGCTGGCCACATTAAAGGCAGCGGCTCTAGGAAGTCTATTTATCAGTTATCAGAGAAATGACTTCAACATTTGTAATGCCATTATGACTAATGGCCTGGCCTTTCCGAGTCCAGAGCATCTCGCATGCTCCACAGTCATCCTCACAGTGAGGAAGTGACATGGAGGGAAACTGAGGCAGGGGACATGGGACCCCCGCCACGGATGCCACACTGTGTGTGAGGTGCGGCTTCTCAGGCAAGGCACTCACCCAGCTGTGCCTGCAGGGACCTGGGGGTCTCTCCAACAGTAACAGGCTGTGCACTACCATCAACGACCAAAGGACCTGTCTGAGATACCTTCTTCTCGCCATGTCTCACCATGTCTGTATTACCTTCCAGCCTCAGCAGCTCTAAGCTGCCATGTCCCACCCCAGAGATGGCCATATGTCAGGAGCAAGAAGGACAATTCCCAGAGTGACTGAAGGACCCTGCAAACATATGCATTTCCATGCTGGCAGCTTCCAGCTGGGAGATGTTTCCCCCTCCTGACTGGGAGCAAATGAGTCACTTGGCACTGGTGCCTGTATAGGAAGAGCTGCCACGTCGCCGAACCGGTTCAGCACGGGGGCTTGCCATCACTTTTGGTCTCACCAAATCCAGAAGCACTGGATGTCACAGTGACATTTCTCCATACACCAGACCTTACTTGGGTCCTTTTCTTTCCAGGCCATGTGGCTTGAGGTGAAAAACATCATGACAGCAACACCATCAGTCTTGAAAATCCTTCCTACCAAGGAGACAGCAGCAGCCTGAAGCATAAATATGCACTGTCCCCAGCCCCAGTTTCACACAGCAAATTGCTTTCCCATCCCAGCTCCACCAAGAACTCAACAGCACCACCGGGAGCTACCAGTCATGGAAAATTTCTCCCTGGTCACCATTCCTATATGATGCCACCATATGCCAGACCACAGCCGGCAGGCGGACCCAACACATCACCTGCAGGGACAGGATCATACATCACTGCAGCTAGCAAAGACCTGCTGGCTTCTTTCCATGTCCATCACAGCCTCACCACCACCACATCTATAAGTGATTGCTGCAACTCATCAGAGTTCTTCCCCTTGGGAGAGCTTTGAAGGGTCTACTGGCCCTGAGGGAAAATGGGCACCCATGTCCTCTGGTGGCAGGGAGCTTTGGGTTCCCCAGGCTATTGCTCTCCCAGCTTCCCAGGAGGAGAAGTAGGCTGCATTTAGGGCAGAGAGTAACACACGCCCAACAAGGGCTGCAGACCCAAAACCTGGGAGTTATGAGCTATAGGAATCACAGTGAACCCTGAGCATGTGAGCAGGGGCTGGTGCCATCAGGGCCAGCAGTGACTCACACCATGGTTCAACACCCACCAGCTTCAGCCAGGCCAAGCTTTTGGAAATGAAAAAAGAGCAGGAAACAATGTGCTGAGATTTTTCTGGGTCTTTCTTTTTTTTTTTCTTTTTTCTTTTTTTTTTTTTTTTTCCCAGGGAAGCAAGGTCCTGCAAACAAACTGTTGATTGAGCTCATGTTATCTGTGCTCGGGAGCACGGCACAGCGTGCAGTCCCCTCCAACGCCACGGATTTGCTATCATCCCCGGCCACCCGCGTAATCATTTCAGTCACGCCACGCTCTGCCCCCGCTGCAATTTCATGGCCGCTCGGTCAGGGGGAAATCACAATGATTTGGGCTTCTCTGAAAGCATTACAGCTGCGCGCTGCCTTTTTAAAGGACAGTGGTTTGCACGGGGAGCAGTTGGCCACAGTGGGACCTTCACAGGGACCAGAGCTCCCCAGCAACCTGCTTTCCACCCATGGAAAGGTTTGGACAAGCAAAGGATACTGGGTCTGGGCACTTAGGGATGGAAAACAGACCCTTCCCGTGCCAAGAACCAAGAACTGAGAAGGGTGTGAAGGATCAGGCTGCAAAGCAGGACCATAGGCTACAAAGTCTGTTCCTACCGCAGCTTTCCTCTTTCAGAGGTCTTCTCTCCAAGGTGTGCAAAGGATGCCCTGCTGCCTGCCTCTGTGGGAGATAAATGCCTAAACCCTTCACAAGTTCTTGTGCCTGTCCTTCAACAGCAGCATAAGCACAGCCAAACCTGTATCCCGTCATGGTGGATGATGCTTCGGCACCTCAAATCTCACACTCTCAAACGCATTTAGGAGCTTCCCTCCCAGTGAAATACAAAGGAGAGAAATGTCAAAACACCCATCAAAGTCAGGGCCAGCACACATGGTAAAATACCAGCACAAAGTCACAGCTTTGGGAGCTGTCAGGAAACAGTGACACGGTGGCTGGGATCTAGCAGTAAGAGGAGATATATTTGAGTGGGCCAATATGTGACACAACATTCTGATTTATCTGGGTTTGTTTCAGTTCTATGTTGTTGGGTTTTTTTCTCTCCACCCTTTCAGACTTCCCTGAGCATCCCCCAGTCTCAGGAGAGGAGGGAGTGCCAGGCTGCTGAAACAATCCTGACAGTCTCATATTAGTCAAGAACGTGCTCTGACAGTCAGGGTGCATTACTGTGACCTGTGTGCATGTAGGGGCAGACAATAGGGCTGAAAAGGGGAAAGAAAAGCAGCTCGATATTTCCATCGATTTTCCAGCGTTATGGATCTGATTTTCTCTTGCAGTCAAACGAGGCATTGATTTATTGCAAATAGCCATTGGGCCGGGCTAATAGCACACTAGATTTGGTTTTTTTAGGTACCTTTTAGTCCATGCTGTGTGCTACCTCAGCAAGTTACCCCTGCAGAGGGCTGTGGTGGGAGCCTCACTGCATGGCAGATGCCAGATGAGGACCAGCACGGCCCAGGGGCAGGGAAGAAAAGCTGGATGCAAGTCATCTGTCCCAAAGAGCCATCCCACCTCTACATTTTCTCTTTACCCAGCCCGCAGGGCAGAAGAATTACCGGTGGGGATTGCCTGGAAGGAGCAGTTTTGAACCTGCCCGGAGACCCCCCTGTGTCGCACCGCTGTCCCCGCCAGCCTCCCCAAGCAGAGACTCAAGTGCCATCTAGTGGCACGCGGGCCCCCGAGGGACACAGGGACGGTCCCCACCTCCAGAGCAGCAAGCCCTCCATCTGGCTGCCTCCAACCTGCTCTCCTCTCTTCTCCACAGAGCCTCCCTTGGCCATCACCCCACAGCCTCCTTTCCCCATCTCCATGTTCCTTCTTTTCCCCATTGTCATATATCCCCCTATATCCATGCCCATACACCATCCCTCTCCTGCACCCCAGGTCTGGGCTGTGGCCACCTCCACCTGGGACTGTCACAGCACACTGCGCAGCAGATTCCAAGGGCAGGGGACTTCAAAGCCACTGATGGATCCGTCTCCTCCCAGGCTCACAAATCAGGGATATGGCTTTGCAATGGGACTATCTGCCCTGCTCAGACTCCTGAGTGTCTCTGTTGTCACCTCCATGCCTTGTCCCCCAGTGACATGCCCAAGCTGGATTTTGCTGTCTCCCTAGCTCTAGGGCTGCAAAGAAAACGTGCAGCAGGGTCCTGTGGGTCTCATCAGCAGCTCCCCAGGAATGGCTTTGGTGGAACCTCTCCAGTGGTAAGAACCACGAGGGGGCTCCAGGAATCCATCTGAGCTGGAGAAGAGCTGCCAGGAGCAGAACTCACATCTCCTATAGGATGGGGTCTCCTCCAACATCCAGGGGGAAGGAGAGATGGAGAGCCCCTGGCATATCCTGTCGAGGAGCAGGATCTGCTAAGAACTTTTGTCTCTGTCACATACATCATGACAGGGAGCAGTGCACCTGTCACAATGGGCCCAATGTGAGAGACTCTGTGGTACAGTTTGTCCTGGCCTGACCCAGGGGACAGCAAGGCCACAAGCTCTTGCAGGACACTGGTATTCAGTGTAGGATCATTTACACCAGCTGTAGATTCATCTCACAGCCTTATTCCTGCAGGTCCACATTTATCCCTTGCAGATGTTTCATCCCTGTCTGACTCCACTGAGTGAAGGGATATTATTTCCAGGAGGTGAATTTGACCCCAGCATTAAAGAAATTCTCTGGATAACACTACTGAGCTCCTTGGCAAGCATCATGGACATGCAGAAGTAACTCCAGGGATGACCTCTTCAAGTACGGGGGACACTGGTGAGAAAGCAGGTCTAAGTCTGCCTGCTGCTCTGTCACAGGCTAACTCCACTGTGCCATCAGCACCTGGGGAAGAAAATGCTCCTCATTAAAGACTCAGCATGCCCACTCCTCTTACTGTGTGGTGAGGCCTCAGATAACATTTTTGCAAGTCTACAAAGGGGGGGGTGGGGGCGGACTTGAGGGACAAGACTCAACACCCCTGACATCACTGAGATAGCTATGTGTTAGCTGGATGTTTCAGGTAAAGAGCAGGTAACAGCATACATGAGACAAGGTGACCCTTGCCTGGCACCTTGCCTGACACCAGCCCTTGGTCCTCCTCTCCGTGACCTTTTTTTTGCCTTTTTTCTTGGTGGACACTTCACACAACCCTGTGAGCGGCCAGGCCTGGCCATGGTGGACTCTCCTCTTGGATGAGTGGGAATAACTCTGCAGAAGGCATTGAAGCAGGAGCAGATTCTCCACCACTTGCCCTTTGTAGGCCCCTGTCTCCCCAGCAGCAGACTCTGCGACACTGGGCTTATACCAGTATGGAGGCTGGGGACAACCTGGAGTGCCGAGCCCGCACTGCCAGATGGCACCATGGATCAGTGGGAAGAGCCCTGCACGGCAGCCCCAGACCCACAGCAGCAGTGGGATGCAGAGTCCATTGGGGCTGACCTGCTGCAATCAGTGAGGCAGTGCAATTACCCAGGCCAGCTAAATAGGTCTCAAATAGGACTAGCTTGGAGACCTGAGACGCTTAGGAGAGGACTGGGACAGTACAGGTGCTGGGGCAGGGGTTTGGAGCAGGAGGGAATGGGGATGCATAAGGCTGCAAATAGCTTTAGACACTAGGGGACAGCAGAAACGAGGTTGTGGCATTCCATGGTCACCTCTCAGCTTTCTTTAGGAGCTGACCCTGCCTCAGGTCAGATTTGGCCAGAAAATCCCTGATCCCTAAACTGGTCAGCGTGAGGCTGCAGGGAGCTATGATTCTGCACACCAAGGGGTTTGGGGGGCTGGTGGATGGGAGCAAGCCCCGGGGCGAGGAAACTCCCCCAAGATATGGCAGTCTGGCAGGGAAATCAGCTCAGAGAGCTGCCGATGGGATCTACAATGACATGCCTCTCTCTTGGGCATCTTCTCCCGCCCTCTAGAGCCTAGAGGGTCAGTGTGGATGCTTTAAGCCCATGCTGCACCCAGCAACATGGTCCAAAAACCACACAGAGCTTCTGTTGCCTCTTCACGTGTCCCATGTCAGCCTCACAGTGTAAACACAGACCTTGACCCTCTGGCTTGAAGAAAGTATCGACAGGCAAAGAAAATGTCACTTCAGAATTAAAGTTTCAAAAAAAAAAAAAACGTTTCCAAAAAGCTATAGAAGCTGTTGTGATGGAAAAATGAGTGTATGAAAGACCCACCCCGCAGAACAGGCAGGGAAAAAATAGATCACAATGTATTTGGTGCTTAGACAAGACCACACTTGCCTGCAAAAATAAAGCCTCTCATTTGACACTTTGCTTACATATTAATTAGTTTGATCAACTTGCCTGAGTGTGTTAACATGAGTGAGAGCTCAAGTCTGTACAGTGACGAGCTGTTAAAACTCCCCAAATAGAGCTACAAATAATGGCAAACTGAGATCTTCCCTTTGCTCAGAGCCTTTCTGCTATTTTTCTGGTGCTTTTCCACTCATATTTTTCTATGTGACTTGACCGAGTCTCCGAGGTAACATTTCTTCCCCAGCACAGAACCAGAGACCCAAAGAAGCGCCTTCTGCATGGGAAGACAAGGAAACATCACTCCACACCCCGACCCCCTTCCAGAGCACAAAGGCAAGAAATGGAAAAAGAAGAAAGCCCTCTTTTCTTCACTTTATTCCCTTCGTTTCCAGCTTCTCTGGGATGGGTGGAGGGGCAGCAGCCACCGCAGAGGCTGGAGTTAACATCGTCCCTTTAACTGCAGCGCCGCAGCCTGACATCAGCGAGATGGGGAGTCCGGGGAGGGCTGGGAGCTGCTGCTCCAGGAGTGGTGCCAACACATCCCTGTTTCCCTGCTCCTTCCCTGCTCTTCTTTGTGTGCTCCTTCTAACATGCCGCGCATGCATCCACCCCTGCCAGTGGATGTCTGACGGGGTTTACATTAACCAGCTCAAGCTGAAGCTGGTAAACAGCCATTCAAGTTTTGCTCTTCATTGCCTCCAAGGGTGTCATTTCTGGATGAGGGAGTTGCTTGCATCCTTTGACTTCCTATGGGCTATCCCCTTGTTTGCAGCTCAAATAGATCCTCTTCCCACTTAGCTATGCAGACAAGAGGGGTTTGGGTTGGTTTGTGCCTGGCACAGGGAGGGGAAATTAATCTCCCGTGGCTTAGCAGGGAGTGTTCATGGTTTTACCTGTTTCCTCAACAGGAGGGAGTCACGCTCAAAACCTGTAACTTTAGTGTTTAAAGTTCTCGCTCCTGGGCAGAGTCCACATCTAAAGTCGCTCTTTTGCCCTGGGACAAAACGGTGAACCCAGCAATTCCTCAGTTCTGCAAGAGGCTGCAGACTAAGTCTTGGATTGTCACAACTCAAAAAGTTTCTTGGAAACCAGATTCCCGTCCCAAACGCTGCGCAGGACTGAGCAGAGAAGCCGAAAGCACCGGTCCCAGCTGCAGCACCACCACTACAGCTATTTATCCCCGCACAGGTTTTGGCTTTTTTCACACGTTTCTTTGCCTTCTGTTTCTGCTGGAGCCTCCAACCCTATTGAGAGGCAAATTTTAGCCATCTGGCAAAGCAGCCTGTAAGGGGGGGGGGGGGGGGGGGGGGAC
>JAOQGH010000051.1:11740621-11857741 GCA_025769975.1 Gallinago jamesoni | reverse complement strand
GAGAAGAGAAGAGAAGAGAAGAGAAGAGAAGAGAAGAGAAGAGAAGAGAAGAGAAGAGAAGAGAAGAGAAGAGAGAACCAGAAAATAGAGGAGAGTACCACGCTGGGTTACACTGCTGGGGCCCTGGAACATCCTCACCCAGTTGCACAGACATACACTGCTTATTGAGAGTCAAGGATCCCAGTTTGGCAGGATGAGGCTAAGCAGTAATAATAATAATGATACTTAGCAGTTATTGCCATGATGCTTTCATTAAACCGATTTAGAAAGCATCATTATTTTATTAAGCGTCCTTATGTTTATTCTTCCATTAAAGGAAGATTTGCCCATCAGAGCCCCATTAGTTAAAGGACGTGTTGCCAGCAGCTGCTGCTCCCAGAAGCGTGAGAAACACCTAGCTTCTGATGCTGCTTGGAGCTGTGGAGGTACCTTTGCATCGTGGATGGTGCCTGTGTCCTTACGTGTGTGACCTTACATGACCCACTTGGGGAAAGAGACTGAGCCCTCAACAGGCTTTAGCATTGCTAGAGTTTAATTTTATCTCCTCGCATGTGTTTTTCTAGGTACCCCTACCCCCTGACCTGGTCCTTTTGTGCCTTGCTGCTCTGCGCGGTGGATGCCATCGACCTGACGGACATGTTTGGGGAGATCCAGTCTCCCAACTTCCCCGATTCCTATCCCAGTGACTCGGAAGTGACATGGAACATCTCTGTGCCTGATGGATTTAAAATCAAGCTGTACTTCATGCATTTTGACTTGGAGTCATCCTACCTCTGTGAATACGACTATGTGAAGGTGAGCTGTCATATCACAGAGCAGATGGTGGGGTAGAGAGCAGAGCTGTCTGGCCAGCTGAGAGAGGGTAGTGCTAGAAAAGCTGGGAACAAGGTGGTTTTCCCCATTTATTTGGCACAGGAGTTGTAATCCCAGTGGTCAACGGAGAGAGCACAGGTAAGCTGACAACATCCATTGGACTGACAGTGAGATTCAGAGCCTATCCATGGAGGACCAGATTTCTGAAAGTATTTGGGCACCTATTTCTCAATGGACCCACCTATGGGTTGATGTGGTTGGCCGATGTGATGACCCTGTGGCTCAGGCCCCTGCCTCTGCCACTCTGATGTGCAAAGACAACCTCCAAGCTGTGCACCCTTTGTCAGGCCATGGCTGTGGGTGCACCTTACTGGCTGCAGCTTGCAGGCTCTTGGGACACCTTGTGAAGCAGAAGGGAAAGGTTAGACCTGAGCTGCAAGTTGGGATCTGCAAGCAGAACCTCCCACAAGCCGCAGGGCACAGACCCAAAGGCTCCCTTGGGGTTCAATGCAAACCCATTTCACAGCCGAGATACAAATTTTGAGGACGCTGCTGGCAAATATCTGCAGCCCAACCAAGCTATGTAAGTTCCCAAGGAGCTGTAATGGCCAAAATCACAAAATATTTCAGTCTGCTTCATTGCTGGGTAGTAACCCATCAGAAAATGTGGTGGGTGACACACTGTAGTACCACAGATCATCCTTGCCTCTTGCACCACAGGTCTCTCCAAGCAGGGCTCTCCTTCCCATCCAGGACAAGCTGCCCCCTCCACATCTTTGAACTTGCTCAAGTTTGGTGCTTTCTAGCAGACCAACAGGTGCTTTCTAGGTTTGCCTGGCTGAACAAGCCTTATCCCATCGCTGGGCACGAGCCTCACCCTGCTTCTTTGCACAGAGAGAGGTGGAAGTTGCACCCAGGTCTGGAACTGCAGAATTCAGCTCTGGTTGTGTTCTGCTAGTTGCCAGCTAATTGAAATTATTATTTCATTCTTGCCCTAAGAAAACAAGGCAAATGTTTGTCTTTTTTTTCCCTCTAGGATCTGTTGTTCACTGCTTTAATTTCCCTTTCGTGCTGGCACTCATTCTGCTACTAACAGCTCTCATTGAGGTTTGATTAGTTCTTTCTGCTTCTCCTGGATCTTCTCCAAGTGCAAGGGCCAGGGACATATATAGAGATATATTGCTTTAAAAAACCAATAAGCTGAAGGAGCGGATTTCTTGGAAACTTTCCCCATTCCAAGCTTTACCCCTCCTCCCACCCTTCACCCCCTGTTCATTTTTCCTTTTTCATAAGGCTCCCTGTTATTTGGCCATGGTGCCAACTTGGCACCATAGCTCTCCCTGCTGCTGGATTTCCATAAGAAGGCGGTATTTTTCACAGGGATTTAGGTCTCAGCTGTATAAATTTGCTCAAGGCTGTAACTCAGCTTGAGGAGCCTCCACCACAGAATTACATTTGAAAAGTGCTGAAAATGGATGGATTACAGGAGATCTGTAGGCTACTCTGCTGAGTAAGGACGCAACCTTGATGCTGCTAAGCATCTGCTGAGCTTAGAAAATGTTAAGGAGAGCAGCAAATGACTCCATGGCTATTTTCCTCCTTGTGTCTGTGTATCCAGCCTCTGTCTGCATCAGTGCAAGATGTAAAAACAGAGTCAGACCACTCTTTGGCAGTGGCCAACAGTGCATGGCTATAGAATACCATTATAGACCCACCACATATAGGTTCTTCCTCTACCAGTCCCGGTGAAGATGCTCAGAAAGCCACAGGTGGTATCTCTGCATTCAGTGGCACTCAGTGGATTCCCCCTCCATGAACTTTGCTTTCTGAATTCATGGGTGACTTTAATCTCTTCAGTATCCTGTGGCAGAGAGTTGCACAGATTAAATATATCATTATACACCTGTGCATCTGAAGAAACATCTTCTTGTTTGGTCTAAGTACGGATCTGACGGGGCTCTCCATCAGGGTCTTCATTATATTGACTGCTGTAAGAAGGAGGTCAAAATGGGGGCTGAAGAGCCCAATGCAAGGTGGGGACCCAGCTCAGGAGGGGCAGAAAGCTACATGCCCTGGCCTTTGCTTTCCTCACCTCCTTGGTTGCCCGCACACCCGGGACTTCAAGCAGTGTAGAAAGTCATCCTGAGTGGCAAGCTCAGGGTGAGCTGAGCTGTAAACCCGTGCAGATCTCTGCCTTCGGGGTGGTCTTCAGAAGGGAACAGTTTCCAGAGCTCTGAAACAATGGCTAATTAAAACAATAGCTGTTTATTTATATATATATACACATATATGCATGTGTGTGTATATATATATAAAAAGAACACGGCTCCGAAAGAAATGCTCACAGGCCAGGAGGCTTGTTTGTGCAAACACGGGTGGCACAGAGAGAAGGGTAGTGGTACTTCAGTAAGGATGTGAGCCAGGAGGAACAGGAGGAACAGCCACCCCCAAAATACCCACCCAAAGAAGCCTCATGCAAGTAGGAAACACACGATGCCTTGGGAAGCCAAGCTCTGGGCTCCAATGTGTCAGAGACAGCCTCTCCCCAGGTTTTGGATGGCCACCCTCTGCCAGGTCCCAGGGGAATGGGGAAGGAGCAGCCGTCCATGCTGTGCTTTTGGCACCTGCCCTCCAGCATGCTCCTCAGCAGACTCTGGTCAGCTCATTGTTGTCCCCAGGGAGCTGATTTGGGGGTTCCTCATTTGCAGAGAGTCTCACTGCGCTTTGCCCAGCTCCTTTCTGGGGTCACCAGCACTGAGAACACTTCTGCACACAAGTCTCCAGCACTGGCTCGAGGCACCTCGAAAGCCACCACTGTGACTGGGAAATCAGGTTAAGTGGCTTGACTAGCGCCACTGAGAAGTGCTGTGGCAGAGGCAGGGAGATGCGAGATGAAATCCCAGTGGAGAGCCAGAGATGGGAGATGAAATCCTGACTTCTGAGGAGCCTTCACAAGTAAATCCCTGAGCTTATTAGTGAGATCTGAGCCTGGGGTCCTGTCCATGAGGTTTTGCATGTCACTCAGTCAAGCCCTGGAATGAAATCAGCCCCTGAGTTCTTGGGAGCCAGCTTGGGACCAGCTCCGTGATTGAAGTGAAGATGTGGCCTGTGGTGAGAGGATTTCCCTCCAGTCAGCCCATGACAAGTCCTTGCTGGCTCCTGGTCCTGGGGGAGTTACATCTCTTCACCCCAGTCCCTACCACTGGGTCCCGATTCAGGATGCAATGTGCTTAAGACTTGGCAGGTTTCAGCACATGCCACAGGTCTTTCCCTTCATTCCTTCAAGCCCAGGGACTGTGTGTGACAGGTCACCTCCAGTGGGTCCCATCTCCCCTGACACAACCCAAGCCTCCCTTGGATGCATCTCTTTATGTTGTGTTCAGACTCCTGCCCACGTGTGGCGTTCGGGACATTTTTCTGCGGCTGCTGTTCACACCCGTGTTCCCAGGGAGGACCTGTGCCACCCAGACAGGACTCCTACTAACCACTTGTGTGGGTGCCCAGCATCTGGGCAAGCGTCCCCAGCAAAACCAGTGGCTGCAAATACATTTGCTCGAGGGTGTCCAGGGGCCCAACCGAGCACAGGAGGCAGCTCTTGACAGCCCCAGTGAGGGGAAAACAGGAGCATGGGGCAAGCTATGGAGGTAGGGCTGCAGGCAGAGCATCAGCCCTGGGAAGTGGAGCTCGGGGAAGGGGATTATGAAAGATCAGTGATATGATGGAGCAAGGTCCCCCGGAGGCCTGGTGTGGCAATTAGGGCTTGTAGCAGATTGGCATCCTGGGCTCGCAGCCTGCCGTGCCCTGCTGCAGGCAGTTCACAGGGGCAGGGCTGCCTGCTGGGCTGTGCAGAGCAGCCATGGCACTGTCCCCAGGGACACCCGCAGTGCTCGAGGTGGTGCTGGCAGGGACCATGCCGGGCCAGGGAAGGAGGTCAGGGCAGTGCATTCCCAGCCTGGGGCTGCAAGAAGGGTGCACAAGATCCATTTACACCTTCCTTCTGCTCAGAGGAGGGGGGAAACAGCACAAATCGGGGCTTGGCATGAACTGAGGGGTCAGGAGAAGAGCATCCTCTTTCAGTGCCATCATCAGTCAGCTTCAGCCAGGGGTTAATCCATGCCTGTGGGGCGTGGGGTCCCAAGAGGAGCACTTCAAATCCCAGGAGGCAGCTGGGAGGAGAGGAGGGCCCAGAGCTTTGCTGCTCGCCTTTCCCATCCCGTTTTCTCTGCACAGAGGAGTCTGGTGGTGCCAGCCACCCTCTGTGCTGCTGGGGGCCAGGGTCAAGCCCTCTGCAGGGGTAGGAGGAGGACCAGGCATGGGAGGGAGCCAGCAGCTCCATCAGCAACCTAGCATCCTGCCCAGGCTCTCCTTGCACCCCCAGCCCCCCCAGGAAACAAGCCTGGCCCAAGTATAAGACATGAGGGTGCAGCAACCGACAGGAGGGGTCAATCTGCAAATGCTGTGCCAAGTCCACAGCAGGGGAACCAGTGACCCTCCCCTTTGCCCCACAGCACAGCTCCCATGGATGTTCCTGTGGAATTCAGGTGCATGTTTGCACAGGGAAGGACCCTTAATATATATCGGGGGGGAGAGACCGCATACATGTTGGGAGAGGATCTCCAGGAGACTTAGTTGGAGGGTCCTGCTGGGTCTCTCCCACCCCTGCAGCAGTCATTTTGAAAAAAAAAAAAAAATATCATTCATCTGGGTGTTGCCTTCTTGCACGCACTCTAACTGCAAGGCAGCTCGGCAGGGGCTGTTTCATGCTCTTCCCTGTCTCTGAGTGTCTCCTCCCCATGTCATGTTCCCAGTGTCTTCAGCCCAGCGCTGCGATTCCTCTGCCTAATGAGCCATTTATATATATTACAAGTGGTATGTTTGGCCTTCATCAGTCCAATTAGTGCATTCCTGGAGGGCTGGAGGGGAGGGGGGGTTGGCGGCTGCGTTTCCGTATTGCCGGCTGCCTGCTCCTCTCCGGCTGCAGACACTGAACCTCCCGGCCAAATTCCCCTTGGCCTTCGTGGTGTTTCGTTAACCCACCCGCTGCAGGAGGCATCTCTGGAGCATCGCTGCTCCAGTATCCACAGCATCCGTGCCCTGCAGCATCATTTGCTGCCGAGCTCGGGCACCCCAGTCCCTGCCTCTTGCCCCAAAGGGGGAAATCAATATAGGTGGACTGGGGGGAGCACACAGCTTGAGTCACCACTTCTCTTAAGCCACAGCCCAAGCCAAAATGCAGGGGGGCAGAACCATAGCCAGGGAGGGACCCCCATCTGCCTCCATCCAGAAGGGCAGAAATCTTAACGAGGGAATGAAGAGGCAAGCAGAAACAGGGGAGACGGCAGGAGGCAGTGGCAAGGGTAAATTTAAGGCACGAGAGTGTCGCTATATTTTATTTTTCAAAGGAGGATTCTTTCAGCGTATTTTTATAGGGAATTTCTCTGCGGCAATTGATATTTCCCTCAGGGACACATCTTCTCTAGTGAAAACGTCGACATCGTGACCCGAGAGGGAGAAACTCCAAACAAACAACCAGGATTTAATTACCAGCCTGCTCGCTGGATGTAAATGATCTATGAAAAAGTATACAGTCCTCAGCAGAAGCAGCAAATATTAACCAGGGATGATGACCTCTCTGTTTAGTTTACTGCCGGAGGGCTGTCTCTGCTCCCTGTGGCTCGGGGCATGGGACCCATCACAGATAAGGGGCCGTGGATACCTTCAGTGAGGAGAGGGAGGGTCTCTCGGGCCTCATCCTGCCACTCCGGGGCTGTATCCAGGGACGCTGGGGGTGGTGTTGGGGCTGGCCCCATGGTGGGAGCATCCTTGGACAAGACATGGGTCACTAGGCAGTTTTCCTCACGCATCAGTGATGCTGTGCTGCAGATCCCATACCAGCTGGGGATAGAAGGGAGGGATGGGAGCTCACTCCATGGCTCGTGCGTCCCTGCAGAAGTGACAGCCACCAGCTCCGCAGGAAGGAGCTGGCTGGAAGTTGCTCCTTCCCACAGTTTTCCCCTAGAAAAAGCAGTTTCTCCAGAAAAGGCTGCATGTCGCGTGCTTGTGCAGCCAAGACTGTGTGTTGGGGCCGAGATGCCGTTTTCCTTCACTGTTGGTGATGATGCTCTGAAACACTATTTCATTTCAAAACAATCTTTCTTTCAAATTTAAAAGAGATTCTAAAGCACCACAGTATATTTCAAAGGGATTGAAACCAGATGGATCCCAAATTACTTGTTTTCCTTTTTTTTTTTTTTCAGAACACTGCTTCACAAAAAGAAAAAAAAATTCAATTGGTTTTTTGTCCCAATGTGGGGCGCATGTTTTTTTCTCCAAATTCTCGAAATTTATCATCGGAAAGTCTCTCTCTTTTCTGGCCAGCTCCAGCTCGTATGAGAGGATGGAAAATATCTGGAGGCAATGTCAAGGCATGCTGAGTTGCCATTTCCACATTGGCTTTCCCTGGTGTGAGCGAGTTTCCGCCCGCTTGTTCAGCCCCGGGAAATTTCCCTTTCAGCCCCAGCGTCTCCCCAGGCAGCACATACCGAGGGTCTCCAGGAGACAGGGATGCAGCTGGAGGAGGGTCTTGCCTCCTTGAGGCCATGCAAGCCGGGGATGGAATTGTGACACCTCTGGGACCCTGTGGGTCCCCAAGCAGGCGGCTGTTTTCCCCAGGCACGGGCTGGGGGGCTGCACGCTGTTGGCTTGGCATGAGCATGAGCGCCGGGAGCTGGGGTGGTGATGTTCATCGCATTCCTCAGCTGAAGGGTTATTCATATTCAAATCTCCTGGGGGAAAGCAGGCAGGGTGCTGGGAACAGGCTGGGAGAGGTCGGGGTGGAGACAGAGGCTGGGGATTGGATTTGCAGGAGGAGATTGGGTCAGCGCTGAAGTAGTCCTGGGGAAAACAGCAAGGAAAAAGGAAGAGAGGGGGTTTCTAGGGAAAAGCAGAGAGTTTTCCACAGGCATTAGAGTGCTTGAAGGCACGGGCATGGCTGTGCTTTAGAGATGTGCATGCTGATGTGACAACAAGGCACATTGGCCCCTGGGTCCTCTCCTGTAGCCCTCTGGGCTTGTGGCTCCAAGTCCAAATGGTGCCTGGTACTGCAGGATTGGAACCAGACAGGGACCCTAAGTGGCAGGGACAGGACCAAGACTGTCCAAGCCAGCCCAGAGGACAGAAACACCATCCAAATTACAGCTGCTGCTTTGAGCTGATAGAAAACTGACAGGCAGGGGCTCCTCCGGGGACCCAGCGCCCTCCCAGCAGCACGGCCCTCACAGATTCTGCTGCCTGCATCAGTATTTGGGCTGAGGGAGGAGGCAAGGGGGAGCATCTCAGGTACCAACAGCTCAGAGTAGGCACCACACGGCCTGGGGCTGATTTTCACATCTTCTCCTCTGCTTGTCACCTGCCCACGTCCTCACTCTACCTCCTGAACAGGCTCCCTCCCTGCATCCTCCCCTTACACCCCTGAGCTCCTCCCTATGATCAGGATGCTGCCTGCTCTCAGCATCTGCTTCAGCGGGTGACCACAGGCAGCAGCAGGCAGACCCGAGACGCTGTGTTCATTTTGCAGAAAACGTTTAAATGCTTTTACTGCGTTAATGGCATCTTAGAGAGCCGGAGCAGCGGGAGTCAGACCTGCCATGCTCGGAGCATCCCCAGGGTCACGCTTGGCTGCGGAAGGTGAAGTGAATGCAGCAGAAATGGCTGGAAATTGATTTTTAGGGCCAAGGCAGCACAGGCTGAGGAGGACCCAGGGGTGCAGAGCTGCACCCTTAGGCTGTGGCCATCAAAGGCTGACAGATGGGCAGCCTGCTCCATGGAGACATTGCAGAGCCCTGGCAGGGGACAGGCTGGGCAAGCGCAAGCAGAGACCTGAGCTCTCCAGATGCAGAGCTTGTCTCCAAGCCCAGCCTGACCTCCCCCAGGAAGGCAGCACAGGCTCTCCAGGTTTGCAGACACCCACAGCCCCACACAGAAAATTCAGAGGTGACCAGCACTGGGGGGCACCCCAGGCACATGTCAAACTCCTGTGCTGGTATCCAAGTGCTCAGCAGAGCCCAGGGGACAAGTCCCAAGCCCTGCTGAGTGCTCACACATGCTTTCTGCTTACAGATTGAAGCTGAGGACCAAGAGCTGGCAACCTTCTGCGGCAGGGAGACAACAGACACAGAGCAGGCCCCCGGCCAGCAAGTGATCCTGTCCCCAGGGCCCTACATGGGGCTCACGTTCAGGTCTGACTTCTCCAACGAGGAACGCTTCACCGGCTTCGATGCCCATTACACGGCTGTGGGTAAGCAGTGGTTAAACCTGCAAGGCTGGCTTGCTCGGGTAGCAGTATGAATTTGCTAGGATAACATCCCAGGCCAGCCTTGGGGACCCTAGCAAGAGAAGTCCTCATGGGCCATATGGTACTTGCTGGGTGCTTGTGTGACCCACCATATGGGACAACTAATTTCTCGGTGCTGTGGCAAACGTCCCCATGAGGAGTGATGTGAGGGGCACTGCATGGTGACATCCCTTCCTTGATATCTCCATCCTAGATGTGGACGAGTGCCTGGAGAAAAGTGATGAGGAGCTGGCGTGTGACCACTACTGCCACAACTACATCGGTGGGTACTACTGCTCCTGCAGGTTCGGCTACATCCTCCACTCCGACAACAGGACCTGCAAAGGTATCGCCCAGGCACAGCTCGGACATGGGGATGGTCACACAGAGGGGTCCCTGTGTAGGCAACAGACCTACCAAACACAGGGAAAACTGCCCTCTCTTGCTGCCGGAAGGGACAAGGTGCCTCTTCCCCTACAAACCAGTAGCTTGAGTCTGGAGAGCACCCAAGGCCTGCAGTCCTCTTCTGTGGGAAGGAGATGTTGTTTCTCCCAAGGGCTATGTTCCTCAGCTAAGTGCTATAGACCTCCTCAAGTGAGAGAAATTAATACATTTAGTCTCTGCTCTGTATTTGCATCACAGAGATTAGCTGGATTAGCTCTCAGCCCAGGACCCTCTATGCCACGGGCATATATGGAGGTTCTCCTTGCATGGACCCATTCAGGGTCCATGAACCACCCAGAAGACCCCACTCCACTGGGAGGGCTCCTGAATGTGGTCAGGACTGGGATGTGGCTGGCAGGACCCTGAGAGAGCCATGTTTGTGTTTCAGTGGAGTGCAGTGACAACCTCTACACCCAGAGGAATGGGGTGATCACCAGTGCTGACTTCCCCAGCCCATACCCCAAGAGCTCGGATTGCCTGTACCGCATTGAGCTGGAGGAGGGTTTCTTCATCACCCTGAGCTTCGAGGACAGCTTTGATGTGGAAGACCACCCTGAGGTGACCTGTCCTTATGACTACATCAAGGTGAGCTGGGCTCTGCACATCTCTTGTTGTTTCTCCGGTGCCCTGGTAATGAGAGCAAAATTGCCCCACTCCAAGTGGGGTAATGAAGCCAGCAGAAGTCCTGTGCTCAATTGAACCCGTGTCTCTTACCATGTCTGATTTTCACCTTCTCAGTCAATGGTGACCCTCTTTCAGTTCACTTCCCCCCAAAAAACCACATAGTGCTTAAGCCCCACCTGATCCCACTTCATCAGCTTCAGGATGAAGTGATCCTCAGGGATCAAAGTTCCCCCTTGAGACACTGACTCCTCTTTCTCTTGGCAGATCAAAGCTGGCAAGAGAGAGTTTGGCCCTTTCTGTGGAGAGAAGTCCCCGGGACGCATTGAAACTCAAACAAACAGCGTGCAGATCCTCTTCCACAGTGACAACTCGGGGGAGAACAGGGGCTGGAAGCTGTCGTACACAGCAATTGGTAACTCCTGCTGCTTTCCTCTGTGTGCTGGGCTTGGGCAATGGGAAGGGCTTTATAAACCCTGCAGGTGGAGACCATGAGTTTGGTGGTCCCTGACAGAAAGTGTCTGTCCCAGAAATCACAAGAGAGGAATAAAATAACATGGAGCCCTTCCATCAAAGGGTGTTGGTTTTTTTGCTATGCCAGATGGGCCCTGAAACAAGGCATTGCAAAGCAGGGCAGTTTTGGGCAGGATAATTGCAAAAGCTGCTGTTACTAACTCCCAGCCTTGCAATGTCCAAAGCCAGGAGCAGCCCAGAACTGGAGGAAAGACCTGGCTCCTTCACCTTTTCTAGAAGAGTCTGGCTGAGCCATGTTAGTGTAGGTTAATAGCAAGAGCAGGGCAGGGATGCTCAGACCCTGGGGTGGGGACTGGCTGGCAGAACTGGGACTCTTCATTTCCTCCATTTATTCAGCTGAGTTTTGTTTTTCTTCATTTTCTCTTGATTCAAAGGAAACACGTGCCCATTGGTGCAACCACCAATCAATGGGAAAATCGAGCCTTCCCAAGCCAAATACACCTTCAAAGACCAGGTTGTCATCAGCTGCAACACAGGATACAAAGTACTGAAGGTATGGGGTGATGGTGTGGAGCTGGGCTCCTGGGTAGGAAAGGGGGGGATCCTTCCTTGCAAAGCCATTGCATCTCTGTTTTGGAGCGAACACAACCCATATGCTATCCTTACCCCCTTTCCAGGGGCAAGGACAAAGCCTCCTCTGAGGGCCACCAACTTTCCTTACCTTACCTTCCCCAAGACACAGAAGAAGAGAGGGCACTTTCCCGAGCCATCCTTTCATCATCCCTTTGGAACCGGTCAGCTCACAGGATGCCAGACTTGGCACCTGTGCCCAAGAAAAAGTCAGTAAAAGCCCCAGGGATGTGCCAGGGCTCAGCCTGCTCCCCACCTCAGCAGGCACGGGCTCAGCTTCCTGGGAAGCCCTGCAGAGGCCAGCTTGCATAGACCAGGAGGTCCTCTGGGACTTTGGGACAGCTTTGGCAAGTCAAGAGGGCCGGGATTTTGGCAGGCCCTCTTCAGGAAACAGCTGAGAACCACGGGGAGCATGGATGACTCACGGGGTGGCTGTCTTCCCTCCAAACCAGTAGCCTGTTTGACTTCCAACATGGAGCCGGATATTTCTCTGATCTCTTCCCAGACTAATCCTTCACTCAGAGCTGCCTCCTTACCCAGCTCAGTACCTAGAACAGGAATAAATGTCTCCAGCTCTTTTGCATTCAGAATGCCACTGAGTTGCTGGCAACAAGAAAACTCTTCAAGTGTTTCATTATGGTTTTATTTTAGAGCTAGAAAAGTCCTCTTCCAGGAGGATATGGCTGTATCTTGACTAAATCACCAAAGAATTGACTTTTTATGGAGAGAAAAATTTCCCTGCTTTGTACATTGATGGTGCTTTTTTTTGCTGGCATCTTCTGCACAGGATAACCTGGAAAGCGACTCCTTCCAGATCGAGTGTCTAAAGGACGGGACCTGGAGTAACAAGATCCCCGTCTGCAAAAGTAAGGACACCCTTCCCCACCTTCCCCTGCCAATGTCCTTTTCCTGCTGAAATCATTTCATGCTAAAGGGAGCTGCCCTGCCAGAGCGGAGTTCCTTACTCAGAGACACAAACCCAGCCAGAGAGGCTACGTAACTCTGCAAAGCTCTTTTGGCTCATTCTTGGATAACATAATGGGGTTCGCTCCAAATGCCACAAGCAGGAGGTGGGTGCTTTTATTTAGATTACTCATATAACTTGATTTGTGAGCAGCTTAGCTGTCTTCCTGTCAAAGAAAGAGAAACCCTGGCTCTTGAAAGCTGGCTACATTGGATAAATCTGGGACAATTTGGGACAATTTGGGATAATTTGGTTCCTGGTCCAAATTTCCTTCCCAATGGAAAGGCTACTGAGACCCAGGGCATTACAGAGGTCCCAGTACTAACCTAGATTGGGTACTGCTCAGCTAAGTGAAAGGGGAGAGAAAAGTTGCTCAAATATTTATAGACCTCAAAGTGGGAGAAAAGGGGAGAAAGAAGGGGATGCCATTTGAAAGCACAGGTGATAATTGGCATCATCTCTTCTTCACCTCACCCGTCTCGGCTCTCGGCTCAAGCTTGGGAGATGTACCTGATAACACCTTTCCCTTTCCCCAAACCACCCTCTGCCCTCGGAGAAGCTCTCACTACTGCTCAGTCTGCTCTAAGGCCAGCCCAGAGAGAAGAAAAGCAGCAAATATGCTCAGAGAAGGTCCCAAAACCTTCCAAGAGAGGCAGGACGAAATGCTCTCAAGGGATGTTGGGATGCAGGTTCTCCCCAACAAGTATTTTTTTGAGAAAATTTAAATGATTACCTGCATTATTCCAGCTGGGCTGGAACTGGTCCCTTCTTCTGTGATATGACTCACCACACTAAATTTCTAAGACTTTTTTTGGAAAGCCAAGAAGACCCTACATGGGCAATTCAGGCCTCCAAACTGCAATGCTTCCCACCTCCCCGGGATGTCTGGGAGAGGCAGAGCACAAGCAAAAACAGCTTTAGAAAGCAGTGCAGAAAATAGAAAACTTCTCAGCCAAGGTGGATAAAATCCAGCTCCATGGTCTGGCAAGGCTAAACACAGCCCCGTGACGGCTTCTCCCAGCTGCTGTCCCCAGGTCGCCCCGGCCGAGCAGAGCGAGATGTTTCCCATCATGGCATCATGCGGCACCGTGGCAGGGCTGGCCGGGCACTCATTAATGATTTCTGGTGTTTTGTTTTCCTGCATGCCTCTCTCTGCTCATCTACTAATTGGGCTTTCTCTCTCTGCTCTCCTCCTTCCCCTCTGCTTTCGGTGCAGCTGCAGATAGAGCCGACAACCAGACAGAGGGAAGAGCCGGCTGGGAGCAAGTGGCCGTGTGAGGCCGGCGCTGGCCGCGCCGCCCCGGTGGGCAGCCTGTCTCGATGCCCCTCTCTGATCTGTCCGGTACCCAGGGCAGGTCCCCTTTGCCCCTGGCCAAATCCATCTCCGCGGCTTGTCTAACCGGCATGGCACTCTTAACCCCCACACACCTGGTGCTTTCTTAACTTCTCCGTCTCGAGAAGGGGGGGAAGGAAATTTGGAATCGCATTCCCCTTTCCTGCTGCTGCTGTGCCGCCCC
The DNA here is from genome assembly GCA_025769975.1 of Gallinago jamesoni. Taxonomy (NCBI): domain Eukaryota; kingdom Metazoa; phylum Chordata; class Aves; order Charadriiformes; family Scolopacidae; genus Gallinago; species Gallinago jamesoni. Next base: position 11,843,946 of record JAOQGH010000051.1, on the reverse strand, counting down.
ACGGAAAGGGGGTCTGCCCAGCCCCGGCACCGCTGCCCAGGGACCGTGCACTGCCGCCAGCTCCCGGCGCATCCTCCACATCCCTCCCTCTCTGCTCGGATGCCTCGTCCCAGCTCGGCTCCCCCTCCAAGGCGGTGGTTGCGCAAGGAGCACAGCACGGCTGCCTGGTTGTTTGTTTGTTTGGATTCAGCCTCCCACTGCCCTTCCTCCCTGGCCCAGCGTGGCAAATAAGAAACACTCCTTCCTCTCCTCTCTCCGAGAGTCCTGGTGCCTTTCAGACCCTCCGGGCAAGGAGGCCTGGAGGATGGGTTGGCATCACCAGCCTATTCCTGCAGCCACCGAGCCCTGGCACCGGCACAAGGGGATGGATGCTCCTCCCACTCCCCTTTGCTCCCCATGGAGGTGAGAACAGTCTGGGGTCAGGCTGGTTGCAGCTGAAGGAGGTCAGAGCCCAGTGTCTGGCCCCATTCATGTCCCCAAGAGCCCAGAGCATGCACCCTGGACTCCCTGAGGCATCGGAGGCATCGTTGGGAAGATGCTGAAATGTGGACCAGAAAGAGGAGGAGGTGTGTGTTGGGGAGCTCTGTCCACCTCTGGTCCTACAAAGACAGAGACGCTGAATGGCCCCTTTCCTAAGGCAAAAGTCTGGAAAGGTTCATAGCACGGACTCCCTTCCCTCACCCTTTTCAGCAGGACCCAGGACACTGGTGGGGCAGCACCTCTGTGCAAGAGCCCATTCAGGCCTGACCCAGGATGGGGGGATACAAAGTGAGAGAACGGGCTGTGCAGGCCAGTGGATGCTGCCTTGTGGTCATAAACAACCCCAGAGCAGATGTGCAAGCCAGGTTGGGCCCCCAACATACAATTCCTCCTTCCTGCAAGCCCCATCAATCCCCCAGGGCCTTACAAAGGTCCCACGGTTGCTGGCACCATGGCACAGGAACACCATGCACCTGTGGAAAGAGCAGGAAGGCTCAAGCCAGCTGGGGACCCCCAGGGCTGGTGGGCTAGTGAAAGGGGTCTGTGTCCCCTCCTCTGCCCCTCTGCAAGTCACAGGTACCCAGGGCCTCCACCCAACTTGACTGCACCCACACACCCATCCCATCCCCTGCTGTCCCTACAGGGGGGTTGGAAGGGACCCCTGTGAACAGTGAGCTGCAGCGTTTGGCCATAAACCAGGCTTTTTTCACTCAAGCAGGTGGTTAACCCTGAGCATCAGTACATGTCCCTGCTGCTTCTTGTGAATTGTCTCTTTGTTAGCCTGGATCACTGTGTGAGTCCTGTCCTTGTGGCCTTCATGTCCTGGAGCACACGGAGACCTACAGAACTCACATCATCCCTCATCCATGGGATTTCTTTCTGCAAAGTCACCCATCCCCGTCTCAACTCCTCATCTTAAATGTGGCAGAACCCAGCTCTGCAGCACTGCATTTCCTGGCAGGATCAGACCCCAGTTTCTGCCCTCCTCTGGGGCAGATCACCCAGAAGGGTACAGGGGGAGACTGCACAGCATCACCCAAGTGTGCGGTGAACTGTCCATGTGGTGGGGAGCTGCAGCTCCCATGGGGTGGCTCTTGGCTTTGGTGGACGGATCACCTTGCAGCCTGGGTTCCTTCCAGGGGAGGGTGGCACAAGGCCTATCAAGGGGACAAGCTGGGAAGCAAAGGCTGGGCAGGGCACTGTGAGGGATGTGGGGGAGAAAGGGGACCATGGACAGGCCATGGGAAAGAGCAATGGCATCTTCTCCCTCTACCAGACCCTGAGCCCACACCAGGGATGGGTGAAGCAGAGCCAAATCTGCCTGTGTCCTGGAGGGTGGAGCAGGCAGGATCTCACCCATGTTTTCCCTCTGCCTGCACACCAGCAAAGCCGTGCTCTCAACGTCCCTCATCTCCTGCCATCGCAGGAACAATCATGACCTAGGGTTGCTCAGCCTGAGCTGTAAGTGCTTATCAGCACTGTTTGGTGAGCAAGACTCAGAAAAGGAGAGATGGGGTCATGCCCTCAGCAAAGCCTTATGCATAGAAGAGCTCCTCTGATGCGTGGAGTAGGTTAGTGAATTGCTGCCTGCTTTTTCCTGCCCGTTGGTAAGGGATGCAAAGCCACACTCCAGGAGAATCTCCCAATGGCTCTCACCTGCCAGTGCAGGTTTCTTCCCCTCTCAAACGTATAGCAGAGACATCTTGCACTAATGAAGTGCTCAGGAGGGGCTCCCAGCATGAGGCCTCCACCAGCATGAGTGGTGTTGGCCACTGGAGCATGCCACTGGTGTTCAGCTGTGCCAGACACATGCCCTGTCTTTGCAGGGTGGCCATGGTGGAGTTCCGTGGGAACAGCCTCCTGCTGCCATCTGAGGCTGTGTCAGGCTGTGCCCCCTACAGTGCCCTAGAGAAAGGGGATGCAGGACTATACGGGCCCTTGCTCTGCCTCATAGGACCGTCATCACACACCAAAGCCCAGCATCACCTGCCTGCTGGTGGGCTGGGCACCCCAACAAAGAGAGCTCAACCCCCACTTCTGTGTTGGCTTTCAGTTGCTGACTGCAAAGCGCCGCCGGAGCTGGAGCACGGCTTTGTCACCTTCTCCTCCAGGAACAACCTCACCACCTACCGAGCAGCCATCCAGTACCACTGCCAGCACCCCTACTACCACATGGCCCCCAACAGCACCGGTGAGCGGTGGGGCCGGGCAGCGTCCCCCATGGCACAGTGCGGGTGGGTGTGTGGCCGTGCGTTTGCAGGCTGGGGGTGGTTGGGGGTAGCTTGGGATGCTCTGCAGGCAGCAGGCGGTGGATGAAGCCTGCACAGGTGGTGGATGTAGCCTACAAACATCATCTGCACCACCTGGATCGTCAGACTGGCCGCATCCTGCTCCGCAAGGAGGTGGGATAGAGTTAGTGCTGCCTGGTGCTTTGCCCACGTGTTCCACAGCCCCAGCAGAGCAGCGTGGCTGCTCTCAGGCGCTCTGCCTTCTCACCCTGCCATCTGCTGCCTGCAGCAGGTGAGATTTTCTGTGTCTCTGTGAAAGAGCACCAGGTCCAGCAGCCCCGGAAAGGGCTTTACAAGGCTTCCCATCCCAGCACCCAAATATTCAGTCACCGAAGCTGAACAGGCAGCAGTGGGATCATGGCAGACTGGGTTTCCACCTAACCACCCCCCATCCACAACCACAGGGACAGCACAAGGTGCTTTGCCAAGCACCACGGGTCTCTGCACCCTTCGGACTCAGCTCTGGGCAGCAGAAGGGTCGTGCACACACACCCCAGCCCTCCTTCCTCCTCCTCCCTCGGCAAGCGAAGCCAAAGGATTTCCTCATATTCCCGACTCCCTGCTCACATCCCCTGGCACACGTGCCGGCCCCGTGTGTCTGGTCCCAGCAGCTGGCATGCATTAACAGACCGGCCACTGGCCACAGTAATGGAGCAGCAGCTCCCAGCTGAGGCTGAGGGTGCAGCACAGCCCTCTGGAGGGCAATGAAACTGACAATGGCAGCATGTCCCCCCACTGGGGACAGGGCTGCCAGGGTCCCCCAGGGAGTGGAGCCCAGAGGGCGAAAAAGGGAGATCACCTCCTGCTCTGGAAAAGGGTCCTGATGGCTGGGCAACCTCCTGCTGCAAGAGACACCCCCTTATGCCAGGGCCACAGACCAGCTAATGCTTTGCTTTCTTCCAGCCACCTATACGTGCGATGCATCGGGGGTATGGAGGAGCGAGGAGCTGGGGACCAAGCTGCCATCCTGCCTACCAGGTACTAGTGCTGGGGTGGCTGGTCCCACAGCGAGGGGTGTGGAGCAGGGACGTGCAGGATGGGGGTGCCTCCATGCCCCTCAGCAGGGACCTTGCTCCCTGGTGGCAATGCCATATGTCTTGGCTTTACGTACCCAGATGCTGTAACATGTGGCCAGGAGGGCAATGGGGACAGAGGCCTCCTGCTCTCCCGGCTGGCCCAGATGGCAAGGGTGCACTGGTGGCACTGGGCAGCAGTGGAGCCACAGCCATGGGGCTCCCCAGGCTTCCCACTCCAGCAGACAAGGAAACCAGCAGCCTCAGCAACCCAGGGCCAGCAACCACTGGCCACATTCAGCCGCCAGCACCACCCGAGATGGCTCCAGCCAAGGGCAGAGCATTACCTGCTCAGCATCACTGGCTGTCAGATCCCATTAGCAGTGAGTCCGCACACAGGAACAATTAGCACCTCTCTCAGCCTTGCAGAAAAATCCAGCCACTTCTCAAGGAAAGAAAAGTCCCAAGACCTTTAGCAGTGGCAGAAATGTTTGCAGCCAGCAAGTTTTCAGGCCAGACGTCCACTCAGGATTAAATAAGAGTCCCCGAGACGTTGGCTGGCCATAGCCGAGCATGGAGCCAGGTCTGGCTGCCAGGGACGGGGGGGGCTGGAGACAGCCCCTGGTGCAGGTTGTGGTCGGATGTGCAGGGAGGGCTCTCCAGCATGGTGCAGGGATCCAGCTGCTGTGGAGCAGCTCCAGCCACCCCAGGGTTCAGGAGATGGCTCAGCCCCATGGCAGGTCTTACAGGGCATCTCTGGCCAGGCTGAACAACTGCAAGACCAGAGGAGGGACCCCATGAGATTCCCTGAAGCCCACAGAGCTCCGAGGCCAGGGCTGTGGCTGCTGTTGTTGCGGCGGCTGCTGCCTGCATCTCTCCTTGATGTCTCAGCCTGAACTAATTTCAGCTGGGAGCATATGGGGACATCTTTTGGGGCCATAGCTGGTTTCATGGGCCGTTTCCAGACCTCCTGATTAGTGACAGAAGTCAGAGAGACTTCAGGAAAATGGAAAATCCCAGAGAGAGGGTGACGCTCTCCTGAGATCGGGATCCGCAGGCAGCAGCTGGCCAGCTGCTCTTCAGATCTTCCCTCATGTCTCACGCCACCTCCCCATCAATAGAAACTCCTCTTCCAGGCCACTCCATGCCTTCCTCTGCCATTAGTGGGAGCATTTGCAGCCGGGTCAGCATTTTTGATATGTAATTTAACAGAATAAATATTTGCTTCCTCCAAAACCATCTCCCTGGGACCGCCATCAGCTTCAGTGCAGCAGACCAGCTGGGCTGGGACGCAGGAATTATTTGGCCAAGCACATTTTCTGTTCCTTGCAGCACTGGGAAAGGCAGGGGAGTGAAGCAGGCACAGAGACACCACGCTCCCTTTCTGCCAGAGTCACAGATTTCCTAGTGGCAGACCCCAGCCCCAACAAATCCACGTTAGCAGCTCCTGGCCCTCCTGCCCTGGTTGTGAGGCTGACTCTCAGGGTGATCCCATCACCCTGGGGGGGGCAGACCCTCTTTCTGTGAGGCTCTGAATTCTCCCCTTCCAGCACAGGGGGCACGGGGGGACTTTCCGCAGAGGACATGTCCTTGCAGTCCTTGTAGACTCAGAGGGATGAGACCATCACCTGTGCTGCTGAGATTCAGGACTCCACCAGCTGTGGAAGGGAAAGCCCAAATCAGCTCTCACAACCTCCCAGTCACATTAGCACCCTTGAGCATTGACCACCCTGGGAGTCCCACTCCACAGTGCTGCCACAGGCATGAGCCAACCCCACCAACACCACCCTTGTCCCAAGGCTTAAGTTCCTCAATGTCCCTATCCACCCTGTCCAGCCCTCTCAGAGCCACCTTCAGCATGCTGAGTGCCTCCTCTTCCTCACGCCAGGTCACATTGCCTGGAGGCAAACCAGGCAGCACATCAGGGCTCTTCAGACATTAGTTCTGGGTTTGTTGAGGAGCTAAGCAGAAGGATGCTGGTTTAGCTGCCAGAATTGTGGGGAGGACTTGAGACTGGATTAAAGCCCATGGTGCTAGGCAACATCCCACTGTCAAGGCTTCTCCAGTCACAGCTCCTCCGGGAGGGCGAATGCCATGGCTGTGAGACCACAGACCTCGTGATGGGTCTCAGAGCAAGGGGTGAGGCTGGGCTGATGTCAGGCTCCAGTCCTCCCACTAGCGTTCCCCTGGGTTTCTTGGCACATTGAGCAGGAGCCGGGCAAGTGGCTGGATGATCTGGGAAGAGCTGAGCAAGCTCATGGGGAATGGTGAGGCAGAAGGATTACCCATTTGGCCTTTCTGCTTCTGAAGTGTTGTGGATCCAGCCAAATCACTCAAGAAACTGAGATGAAAAGTGAGGAATTGCAAAGTGCAGGCTGGCCCTCAAGCCATCTCTTTGGCTTGGTCCCACCTACCAGCTCAACTGTACAACAATCCTTTAAGTCACAGACCTGTTTTGCTGCACTCCAGGCTTGGCAGAAATCATAGCATCCACCAGGTCTTCTACATAGTAGAAGGATGCCTCCACTTCCCCTTCCCTAAGGAATCTTGAAGCGCCATGTTCCTCATCTGGAGCATAAATCACATAGGTGTAAACCAAGACAAAGATCTAATCCTATTTAGAGTGCTTAAAGTCGCACCTTGGCTCACATGTTTTGCTGGATCCATGCCTGACTTCTGTGTCAGGAGATCTGGTAGAGCTGTGGGGCAGTTAACCCCAGATGAAAGCCTCCATGGCCCCATAGTGTGTTATACGCAATTCTGACTGTCCATATTCGTGCCCAGTGGGCAAAAGCCCATTCTTTACCCCAGATGAGCCTGCTAATTGCAGAGCAATTATGTGGGAGCAGGTGCCAGGATTGAGGTTTCCATGGGCACCTGGGGAAAAGGAACCCAAATCCTGGAAACCAACAAGTTCCACTGATCCATAGACAAGGCACTTCTGCAATCTATGCCTCGTTCACAGCACCAGAAAGCATGGGACAGCCAGAGGGCTTGGTATGGAGACCTGGACCAAATTGTCCTGGGACTATGAGAAAAGAAAGATGCTCTTGCTCCAAAAGTATTGCCAGAATAGCTCAGCCAGCAGAGAGAGGGGAAGAGCCCAAAGTCATGTAGCAGGTTGGTGACAGGGTCAGCGCTAGCACTAAGGACTCATGGTCTCATGTCTGAGCCATCAGGCTTAGAGGAACATAGCATGGCTCCTACTTTACAGAAGAAACTGGACAACCCATGCTCAAGGGCTGAATAACGTCACCTCACATTCCTTATGGAAGAGCAATAGCCTGCCCCTTTCCCAGGAGGGCAAACCATGAGAAATGGCTCCACCAGGCAAGGAAGACATGAAAGGATCTGGGGCTGCCTTTAAGAAGTAAAATCCTTCAGAAGGACAGATGCGTTCCTTTCCCAGAAATACCTCCAAAGACCTGTTAGCATAGGAGATGGGGTGTAATGCTCACCCTGCTCTAAGCTCTGAAGCACACTCTGCCAGGAAAAGGTGGCAGGGAGGATGGGCTTTATCCATGGCGAAAATGAGAAGAGTTGCCCTCTATGGAAAAAAAAAAAAAGACACAAATCAGCATTTGGTTTGAAGATAGCCAGCCATGTGGTGTAATCTACAGGGTTGTCCCTTTTCATTTCTTCCCTAGGTAAGTGCTGGGAGTAACTGTCCTGTCCTTTTTGTCCCCAGTGTGCGGCCGGCCAGCTCGTCCTCTGCCTGGGATCATCAAGCGCATCATTGGCGGTCGAAATGCAGAGCCCGGCTTCTTCCCCTGGCAGGCCCTGATTGTGGTGGAGGACATGTCCCGGGTGCCCAACGACAAATGGTTTGGCAGCGGGGCCCTGCTCTCAGACTCCTGGGTGCTGACGGCTGCCCATGTGCTCCGCTCCCAGCGGCGAGACAAGACTGTCATACCTGTCTCCAAGGAGCACGTCACTGTCTACCTGGCCCTTCACGACGTGAGGAACAAGATGGAGGCTGTCAACCGGACAGTGGAGAGGATCATCCTCCATGAGGATTTTGACATCCAGAACTACAACCATGATATCGCTCTGGTCAAGCTGAAGGAGAAGGTGACCATGGGGAACTATGTCATGCCTGTTTGCCTGCCCCAGTTTGAGCATGAGCTGGAGGGGCCTCACCCTAACACGCTGGGGTTGGTGGCTGGCTGGGGTATCTCTAACCCAAACATCACAGTGGACGAAATCATCAGCTCGGGCATGAGGACACTGTCTGACATCCTGCAGTACGTCAAACTGCCGGTGGTGCTGCACGCAGAGTGCAAGACCAGCTACGAGTCGCGGTCGGGGAACTACAGTGTGACCGAAAACATGTTCTGCGCCGGCTACTATGAAGGTGGGAAGGACACTTGCTTGGGAGATAGCGGAGGAGCCTTCGTCATCCAGGACCCAGGAACCCGGAGGTGGGTGGCCCAAGGGCTGGTCTCATGGGGTGGCCCAGAGGAGTGCGGCAGCAAGCAGGTGTACGGTGTATACACCAAAGTCTCCAACTATGTGGACTGGGTGGAGAAGAAAACAGGCTCCTCAGAGAGGTGGACATTTCTGGACCCAAAGCTGGAGAGATGAGTGACTAAGCGGCCTGCTGTCACAGCTCCCTTTCTTGTTGTTATTGTTTAATATGCTCCAGACTCTGGTCTTTCGCAAGCAGTCGCCACAATGCTCAGCGCACGCCAGGCCTTTGCCCGCCCTCCATGTCAGTTGTTTCGCTTGGTCCCACGTCCCTCCGCTTGCGCTCTTAGGAAATGCTTGCTAGGGAGCTGGGGAAAGGGAGCGAAGATCTCAGCCAGCATCCTCGGCTTGTGCTGCCCATCTCTAAACCTCACCCACGGTCCCGGGGAGCCCTGCATCCAGCCAGCCCAAAGGCACAGCGATGGAGGCAGCATCTCCCTGCCACCAAAGCTTTGGGCCTTGCACAGAGAATTGCCTCTAACCCTGTAGCTCTCCAGACAGATCTTCCCTTCAGATGACACAACTGCAGGAGCTACAGAGGCTACGGACAGCACGGGAAACCCAGCTGTGCAGGCCTGGACCTCACAGATCCCCCACCTTCTCTGTGCAAAGAGTAGTGAGACACCCCTGGGGGTTTGCTACTATTTTCATTTGTAAACAAATGTCCCTACCTGATGGCATCTCAGGTAATGTCCACCTGGCCGCAGGTATGTGAAGATGCATCCACATTAGCCCTAAACTTCAGTGATGGCTGGCAAGCTAACCGCTGCCAAGACAGCACCAATCTAAATGGGCTACCTTTACCCCACCATGTGGGATGGGTGCCCCACAGAGGACACAAGGACAGGGAGGGGGGCTTGAACTCAGTGTCACCCTCACTTCTAGCCACCAAAACTTCTCTGACCCTCCATCACCTCAAGTTCTCTCCAGTCCTCTCCACAGACTAGCTCTTGGAATGGTTTCCAGCCACAGCAGACCTCCCAAGGAAAGTTTTCCAACACAGGAGACAGCATCACATCTGCTGTACCTATTTTCAGCAGAATTATTTCAGATAAAATGCCTCTTCTTTAGGGGCCTCAGTAGTCCTGCCTGGCAGTGCATTCATTCTTGCAGGAACCTAGTCCCTTTTAACTGCTTTTAAGGCCATTGATTTGGCTGAATTACAGGTTATTGATGGTGTCATGTGTTTACTCATGACTCCTCTGGCCTATTGCAGGTGTCTCAGTCATTCTAGACTGACCCCAACTCATCCAACACAGAAGGATTCATATCTCCCCAGCCTCCCTCCATGGCCCATGAGACAAATAAGCCCCACCAAGGAAGAAGGTCAGGTGAACTCACTTCCTTCAGTGGGGACATCATCTCCTTCACTTGCCAGCAAAGCCCTCCTGTAGTTGTAAGCAATAAGCAAAAATTGCCTGCTGTCCTCTCTGCATGCCTGTAGCCTCCTTTGGGCCTCTCCTCCTCCTCCTCCTCCTCCTTTGGTTTGCCATGCAAGATAGGAGTCAACAGTGAATGAGTCACTCTGCCGTTTTGCTATCGTCCAAAAAGCCATTTGCTGAGAATGTAGAGGAGCAGAAGACCTAAGGAAGGTCGAACTTGCAGACAACTAAGAACTGTACTCTTGGCTATGTCATGTAACTGCAAGGTATTTTATATATATATATATATATATATATATTTCTTTTTTGATACTACATTCTGTAAAATATCCAATGTCATGTAAGGATGGTTCGGTGGAATCTTCCTCCTGAGAACAAAATAAAACTTTGATATGTACTGAGTTTGTGCCCTGAGGCTTTTATTCCAAGCAAGACACGATCAAGGCTGGTTGCAAGTCTCTGCCATGGACACCTGCGCTCCCAGGGGGATTGTCACTCTGTCCCTCACCCCGACGGCTGCTCAGCCACGGCCTGCACAGCTTCATGGGCTGAGACAGACCCTGACCGGCCGTGAATACCAAACAGCAAAAAATGAGATCCTGCCCTTCAATTATTTATAGCCTTGGCACATCAGTGAAGACAGGGGCAGTGACAGGAGGAGAATGCAGCAACCTGTATGCTGAGAATAGCAATTAAACCTGGGCTCGATTGACATGCGGAAAAAATAACAGGTATGTGACTTCTGTGTTAAAAGAGGTAAAAATCAGCCCGTCCACACTAGCTGTTGGACTGTGGGAGTGCTTCTTCACAGCAGAGCCCCCGCAGCAAGCACAGGTGGGAGCGGAGGCAGGGACCCAGCTCTGCTGGGCGCCTCTTCTCCACATCCCAGGCTGTGAAAACCCAGCCTCTGGAGAGATGCTTAAAATCATGGGCACTGTTTGTTTCCTACCATATGCCTGGATCCAGGGCTGAGAGCTGGGTTATTGATCCCTATTTTCCCATGGCACAGAACTGAAATAACAGCAGTGGGCTCCTCTGGGCCAGCAGTGAGGAGGAGGGCGGCGAGTCTGGCTCTCTCGCTCACGAGTCTAACATGTCCAGAGACATCAGAGAAATAAAGGGGAGGAGAGAGAGAGAGAGAGAATGAAAAAGTGCAAAATCAAGGCCTGGCACCCCGAGCGTTAAACCATCAGCTCTAGGATCTGAGCATAGACAGCTCCGGGGCCAGTTTAAAAATACTGCTGCCCTATTATAGATCAATCATAGATACAGGCTCTCCTCCGCCTCCCATCGATAGCTCTGCCGGGAAATCCCTGGCACAACCCAGCCCTCGCCCCCTCCTCGCCAAGCCGCTGGGCTGCCCAGTGCCAGCCCTTCATGCCCCACGGCCACTGCGGCCAGCTGCAGGGAGGGCTGGGAACCGGCAGCAGAGAAGAAAAGCAAGAGAAAACACCAACGGGCTTTGCATTTGCTGGCACCTCGTGACCTGCCAACTGGTAAGAGCTTCTCTCCAGGGAGACAGCCCCGGAGACAGCAATTTATCAGTCTGGCCTCAGTGAAAAGCCAGAAAAAAGACCCTGGGTAAGGTTTGGCTGTCCCTGGCCACGTGTGAGTGCCAGGCATGAGCTGAGAGTTGGCTGCAGCAGAGCCCAACCACAGCTAGACCAGGGGGGACAGCCAGGACCTGCCCAAGACCCACAAGGAGAGAGAGCATCCTTCATCCCTCAACCACTTTTCCTGGGATGGACTTGCTGTCCCTATGCCAACTGTGGGACTGGTCACCGTCCCTGGGGGAGTGAGCTGAGCCGTGGGGGCTTGCTCTGAGCTCCAAAAGTGCCAAAAGCCATGAAAAGCAAGACTTTGAAGGCAGTTTGCTAAGAAACAAGTGGGAGATGGGCACAACTGCACATTGAAAATGGGTATCCTGGAAGGATCCCAAAAATGAGGCTGTGGCTGAGTATGCATGAGGGTCTCTGAGTTAATGGGGAGGGGATGAAGGGGCATGATGGAGGGGACATGCATGCACAGCACGAGGAGACAGGCAGGCAGCAGCAAGGAGGGGACCAGGGAAAAAGCACGCAAGGGTGGGGGAGCACCGTGTGTGTGCAGAGGGCATTGCAGGAGGGGTGAGGGGTGGCTCTGCCCTTGTAAAAGAAGCAAGAAAATAAGGATCCCTGCAGGGATGTGGTCTCCACCAGAGCTGTCTTCCCAGTAGGAGGCAAGGGAGTTCCCCCTCAGCCGCTGGGTGGTTGAGGAGGCTGCAGACAGCCAGACATGATGACTGAGGCTGGGAAAACCTCAGCATGGAAAGAAGAGGGCTATGGGCAATGGCAGCAAGAAACTTGGCCATGTCTCTGCTTCATGACATAACGCCGGCAGGGAGAGGGTGGGCTGCTCCCAGCGCGGGAAGGACTGTGCAGGAGGGAAGGGAGTGGGTTCAGGCCGCAGGATCAGCCTCCTCCTACCCAGCAGAGCCACTCAGCCTCCCCCACCATAAACAAGGAGATAGTTCCTCCAGACAGACAGCTCCATTCAGACACGAGACCCTTTGGGTCCCAAGCACTCCTTCAGCCATGGTTCCCCTGCCAAAAATTCTCAGATCATCACTGATGTTCATTCCAAGGGAGACAGGTCATGCTGGCTCATATTACCCAGGGGAGTCCCTGCTGGTGGCACCACATGGTCCCCAGCCCTGCTGCCATGGCACCACTGTCTCTCAGGCAGAGTTGAGGACCAGGAGGGGTTTGAGGCCCAACACTTTGCATCATGTGTGACTCTCCAGTGCTCTGAGACTGGAATATCACACTGAGAGACCAGTTCATCCACATACCCATATAGGATATGGACTGGGGGGACCATGGTACAGGGAAACAGCTGGGCACGAGGACAGGCATCCCCCATCTTGGGAACACTGGCCCGTCCCAGTGCTGGCGGGTCCCTGGTCCCAGTGCTTCCCAGTGCAGTGCCAGAGATCTTGCAGCTCCATCTGCTGGCTTCATAGCCACATCTGCAGACACTACAGAATAGGGAAGGGACTAGTGGGATGAGCAGGACAGAGCACTTAAGAAACAAAACCCACATGACCCCTGGATCACACAGGGTTTTCTTGTTATTTTAATTTTTTTAACCAGTAACATGTAGGTTGCATATATGAAAATACAGGACAACCTTACCCCGGCAAAAATATCAAACCCAGAGTGAGCAGTGCAAGCAGGACACAGCAGAGAGGAGAAGCACTTGAGAAGCACAAGAGAGAGCACTTGAGAAGCTGCGCAGCCAAGGCCGGATACTGTGCAAGCTGCGCCGGTGACACTAGGGTTGGTTAATTTCTTTCCTTCAGCTCATTTTTCTTCCATTAGTTCAGTCATGAAATCTTTTCTACTGTGGCAGTCTTCAGCACCAAACCATTTGCAGTCAGGAGGGGTCAGTTGCAGCTGCCTCGGTGGCTCTGCAGGTCTGGCCCTCATTTGCCAGACAACCCAAAGAGCAGTCTCAGTACGCGGAGCAGTTCAAGGGGTTGTTCACTTCAGCTCTTGCTACTCGCAGTGAGCAGCAGCTCCCCCAGTGCCTGCGTTTCTGCTCCTCAGCCACCCAGGCAGCGTATGAACCCTAGAGAACACGGCAGCAGCAAGGTTACCCTGGGGGTCTCCTCGCCACAGGCTGGGGTGTATAGTGGGGTCAGGAGAGCAATCGGGCTCTTTACATGAGAAAGAAATGCAGGAGAGGCTCTAAACTTCAGGTCACAAGGGAGATCATACCGGAGCAGTCCCGATCTCTCCTGCCTCGCTTCTGATTTTCCCTACCACTTGTCCATCCCAGGACCCCAGGGAAGATGGACCTTCGTAGCCACGGTTATATTTGAGGCTTACGATGTGTAAGCTATTTCAAAAGCTTTTTCAAAGTCAGGCCCACAGCATGTGCTGTCCTTATGGGTAAGTAAGTCCTGCAGGAGCATAACAGCTCCCCTGCAGGGAAGGTAAGAGACCGAGGGTGACAGGCTGCAGGGGAACAACAGTTTTCTTCGTAACTTTATGATGCCCACCAGGTCCCCTGAGCTCTGCAGGGTGAAGTAGCAGCAGGCAGAAATCAGCATCCTCCCCTTTGCCCAGACTCCGTAGCCCAATAAGTGCAATTTCCCCACAATTGACCTGACAGGGCAGAGACTTGGGACTTGCTGCTGCAGCCTCATTGCACTTGTCAACCTTGAGCACCCTTTGCCCCCATGGCAGGGTGCCCAGCCCGTTGGAAGGGGGTTGTGTTTGCCAGGGTGTTTTTCAGACGCATAGTCACATAGAATCATAGAATGGTTTGGGTCAGAAGGAACTTTAAAGATCACCTAGTTCCAACCCCCCTGCCATGGGCACAGACACCTTCCACTAGACCAGGTTGCTCAAACCCTTATCCAACCTGACCTTGAACAATTCCATGGAAAAAGCATCCACAGCTTCTCCAGACAACCTGTTCCACTGTCTCACCACCCTCACAGTAAAGAATTTTTCCCTAATATCTAATCTTAATCTACCCTCTTTCATTTTAAAACCATTACCCCTTGTCCTATCGCTCTGCTCCCTGATAAAGAGTCCCCTTGTGAAAGCTCAGCACCCAGGTGTTTTAGGAGGACAAAGCAATCTCTACACCCCTGGTGACACAAGGAACATCCACAGGTACATGGGGCCAGGGAAATGCTGCTGTACACAGCTCATAGGAGGCAGTGCCAGCTGCCCAGTTGCCCAGTTCCACCAAGGCCAAAGGCAGGAGAGTATCCGGATGTGCCTCCCTGAAAGCTAAATCCAGCTGGTGGAATAAGGCAGCCCACAGCTTCCCACTGAGCTGCTCACATGCACCTAGAAAAGGCTTTGGAAAAATTAAAAAGCACAAGTGCATCCTTGGGGTGAGGAGAAAGGCCTTGATTTATTCTTGCAAGTACACTCCAGCCACCACACGGGGCTGGGGGGGCCTTCCTTACACTGAACATGTCCCATAGGAAACCATCAGACCCACCAAGCTCCCCGAGGCTGTGGGAGGAACTGCCAGGCTGAGGCACCTCAGTGTGTGCCTGTCCCCGCCATGAGCCGAGGAAGCCTCACCATGCCACAAGAGAGGGCTGACCTCGGGCACCCAATTTTCCAGGCGCTCCATCAGCCTCCCCAGCCATCCCCTCTGTTCCTCTTCGGGAGCCTCAGCTCCCACTACTTCCTGGTGAAATAAAGCAGGACGAAGAGGAGCACTGCCAATCCACAGAGCAAAGTGATGCTGAAGCCGCACCAGCGTTTCCAGGGCAAGTTGCCATTGGAAGGCGAGGCGGGGTGATGGGTTGGGGTTACATGAGGCCTCCTGCCCTGGCGTTTCGGGGTGTGATGGGCTTTGGTCATCAAGGGCTTCCGGTCATCAAACTCTTGAGCCGGCCTTGACTTGCTGCAAACGCCGAGCTGACAGCCCTCGCAGCGATCGCTGTCGTGTGGCCCTGCCACCAGCGCATCCACCACAACTTCCAAGAGGTCAGAGGGCTGGACTGACACGCGGTAGAAGTACTGGAGGATCTTCAGCACCAGGTTGTGCAAGAGCCTCTCCACAGTCTCGTGGTTGAATTCAGCCTCCTCCAGGTGGGGCTCAGAGCACCGCCGGCATGCCTGGCGAAAGGCTCGCATCCGCACCATGCCCTGGCCCTGGCACCGGCACATGTGGAACAGGACATGCACTTTGGCCGAAGACCACTCCTGCAAGCACTGGGAGCACCGAAACCTGCCAAGGCACAGAGGAGACCAGCTGATCTTGGGATCCCCGTGCTGAGCTGTCAGCTTCCCCTGCTGTCAGCAGGGACCAGGGCAGCCAGGGCTGATGGTTTAACTTCACCCATGCAAGTTTCATACTGAACTGTCCTCCCCGAAACAGCATGATGCCAGCCTGGGCAGTTCAATGCAGATGTGAGATCAGGGCCAGCCCCAGCATTAAAAATTTTAGGAGCCAGGCTGCCTGCTGGGACCATCCTGGTCCCCTTTCCTAGCCCATCCTGGCCCCACTGCCAGGAGCAGGGGTTCTTGGGGTGGAAAGTTTCAAGCCCCAGGTCTATTTGGGGCTCCAGCCCCTCACCTGTGCTGGCTCATCACAGCTCAGCGGAAAACCGACGTCAAGCCCAGGGTTGGGGAGGTACAAATAAAGAAGAAAAATAGAAGGAAATTGTGGGTGGAAGCTGCAGAGCAGGTGAGAAGATGTCTTAAGGAGTCAAAAGGTGTGTAACTTGCAGCTCTTTGTCTTGCAAAATCTGTGGGGGGGCTGGCAGCCAAGGTGTCCATTTGCTACCACCTGGGTAGGGTGACTGGTCAATGCCCTGGTGTCCTCTCTGAGGTGGAAAAGGCTGTGATGGGGCCCCTCATCAGCTGTGCAGAGCCACAGTCTCTCTCTGACACGTGTCCCCACAGCCTGGAGCAGAGGCAGGGGCTGCTCAGGCATCGCCCCAAGTCCCATCGGGCAGAGCCTCTCCCTCTCTTCACCCCCAGGCTGCCAAACCAGAAGATTTGGCTCTAGTGTGGTATAACTACCCCTGCTTGCTGGAGGAGCTCTTTATATCTTGACACCAAGATGGAGAAAAACTGGCCAAATACCATCTGCCCTTTGGCTCTGTGGAGCTGCCACACACCCCTCCCCTCCAATTATCGTGATTTTTTTCGCTTGGCAATAACACACCAAGCTTGGAACAAAACGGGAAAACCCCTCCCAGCCTCAGCCACCGCCAAACTGCCCCTTTTGTGTCAAAAGCTGTTTCCTACAAGCAAACTCTGAGAAAGGGAAGGTCCACATGGCTGCCCATCATCCCTGGTCCTGCTCTATCAGGGACCGAGCTGGCAGCCCCCTACCTCCCAAGAGCACGGCGCTGCACAAACTCCTTCCAGCCAGGCTCAAGGACATGCACCTGCAGGGTATCATCCTCTTGAAGCATCCATGGCTCTGTTAAGTGCACATCTGCGATCTTCTCTGCAAAAATGTCCTGCCAGGTCCTCATGGTGCCACCTGGAGCTGGGGAAGAGGCAGTGACCAGACTTGCTGGGTCAAGCTTAGGGCTTCTAAGTGCTGGTAGATGTGTGCCACTGCCTTTTCCCCAAGCTTTTCCTCTTTGCACAATGTCTTTGTGCTTGGAGAGGGGAACCTTTGCTCCCGCGTGAGCAGCACCGCCCCGTCCTGATCCCTGGGCCAACCGCCTCTGCTGACGCTCTGCCAGGTCCTGGCCAGGTGAAATGTCCCCCAAAGCAAGGGCAAGGTGGGGTTTCCCCAAGCCCCACACATGAACCCCTGACTCTGCTGAAGCCATGCTCTTGTGGTGCTGCTCTGTCCATAGGCGGAGAGGTTGGAAACGACCCCCCCTGCCAGGCTGCCAGTCCCCATCACTATCACGGTAGCTGCA
Source organism: Gallinago jamesoni (assembly GCA_025769975.1). Classification (NCBI taxonomy): domain Eukaryota; kingdom Metazoa; phylum Chordata; class Aves; order Charadriiformes; family Scolopacidae; genus Gallinago; species Gallinago jamesoni. The sequence goes on along the minus strand of JAOQGH010000051.1, from coordinate 11,826,917 downwards.
GAGTTTATGCCCAGCGTAGGTATAACAGAAGCAAAACCCACCAAAAATGCAGAACTCAGCAGCTGATAAAGCACCAGGGAGCCTTATCTCTCTCGATAGCTGCCACCAAGCACAGGCTGTTTTTAACTACTTTCAGCCAACTCGAGCAGAAAAAAGGCCTGATGTGAAACCGCAGGGTGGAAAGTCAGGGAGGATGGCACCACACGTAAAACCAAAAGAGATGAGGTGTGCTCTGAGATGAGAGCACCCAGGGAAGGTATAAACAGTGGGGCTGGGGCTGCCTGCAGCCCTCTGCCCCCCAGCTGACCCTTCTCCAGGTGCGCAGGTTCTCCAGGACATCCCATGGAGAGCAATGCAGGATGGGGACCAGGTTAGATCAGGTGCCAAACGATAACCGGTATTGAGTCAGGGGAAGATTTGCAGCTTGATAAAGCAAGTTCAGTTTGCCATGGAAATAAAACAATCTCATCTAGGGTAAAGCTTTCAGAGGACCATCTTGTGCACAGAGAGGGCACAAAGCTCCCCAGAATGCCTGGCCTTGGAGAAAATGTGCCAGGTGGCTGCTGAGGATGAAGGCACCATGGAAGGTTATGGAAGCTCCTCACGTTGAGTGTCTGGAGCAGCACTCAGGCTTCCAGAAGCAGGGAGGGTTTAATGCAAAGACTGTGGGATATTAAAGCCTGCAGCAGGACAGAGTTCTGCTGGGGAAAAAATAAAAAGGGCAAAAAAATAAAAAGGCAGAAGGATCTAGGAATCAGATTTAAAATACTTCATATTAGTGTCAAATGAAGCATGTTCCCCTGGCACCCCAAAAGCCCGGATGCCGCAGGTAGCGGTGCCAGTGGCTGGCCCTGCTCTGGAGCTGGCTGGGACAGTGGGATTGCTGCGGATGTAGGTGACAGCAGCTGCGGCCTCACAAGAGGGGCACAGTGGCTGCCGGCAGTAGGTGACAGTGGCTGTGAGGTCTTAAGAGGCACCAGTACTTCAGGCTCATTCTGCAGATCCCAAAAGGGAAGCAGACAATGTAGATAAGTCCCAATAACCACAGGGTGGCAGGGAGCCTCTGATCTTTGCTGCTGGTAAGTCATTTGTACCAAAAGCCCTCCAGCACCTTCACAGTGTGTGCTGCCCCTCCTGTGAGAGCAGAGGGAGGTGGCGAGGTCCTGGGGCAGAGATCATCTTCAGCTTCGAGGTCCTTCCACTGTTAATTATGCCTTGATGCTATGATTTGGAGCAGGACTAGGAAGAAGGAAAGGAGGTTTCCTGGAAGCAGAGGAGCCAAGCCAAGGTCTTCAGAATCTTTATGGAGAGCTAACAAAGCCCTAACCTGTGGACAGGACCTGAGTCACCCCTGTCCAAGAGCCATGCCATGGGGACATGGGGTTCCACTTGGGCTGGGGCAGCACGCTATAAGCAGGACAGTGAAGGAAGGTGAAGGAATGGTTGTCCCACCAGCATTTCCAGTGCTCACAGGTGAGGACCCAGGGATATTTCTGGCTCAGATCTGATGCATGAGGAGAAAGAGAGAGCAGGAGATCTCACTGGCCCTTTTCCTACTCCTTTTCCAGAGCACAGGGCCCCCACTTCTATAGGTTCACTATAGAAGACCCCTTTGTGCACCCTGCCGCAGAGAGGTCTCCAGGACAGCAAATCTCCTAGTGCAGAAAGCTGTCACGGTGCAGTGCCTGGCATTGCTGTGCCACAGCATGGTATGAGGAGCCAACAAGCGACAGGGATGGGATCACCTGCCTGCAGCATCTGCCATCCCCTTGGACCCCTGTATTAGGGGCTGAGATTTACCTAAGGGTGGCTGAACGCAGGAGAAACCTAAAGGTTTTGACATCTCCCCTTTACTTTGAGGGCAGCTGTGCCCATGTTAAACACCTTGAGCTATTTTGAGGAGGAGGAGCCCCCCAGGGAGGCAGCCCTCTCTCCTGGTACTCTCATATTCACCCAAACAAACCGATCGCTTTATCTGGGGGATCTGTGGTTTCAGCCCAGCCCTTCCTCCCCAAGACTGCTGCCGCAGGGCAGAGGGATGCTCCCCACCAGGGCAGACACTGCTGCCCACACTGCCCACCCTGGGGGAGCCCCTCAGGCACGCAGCTCAACAGGGGTCCAATGGCACCCCTGGCAAGGGGATGGGCCCCTTCCTCCAAAACCTGGCTGTGATGGAAACCAGCCCCCCATTACGTCATGGCAACACAACTCAAATCACGACTCACGAGGCACTGAGCCCTCACATTCATCTCTGAGAAGGAGCCCAGTGCTGGTCCCTCTATTAAAGCCTTTGACTTGCTTTTACTAAAGGGACTTTCCCAGAACCACCCACAGAGCCGAAACTGCTTTGACGTCCTGTTCCACTTCACACACACCTCCCGGCGCTGCCCGAGTACCTTGCCACCTACCAGTACCCACCTGGCAACATAGGTTGCTCCTGCAGGTCCTCCTGCAGCCTTGGCCTCCACAGGGACCGAGGACAATCTCTGTCCCAGCTCTGGCATGGCTGGGCTGGCCAGACATGCTGAGGACAGACCCTGCCGATCTTCTCCATCCCAGCACGCTGGTTGTGGCTCCTCCACGGGATGCAAGAGGGAAGTAAACACATGGTGCATCCCAGGTGGTAATTCCCCTGCCGCTTTCACACAGCCTGAAATTATTTTTGATTTTACTTCCCACCCCCAGCTGAGCCGCCCAGGCAAGAGGAGGAAAGTTTCCCAAATTTCTTTCTCTTCCTCTCCGTCTCTTACTGTGTGTCAGCCTCCCCAGCCCAACTCCTCCAGTTCAGGGACCAAGTGCCCACATTGTCCTGCTTGGCCTACATGCATCCCATCCCTACTGAGACATCCATCCCTTCCCTTTGGAGTCACCCCACACTAGGTGGCTCAGTCCTGCCGGCAGTCCCCTGGAGGAGCAGAAAGAGACATTCAGCCCTGGTCCCCAGGCAGCACTGTAGAGCAGGACATCCCCTCAGCAGCAAGGATGTTGTCTGTGGGCACAGCAAGGCTTGCAAGACAGATCGGCTGCCATCTGAGCAACAAAGTATAACCCTAAACACTTCTCTGTCTTCCACTGTTTGCTTCACACCAGAGCTTTTTCCCACCCTGAAGACTTCCCTCATCTTTTCCTGCACTAAATATGCCCAATGCTTTTCCATCAGTCCTTCTTTCAGGGCATTTCCGATCTTTTCTCTAGGTCATCTGGGGGACTCTGATTTCTAACCCTCCTGCCAGATGGTCCCTACACCTTTCCTCAACAGCATATTGCCTTTATTTGAGCCATGCTCTCCCAAACAACTTCTGTTTGATGTGTCTGCTGCCACAAGCTATTGATAAGTGCTCATAGGATACAACTTCTTGGGTAGCCATCTACCCACAGGGGCAGAATTTCCCATTCCCCGAATTTGCTCGTGACAACATCGCATAAGCATGAAGATAGCATCACTCCCACTTTCCCTGCAGTACCCAGCCCGTCACCCTAATGAAGAGAAAATGAGGTTGGTTTGACACAATGTGTTCCTGCTAAATCTATTCTCAGCCCCAGTGCTGCCCTCTCGGTGTTTACCGCTCGGTGGCCTTACTAATTTGTTCCAGTGGCTTTCTGGGTACAGAGGCAGACTGACTCATCTAGTATTTCCTGGATCCTCTTTTTTCCCCCTTCCTTGAAGCAAATGGTGAATTTGGCATCTGTATCCTCCTGGGACATGGCTCCATACTAGCTCTCTACATCTCTGTCCCCCTCTGACCTTGCCACTGTTGACCGTGAATGGTTGTCACCTTGTCACAGTGCAACCCACCACCTCTAGGGACAAGCAATGGCTGTAGGATTCCTTCCAGGATGGACTGTCGTCATAGACAAGCCTTTACAGTAGAGGAGTCCACATGTCCCAGGGTGGATTTGAAGCAAAGGGGATCCTCTAGAAACATGGATATGCCCAAGCTGGACTGCAGAGGGGACATTGCCTCATCACTCTCTAGTTCTGGGATGGAAAGGGATGCTGAGCAATGTGGAGAGATTAAAGGGGGATGTGGCTGTGAAGATGCAAGCAGGTATACCACCCCAAAAGGGTTTGGGCTCCCTGTTAATCTAGTGGGCCTCAGCCTCGTAAAGATCCCTCCAGATGTAAGGATAGAGCTCAGCCCCCTCCAAAAAGGCTCTGCCCTGGTGCCATGGGCAGTGGGTTTTGTCTTGGAGATGGTGGAGTGGGCGCATCTAGGGCTTGTTCCTGGCTCTCTGAGTCCCTGTGTGCCAGAATCCAGCCTACCAGCATCCTCCTCAGGCAGCACATCCGTGGCAAAGGGAAGAAGAGAGAGAAGGAGAAACGCTGGAGCCGACTCAAAACAAAACTAGAGAAAGCAAAACGAGGGCGGTGGGAGGAAACACAGATGTTCTGCCAGCCTACAGCAGGCTCAGCGACAGGTAAGTTGAGGTTCTCAGTGGGACAGGGCGGAGGAGACGCTGTGGACCTGGACCCCTCAGGACATACCAAGACTGTGCAAACTGTCCATGGTTAGAGCTCCAGTCAATCTGCCCAGCAGTCTATCGGTCCCATCACCAACCAAGGCACCCACCAGCTCATCCCAGCCTGTCTCTTCCAGAGCCAACAGATGCTTTCCCAGCGAGTCAAGGCCATGGCAAATGCTCCCACACCACAGTGCCCGACACACCAGTCCTACCCACAGATCACTCCATTAACCCAGGGACCAAATAACCCACTGCATCACCTCCAGCCCAACCTCCCCCAAACCAAAACACAGCTCTGACATCTCCCAGTGACCAGACAGTGCTCACTTGCAAGTGGCCTTACTGCCACAGGACCTGACCACTCCTTCTCCTCCTGGCTTCTGCAACGTCCCGTTTTGCAGGAATAGCGTGTGGCTGCTCTGTGCCATGGCTCTCATGGAAGATGCTGCTGCAAGCAGCAGGAGAGGACTTCCACCTCCACCTTCATCTGCCTGTCCAGTTTTCTCAAAACCTGGGTATTGGGCTCAGGTTTCTTTAAGGGATGCTTGCTCACATGTTGTTACCAATCACCTTTAATGAAGTCCAGGGTATATAAGGGACCAGGCTGGCTTTAAAGCACCTGTATAGGGGATTTTGCTTGCTTAGGTATAGGCTGAAGGTCCACACCTGCTTCCTGCAGATCAGTCCCAGCTCTCTGAGGTCTCCCAGTGGGATCTGGCAATTCCCCATCACCAAGACCCCAGCGAGGGACCAGGTGTAAACTCTGCTCTCTGGATGTTCCGGTGTGGTCCCAGGGAGCTGACAAAGCATTTTTGGCATGCACAACAGTGGCAGCCACTCTTCGGGGGAGCACTGGGTGGCCGTGGTCGGAAGTGGTTGCTTTAACTGCCAGACCAGAGTGTGCAGGAAACACAGCAGCTTCAGCGCCCGCAGCCACCCCCTCGGCTGTGGCTGGGTCCTGGTATGGGAAGAGCTGCGGTACGTGGATGGGGGAGCTGGGGGGCTGGTTGTCCGCTGGGGTGTTTGGCACACAGTGGCTGTGCAAATGTGGGGGCGTGCACACAATTTGCATGGGCAGCTGTGTGTGTGTTTGTGAGCATTTGTGTGTGCTTGCACAAAGGGCTGCATGGCCAGGCTGGGGGTGCTCACTCTGGGGTGATACAGGGAAACAAATATTGTAACCTCCCCAGTTTGAGTGCTGTGCGCTTGTGAGCACAAAACATGGGGTAAGGGGCTGTCAGGAGCATCCTCCATCACTCACGTGGCAATGCGGGCAGGAATGAGGTGGGCAGAATCAAACCTCATATATAACCTGTCCCCTCTGGCTTTGCAGGAGTCATTCCCAGTGGTGGCATATGCTGAGAGCACGGAATAGTCAGGTCCAGGCGCCATTTAACTTTATAAGGCCTTGTTCTTCTCCTGCCTGTACTGCTGTAAGCCCCGGCTTTCCCAAAACGGGATGCTGACCGGGACCAGGCTGGGGCCCTGCTCTTACTCTGTTGGTGGCCAGTGGCTTTAAAGCACATGGGTTAGCTCCAGTGGCTGTGACACTGCAGGGAATGAGGTCAAAAAAACAGAGCCAGGTGGTGGGGTCTGCCTAACCACCCTGCAGCAAACCTCTTCATAGCCTCTAAACCAAAGGCCACTGAAACTGTGCCACCCACACCCCTCCAGAGCCAACAAAGCAGCTGTGGCAGAAAGGATGTACCCCAAAACCATATGAGGCTCATTGAAACCCAGCCCCTTCTTGGTACAGGCAGGGAAATCCAAAGGACTTGAGGGTGTAAGCTCAGCCCTCCCTGGAAAACCTGGCATAAACCTTAATATCATAGGTGGAAATGAGTTTGCTTGGGTCCCTGCTTCATTTGGAGTGGAGAAAAAGGGCATAAACCTGCCGGTTGGTGCAAACCGCAGGCAGACGGCTGTTATGGGTGCAGTGGTGGGCAAAAGCAGGGGGGCTGTGATGTGGAAGGAGGGGCAGGGGAAGGTGAGATGGTGGAGCTGGGAAAGCTAGAACTGGGGACTTCTCAGGAAGGGAGGTAAGGCAACTTCCTCCAGATCTCAGGCAGTGACTTCAGGAAGACTAAACTACAATCACCACGCTGGAGGGAGAGTCAAAGCAGTCAGGAGCTCTCCTGGCTCGCATGGAAAGATGAGAGTAGCTCCTGCACACAAACATGTTCAGGTCCCCATCCCCAAGCAGGATTACATCCATCTCAGGGCAGTGCTTGTTTTGAGGATGCTCAGTTTGAGGCTTGAAACCTGCATCCCACCCGGAGCTCATCCCAGCCCTGTTCCTGCTCTGGCCAGCACAGCAGAGCATATCTCAGGTGTCTGCTGGCACCCAGCACCTTTGTCCTCCAAACAGGGATGGGGGACAGTGTCTGGCAGCATTCCCACCACTCCCCCCATGTATCCCTGGCCCTTGCTCTCTTCAAGGGGCAGGATCACAGTCAGGCTGCTGGGGAGCTGGAGGGGCAGAGATACTGCCGCGGACTGTGTGCTCTCCCATATCCAGTGGCAGTGGGAGACGTTTTTCCTACACCTGCAGCTCCACCACCTGGCTTGGGAGCCTCTGGCTGGCTGCAGACCACTGTCTGCCAAGAGGGAAGGGACAGAGCCGTGGCTGCAGCTGGGGGATACAGGAGGGGATGAAGACCCGGCACCTCCACTGCCCCAGAGGCAGGATGGAAACTATGAAGCAGGGCCCACCCTCTCGCTGGTGTCATGTCTGATGGGAAAGCCAGAAACAAAACTGCTGACTGAGCTCCCACTTCTCATCTGCTGTGGCTGTCTCTTGCCTCAGCTTTCCGGGCAAGCCGAGCCCAGCTGGCCACAGCAGGTCTCTGCCAGAGCCACGGGGGCAAGGAGCAGGGCTGCCGCTTGCTAAAAAGCCCCATCGGGCTGAGCCATGCCTTGGCATGAGTGAATGTTGTGAGAGTTACAGCACTGCCTGTGGTGGCTTCTGGAATTCTTCACCGGCACCAGGGACCGAGGCTGGAGGGGGACACCACATCCACTCTCCTGCTCTGAGGAAGGATGAAAACCAATCCCAGATGGATGTTCATTCCATCTGGTCTCCTGTGGAGGTTTCTTGGGGATTTTCCAGCTCCCGTAGAGGACAAACTGTGGTGCCCAGCATGCCTCGCCCCTTCACCCAGGTCCTGGGCTGGCTCCCACAGGGCTGCACTGGTTTTACTGGGGGTAGGGGAAAAAGAAACCTGCTGACAGTGCCACCAAGGTGTGAGATGCAAGTGACTCTTCTCTGTTTCCGCTGGGTTTTGTGATCTCCTGGCAGGTCTCTGTTGCCTCCAAAGCTACTCCTTACTGAGGTTTCTCCCCTTTCAAGCAGCTGTCACTTTCCATTCTGGTTTCTGGCAGGCAGCACGGCCCCAGCATCACTTTCAAGAGGGAAAATGGAAGTTTGGAGCCGGAAAGCTGCACCGAGCAGCATGCTGTGAGCTTTCTTTGCCCTGGCTGGTAGCACTCAGGCCACCAGCATGGCAGTGACGCTCATCCCCAACAAGTTGGGTGAGAGCCCTGAGATAAGCCTGGTAAGAGGGGTCTTGGTTTGCAGCTGCACCTGGTTGACTGGCTCAGATGGGCGACAGGAAAAAGAGTGGCAGCTTCTCTAAATTATTAAGAGCCACTTTGTGGAAGAGCAGCTTGCGTATCACACGGAGAGGCCCAGGAACCACAACAGACACTGCTGCCTCCCGGCTCTCGTCTGCGCGTTGCCAAGAGCCGTTATTTGCCTGCCCACGCACTTGCCATCGTGAGTCAACAAACAGCCCGGACGTGAAACCCTTTATTCATCCCACAGCGCCAGACCCGTCTCCCACCTGTGGAGGGAGGGACATGGGGGTAGACTTCCCCTCTTGCAGAGGAGGAAAGTGCCTGGAGACAGGAGGAAAACCAGCCGCCCACTTCCCAGGGGGTTCTTTAAATAACAGTACACGAGGCAGTCTCTGCCCAGGGCAAGGAGAAGCCCTCAGCTCTGGCGCCCCACGAGCAGCATCTCCCAGGATCCACTCTAGCTCTGGCCTCTGGATTTTTGTCCCACAGTTGTGCTTTGCTAGTTGGGTCAGACCTGGGTGGAAGGAAGCAGTGTGGCCAGTCCAGAGAGCCCCAGGTGGAGGTAGAAAACCAAGACATGATGTAAAATCACCTTTGGGACAGACCTGTTGGGCTGGGGCAGAGCAGAAACACCATCATCCCTGCCCTGAGCGAAGAGGCTGCAGATGAAGCCTAGTAGGGACCTTCCTCAGCTTGTGGTACCCACCCCACGGTCATGATTCCACCATGGCCAGGACTGTCCAATATCAAGTCCAGCAGCAGCACCTCTGTCACTCTGGTCCTTGCACGCTGGATTTTTCCCAACAGTAAAGTGTGGTGGGAGCAAGAGAACAGGGCAGCCTGTCCCTGCCCACATCCCCCCAGCCAAGAGGGTCCCCAGCCCTCAGCAGGGCTGCAACTGCAGCTGCCGAGTCTTCTCATCCCAGTGTTTCTTCCCCTGCTCCGGCGTGATGGGTTTCTCCTCTGGGAAGACGATAGTGGCGTATTCGGTCTGATCAACAGGTTGGGTCTCGGAGGGCACCTGGGTGCACTGGTCCCGCTGAAACTCCAGCACACCATAGTCCACAGTGGACACACACACCACAGGGGGCTTCTCTTCCTTCTGCAAGGAAAACCCATCAGGGCAATTGATCGTGTGGAGGTACCCACCATCCCTAGCACAAGCCCCCTTTTGACACCAGGTGCCAAAACCAGCTCTGAAGCATCCCAGGAGGGTGAGAGAGATAGAAAGCAGAAAGATGCACAGACCTGGGATAGCATTTGCCAAGAGAAAACTGACTGTGAGCCTTGGAGTCACCGCCAAGGCTGTGTGGGTCTCAGCTCTCTGCCTCTCAGGGAGGTGGAGCTCCCTGCCTGCCTGGTTATTGAAGGCAGGGTCATGCCGGAAGCCTTTTTCACATTTCTCCATCAGGTTCTGAGTTGACACAGGAGGCATAAGGAGAGCCTGGGACTGAGTTTGTTCAGCCCAGATAGGGGAGCGCAAGGGGGGACCTAATTGCTGCCTTCAAGTACATCTTGGGGTTGGAGAGAAGACGGAGCCGGACTCCTCCTGGCAGTGCCCAGCAAAAAGAAGAGAGGAAACAGGGGCTAGCTGCAGTAAGAAAAAATTCAGCTTAATATACTGGGGGGGAGGGGCATTTTCTCGCATTTTCTACAGCACACAATCCACTGTCAAAGATAACCCTGCTTTGAGCAAGGGTTGGACTACAGCGGTCCCATCCTATCTCAGGCGGTTTTTTGATTGTGTTGTGCTGCAGGTGCAAAAAAAAAGCAGTTGTAGCTGTGCAGAAAAGATCTTGCAGCATCAGAGAAGACAGAAGAAGCGAGAAGCCTGTGAAGGGCTGATAAAGGGAGGCCCTGCACCCTCCGCGCCCCAGCGATGCTGCGATGCTCCCCTGCAACGTGGCAGGGCACCAGAGACGGAAAACTCACCACTGGCACGTTTTCACTTCGTGGCTTCTGTACATCTGCAAAGTAAGTAACACATTTTGTTAGAAGTTGCTTGTGTGCCAAGACAGTGTGAGCATCTCAGGCTGGGGCTGACCAAGCCCCCATGTCCCAGGAGAGAGCTGGACACCACAACCATTGCACCATGCTTCCTCTTTCTCCACCCAGGGTCTAACACCCTGAGCATTACAAGGACAAGTGAGATACCAGCCATGGTCTACGGTTTGATTGGGTTTAGTGGGGTGCACCCCTAGCTACCCACAGCATGGCCAAGGCGATGCCCATTGCTGAAGCAAGAAGACAAGAAGATGCCCTGAAGGTGCCCAGGCAAGGTGTATGTGGGGGACTTGCATGCATCATTAAGACACTGTGCTAACAAGTGGTTCAGAGCCACAGCACATGGCCTGGGGGCTCCATGAAGGGTGAGAATGGCCCAAAGCACTGTTCTCCTGTAGGCACAGAGATACCTGTCCCATGAGGACATGCCACAACTGTGTTTAGCATGTTTAACCTATGTTGAACCTGCCTGTGTACTCAGGTACTCAACTGTCTCTCTGCCTCCCTACCCAGCTGCAGGCATCCAGCTGCCCCTGGGTTCATGCTGGGTTTGTTGGATAAGCATCACCCCATCAGGTTCCCTGGCAGGTTCCCAGCCCCTTGGTACATCTTGGTGCAGCACAGTTCCCACAGGGGATCATACCTCCTCTCCTGTACGTGACGGTGAGGTAGCCAAAGATCAGCAGCACAACTGCCCCAGCCAGCAGCAGGATACCCAGGAGCACAGCCTTGATGTGGTCTGGGGAATTGCCTTCCTCCAGCTCAGGCTCATCAGTGGCATTTGTCTTCTCAGGGGCTGCTGTAATATCCACCCAAAAAAAAAGGGGTATAAAACAGCAGGTCAGAAGTATAAAATGGCCTCTATAGTCCCTGGGAAAGACAACAGGGGAACACAGGGGCTGTCCCCAGAAGAGCTCAGCCCCAGGCAGGCTGCCACAGCCCCACCATCTCTCCAGGGACCCTGAATTTGGGCTGACATGGTAGATGTTTTGGCCATGTCCCATTCCATCTCATTGCAGGAGGTGCTGAGAGCTGGGGTGCAGGGGGCCAGGGCCCTGCAGTCCTATAGCATGACTCCATGCCCAGCAGAGCCCAATGGAGGAGGACATGGCTTCCCTAAGCCTCCCAGCTGCTTCCATGTTCTGGGGACAGCACAGCTTCAGCTCATGTTGGGAGGAGATGTTGCAAAAGACAGTAACTTTTACAGTGTTTTTCCTTTTTATGAAAGGCCGTCTTCAACCCCCCAAAGCCTCCATGATGCCAAGCAACTGCATGGCATATCTTTCTGCAAGACCTCAGTCTCTCACAGGATCCTCCTAGGGCATGGTTTTGCAAGAACGCTGGCTGTTCAAAAGGGTGAGCCCTGGTTATCACCCAAGTACAAGCCCTATCCCCAGACAAAGGAGCTATTCAGGGATGTGGGCAGTTCCCTACACTGGTCTCCTGCCTCCATCATGGGTGAAAGTAGCTCCCTACATGGGTCTCCTGCCTCCATCCATGGCTCAGGACTTGCTCCTCCCCACAGCATTGCTGAGGACACAGCCCCAGTGGGATGGAGACATCCTGCCTCAGGGCCAGGTCCAGCCACAGTGCAGATACAGGAGGACAGCCTGTGTCCCTATGCATCAATCAGGCATGCAAACGAGAGGGGAAAGGGCAGAGCTGTGCTCTCCTGACCCACATCAGGCCCTCCCTTATGGGGAAGGACCTGCCTTATGCTGTGGGGCCTCAGGGCTGTAGCACCAGGGGACAACACCAGTGACCTGTTCCCACCAGCTCAGCCCAGGCTGACCTGTGACAACCAGGTGGGACCGGTTGCTCTCCATCACTTTATCAGGTTTAAAGAAGGTGATCAGCCCACAGTAGTAGGATCCAGAGTCATTCTGGTGAAGGTTCAGGATCTCGATCTTGAAGGCAGGAGTGTGGTTGGTGAGCAGGTACTTCTCTGTCTTTGTCTGGGGTTTGTTCCGGCTGATTTCAGCAATTTTTTGGGCTTGGTTGTGGTTGATGTCCTTGTACCAATTGAGGCTGTACTCTGAGCCAGAGTCCTTCTCCATGGAGATGTTGCAGAAGAAGGTGGCTGAACCACCTGCAGGGACAGTTAACATGGCTGGGAAGGAGGTCACTATTTGGGAGAGAGGAAACAAGGAAAAGACATGGTCACAGTGGGCTCAGGTCTCAGAAACAGCCCCGTGCAGGAATGTAAAGAGGGTGATAGCCCATGGAGAAGTGATGGGCTCCCACATCCCAAACCCAGAGGTTCCACAAGTTCCTCAGCTGTTTCACCCTCAGATCCTGAGACCCCTATGGGGATTTACAAAAACCTGCCTGTGAGTGCTTACAAGCCCAGCCCCATGCTATGGCCAGCACCCAGCTCACCTGTGGCTAGGCTCTGGGGTTTGCCAGTGATACAGGTGGCCTGATGCTGGGCCAGTCCACAGCATCACACTGGATCACAGGGAGGTACATCACCCCTTGTCTCTCCCCTCCCAAGTGTGAGTCTGCCAGCCGCAGGGCAGTTACTGCAACGTGAAGTGGTTTCAGCAGAGCAAATTGTGCTCTGGGCTACCTAAAATTAACCCAGAACACCTGTACTGGGGAAAACAGACTTTGGGGGTTGTGCTATTTTTAAATCTATGCCATATTTCAATGTCTGAGTCATCCTTCCTCCAGCTGATGTTGCCTCTGAAAGTGAGGAGAAGGACTGAGTCCCAGGCCAGGGCAGCACCTCGCAGTGCAGCACATCTCCTGCCCCGCTGCCTGCCAGGGTGCCCCAGCTCTTCCCACCCCTCCACGCTGAGAGCACAGAGCAGGCAGGGGCTGCCCAGGGCATGGTATTTGCCACCTCCAGCCTGAGACCAACTGACAGGTCTGAGCCACCTGGAGCTCACCATGCCTTCCTTTTCCAGCTGCCTGTCCCCTCTTCGCGTGTATGTGCACAGGCAGGCACCCACCCCGGTGGGTCCTGGCCAAGCTTGTCAGGCTGTTCCCGGCACAGAGGGCAATCAGCCATGGCCACAGCCCCCCCCCCCACCCCCAGCACTTAGCACGAGCCCTGTCGCTTCACCATATTTCCCTGTCCATGATCCCTGTGGGTTCATCCTCCCCCCAGGCAGCAGGGATGCTGCGAATGTGGGCCAGGCTCACGTCAGCCCCGTCCAGCAGCACAAGGCAGCTGCTGCATTAACTTTTGCTCGGAGTAATAAAAAGCAGGAAGAAGCATTTTTCACATGGGTTATCTGACCAAGCGGTTCAAACCGTTAATGCTTTGAAAAATTCCTGCCATTAAGACATTTATCTTTCCTTTTCGGAAATTGCTGCCGACATCAGCCCCAGGGCTCGCAGGCAGTTAGAAAAGTCCCTCCTGTCTCTCTAACACTGGCCTGAGCCAGAGCACCATGTCCTCAGCATCACCAACCAGAAAGGGAACTGGAATGATCCCTTGAGTAGATACAGGAAAACTGAGCTGAGAAATGGGGGATGAGACCAAACAGGAGTAGGGAGGGAGGGAACTGCCCCGGTTCCCACAGACCAAGACATGTAATTTTGTAGTGTTCTGAGCTTCTTGTCATGAACAGGAAATATTCAGCAGGCTTGGGGCTTTGCTTCCTACCCAGCAATGAAATTCACTGCCAGCAATGAATGAAGCTCTCGGAGAAATTCTGAAAGCAGAGGTTGGATTTACATGTTTCCCTGCATCTTCCCAGTACCAGAGGTAACATCTGCTCCAAGAGATGCCCAGCCCTGTGCCCACTCTTGGGGCAGAAAAGACCCGAAGCCACCAAAGAAAGAGCTGGCCTGTGAGGAAGGGAGAACACGGCTTCATCAGGGCTCTCGCTCACTCTGCCCAGACTCACTCCTTCCCCTCCACCTCTCCTTCTCCCCCAAATTTCACCCTGAGCAAAACCACACACAAGACCCTGGCTGACTCAGGGTCAAGCCCAAACCAGGAGGAGCACCCCAAGGGCACAGCCCTAAGCCATGAGAGCCAGAGCAGAAAACCCCAGACCCCACAAAGCGCTGGCAAACCCAGAGGCTCCACACCAAACCCTGAACACGGCCAGCGCGCTCAAAACGTGGTGCCAGTCCCCTTCTCCATCCTGTAACCCCACTTTTACACTGAGCATCCCCATTGCCCTTGCTTCAGCAGCGCGTGCCCAAAAGCTTTTGGATATATTTTTTTTGCCTTCTTGATGCCCAGAGCTATCTTTAACTACAAAGCCCCCAACCCTTAGACATTTTCCACCAGCTGCGAACGACACGGGCTGTGCCAGCTCTGGTACCTACCCCGGCGGCAGCTGGCCAGCATGGGACCACAACAGAGCAGGACGGCACAGAGGCCAGTCAGGGCCACCTCCACGCTGCCCCACATCGTCTTCGAGGCTCCTGAAGCCATGGCGAGGTGGTCGGTCCCCTGCCCGCTCAGCCGTGCTGTGCTGTGCCGTGCCGTCCCTCTCTCTCCGTGCTTCCTTCCCCACAGTGGCAGCTTGTTCTCTGGTGTGCGCGGCAGGGGCTGGGGTGGAAATGAAACATGCCCATCTCTGCCCCAGAGGGAAACCCAGGCTGCCTCCCGCCCCCGGCTTCCTCCCCACAGAGGCAGGGATCAGCTGAGCTGGGCCTGGCCCCTTCCCCTCCCCGCACGCTCTCGGAGCGCTCCCACACAGCACCCAGCAGGCACCCCCCCACCCCGAGCAGCAGGGACGGGCACCGCTAAACCCGCACCCTTTTTGGGAAAAGCTCCCAGGGATGGAGCAGGCAGGGAATAAAGAGGATGTGTCCTCGGCTCCAAGCCTGGACCGTAAGTAAAAGGGCTGTTTCAGGCTCCTGAGCATCCATGGGTGCTGGGTGCCCATGGCCGAGTGGCACCAGGCAGGGTCTGAGCAGCCATGGGGCACCCTGAGTGTCATTTGGCAGGATGTTCCCACAGGGAATGGATAGGAGAAAAGAGAGGAGAAAGAAGAAGAAGGAAGTGACGAAGGCAAAGGTGAAGGCAAAGGAAAAGAAAGAGAAGAAGAAAAAGAAGGAGATGAAGAAAGAGAAGGAGAAAGAGGAGGACGTGATGGAGAAGGCGAAGGTAAAGGCAAAGAAAGAGAAGGAGAAGGAGGAAAAGAAGAAGAAAAAGGAGATGGAGAAAGAGAAGGAGAAGAAGTTTTGCCTCCTTACTTGTGTTTCTCCACAGACAGATTCACAGGGAACAAGGTGCTGTTATTGGGGTGGCCTTTGCAGCAGAGTTATTTAATTTCTCCACCAGCACTGCTCCCCACTCGCCTTGCTGACTAATACTCGCATAGGAAATAACCAAAGGTGAAAGCACACCGTGGCTGGCTCTTCCGCTTCTCTTGAACACAACCTCGGTGCCCCACAATTTTGGAAAGTGTCAGGGGAAAATTAATAATGAGGGTGAAGGATGCTCATCAATTCTCATGATGATTTCATTATTTTCCGAGCTTTCAGAAATGAGCTGTAGGGCTGGGGCTTGTTCACCTCTCGCTTTCAGACACGGCTCCTGCAGGCGAGTGGGCTGGGGGAGCCACCCCTCATTTAGGATGGTCAAGGAAGGGGTTCTGAGCCAGGGCAAGCAGGACTCACCCTCAATTGGTGGCTCAGTCCAGCCTGTCCTGGATCCTATTTTCCTGGCATTGCAGCATCACTCCTTTTTTACGAGCTTCTGGCCTGGTTTGGGCTGCAGAGCAAAACTCGGGGACTGTCCTGTCTTTGTCACCTTGTCATGCCACCTGGCTAGAGGCCACCAGCTGGCAGAGTGGCAAGGGGAGCACTCTCCACCATATGCAGTGGTGCTGGTGGGTTCTGAGGTGGACATTGCCTCTTGTTCGCAATTTCCTGCATTCCTCATTAAAAAAAAAACCTAACTAAACAAAACTAAAATGAATTCCAGAAGCTCACAGCAAGGAGGCTTTTCCACCTCAAGACTTTTTGTCCCCAAATGGTGGCACAAAGCACCTGGACTGAGTGTGGGGAGGCTTGTTTGGCACTTGCAACATGTTTTGGTTTTCTAGAGGTGGAAGATGTGACCGGTATCATCGCTGAGATCACGACTCACTGAGCCAGGGATTGGCAGGAAAAACTGCCTCACCCTTCCCACCCTGTGCAGCAATGGTGAGCTCCGATGAAAATCATAGCACAAATGGCTCAAACTTTCCAATGCATGCTCAAAATGGAGCGTGCATTGTTGGTACCCGGGGCAGGGAGGCTGCCTCATCCACTAGAACCCAGCGGTGGCTCGATGCAGACCACACGGCAATGTTTTGGGTCCCTCAGATTCCTTCGGAAACATGTGCCCCAACAGTCACCCCCTGTTTCCCAGCAGGCCGGGGACTGACGCTGACACCGGAACCTTTCCAGGCTGCTTGCAGGGCAGGATGAGGCTGTGGGAGGCCAGGAAGCGCTGGGGAGCTCACAGCAGAAACTGCAGAGGAGGGCAAGCCAGGAGGTCTCCCGGCTCTTTCTCTGATGGAAAGCTTGCCCAACACAAGAGAGAGAACAAGGTGGGGTTTTTCCCCTTTTTGCTGAAAAAAGAAAAAATGAAAAGGATGAAAAGTATAAAAGAAAAGATCAATCTTGCTGGTAGCAAACTGCTGTGGGGGAAAGTGAGGTGAGCAGTGGTGTGATGCCCCAGCCCCAGCGCTGGCATCATGGAGGAACATGGCTCTGGCCCTGCAACAGCTCCAAGGCTTCCGGCAGGCTTTGTGCCCTGCCTGCACCCTGCCTGCACCCTGGAAGACCCACACAGCTCCTGCTGGCTCCTGCACCAGCTTCTCCAGCACCAAGGAAAACAGCCTGGCTCCAGCCATGCTGCAGCTCCCACTCATGCTAGTAAATACCCTCCAGCCCAAATTGGGTGGATGGCACATCTTGGGGTTAGCTGAGGGGGCCTGACAAAGGTCCTTTAATGCTTAAAAAAATAAATTCTCTTTCTCTGAGCTGCAATATGGTGAATTGCATGGGGAAGTCCACTTCTATTTGGCCATTGAAAGAGCAAAACAAGTGAGAAAATATGTTGTTCCTCAAAACTAAGAGACAGGAACTTCAGCAAGCATGTCACACCACTTCATTGAAGCACAAATGTCCCTTTTTCCCACAACAAGAAGCTGGCCCAACATGTCGATGAAGGTCCCACCAATCCCAGTCTTCTGCAGCCATCACTGCCAGGGCACACAGCCATCAACCCTGAGCAGTCACCTCAAAGGATGGAGAGTCAGTCTCAAAATGGCCTAAAAGCATCTGAGGCATTTAAGGAGCACTGAAAATTTGGAAGATGAAGAAGAAAGTAAAGACCACATACCTTGGAGGGAACTAAATGAAGCCCAAGCTGAATGTCCTCAAAGCCCAGAGAAAGCAAAGCTTCCCAAATGAGATGGGGAACACAAATTACCATGAAGAGAAGGGAAGAGAAACCCACAGGTTCCCAAAGATCCCTCCCCTGATGGTTTAATTGAATTCTCGTCTGTGAATTCCTGGCCCAGGCAGGAGGTGATGTGGCTGGGGCAAGAAAAGGAAATGGTTAATAGTGTTTGAAAATAAACATAAAGAGCATTTAGGTCTTTCAGATACTTCTCAGAAATTAGAAGGGCCCCTGCAAATGATTTGCATGAGCAACGGGGGGTGAGTAAGCAGCAAGTAAGCGGAGGGATGGAGCGGCGGCATGAAACTGTTCCTTTAGCAAGCGGAAATCTGCAGGGCCCGGGCAGAGCAATGGCAACTGTGACGTGAAGGTCCCACACAGCTATGGCATGGGGCCATCACCTCCTTCAGCATGGCAGTGGGGTGCTGTTCCTGCTGGTGGGCGGAGCTGACACCCAGCCCAGGGGTACTAAGGGTGGACCATCTCTAGCGAGCAGTGCTGCTAGAACCTGTGGATATTGAGAGATGATGATGATGATGATGATGGTGACGATGGTGGTCTCAGCAACGCACCCAAGCAGGTTGGGCCAGGACATGGTGCCAGCTGGGATGCATCCCAAGCAAAACTCCAGCACAGGTACCTCCTGGCACCTGAGGGGCACCTCCAGGCAGCACCCTGCCCGCAGAGCCCCAGTCGGGGTGTCCCCCGGCCCTGCTGCATGTGATGGTCCCGTCCAGCCCACCGTCCCCAGCAGCAGCACACTTCGCCCCAGCACCGCCTGTGCCTTCACGCTGTTTCCATTCAAAGCCTGGGGACCTTTCTCGGCAGCATCACCGGCTGCACGTAGGAAGCACAATCACAGAGATTGCTGCATTGAGATAAAAGAGCAGAGGAAGCAGGATGTCAGCGTCTCAGGAGGGGGCTGTGTCATACACACACTGTCCTTTGCCAGCCTTCCTTGTGACAGCCAGCAGCTGCAGGCAGGGACAAGAGCACAAGGGTGTGAGGGGGGGAGGATACGGGGGAGTGACAATTTTAGGTCTTTTTGGAAGGAATTCCTGGAGGAAGGCTGGGATCTCTGTGCTAATGGTTGGGATGCATGCTCCAGAAGCAGGGAGGGAGCACAGGGTTCAGAATTGGGGAACGGGCTCTGTCAGGGTAAGGATGGCAAGCTGCGCTCTCCTCCACCTGCACCATAGCACCTAGGGTGGCCGGGTGTTCCAAGCATGTCACCTGGGGCTGGGACACCAACACAGCCCCTCTCCTGCCAAGGCCAAGCCCTGCTTTGAGTGACACAGGACTAATTTCTCTTTCAGTAATTTTACTTTTCAGTAAGGTCTCTTCTAATGCTAGGGAAAATTGCACTTTTAGAAGACCCTAGCGCCTGAATTTTGTGAAAATATTTATTTTATAACCAGATATGGTATAGGGGTTTCAAGGTCTCGGTGTCTTCAAGCCTTGCCAGGTGTGGGGATGAGGAGAAGCAAGACCTGGGCACTTGTCCCAAACTGCCCAAAAGGATTATTCCATACCATGAACACGACATTCAATATACATTAGAAAGTTTGCTGATGAGTTCTCTCTCTCCCTTGATGGCTGCCATCCTGAGAACTTCTTGCCCTGCTACCAGACCCCTGAGCCCTTCCCTTCCTCCCAATGCCATAGCACTCACAGTGTCCGGCATTTGCTGTCCCCTGCTGGGAGTGCACAGCTTCCTGCTGAGAGAATGGTCTGAGTAGAATCCCTGTATATTTTTTTCTGGAGCATGTCCAAAGAGCAACAAAGCTGGTGAAGGGTCTGGAGCACAAGTCTTGGGAGGGAGAACGCCTGAGGGAGCTGGGGTTGTTCAGCCTGGACAAAAGGAGGCTGAGGGGGTTACCTTATTGGTCTCTACAACTACCTGAAAGGAAGGTGTAGCAAGGTGGGAGTCAGTCTCTTCTACCAAGGAACAGGCAATAGGATAAGAGGAAATGGTCTCAAGTTGCACCAGGGGAGGTTTAGGTTGGACATTAGGAAAAATTTCTTCACCAAAGGGGTTATTAAATATTGGAACAGGCTGCCCAGGGAAGTGGTGGAATCACCATCCCTGGAGACCTGTACATGTGGTGCTGAGGGACATGCGTTACTGGTGGACCTAGCAGGTTTAAGTGAATGGTTGGACTCGATGATCTTAAAAGGTCCCTTCCAACCTAGACGATTCTATGGTTCTGTTGGTACTGGGTTCAATATTGGTTCCTTAACATTATTAATGCTAACTATCTAGTCTTATTCTATTAAAACTGTTTATATTTCAACCCTCAGGCTTCCTTGCTTTTTTTCCCTGCTTCTCTTTCCCAGGTGGGGAGGGGTCATCAGGTGATAAAATAATTGCCTACATGACAATAAATTGTTGTGGGTTCCTCAAGCCACCACAGCTTGCAAAGACACCTCCGGGCACCCTCTGGGGACCTCTCTGCCCTGCCAGCACCTGGAGTATGGAAGATCCATAGCGGTTCCCACTCTGGGTGAGGGACGGTCGGGTGCGAGCTCGGGCTGCTGCGGCTTTTGGGGCAATTTTGGGTGGGAGGGGGACACTGGGGACCCCTCAGCAGCGTGACGATACCTCCCCAGCCCTGGAGCCGCTCCCTCTCCCCATCAGACCCCTCCCACCACACTCGCCTCCGCCGGCAGCGGGCTCAGCAAATCCTTCATTTCCCATATTTACCATTTATTTACGATTTTATTGTGTGATTTTCCGCGAGCATAGCCCCACCACCGCCAACACAGCCTCGCGCTGTGACGTACAACGTGCGCCGTGACGCGGGGGAGGCGGGAGGCGGAAGTAGCGGGGGTTGCCGGGGTAACCAACGCCGGGACGGCCTCCGGGGCCGGGGGAGGCTGTGGCCATGGGCGAGCTGGGCTCGGAAGATGGGGCCGGGAACACGTACAGCCTGCGTCCCAGCGTCCAGCACCGGTAAGCCGTGGGGGACGGGGGCTGAGGCACTGGAGGCCCTGGTTCTGGCTCTCCGGCGGGGGAGTGGGGTACTGGGGTGCCTTGGGGACTTCGGGTCGGGGGGCGGCCCTGGGGATGTGGGACTGTCGGGGAGGGAGTCCCTGGGTATGGAGGGCTGGCATGAGGCTATAGGGCTGGGAGAGGGTGTTGGGACTGGGGGAGCCCCCGAGGGTTTGAGGACTTGGGGGGAAGAACTGGGCTCCCAGAGCAACTTGGATATGAGGTGTAGGAGGATGTGAGTGGGGAAGTGAGGGGAGCACAGGTAGGGGATGGTGCTGAAGGGGTGACCTCTAGTGGCGCTGTTTTTGCACTCATGTTTATGGGTGTTTGGCTTTTGGCAGAGCTGGTTAAGGATCCCTGTCTTCGCTGGGCTTTTTTCCCCCCATGGTTTTTCATTTATCTTTATTATGTGAAAGCTAAATTTTCCCATGTGGGGTTATGTATGTTTCTACATGTTGCATGAGCTTTCTGGGCGTTCTGTTGCTGGTTTTTTTTGCCCTGATAGATTTAAGTCATCCACAGTAAAGGAATGCATCCATGCAATACTGAAGGAGAAGCTGGCCAACGTACAGTACGACCCAGAAGAAATGCCTCAGCTTACAAAGTCTTTATCAGAGACAATAAAAGACAGGCTGAAAGGTAAGGAGGTTTTCCAGGGAAAACGTTTCTTTAACGTTTCTTTAATTACTGTGTCGTCTCCCTTTGACAAAATCCCTCTTTCCTCCTTTATTCTTGAAATCTCTGTTTCTTCTCCGTTGACTGACTGGAGTCTACTGTTATGAAACATTCTGGCCTATATACATACGTTCCTTGCTTGCAGAACTAGAAGCCTAATTCAAGCAGACAAGATTTGTTTTTGTGTAGACTGGCTGGTGTGGGCTGTCAGCCTTGAGGAAAAAAGCTCCTGTCAGCCAGGGGTAAAGAAGCTGCATTAGAAAGAAGGAAGAAGCAATGTTCATTGCTTCTTACTTCAATGAACAGAATCATTACTGCTTTTTTTCTGCTGCAAGTTAGATCAGAGTTGGGTCAGAGTGGAATAGCAGGGAGATCAGAACAAGGCCCAGTGGGAGCAGCAAAGGGAGAGTTAGGAATACAGTGAAGGAGGTGTGTGACTACAGCCTTACTGCACTGGAAAAAGGTCGTAGTGATGTTGCCTAGGATGCCCTCCCAACATTTTTGAGTTCAAGAGCTAAACTTCAGGCTCCAGCAGGTGTTTCCCGTGTTCAGTGCTGGAACAAGTACATAGATCTGAGTTGGCACGGTCACTTTTTATTTGCCTACTTCCTGGGGACAGTCTGGTGCTCCATCTGCTGGGCTGCCCTGACACGGTGCGACAGACGTACCTTCACCCTCAGCAGGAACTGTGGATTTATGCTTCTCCCAGAGTTATGTATCTGCTTTAAAACCAGCAGTAGCTGTAGTCCCAGCACATGTTGATGCTGAGCTAATAAGCACAGGACTTGGCTTCAGCAATCTGTAAACACACTTGCAGTAGCCTGAAGGGAGGCTGGACTCGTGTGGCTGTTTTATCAGTTGGCATCTCTGGAAAGCATTGACATGGTGGATGTTACCAGATGCAGCATGTTGTGTTCAATCCTCCAGTGGAAAGATTGTGCTGGAGTCTTCCTGGGACACTGCTTTGTTGGAGGCAAGCATTAGGATCTATGTTTTATTCTAAACATGCTTGCTCTGATTTGGCTTCTGGAACGTTGCCGTGGCCTGACTGGATCTGGCCTGTGGCCCCAAGGTATTTCTTTACTATTGTAAAACAACTGCATATCTTTGCAGACACATAATGGACATCTGCACATGCTTTTATGTGGCCTTTTATCCCAGATCAGAAGCAAAGGAAACACCTATATGGAATCTCTGCAATACTTTTGCATGAGAACAGTTTTAAAATAAGCCTTTTTTTTCAAATTGGATTTTGTCCACCAGCAGCCTTATTTACATTCTTTCCATGTGTTCAGTTCTTGAAAGCTGTCAAAGTGGAATGCTGACATACAGTGTGGCTGTTCAGGGGTGTCTTCTGCCTTAGATGCATCTTTTGATGGATGCCAAATACCCTGTTCACCCCTTAACTCCAAAAAGACTGTGGTAGTCTGTACCTAGGAAAATGAAGCCACAAAGCAGTATGTCCACTTTGCCAATTTCATGGATTTGTACAGGACACTTGCTTTGTAAGCAAAAATCTGTAGCTTTCTGGGCTTTTTTGGGGGGCTTGTATTTTAAACAAGTTGTTGCTCTCACTATTATTTTTTTTCTCTCTCTCCAGAGGAGGGATTTGACAGGTACAAAATGGTGGTACAGGTTGTGATTGGAGAGCAGAGAGGAGAAGGAGTGAAGTAAGTTTTTCATCTGCTAACTGTATTACTATTTCTGTTGAGTTAGGGTGTTTTTTTTATTTTGGAAGCTGCTTCCAACATTCTTAGCTACAAAGATCTCTCTGCAGATGATAAAGAGTAAAGCAGTTTCTTTTAAGTGGAAAGTGAGGGCTTGGAACTGTGGCTGATTGAATTGTGCAGTGATAATTGGCTGTATGGTGGTTCTTAGCAAGCTGAAATGCTGAAAAGCATTTGTGAGGAGCGTTTGCAGAAAGGCATTTTATGTTGCACTCATGATGAGCTAGAGCACACACCCAGTCCATGCTCAAAGCCCTGCTGGAGCACAAAAGCCATGGTAACTCACTTCAATCTAAAGCCATATTTCCTTAAGTACTTCATTTGCATTTAATCCCCCCAGGTGGGCATTTTTCAGAAGTTTAAATATCTGTAATCCACATGCAATACTGTCCTGGGAATTGAGCCTGGGCTGTGGGTGCTGAGAACTTGCAGTCCAGCTCCAGATGCCTGCAATCAGGCAAAAGAATTCCTCTTGGCTGCAGTAGTAGGCTGTAGCTTTCCATTACTAGTGAGTAGGGAGAAGACAAAAGAGAAGAGACCACAAGGTTTATGTGTTTTATCTGCTGGGCTTATCTTTATTATTGTGCCTGGTACTCCAGCAGAAGATAAATGCAGCAGAGCTGTAATCAGATCTGCTACCTCAGTGTTCTGGAGGCCTGGAAGGAATGTCTGTACCTGCTGCTCAGGATTTTGTCAGGAATGTCTGTCTGCAGGCAGACTGCTCCAGAAGCACTGTACCAGGGTGAACGGTTCAATGAGGTGGTCTGATTTGAAACGTGAAGCCCAGCAGCACAGACTGACAGCAATTAAGGAAATTCTTTGGTTTGCAATAGGCAGGAGGCAAGACGGAAGCATGATCACTAACATCCTTAATACAAAATATTGGGTAACCAGAGTATTCCAGAGGCAGAGTGCATTACTGGACTGGAAGGGGGGGGAAGGTCAGAATAACCCTGAGAGGGCTAAGGTAATAGGAAAAAAAGGATGAAATTCAACAGTCTTATAACAGTAAGTCATACATAGAGGGACTAGGAACAACACACTGTGCCACAAACAGGGATCCAGTTAGCTGGCGCAGGCAGGGAGGCGGGCATTTGCAGCAGAGAAAGAGGAGTGTCAATGACATTAAACAAGATAGCAGCGAGGTCTCATCTGTAATATCCTGTCATTGTTGTCCCCAAACTTGTGGGATCGTTTACCCAGTGTGCAAGCCAATAACATACAGAGTTGAGGTATTAGCTATTTATTAGCATTTCGGTGAAGGAAAGGGTGCTAACACACCCTGCATTGAAACAGTCATTCATTTATACATTGTAAATTAGCATAATTAACATATTCATTGTTTATCACCTTTTTACTGGTGCTCATAATTCCTTATCTTGAAGCTGATTGGTATAAAATGTTCTCATCTTCAATTAAAGGTACAATATCTCTTAATTTTACTGCACAAGCTCAGTGAGTGAGAGTCTTCAAGCGGAGGCAGGTATCCTAATTTCGGGAGGACTGGTTTTCATATTATAATTAGTCAAGTTCACCTTCAGGACACATTTCAAGTGGAATAGCCAAGTTTCTTGGGCAATCAGCCCACTGACGTTTCTGCTACTTGGTTTTAGGTCTGTTTGTTCCTTCTCTCCCATTGTCTTGTCAAGAATCATTTACCCAAACGATTTACAGAGTTACCATCATAGAAGTTTCAACATTATTATGTTCTGGTTGCTTCTCTTCAAAGTAAGGCTTGGACTGAACCAGGTGTAGAAAAAGGCCGGCAGGGTGGTCAGGGAGCAGAGAGTACAGAAATCAAAGGACTAGAAGACCTTGGCTCGTGGTCTAGTAACGCGACATCTGCCAAGGAATACGATAGCTCCCTATAAATAAATTGAGAGTGTGTACCACAAGGGTGCAGGAGGTGAAGGACAAGCAAAAATAAGCTAATTTAGCCGCCAATACATATAGGCCAGAAGTCAAATATTCTTAAACAGCATAGCAATGAGCTTTCAAGCTCTGCTGCACAGGGTGTGTGGCAGGGTTGGTAGCTGATGAGTTTGAAAATGGAGCTTGACCCACATACAGAGGGGGTTACAGCACGTGGGGGAGTTCAGCAGTGAGGATCTAGGCTCAGGATTCAGGAGAATGCTTTATCTTTGAAAGAAGCTCAGTTTGCTTTTTGAGGAGAGTATCTGGTCACTTAGGTCCTTACACATGAACTCTATGGGTGATGGCTCTGCTCTGTCTCCTTTGTCTAGTATGGCTGCGCGCTGTTTCTGGGATGCTGACACTGACAGCTACGCTCATGATGTGTTCATGAATGTAAGTATCAGCTGGTTTACCATCGGCAAGCGTAAAGCTACTTGCTTTTGTATGGGGAGTGCGTTCACCTGCAATGTGGAGCAGACAAAAAACAACCACTAGAAGGAAGGAACCAAGACTCTATTGAAACAGCATGATTTACATCCTCATTCACAAAACTTACTTACATACAATATCCAACACAGTAAAATTTATTTCCTGAGCAGGTCATGCAGTACTGTACAAAAGTCATTATAGTCACACCATTTTACAGGTGGGGAGAAGCAGCACGGGAGATAAAGTCCTTTCTTATGTGCTTTGCTGACCTGCTGTCATGCAGTATGGCTGGAATCCAGGACTGAGAAAAAGCCAAGGTTTTATTTCATTATTATCTTATTTTTATTTTATTTTAAGCTGACACCTAGACACCTGCAGGTGTGTGGATGGGGTAAACTGAGGCACTCCAGGCATTCAGACACACTGACCTGGCTTACACCACAAGTGAGGTGAATAAATAACTAAAATACAGGAAATTGCAATATGTTACAATATAAGGTTATGCTCTGGTTTAAATGTTCCCTTAGGTTACCCTTTTCAGTTAGGCTAGCAAAGAGCTCGCCTTTACTAACCCGGAGCCTTTCTCTGTTTTCCCCAGGACAGCCTGTTTTGTGTGGTAGCTGCGTTTGGCTGCTTCTACTATTGAAGATGGTAAAGATTGCCCAGAAGGACAGAGGTGGGGGAGAACACTTTAGGGTATTTTTGGTTAACTTGCACAAAAAACATCATGTTCTTCCTTTAGTACCTAACAAAAAAAAACAGCTCTACAATGTCCTGCACCTGTTCCACACACTACAACTTTCCTCCTTCCTTGTGGATATTGATGTAGCTTTAAGCGCAATATTATTATGTCCTTTATTTAAATCACCCTTTGTTTTTATATAACATATTGGTTTTGCCCTAAAAAATGTATTGCCAGTAGCCCTTGTTTCCAAGGCAAACTCAACTTTTGTCTTGAAAGAGTTCGGTTGCTTTTAGTTAATTTTCTGAAATGAACAAAATATTTATAAGAAATGTAACATAATAAATCTATGTATTTCACATTTCCTCTCCTGTGGGTTCACCAGGTTGCCATTGCCACTGTTGTCCTTTTCCTTCCACTCCACAAGATGCACTATCCTTGACTGCTTGTCTGTGCTTCTCAGATGAGCGTTTTCTGAGGATTCTTTGAAAATTAACCCATAAAGCCAACCTCATATTCTGATGTCCAGAGTTGTTCCTGTGACTCCTGTAACAATTGGGCTGTGAATCCCAGCTAAATGTCCCACGAGATGATATTAACTGATAGGAAAGTAAAGTATTTAGGACATCAGGTCAGGCCAGTAGCTTGCACGCCCACTGACGGTCGCAACTCCTCCCTGCTCTGACTCCTCATTGGTTTGGTGCAATTTGGCACCACAGGCACTGTGAGTAATCACTGCTTGTTGCCCTCTTCGGCAGATACTGCAGTGTTTTCTCTATTTTCTCAATCCTTGCCTCTCTGTAATTGTCTTGGCATACAAGGGTGAATGTTTAGAGCCCAAATTGGCTAGGACTCTAGCCTCAGAGAGGAGCAGTAGTAAAGGCTGCTGTAGATCAGAAAAGGGGTGCTAAAGCCTGTTAATCTCCCCAAAAGTTAGAGGACAGGGCTGGTTCCTGAGAGAGTGGGTGCCACCAGCATGCATCTCAGGTGCCCTTCAAAAGATGGGATGTGCTGCTCTGTGGTGATGCCTCTTCTCTCTCTGCTGGCTGAGGAGGAAGCACAGCTGAGTAATTTCAATGGCACGAATGGCTTTCAGAGTGCTCCAGTTGGGCGAGGTGAATCCTGAATCCTGCCCTCACTGGCTGTTAGAGCAGAACATACTCTGCCCCTGCAGCTCTCAGAAAGCAAGGACGTTACAAATTACGATGCATCTTTTAGAATCACTCTTTTGGCTAAAATGCTGGAGGCAGCGCACTCCTGTTTGTTTGTTGTGTTTGTTTGAAAGTGGTTTCCTCTGATTTTCCTCTGATGGGAAACAGAGGGTGGCTTCCCTGATTGCTGCCTGTGGCTGTGGCTCGCTAATTAGGGGAGCCACAGAGAGAACGCAATCACTCTATCTGGTTTGTACGTGAACCTGGGAAAGCAACTTTTGGGGAAGAGCAGAACCCTCCACACAAAGACACCTGCCAGGAGGCGATATCTGCCCTCCGACTCTTGTTTTCACTCTTTTCTCAAGTCACAGCGATTCTGTGACATTGCCAGAGTTGGAAGGGACCTCTAGAGATCATCTAGTCCAACTCCCCTGCTACAGCAGGATTGCCTAGAGCACATTAAATCACCGTTTTTCACCTTGCGCTCGCTCTGTTGTTGAGGTGTTTAGCAGCTGTTTCCCAGAGGCATCGTACAAAGCACGTTTGAGCCTGCCATCGTTCCGTGAAGCCGGGTGTGCTCTGGGGGTGCCCGGCTCCCTCCTTCCGCAGCCCCCCGAGCTCATATTTGGCAGGTGAAGGGCCGCAGGGCGGTGGGTCTCGGCAGCTAAACCTCTGCCGGGCCCTGGTCTGATGCGCGGAGCCCCGGGGGAACCCTCCATCCTCCACACGAGACCGGGCGCCGTTGCCAGCCGGAACGGAGGTTGCGGGCGCAGTTTCCCGGGGCGCGGCCGGTCCCTTCCTGCCGCCCCGGCCCGACACGCAGCGGCTCCGCCCGCCGCCCCGTTGGCGTTGGCGGGAGCGGGGCGGGGCTGGGAGCGGCTCCGGCAGCGGCGGCGGGGCCGGGCCAGGCTGCAGAGGTATCTGCGACCGGCGGAGCGCTGGTAGGGGGGGAGCGTGGGGGCACTGAGGGGTGGCGCCTGGGTGGCTGTCCCCACAGTCGGTCGTCGGGGGAATGTGGGGGGCACTGGGGTGGCTGTGGGATCTGATACTGGGGAGTGTGGAGGGGACACTGGGGTGGCAGTGGGATCCGTCACTGGGGGTTGTGGGGAGGACACGGGGGTGGCTGTGGGGTATGTTACTGGGGAATGCCGGAGGGACACTGGGGTGGCTGTGGGGTCTGTCAGTGTGTGATGGTGTGGGGGGGAGGGCACTGGGGTGGCTTTGGGGGGTGTCCCTGTGGAGTGGCTCAGGGGACAGGTTTCTCCCCTAGGGTGCTGTGTGGGGAAGGGTACGATAGGCTGTGAGGAGACAGCAGCAGATGCTTAGGAAAACTTTTGGAGCACACCCCCAGGGCTTGGAGTGTGGGGGCTCTGGAGGACATCCCCTCACCTAGGGGACACAGCCAAGGCCTTGGGGAGAGAGGAACAGAACAAGAAAGAGGTGGCCCTGACTGTGGAGAAGAAAGGTGTGACCTAGCTGCTGTACAGGCACACATCTTCTCCAACCCTCTTTTTGTGTCCACCAAGGTCCTGGCTGCGCTAATTAGTGGTTTTGTAATTAGAGTTAAAGTCTGCAGGAATTCCGAGGGCTGCAATGCTCCTCGGTAGCCCTGGCTTGCTGCGGAGAGAGGTGCAGGAGGCTGCAGGTGGTCTTCCCTCCTCTGTCCCCACCCTGTGCCATTGCACCAGGGCCGCCAGCCTGGGGCTGGCAAAGACTGGCGTGGTCAGAAGCAGGTACTGCTGGGTTTCCATCCACAGGGCTCTGGGGCTTGAGGACAGCCACCGTATTTGCTTCGGAAATTCAGGTGGCGAATATGTGTGCTTTATTTCCTGAAGCAATTTTCTCTAGATACAGAATTATTGAAATTCGTGACTTGGAAGTTTCTGCGTCCAAGATCTGGATTGGAGTAGACTTGAAATTACTATAGAATGAGCCACAAATAATTGTTGGAGCGAGGATTTGGAACTGATGTGTAAACCAACTTCAGGTTGCCTCCTGAAGTCTCAAAAGGCTCTGGTTGTTAAGCCCTAAAAACAAAACACAATGCAAGGCAGCACAATGCAGGGCAGAACAACCGCCCATCCTTGTACTTCATTGTCCCTGGGCGGGCTCTAAACCTTTTCTGATATTCTGCACAAACCCGATTCTTGCTGCTTCCCTCACTGCAGCAGAGACTTTGTCACCTGCCAGGAGGCTGGGTGGCTTGGGGTTCTGGTGTACCCAGAAGGGCCATGAATTCACAGAGAGGTCTTGCCTACAGCTTCTCTTTTTTGTGTATTTCCTAGCAGGGCTGCACTGATTTCAGTTGTGGTGGCATTAGAGAGAATTATCTGAAGCCGTTCAGGACTTTGTTGGTGAAAAGAAGCATCTTTTCATCAATTGCAGGACACGGGGGGCTTCTGCATGCTTAGGCTCTGGTTGAGCAAATATTATCCATCTGCCTGGAGTTGTAGGGGATGCAAGATTTTAGCTGGTGTAGCAAAAGTCTGGGTGCTGTTGGAGCAGTGTGTGGCACTGGTTGGACTGGAATCCCTTTTTAACGTTCACGTGGCTGCAGGATAGCTGCTTTTGCTCAACCAGGGTAGCCAAGGCAGCCTGTGTCTTCAGTGTAGACAAGACTCTGCCTGTCACATCCTGCAGTAACCTTCGCAAGGGGCTTAGACCGTCTAAGATAGAGCTGATGCTGACTGTTGGGAGAGCAGCCGTGATGGGGAGAGTTGCAGCCTCCTGGAGGTGATCAGGCTGGGTCACAGCCATCAGCACTCCGTTTTTAAGCAGATGCCCTCAGTCTGGAGATTAGGGCAAATCGGGGCCTCACAGGCTGGCACTGGGAATTAAGTTGCCCTGGAGATTGGGCAAGATTTTTAAGCACAGTCTGAAGAGACATCCTGATCTCTCCCAGTAATTATGTACAGGTTAACCCTCATCTTGTAAACAGGCTTTCATCAGTTTCTCACTGTACGTCTTCTGTCATTAACCTCATCTGAGTCTTTCTGTCTGCAACAGACCTCTGGAAGGGATGCCCACCAGTAAGGTTAATTGTAAACCGGGGGTTGGAGGTGAGGGAGAACAGGGGGGAAAAGGATCCTCTTCTCCCCGTGGCCAAGGGTCATTTGGGTACTTTACAGCCTGGCAGGGGAATTATCTGAAGTGACAGGACTTCTTTTTTCCTTGAAGCTCTCGCTGTCCATGTGTCAAGGCAATTCTCTGCAGACAGCTGGCAGAGTGCAAAGTTTAGTAGTGTTTGCCTGCAGATGAGTCAGCAGAAGAGAAATGGCTTGCTCCTGTAAAGTGGAGTGATCTTGTAGGCAAAGCAGCACATGACAGTCACATCTGACTGTGCCAACGCCTTCTGAGTTCAGCAGGACGATGGGGGAGCCCCAGAGCAGCCAGTGCCACCCGGGGAGGTCTGATGGGGTTGGAGGGACCTCACTGCCCAAGCCTGCCTGACATGGATCGCTGGGAAATGCAACAGCCTTGGGCTTCAGCGTTTACAGCTCTTGTTTTTCACAGGCTTCGAGTTTAAGTAGCAGGATTTATTTTGCCTCAGTGCCTAAATCTGCAAGTGAAAAGCAACGGAAGTGGCCAAAGAAATCCTGCTAAGCTATGGCATGTAGATTTGCAGATAATATCCTTCTAGAAATTCCTTGGGGTGTCAAAACACAAAGAATGCAGATAAGGAGAATGCAGATGGGACAGGTCCTCATGCTGTCAGTGTGCTTA
Source organism: Gallinago jamesoni (assembly GCA_025769975.1). Lineage (NCBI taxonomy): Eukaryota > Metazoa > Chordata > Aves > Charadriiformes > Scolopacidae > Gallinago > Gallinago jamesoni. Next base: position 11,796,217 of record JAOQGH010000051.1, on the reverse strand, counting down.
GGATGCAGGAATATCTGACCTGCCTGTAGTGTGAGGCAGGCAGTTCTCTGGCACCACCAAGGCTAAACAAAACGTGTACTGGCTGTGGAGATACAGTGAGATAAGGCTTTGGCTAAGCAAGAAGATTTGCGGGGCCTATTCTGACCTTCTCCATCTGCCAGAGGTTGTTAACTTGGGTGTTGTAGTTAAATTCCAGCTCCGACAATGGTGTGGTCAACTCACACTAAAGGAGAAGTTTTTAATTTCTTCTCTGCCTATATTTTTTCTTTTTTTCTTTTTTTTTTTCTTTGTGGTAATCAATGCTTGTGCTTCTTCCCTCCCAGAAGCAGCTGCATTTCAGTGGGAAATCACTTGAGCTTTGTAGTATTACTCTTGGCAAAGTGCTGGATGATTTCTGAAGGCCATTGCTGCCACAGTTCAAAGAAAACGCCTATTTCTCCCTTCGACTGCTTCCCCTCCTTCATCCCATGTCTGCACTTGGGGACTGAGAGGAGGGATTCCCAGATGGGAAGAGCAACCTTTCTCCCATCTGACAGTCGGCTCCTCTTTGCAGAGCCCATACAGCTCTCTCTCGAGGTGAACTCACTGGCAGGTGATGCAAGCGCTTCTTTGATAAAGGATATGCACCTGAGAAATAAACTTCAGAAGCAAAGCCCTGAGTGTTTTGTAAAGTGGCACAGAGACTCTAATTTGCCCACCACTTTCCCAAATGGGGCACTTCTTAACTTTGCTCCTAGTGAGCAGTTTCTCGTATCCTCAGTAACACGGGAGGGTGACGCTTTAGACAGAATGATGTTAATATTTTACAGGCTTGCTCTTCCAATTATGTCTGTCTTTTTATCTTGGAGTTTTTCTGAGTGAGCTTTGAGAGCTATCTTCTTTTCCCCCTTCCCCATCTGCTGCAAATGTAATTAATTTTAGAACAGTCGGTGTTTTACGCATTTGGGGAAGCAAGGCTGTGTACTCATGTATTAAGCTCAGCTACAGATGCTGCGTCCCATTGTTAGTGAATAATTGTTTGGTTGCTATTTTAGTCATTTGGGTCAAAATGAAACATTCTAAGATTAGTACCTTTATCACAGTAAGGTATGGTTTGTTTTCAAAAACAACGTGTTCCCTGTTTTTGATGAAGGTGTTTGATGCTGGGAGGACTTCCCGGAAACGCAATAGCCACAGGATAGAGGTTTTAAAGCTCTGAAGAGTGGTAAAATTATTGTTTAGTTTCTGCATTAATTTGAGTAATTAGCAGAGCTGTGTCACTTATGAAGTGCCCAGCTCTCCAGACACTAGAGAAGTGCCTTCAGCAACATCTAGCCTGTAACATCAGAGCAGATTAAGCATATTTATAGCATCCTCAGAGCTGGTGTCTCCCTTGGTACGTCAAGCAGAGCTGCTGCTGGTGCTGGCTGACCACTGCCGCTTATTTAATGCAAAGCAAATCATAGAGTCATAGAATGGTTAGAGTTGGAAGGGACCTTAAAGATCGAGTTCCAACCCTCCTTGCCATGGGCAGGGACACCTCCCACGAGACCAGGTTGCTCAAAGCCCCATCCAGCCTGGTCTTGAACACCTCCAGGGATGGGGCATCCACGACTTCCCTGGGCAGCCTGCTCCAGTGCCTCACCACCCTCACAGTAAAGAATTTCTTTCTGGTGTCTAATCTAAATCTCCCCTCTTTCAATTTAAAACCATTACCCCTCGTCCTATCAGCACATTCCCTGATAAAGAGTCCCTAATCTATTTGCTTAAGCTGTTGTTTGCATAATTTGACTACATATACCCTGAGAAGTGGCAATGTGAGTTAGGGTGGAGGGAAGTGGGTGGCTGGGTGTAGGAGGACTTGGAAGAAGCCGTTGGAGATTCCTCCTGGGCTGGGCCAGTGCTGCTGTACATCAGCATGAAGCCCAGTGTTGCCCTGTGTTGTAACCTGCAGTTTTTGGCTGGCCCTGAGCTCTGCACCCAGCAGCAATGTGCTGGCGATAACTCAGTGGAGAGTGTACTTCTGTGCAGAGAAGTCTGGGTGCTCTGGTGGGCCAAGCTAAATCGGGAAGACCTTTACCTGTGTGCATGGAGGCTGCCATGCCCGTACTTCAGCACCGAAGCCTCTGCCAGGGATTTTTAATGTTTTACTGGGCGTTGGTTCAGAGAGACCACATTCAGCACTTTAACAGACCTTTTAATTCTCTCCGAAGGGGAGGAAAGTGAGTGGTCAGAGACCCACAGGTGACTTGAAGCACAGTGAAATTATTTTGACCAAATAACAAGGAAATCTGCTGCTGTTTCCCCCCACTGTTTCCATGAACGCTGGCGTTACTTGAACAAGAGACAGAGGTCTGCTGCTTTTCGTGAACAGGGTGGTTCCTGGCAGGACCATGGTGGTGAAGTGAGTAACCGATACAGAGCGTGCTTGCGAGGTGGCACCTTGCAAAAGCTAAGAATTACTTGTGTCGTACCCTGTGTTTTCACAGGGGCCCTCTGGAACCTGCTGCATTTATAGCACTGATCTTCCCTGAAAGTTGAATGTTTGCTTAAGCATTGGAAGACTTGGTGCTCAGGGTTGCAAACTCTTTTTGCCTGAAATTGCTTGTGCACACTCCTGTGCATTTGTCTGTTGTTAGGAAATAGTAAATTAATTACTGGAATGGAGGAAACCCGGCAAACTTGGCTTGCAGGCATTATGGAGCGAGTAGGTGGTGCTGAAATGTCCTTGTGGCTGCTCTTCACTGTCACTTTTGTCTTCTCCCCAATGTTTTTTTGACTTCTCACTCACCTAAGATTCTTTTTAGCTGTTATGGGTAAATAGTGCTAGGTGTAGCAGAGCAGTCTGGGGTACCCGCGTGCATGTAGCCCAAAACCAGCTCAGCTGTGTTTGGCCCTAGTGCTGTTGGTGAGGTATCACTGTGTCGATGCTGGGTGGGGAGAGGGCTATGTTCGTGTGTATTGAACTGCCTTTGACTCCTTACTTTGGAATGTTCCTTAACCTGGAATTACTTGTGCTTGAGTGAGTCTGACCGCTCAGTGATCTCTTTGACAAAGGCCACACGCTTTGGTTGCTGAGCAGCCGGGCTTTGCCCAGAAGCCCTTACCAAGGACAGTCACAGCTCATCCTGAGCGAGAGCACTCGGCAGGGACTCCCTGCCAAGGAGAGGGGTGGTGTTCAGAGGGACATCTGCCCTTTCCCATACCTCCTGCTTGCCCCACCTAACGTGTTCCAGCACACCTACTGCATGTGGGTGGGGAGACGTTTTAAATTCCACACGGCTCGTATTATTAGGGTGTTGAGGCATGCACATAAGCATCATTCCTGGGCGGAGGGGTCGTGCTGCTCTCAGGAATGCCAGTCAGAAGTGCCATTTGCTGCACTTGGAGAGCTGGACACTTCAAGTGAGCAAGAGAGATAATGCTGCTCTTTAGTTACAAACTTCACAAATCTAGCACCCATTTCTAATTCCTTTAGCAGCTGAAAAGGGCTGTTTGCTGCCGTACCTTTCTGTAAATCCCTAAATTCCTATAAATCCCTTTGCTTCAGCTGTGTGGAGTGCTGGGCTTCCTAATGCTCCAGGAGCCCTTTTGGGAAGATACGACGACTCCAGTTCAAAAGCAAGGATAGCTCATTTCCAGGTAGCTGTCACGATTTCTGTCCCAAGCTGGTGGTCAGTCTGTCTGTTCGTCACAGAAACAGTTCAGCTGAACCACCGCTAATTACAACCTGGTACGTAAAGTGCCAGAAGTAAGTGTGCCCTAATGTTGGTGTCAGCAGCTGCCTCACCATCAGCTGAGTCACCACTGCAGTGGGGACAGGGGACAAGAGGGGAGCACAGTGGCAGCCGTCCCAAGGTGAGCTGTCCCTGCTGGGGAGATGCAGCTTGGTTTTACACAAAGAGGTAAGCAAAGAGCCAGCCAGCCAGTCATTTAAGTTATGACCATGGATTGCACCCTGTCCCTCACTCCTATCCATCTGCTCCTTCCTCTGTTCAGGATTGTACAGGGATGTATTACACCCCCTGGCTGCCTTGCTGGGCAAGGGGGAGGTACAGAAGGGTAGAAGAGTGTTTGCATTCAGCAGAATGAGAGCTGGGGGAGGGCTGAATGCAGACTGGGCATGCCTTAATCCTTAGGTTGCTTTTCAGATGCTAAAATAGCATAGTTAGCCTTGTAGTAATGATTTATAACTTGCATTGCAACTCTTGTGCGAGTGTTTCTCCAGCCAGCTGACTGCTGCAGAACAGCTCCGAGTTGCATTAAATGATTCAGTATTCCCACCAGGCACTGTTTGTCAAGCCTTGGCAGCTGATGCCAGATACAACTGGCTAAGCCCCTTGTTAGGTGGCTGTGTCTTTGCACTGACCTTCTGTACACTCTGCCTGCTGTTGACTGATTCTGCTTTGGAAAAGCTGAGAAATATCTTTTTGTTTTCTCTCTTTTTTTATTTTTTTTTCCTCCCCTTCTCCTTCATTTTGTTCCAGTTCTGACTGGACGTGCTTGGCAAGATGGAGCCGCCGACCTCCTCCAGGCTGAATTCCCGAAAGAGAAGAAAAGATGGATCTGGCCCCAATGGGGCCACAGAGCTGGATGGTATCCCTCCAAAAATGTCACGACGCTCATTCGTAAGTAAGCAGAGATAGGAGCTTTAGGTGCCTGCGAGATTAGGACATTGAGCCATAGCAGCAGAAAGATAAATGTGATGGTTTGTCTGCGGACCCAGAAAACAAGGAGGGGGGAAAGAAGCAAATGACATCAGTTATCCTTGCAAAGCCAGTTGAAAATTTTCCTTTGTTCATACTAATAACACACAACACGGGCTTAAATTAGGTCTGAGGCAAGCATTGCTAAGCTGCTTTTGTGGTGTGTCTGGCTTGTTTGTAGTCACTTAAGCTGAACCATAATGGGCAGGGATATAGATATCCATGGAGAAGTAAGCATTCAGTTCTCACAGGTGGGTTTTCTTAAATGACCCAGCAGGAGGGAGGAGTTCTCCAGGCAAGCACGTAATAACTCTAGCACCTGGCAGAAAGCAGTCTTGTTCAGGTCAGGGGAGCTGCAGGAGGATCTGAAATCCTAAGCACCTGCAAGAGCAATCTATTGAATCCACGCTCTGAAACACTGGGAAGATGACTGTTCATTTGAATCCCCTCATCTGGCAGGAGACAGCATTTATGTTGCTGATACTTCAGGAGTGTTCATAAAAAATAAAAAAACCAAACCAAAACAAAAAGATTTCTCCTTCTAGATCGACCTTGAGACAGCTGTAACAAGCTGAAGCTAGTGGGGACTGTTCTAAAGGGGGTCTGTGCCAGTTAATGCCAGTGTAAAGAGTTGACTTTAACTTGTCCTTGCCACAATATTGCGATGATGGGCTTTATACAGCTCTTCTCTGCCCTCTTTCTGAAGTACACGCGTATCATGTGTACCCTAGTTGCTCTTTCCTTATCTCTGTCAAAAGCCAGCTACCATCCCTGCCACGTCATATTGGGGTCATAGTCCTGGCAAAATAAGGTGATGTGTTGCAGCTTTCCTCTTTGATAACAATGTTTTGTTCTTCAGGAGTACTTCAGTCCTGTCCCAGGGCATTTGGCAGATGGTAACGAAGTAAGAGCAGCACAGCAGTGAGAACTGGGAGGCCAGCTTTGGGAATGGAGGCTTGAGCAGTTCTGTGACTTATCCCACAGAGCCTTAATATCCATGATTGTTGTCAAAACCCACCCTGTCCCTCTTAAAGACCCCACATATTTTAGTAAGGAAAAAGAAGTGCACAGCTTATCCTACAAGAATCACTTGCTCTTCAAGTTGGAGTCTGTCCTGTGTTAGAAATAAATCATCCATGTATGAACACCACAACACAAGTAATGTCTAGCCACTGTCTAAACTTCCTGACAGTTTTTTAGCCACAGGGCTAACGCAGACCTCCTGATGAAAGATTTCTTTTTTCTTCCTTTTGATAAAGTTTTATTTATTGTAGCAAGAGTAATAGCCTTGCCTAAGTGTGACATTGCCATGGAGCTTTTACCGCTCCCAACTAAAGAGCTGGCTGGTAGAGTGTTCCCCTAAAGCAGTGGGTAGTAACAAGCCTGCTGAACCATGAACCTGCTGTGTTGTGCACATCAGGTTGAGTCCTGACCCGTGTAGGTGCTTCAGAGGAAAGGCAAGACTGTGGCAGGGGCTTTTGAGGGCATTCCTCTGTGATCCTCTGGTAATTTTGATAGGCTTTCTAATGCTTTTATTCCTAGCTTCGTATTGGGTATGGGGCAACCGAGCTGCAAAGAATCTGGTTTTATTCACAAGTCCCAGATATAATGGCAGTGATGGAACAAGAGACCTGCAGGCCTTAAACTAACAGTAAGGATCCTGGTAGAGGAGGTGGTGTGTGAAGTGTGGGTACTGGTGTCTCAATAAATAAAAGGAGATTTTTGGCAGTATCAGTTTGCTTGAATTTAGTGGTCAGTGGTTATTTTCCTTCACTAATAGGGAATGACATTAACAATAAGAGCAGTGGTGTTTCTGGTTGCTGTGGTGCTGGGCACCGTGGCAGGATACTGCAATGGGACAGGAAGCCAGAGAGGAAACTGCTGATTAGCTTTTTGTAGCTTGAAGGTGTTACTGTAACGATCTGCAAACTTGCTTCCTAGTCTTCTGGCTCAGGAAAGAGACATCCATTGCCACCCCACACCTTCCTGCTAGAAGGAAATTGAGCTATTTGTTCTCTTCTGGGAAGGGCAGATGTTTTGGTTCCATTTAGAGGAGAACAGAAATGATATCTGGACTTCAGCTACTGGTTAAACATACTGCTGTGGTCAAGCTAGCAGATTAGAGGGGTTTTCCTGTGGCAGCTGGAGATATTCTGCCACAGATCGAGGTCAGTCTCTCACTGTGTATGGCTCAGAAATGGGTGACGATACGCATGCTCCATGGGAATTTGTGCAGCTGTTGGTATTGCTCTTCTGCTCGTTCATATACTCAAATGGAGGAGCTGTTACAATTTGTACACCACAGCACAAGCAGTCAAGCACAGCAAAGCGATTGTCTTACCCGGGTGGGCATAGCTGGACCTGCGACAGTGAGGTTTAATGAAGCTTGGCTTGTGCTGCTGTGAGCTGCTGTTTGTCAAAAAAATCTGCTTTTACCAGCTACAGGTCTGAGCCTCCAGTTTTTTTGGGGCCAGTATGACTACAACAAGTCGAATTTTCTCTCTTTCTCTCTCTAAACTCAAGCTTATTGCCCTGCAGGGCTGTTTTGAGGTTTAACACTAATTAGTCTTTCAGTACATGTGTTTGAACCTTGCAGAGACACAGTGAGTCACTCGGTGACTAGGACGCTGCAGTTGCAGTGCTGCCGCTACGCATTCACCTTTGTGTTCTCACAGCTGACCTTCTCTGGCTGTTTAGGGACTGAGGGAACCGGCTCCATTCTCAGATGAAGTGGAAATGGATTACAGCAAGCCATACATCAGAGTAACATATGAAGAAGCGATGAGAGGGACTCCTTGTAAGTAAAAACCGGACTGGAAAGGTTGTATAAATGTTGAGGTTTGGGAAGGTCGGGGGGGGGGGTCGGGGATCCAACCTTGTGTGTCACACCAGGTTTTCAGCCAATGACTTAGTTAATGCTTTGTTGATAACTGTTCCCTGTGAAACTGGGCCTGCCAGTACAACTGAAGTTGGAGCCTTTGTGTGTGATAGAGCTGTACCTTCACCAGTAAGACTATTTGAAGCAAATAGATATTTGTGCTTTAGCTCTTCCTATGCCACTGACAGCTATAGAGTTGTATGAGCACTGAGCATTTTTCTGCACTACTTTGTCTGCGGTAGCTTAAAGTTAAGCACTTTAAAAGTCATGTCTTCTGAAACTTGATGGGCAAGTAAAACCAACATACATTGTTGTCGAGAATGTCCCATTCTAGTCTGGATTTGAATTAAAGTCAGTGTTATTAAGCCCACTAGGCCATCTACACAACAGGAATGTGTCCTTTTAGTCTTTAAAGCAGACTAGGAGAAACACTGCTGTCTTTGCAAATCCAAAGAGGAGGCAGAGGTAAGATTGACTCCCGATTGAAGGATGGCTGCCAGAGTGTGCAGATGGTGTTGTCTTACTTGGCCTCTCTGTTACAGAAACCGAGACAATAAAAATGCTGCAGTTCTACCTACCTGACTGCTGCTGAGAGATGATCCTGCTCAGATTGAGGCCTGGCAGTGGTTTCCTGCAGGAGGTTCTGGAAAACCAATGCTTTTCACAGTCCACAATGATTTCCCAGTTGAAAATCTCCAGAGCCTGCACAAAGGTCTCTGATTTCAACAGTGATGGCTCTCCTGCCTGCTAAAACTGAAGTGCACTGCGTGCTTCCTTATTGCTATTTATGCCTGTGCTCAGGAACTGTAGCTGCTGCAGGTGTGGAGCAACAGGGAAGGATGTCCTAGCCACTTTCCAGAACGTGATTGCACTTTAGTAAAGGCCTTCCAGGACCAGCCCTCTTCTGGCATACAGAAAGCTTTTGTAGTCTCAGATCTCCAGATCCTTGGCTCTCCAGAGTCTCCTGACATCGTCAGGCTGAGGTGGACTTGCTGAAAAGAGATTTAAGAGGCTGTCCTCAAACTGACTGCTCTGTTTAGTTGGAATTTAACGACCCTACCTTTGCATCAACTCTGTCTCTAGGAAGGTTCAGGGCTCTGCTCAGACTCATGGGGTTTCAGCTCTCCTGCTAGGTCCTATCTCTTCCCTTTTGTTGCTGCAGCTTTGGTGTGCCTCCACTCACACCACTCATTTGAGTCTGCCTGAATTGTGCCAGAGAGCAGCAAGCCATGCCCAAGTGTGTTGGATACCAAGAATGTGTGGCTATCTGTTAGCAGCAGCAAGAGAGCTGGGGGTCTCCTGTGTGGTCCTGGGAGACCAGAAGAGAGGAAGCCTCCAGCTATTACGTGGCAGTGCTACACTATCTCACTTTACCTCTGTGCTGACCTCAAAGAGAAGAGCTACAATTTCCCCTGGCATAGGTGGCCTGAGGAAAACTTTGTTCCTCCTTATTTATCTATGGGTTTAGCTGATGGTGCCAGTGGTTTGGCAGAACTATATCTGCTTTTCTTTCAGTAGTCCAACTGGGGTTTTGGATGAAGTCACACACCTCACAGGCCTGGGGGGAGCCAGTGATGCTGATGGGGAATCAAAACAGTCTAGTCCCTCAGCCAAACTGGTAGTCTGTATCAACAGGCTGCAGAGGAGGATGCTGAAAAGGTCTTGAGGTGCCATTGTGGCTGGCAGGGGTAGATTGGGTACTTCTGAAACATTTTTGCCAGTTCCTCCTGGTAGCTCACTGCTTGTGCAAAAAATTAATACTGCACTTGGATTTCCGTAGGAGGGAGATGTCCAGGGTTTGCTTTTCCCTTGGTCCCCCTTCATATCATTTTGGTGGGTACGTGGTAGGTTTTGAGTCTGTCTTTGAATATGGTTATATTTCAGTGCTGTGCTCAGCAGCACTTGTTTCTGTGTGGGAAGGCAGAGTGCCAGCCATTTCTCTTCACAAATCTTTCCTGGCTGTGGCTCTGCATTCTGCCAGTTTTCTGCAGTGCCCCAATGAGTTTCCGAAGGTTCCCAAATGCAGGCATGAGCAACAGCTGCTTCTCCAGGAAGGAATCTTCACAAATGTCTCTTTGTCTTTTTGGCACAGTGGATCGCCCCGTCAGAGTTTATGCCGATGGAATATTTGACTTGTTTCACTCTGGACATGCCCGGGCCTTGATGCAAGCAAAGAACCTCTTCCCAAACACATACCTCATTGTTGGAGGTAAGGAGTGACCTTGTTGACTTTGGGTGTCGTAGAGGAGCACAGTTTACCTCCCTCTGTGGTTGTGCCTACAGGTCACATAGCAGGGTTTTTGTCTTTATGGCCTTAGTGGCACTCTCTGCATTCCAAATGTTCTTGGAGTCTTATTGCAATATATTGAGAGTTAATGTGTCTGCAGAAAGATGTCCTCTACCAAGTGAGCTCTTGAGAAAAAGATTCTGATCAGGCTGTTCTAACTTGACCCCTCTATTTTGTGACAGATACCGGTGAGTTGCACATCAGAATATCAAAATATATTAGGGGCAGTCAAGCATCTTCCTCTTGAATGAGACAGTTAATGAATGAGGAACAGTCCCTCTGTGGCTGGTTCAGCTTTGTGTCATCTGTATTGCCCTGCAAGTCAAACAGCCCCTCCCGGCTCCAGCTCTCTGCTGGGGGTTGCTTATGGCTAATCCCAAACAGGTCCCGCTAGGAGCATGGAGATCAAGGTGGTTCCTTGGGCGTGGTGCCTGGAATTTCCATGCAATTTGGAAATCAGTGCGGCTTCATTTCTGCAAACAAAAGTTAGTTCCTCATGTTGTCTGTTCAGTTCACAGGTCTTCACATGATGCCAGGAATGTCCTGCTGACTGCCCGAGGGGATCTAGCAGAGGTGTTTCAGCCAGGCCTCCTTCAGGAATATAGGGAAAGAGGAAATCCTCTTTTCTGGCTGCTGTAATATGCTGTCCTCTGTCTACACGGTGCCTCTGTGCCTGTACCTTCACCCACCTTAAAGACATTTCAGGCTGTGCGTGTTGTCTATCAGGAGGTGACCACTGGTCAGGCTGCATAATGATGTTAAAGTAATAGAGATGAGAATGCCTTTAACTAGTTTTCTTAACTACTGTTAGCTTTCTGAAGCAAAGTGAAACTTTGATCCTGTGAGAGAGCCACCATAACGTCTTTGTGTGGTTTTTTCCCTTATCACAGTTTCACTTGCTGCTGAGGGCATTTTTATAGTGGTACTTCTGCATTTTTTCTGTGTGCCATGGTAGTGTCTGGAAGGGGAAGAGAGGGAGGAGAGCTGAAATAGTTGCTCCAATCTACAAAACATTCTGAGCTTCGAAAGCTTGGAAGTGGAAAGACACCCCTATGTATGTAAATGTTGTGCATCAGGCAGGAAAATAACTTCAGGTCAAGCTATTAACATATTAATGTAGCAAGGTTGGAAATCATGTTCTCTGCCTCTGGGAGACTGGCGAGGAGGTGGAGGGCAATGAACTGATCCCTGTGCACCAGGAACTGAAAGGCAAGAGGCCTGTGATTCTATGAACATTAGCTCCAGGCTGGGAGCAATCTCACCCACTCTTTATCATTTGTTTGTCTAGAACATAAATATGTCCAGTACCAGTGAGACTGTTAATGCCTTGTTTGCTTTTGAGTCTGATAACCAAATAAAACTCCCTCCTTCTTAATATCTTACATTGCAGATTATGAAGAGTTGATCATTTGTTTTCTGACAGAACATAAAAATTAAGCTAAGTTGATTTGCTGTGAACTCACCCTTTGTTTTAATACAGCTTTCCAGGAACTAGACTGTGATACAACATTTTATGAAATCAGAAGCTTTTTCATGAGCTCCAGTTTCCAAGCCTAAAACATCCAAAGGTTTAAAAGCAGATTTCTGCCCGATAGGTCCCCAGGTGCTATTTCATGCAGGAGAGTTGTCTTCTCTATTGGCTGGTTTTCTTGATAAGCATTTTAGGCTTTAGAGATCTTCAGGGCATGGGCTGTAAGTCCTCAGCTTGTGCAGAAATCCCCCAAACAGCCTAGAATTTTGCAGGAGCATAATGCCCTGCACTGCTACCTTTTCCTGGTGCTTTGTTGCTGGAAAAGCTGGGTTTGAAAGTGCCAGCGTCCATCAGCAGCTGGAACTGCCTGGTTTAGCCGTGGGGGGTGTGCAAGGCCGTTTTGCTGTAAAGCACTGGGGTAAGTTCCTCGAGTTCACTCTTCTCTGTGCCTCTCTCTTCAGTCTGCAGTGATGAGCTAACCCATAACTTCAAGGGCTTCACGGTAATGAATGAGAACGAGCGGTATGACGCTGTGCAGCACTGTCGCTATGTGGACGAAGTGGTGAGAAACGCACCGTGGACACTCACCCCCGAGTTCCTGGCAGAGCACAGGGTAATTTGTGACATCTGATCTGTTCTGAATTTTGATTAGCCTCTGTCCGTGCTCGCTATTTACAGCAAGAATTCCTCCATGGGGATGACCTCTGCCTGTGGAACCGGTTTCTGTTGAAACTCCTTAAATATAGAATGAGCTGGGTTATGGGAAGTGAGTGGGTTTCTTGGGAAACTAGAAGCATGTGCTGAGCTGGCAGGTAATGTTAAAATAAGGAAGAGATTGTGACATGGTGAAAAGTCCTGAGAGGGTTCTTGCACTTCCAGGAGAAGTTGATGCTCGTTACAGATTGGTGAGAAACACACAGCAGGGAGAAGATAACAGGAGTTGGAAAGGATTTTTGGAACACATCTAGTCAAACTCCCTGCATGCAGCGGTTTTAGGTCTACAGCAGCTTCCCTGCAGCAGGAGACCAGGCAAGCTGTCTTGAGAGTCTTTTATCAGTTGGAAAGATAAAGTGAAAGGAGTCTCTAACATGTGTTGAACTGCTTTGGGAGGTGAAGGAGTCTCCAGGGAAGTTTGCTTAGTTTACTCTTGTTGCCATTAACAAGCCATTTCTCTGTGGAGTTTAAAACAGCTGTGTCCTTAGTCCCAGCCTTTCCTCCCTGGTGTGTGCTTAACAATTGATATGCAATTGCCAGTGAGAACTTGGCATTGGCATGAAGTGTATTTCTGTTCTCTGTCACACTCCTGCATGGAGGTTTTGAGGAAAAAGTTACAATCCTTTTGTCAGAAAGCAGGAGATCTGTGCATTCCAGATAAAATGTTAACTTGCATTCCTTTCTTAATTTTCAGATCGACTTTGTTGCGCATGATGACATCCCCTATTCTTCTGCTGGCAGTGATGATGTTTATAAGCATATAAAAGAAGCAGGTGGGTCTGGGTCAGATTCTCCAGGGCTTGCTTTTGAAGATCTGCTGCAGTTTTTCCTGTATCCCTGTATGTCAGGATTATGCCCAGGGAAGTGGCAGTGGCCCTCTGGGAACAAGGTCTGCCCAGGAGGCTCTGAGGGCAGAACAACCCCTACTTTGGGCCCTACTTCACAAGGCTGGGACTGTTCAATGTCCAGTCTAGTTATTGTGATTGAATTAAGAGCCACCTTTTGAAAAAATACTGCAGTTTGGCTTACAGAGTCTCACAAATGGAGAATCTCATGAACTTGGCAAAGTGGCTCCTCTAGTTATTTCTAGGAAATGAGCTCTTGACGGGAGGGATTGTTTCCTAATAGCAGTGGCAGTGGCTTTTTGCCATGTGTCTTGCTACAGCTGTCCTGGGTCCTGTTCCCCAACTTTAGGCATGTTTGCACCGACGCAGAGGACTGAGGGGATTTCAACATCAGATATCATCACCCGGATAGTGCGGGACTATGATGTTTATGCCAGACGGAACCTGCAGCGGGGCTACACTGCTAAAGAGCTCAACGTCAGCTTCATAAACGTGAGTTGAAGCCACGTGTCTTGCTACAAACTGCACGAAGCAGAATCTTAGAGTGTAGAGACATAGAGTCTGATCTAGTGGTAGCACAGTCCTGCCATATGCCAGTAAAAGTCTGCAGAGGTAAGCAGTTGCACTGAACCAGTGGCTTTGGAGTAGAAATTTGGCTACTTCTGCCCTTGAAATTGCCTCTGGGACCTGCCCAGAGGAACTGGGGTTTTGCTAATACTCCTCCATTGTCAGAAATGTCTTGGTGACATTTTACCTGTTGAAAGAGCTGGAGACAGGGTGTGTGGTGAAATGTGTGTTTTCTTGAATGAAGTGTGGGTTGTTCTTGGCAGCAGCTGCCATGTTTCATCGCTCTCCTTCCCTTAGCCGCCTTCTTCAGGTAGAGTCATTTGTTAGGATAAAATCTGATCTTGCTCTCACTGTACTACTCCCTTCCTGGAGCTGCAGGAGCAGCAGTGCTTGGGTAGGAAAGAAGGTCATCCTCTGATCCTGTGCTGAGCAGCTCTAGCCTACAAGCAGAATACATGTCAGAAGACACTTCTGATTTGGACGTGAATTAGTAAACTTTTTTTTTTTATCACTCGGCTCCTGTGCTTATTTTTATAAATAAAATCAAATACAAAAATGAAACAGGAGAGGTAATGGCTGCTTGACCTGTAACTTGCCTCTGTTTAAAAACACCCAGCAAAAAGACTTGTGCAATTGTGATATGCAAAGAGACTTTCAGGAGGTCACTCAAATCTAATCTGTGCAATGTATAAATATTTCCTTCCTCCATGCACTCCTATTAGACAGTGCTTATCTCTGGATTTAGTCTTGCTCTGTGTGCTGTGCCAGTGCCTGCTACAAAGCATCTCGCAGCCCCAGTGTGTCTGCCATTTAGTCTAGGGAAGAAGTGTCACTGAACTGAAGGAGGTGACACGAGACTAATGGAGATGCTGAGTCTTAGGCAGCAGTTCAGTGTAATAACACAGGGCAGAGGTGGTCACCACTCAGATCTGGTGAGCTATATTCTGATCTGCTTACTGTACAGGAGAAGAAATATCACCTCCAGGAGCGTGTGGATAAGGTGAAAAAGAGGGTGAAGGATGTAGAGGAGAAGTCAAAGGAATTTGTCCAGAAAGTGGAGGAGAAGAGTATTGATCTCATTCAGAAGTGGGAAGAGAAGTCCCGGGAGTTCATCGGCAATTTCCTGGAGATGTTTGGCCCAGAAGGTGCATTGGTAAGGATCCGCTCTGGGAAAAGAGGAAAGGGGATTTTGGAGAGCTCAGCAGTCGTTGTGTGACTTCTGGAGCCCATGCTCTGCAGAGCAAACTGCAACATCTGTTGCAGTGCTTGATGCCTGTCTCCAGACCAGTTGTCCCAGGCAAGTTGTCCCAGGGCAGCCACTTTACAGGGAGCCTTCACCCTGCCAGCTGGATATCACCAGTTACTTTTGTAGTGTCAGAAGTCCCCATGTCCTACAAGCTGGCCTGTAAACTCCAGCTTGTGTCCTGCAGGCCACTGAGCAGCCAAGAGATTGGCGGTCACTTTGCCACTGGCCTGGGATAAATGTGAAGCTACTTGTTTTTGCCAGTCTCTCCTGTGCTGCTGGGTAAATATCACAGGCACTTCATGCTAGAGGTAATTCAAAATGGGTGATGATTATACTGCGTGCAGTTTCCAATGGCTAGAGCGATGCTTGGGGTTTTTCTGCTCTTGTATTGCATGAAGCATTGAAGGGACACAATGCAAAATGCTGCACAAGCTGTAAGGAGTGTCCATTTCCATCGCTGTTTGAGCCACGCTAACTGTCTTCCTCCTTCCATCACTAGAAACACATGCTGAAGGAGGGCAAGGGCCGGATGCTGCAGGCCATCAGCCCAAAGCAGAGTCCCAGCAGTAGTCCCACGCACGACCGTTCCCCGTCTCCATCCTTCCGCTGGCCCTTTTCAACCAAGACTCCTCCTTCCTCACCGGCCAACCGCTCCAGGAACGAGTCTGCAGTCACCTACGACATCAGTGAGGATGAAGAGGATTAAGCTGCCAGCCAGGATTTGCTGCGAACCACTAATCGCCGAATCCTAAGTCCAGACCCACAGGGGAACTCTAAATGTGCAAGAGAGCCATAGGAACAGGGCTGACGGTGAGCACAGGGCCTTGGAGGCACCCGTTGCTCTTAGCGAGGGCTACTGCCTGGAAGCACATTCAAACCTCCTCTTCCTTCTCCTCCCCAAATCCCCTTTTTATTGTTTACGTTCTAGTGGTTTCCAGGGGGAAGATGGTTTTTATATTTTAAGAAAATACTCTTTTAAAGCGCAAAGAATAGCACTCAAGCGTGGCTTTTGTTTTGGTTTCTTTTCCCCTGTAAAACCTCCAGGCAAGAAGGAGAGTGGGAGGACCCATCTGTCCCTTCTTTCCTTCAGCTCCTCTGTATTACTCCCCCGCGAGCCCAGGCAGTGTCTGTGCCACTGCCAAACAGAAGGCCCCTCAGTTCCTCGACCAGCATGACCTCGAGAGCACACAGGGAGCAGCGGCGTAAAGAAGCTTCTAGGAAATAGAGACATCTCTGCTGCCCTGGAGCTGATAGGAATCTTGTCCAGCAGCCCCTGTAGTGCTTGCACACCTCTTATCTGAGCTTCCCAGTGTGTGGCAGTGAGGACGTGCTGGGGAGGGGGCTACCAGCTTAGCATGCAGGAGTTGCACCCTGGAAGAAGTCACAGCACCATAGAGTTGCACTCCCCGTAAGCATGTGGCATACACGGGCTGCAGGGGAAAGGCCTTTCCAGCTAATCTTAGCAAGGCTGCTAAATCTTGAGCTAAAATTCAGCCCTCAGTTGCTGTTGGAGAGAAGAGAATTTGGGACACTTGCTCCCTGTGCGTTTCCTTGGGTGTGTGAGAGCCCAGGCAGGAAATGAATGTGTGTACTCCTTGGAGAAGTTCCTTGTCCCAGTCTCTGGTGTGTAATAAGTCTTGCTGTCTGTCCAAATGGCTCCTCAACACTGTGCTCTGTGCGTCTTTGTCTGTGTTTCAGTTGCTGTGCTCTAGGGACTGGAGCAGTCTTTTACACTGGTGCCGTGAAGTCGCTGCTATAAGGAGACACCATGAATTCGTGTACAGCCGGTTTTGCTGCCGGGTTGGTGTGTGCAGCTGGACAGATGAAGGGCATGTTTTACCCCAGTGAGGGGTCCCGGTCCCGTGTGACAATGTCCTGCCTTGCGCACTCAATGCACAAATCTGTGCCCGCTTACTCCACTCCTTGAGGTGGGCCAGAAAGAGCATCAGAGAGCGCTGCAGCTTTTTAAGATTTTAAACGTGTAATCTGCTCGTTTGAAACCATGGTCCAAGTCGTGCCTGTTGTTGTGTCTGCAATGACCACTGAGCTTTGTGGCCTGCGGCTCCCCGTGGGCAGTTGCCCTCCCCATGCTGCATGCCCGTGTACAGAGCAGATCGGTGCCCTGTCCCAACAGCCAGCACTGGAGGGGCTGGACTGTCTGTCACATAGCTGTGAAGCTCCGACTTGCCTTTCTGTTTGGGTTTGGCTGTGATATCCATTGTCTCTGGATGGAGCTGCTGGGCTGAGTTGCCTGTATCCTCCTACCATGCTGGTAGCAGCTGAGAGCCCAGTCAGCCATGCTGCAGGGAGGTCTCCAGAGCAGGATATGGGACCTGGAGAAGAGCACGTGTAAGGAGGCTTCCAGGGGACACAGGAGCCCTGTGGTAGGAGCAGACTGCTGCTTCTTTCCAGTTTTTATCTTGCTGATCCTTTGGCATGCTGCCTTAAGGGCTTGACAGAGGCTCTGTGCTTCTGTTGAGGCCAGAGCTGGTATGGGAAAAGCTATTCTGGGGATTCCTTATCTGCCACTTGGACCTCTCTCAGCAGGGACCCACATGGCTCTGGGAGTGTGGCTGGCTGCTGTGGATTTTAAGCTGTAAGGAGCAAATAACGGTCACTTGGAACAAGCCAGTTAATCCCTGGTTTATGAGTGGTAGAGCACTTAACTTTGTATCACCTACATTCTTGCTTCCCTCTTCCTCCCCACGTTCCCTTCCTCACCCGTCCCTCAGTATGGGTGTTGCGTTGCTTTCCCGAGCCGGATCACAAAGGTCAGGCTGCTGTAGAGCCTTACTACTGTTTTAAACACAAGTTATGCAACAGTGTTCTGTAATTTTGGATTACAGTGGTGTTTTGGATGGTGGTTTGTTCTGCGGAGACCTTAACGTATTTCTTGATCTCCCTGCAAAACCTGGGGTGCTTGGTAAGAAGCCAGCCATGGTTTTACATGTAGCTTGGAATAACAGAGCTGTTATTATTATTGTAACCAATAATCCCTGCTTTCTCCTTGCACTTAAATTAAAATGGACACTCGAATCCCAGACTAGTCCTTTTTTTTTCCACCCACTTTGGTTTTTGTGTTTCCTCCTGGATTACTGCACCAGCCTTATTTCCAGTGCTGCCCTGTCCTGTCAGGAATAGGACAGAGCTTGATCTCTGAACAAGATATGTGAGCCAAGTTCTCCAGCAACTTCTTGTTACCCACAGATATACCCAGTGTTGCCACTTCGGGGCTCTCCGGCACATCCCACACTCTTCAAAACAAGCATCTGGAAGAGACATGCTGGAATTAAGCAAGAAGTAAGAGGTAGAGTGGAAAAACGAAACTTTACTAGCATGCATTGAAGAACATGTGGAGTTTGATGCTGCTAAATCCAGAGGTGTCGACTCCTGCAAGGCAGCCCTACCTCAGCTTCTGTCTACATCTGGGATGTGAGGCTGCTGGCACCACCAGCCAGCCCCTGGGAGAGGATTTTCTTGTGGCAGAGAACAGCAGCAGCAGGGCAAAGCTGAGAGGTGCCAAGGATGCTGGTAGAAGCAAGGCATGGAAAGTGTGGCACTCTAGCATCATGCTGCTGAGGGTTGAAGGCAAAAGTTTCTCATCTCTTGAGGAAATTACAGCACAAAGCTGCACTGATGTGATTTTGTGCATTTTATAGAGGGTCATGACTTCATTTTGGGGTCTGGTTCTTCTAACTGGAGGCAGGTGCTGGAGCTGTGAATACACTTGGCAGTAGCGGTGACTTTGGTGGGACAGACCCTGCGTCTTGCCCGCTGCCTTCAGGGAGGGCTTCTTGCTGCTGTAAAGATGTGGGTTTCCTACCTGGCCTCAGAGAAGGAGCTAGGTTTGGTTGTCTGACAGCAGGGGACAAGTCCCATATTTTGCTTCTTGGCAAAACCAGGAGATAGAATGTCCCCAGCGCTTCTGCAGGGGCCTAGAAAGCCATGTTGGTAATGGCTGTGCAGTGGCAGTGGTTTGAGTGAGAAGATGCTTCAGTGGGGAGAAAAAGATAACCCAGAGGTTTCTGCAAGTCGTCATTGCTCCTGATGTCCATCCCCAGCTCTGTTGCAGGTGTAGAGTAGATACTACTTCTGAACCTGATCCTGTTCAAGACTGGTTAAAACTTGTGTTAAGGCAGTTAAGTAATTGCCTGTGTTATGAAGGTGCTTCAAGGCTGCTTCCTTTGCCTAGCACTAGGCTGGCAGGTGTGGATGCTCTACCATTCTCTCAGGAGCAGCCGTTGCTGTGGAGAACATGCCCCAGGAACAGGCCGGACCCACCCAGAGGTCTCAGGAGAACGTGCTGCTGCCCTGGCATTGCCTTGGGCATGCCAGCCAGCAGCACCCAGAGGTCAGTGTCACAGCTGGACGTTGGGCACCTCGTGACAGCCCCAAGGTGTGGCTGTGCTGGTCTGGGCTCCATCTTCTTCCCCCTGTGTGGGGTCATCTCCCACCCACCCCAGGGTTATCCAAGCCCAGTCACCAACACAAGACTCGGGTACAAATTTATCTTTATTCAGTGCCAGACAAGAGGCCCCAGAGGCTGAAGGCGGCTTCACGGATCCCTTTGGCCTTCAGGTTTCAGAGCCTTTCACCCCACACCAAGATGCCCTTTCCCTCTCTGCCTCCTCTACTGCCGGCAGCTTCCCAGGGTTGGATGAGGAGGAGAGGTACAGGGTGGACCGCCCTGAGGCACAGGGCAGACCAGCTCCCTGGCATCGTTCTGCCCCTCGGCACCCACTTTGCTCCTTCCTGCTCACGCCTTGGCCTGAGTGCCTGTGGGTGGGAAGCTGACAGGGTGGTAGCCCGGCTTGTTGTCCTGCCTGCGGTAGTATATGCGGGTCACCACGGCCAGGATGAAGGTTTGTGGGATCAATAGCTGCATGTTCATCTCTGGAAGAGGAGAAGGGTCATTTGAAGCTGCCTTCATCAGCTGTGCCCGTTCCCTGGGCCCCACTGTGCAACGGAGGGGCTCGGCCAGGAGCAGGTGATGCCCCTTCCCCATCTCCCGACTTACGCTGGGACCTGGCCTTGGAGGAGAAGGGCGGTGAGCAGGCGATGTTTCCGTTGTTGGCCAGGATGCTGAAGATGGCAGGCTGCAGTGCCGTCAGGAGGAGGAGGATCTGCAACCACCAACACCCGAGATGGTGAGTGCCGTGCTGCTGCCAGGCTCCTGCCCTTCACCTTCCCCACTCTCCCACAGCTGGACCTGGCTCTTGCCCACCAGCAGGTCCTGCCCCGCCATCTCCTCTCTACCCATGCGGGAGGAGCCTTTCACCCAGCGAGAAGCTGGGCAGGACAGGGGCTCACCTGGAAGCAGGAGAACTTGGCCTGGATGTTCTGCTCAGCCAGGTGCACCCGGGCCTGACGGAAAAGGATGCCCAGGGCCCACAGCCCAAAGAGGGTGGAGACACCGACCACTGTGTTGATCCAGAGGGCCACACTCTGTGCCGAGATCTGGAGGGGGTGGAGGGGGGGGACACAGAGAAAACACGCCTGGGCTGATAAACCTGCTGGGCAAGGTGAGGGCTGGTGGAGGCTCCCTGTCTGGGACGTCACCCTGCCCATCCCGGTGCCCTGGCACTCACGTCAGCGGGGTTATAGTTCCCGTCAGTGAACAGGACCAGCCCCAGGAAGACAGCGAACACCCTGCAGAAGGCGTACTGGAAAGTCCCCAGCAACATCAGTTGAAGCTTTCTCCTGGCACAGCGAGAGAGACCGGTAGCACCCTGAGGTCCCCGAGCCCCTGCCCAGGGACTTCTCTTCCACCCTAGCCAAAGCAGGGGGTGAAAGCCCTCCCCAGGGGCAGGGGGTTACCCCAACTATCCCTCACCTGCTCATAGTGATTGGGGGCAGGCAGGGGCAGCAGCAGCAGCAGGGCCCGGTGCTGACCGCCATGGGCACGTCCTTCAGGGCACTGAGCACCGCCTCCTTCCCCCCGAAGCCCTCCACCATGACCAGCATCATGATGTAGAAGCAGATGGAGAAGTACCTGGAGAGGAGGAAGAGGAAGCCAGGTCAAGCCCCATGGGCTCCCTGGTGGCCCTGCCCAAGGGAGGCACCCAGTGTAGGTGATACTTACGCCGTGGTAGCCATCTCCACCACCATCATGGAGCGTGGGAACCACAGCCCGAAGCAGCTGACCACGGACACAACCTGGGGGAGATGCAAACTTGGCACACTGCTGCCCCCCCCCTCCTATGGGCTGGTACACGTTGGGTGGCTCTGGCCCCCCGGGGTGATGCCCCCCACCATCCCCACACCCCAGCGCACCGTAGGGGCCGAGCTGCTCCAGCGGAGGGTCTTCATCTTGATGGGGCAGCGGATCTTACGAGTGAGGTAGAAAGCCTCTTCCACGTAGATTGCAACCGACAGCAGCGTCATGATGGTGGCAAGGCCCATGATGGTGAGTTGGGCCATGTCCAGATCTACCATGGAGGGGTGAGAAGCCATCTCCATCCTGTCCTGTCCCCCCTAGGGCCACCACAGCAGGGAGCTGCCACCCAACCCACCAACGCACAGGTTTGGGAAGCCCCTTGCCACATCCTCAGCATGTCTGGCCATGCCAGAACTGGTGCTTCTATTCCCATGTCACCTGTGCCAGTGCTGGCCTTCCCTGGGGCGCTTCCATCCCAGCAGATACAGCTATGGGGTGGGAGGCTGAGACCCTGGCAGCCCTCTGCTGCCTTCCCATTCTTCGGGGCTGCTTCCTGCCTGCACTCACCACAGCCACCCTCCCTCCATCATCCCTGTCCTGCTCCCACCAGTGGCAAGAGGAGGGTCCCCCCCCACCCCATCCCCCCACCTACACTGCAGCAGCTGCCAGGAGGTGGGTGGCAGGGAGAAGCAGGCTGCTGGCACGCTGAAGTTCCTGATCAGCATCTCCACCACTGGGAGGGGGAACCTGCAGAGAAGAAGGGGAGCGATGCATGGGGACGGTAGGGACATGGGGACACACAGCCTTGCAGGGGCCCTGGTGTCCTCTGGCTGGCTCGCCTCCCCCCCCCAGGCACCTCCCTCCCTTGACAGAGGGAATAACCCAAAATCCTAATCCAAAAAAGTTGGATTTGCCCAGCTATGAAGTGGCACAGGGGGTCCCCGGCACCCACCTGGGGTCTTCTGCCAGCTCCATGGTGGGGTCCATCCTGCTCTGCTCCTCCCTGCCTCTGTCCCCAGCGCCCGCGGGGCTGCTCGGCAACGGCTGCTTCGGCTCCCCTCGCCGGCCCACGGGGTCAGAGTCCCCAGGGCAGGGACCGCAGGGAGGCTGCCGCGCCTTGTTCCAGTTTAACCAGCAACTCCCAGCGCTCCCCTCCCTCCCTCTCCCGCCGCTGCGGGCGCCCATGGCCGTGCCCCCTTGGCCGCCCGGTTATTGACCCCAGGGTGCCGAGAAAGGTGGCTGTCACCCGTGCTGGCGCTCCTGCGTGTCCCCAAACTGTGGGGAGGAGGGGGCACCTGTGCTGGGGGTGACGCTGCCTACGCACCCCCTCGGGCACCCCGGAGGTGGGCTCGTGGTGCCAGGGGTCCCCAAGGTGCCATGCAGGGTCCAGGACTCATCCTCGTGTCCGTCCATCCCCGGCAGCGGTGGCTGGGTGGGAGGTGATGCTGCAGGGCTGTGGCAAGCCTGCCAGACCCTGCCTGGCTCCGCGGGCCATGTGAGGAGTTTGCAAGGGCTCAGCTCCCAGCGGCCCGGGACTGAGCCCTGCTGAGAGTGGCTTCTAAGACACTAGAGGGCAGGGCTGGCCCAGCGCTCAGCGCCGTGGCCTCTTGGGACAGAAGCAGAGCCTGGGTGGGGGGAGGGGGACAGTGGGTTGGAGAGGACACTACAAGTGGGGAGTTGGGGTGTTAGGTGTGGGAGCAGCATATCCTCGCCCTAGATGGATCCCAGCATCCTCAGAGGTCCCAAAAGTGCTGATGGCTCTTGGTGTCCTCCCAGCACCACAAGGAAAATGAGCACTGGTTTGTACTGGGTTCCCAGGGACTTCCAAGCCCCCACCCTTTGCCCTTCTGGCAATGGGTTCCTCCTGAAGCCAGAGTGGTACCAGCACCCCAAACAGGTCCCCAGCACTCTGCTGGGGGGAGGAGGATGCTACAGTTGCCATGGGAATGGGATAGGAAGGCAAGGAGGAGGGGGGTGTGCTGTGGTTACCACGGGAATGGAATGGGGGGATTTGTTGTGCTGTGGCTACCATGGGAGCAGGATGCCCTACATCCCAAGGGTGGGGCCCTGCAGCTGCCCAGCCCACCACAGAGCTTCTCATCCCCCTTTGTTGCAGCACCATCATCTACCTGAGCTCGCTGGTCTCCTTCCTGTAAGTCACCCCATAGCCATGGGTCTAGCCCTGTTCCGTGGTTGTGAGGCAGCAGAGCTGTTCTTTCACACCAGTGTCCCCAGCTCCACCATTGTCCTCTTCCTCCTGGCTCTCGCCAGGTTGGTTCTGCTCAGCTTAGTCAACCCTGGGGCTCCTCCAGCTAGCTGGGTTGGCAGGGTATCAGGGGCTGCTCCGTGGTGGGATGGTCCCAGGGGCCTGAGGGGACACAGTCCCCCCATGTGTCTCCTGCAGCAGTGGCCTGGGAGGACAGGCTGAAGCAGGGGCTCTGCAGCACAGTGAGTCGGTGCTGCTGGCACGGGTGTCACCATCACAGCTGACCACATGTCCTCTGCCTCCCCCACTGTGGCTCCTCTGCGGAGGTGGGGCACCCTGGGAGGTGGGGGCCTCTGCGTGTCTCTGAGATGCTACTCTCCCCACCACATCCCTCCCCTCAGCCCCATCAACCCAGTCCTGTACCCCTGTCCCTACACACTGTATAGCCTCCCAACCCATCCTACCCTATATACCGTGCCCCCACACCTACTGCACCCGCTACACCCCATCTGTAGCTTGCTTGCTCAGCCCTACATGCTGTGCCCCACGTTCACCCATCCCTATAGGTTACACCTTGCACACCCAGCCCTGCTCCCTGCAGCCTCTCCACACCATACCCTACACCCAGCCCTATGCCTTGTGCCCACACAGCTCCCGTGCTGCACCCTGCGCCCCTCTCCACGCTTCCTGCCTGCTGCACACCCAGCCCTGTGCATCCAGACACCCCTTGCACGCCCCGTGCACACACACACACACACACACGCTCCCCCCCTCACCTTGCACAAGAAGACACCTTCCCTGCACGCACAGCAGAGGGCAGCCCCATCGGGGTGCATGGGACCTATAGGGGTCTCCCCACCCAGCACCCCTGTGCCGCACCAGTTTTACCAGCATTACCTCCGGCTGAAGGAACACGTCAGCTCCCACAGCACCTGGTGCCTCTGCCTCTTTGTGATGGTCACCATGAGCTGTGTCATGGCAGTCCTGCTGTTCTGCTTAATCTACCTGGTGATCATCCCCCTGTGGACCATCATCATGGTGCTGATGTGCATGTATCCTTGGCTGGGGGAGGCAGAGCCCTGCCCTGGCACGCAGGCAGTCGTGCTGCACCACCCAGGCTGTCACATGCAGGAGCCTATTCCCCTGCCTACACGTGGCCCCAGGACCAGCACCACCCATAGGTGCCCACTGCACGGGGGCATGCGGTGACCCCCTTGGCCAACCCACTTGCATCTGTTCGTCCTTGACTCACTGCTCCAGCATCATGATGACCTTCCTTGCCAGTGTTTGCCTGAGCCTGATTCAGCCCTGGATCCCTTCCATCTCCCAAGTACTCCATACTTCGTGGTTGCAGGTATGGCTGCAGGGCATGGAGCATCTTGCCAGCCCAGCAGGGGGACATAGGATAAGGATGGACCCCAAGCCCAGATCAGGGGGGCAGCCCCACACATCAATGCTCTACATGAGTTGGTCCCACCGTGCATGCACACACGTGCCTGAGGAGCTCCATTGCTGCACACACTCCCCTCTCGGTGCCGGATGCAGGGGTGACACCCAGTACCACTGACCCACCTCCACCTGCACCGAGCCCCCAGCCCCGTCACCATGCCCAAGCCCACCCTCACCACATGGGGCCAGGAAAAGTCCATTGCACCATCCTGCTGTGGGTGGTATGCAGTGGGGCTAGGAGTCACCACCCGAGAGCTGCCCCACGGTGACACACAAGGCCCCTGCAGTCCATGGCCCTAAGCCCTGCGTTGGCAGGACAGGACATGCCTGCGACTTGCTTGCTCTCACCTGCCCTGGAAGCTGGAGGAGATGGGTGTGGAGAAGGAAAATGCAGTGGGATGGGGTAGCCCAGGGTACCCCCAACTTCTCCTGTTATTCCAGACCCTGTACCCACTTGGGGTGGGCATGGACCACACCAGGGTCCATGGCCACTCTTCTCCCTTGTCACTCTTCACCACACAGGTTGCTACCATGGCCAAAATCTGGCACGACAAGCAGGAGTCAGTGGCAGGTGAGCATCCCCTGGCATGGGCAGGACATGGCGGGTGGGGGGGCAAGGCTCTGGGCAAGCCCCACCAGCTCAAACTTGGCCCCAGACCCCTGGCAGAGGAGCACCAGGCACGGGGAGCCCCTTTCCTTCCCCAAACTCCTTCAGCAGAGAAGGAAACTGGAGCACTGAGACAGGAGCTGTGGCACCTGGGCCATGGGGGTGGTTTAAAGGCTCACGACCCCATTAGCATGGCGGGGGGGGGGGAGCTATTTTGCCCTGAGGAGCTGGTGAAGGGGCCAGCAGCAGCACTGGCCAACCTCCCCATTTGCTTGGTCAGCTTTTTTATTTAAAAAAAACAACCAACTGTTTGACCATTGAAATCCTGCCCCCCCCCCAAAAAAAAAGCCAAGCAGACCCTCTCGGCGTGCCTGCATTGCCCACACTGCTGCTTTGTCAGCATTCCCCAATACTTGGAAAAGTAGCTGCTCAAAATGCAAATATTTGCACAGGTTTTTAGGCAGTTTTCCACCCGTCTCTAGTTCCCTGCGGTTATGGCTGGAGGGGCTGACCCCAGTGGGCTCCCAGACAACCATCACTGGCTTCCCCATGGCCAAGACATGGCAGGGAAGGAAACTCCTCATTCAAAGCCCTGGTAGGAGCTAGTAGGAGGCCAAAACGTGTTCCTCCTCATGCTCTCCTCTCCCACCCAGGGCCTGGGGCCATGGTCGACAGCGAAGACTCTGAGTGAGACTCTCAGACCCAGCTCAGGCTGCGATCCAGCCAGAGAGGTGGATAATAAAGACCTTCACTCCAAGCTTCTGATGATCCATAGTTACTGCTGTCCCACGACACAGAGGGACAGACCCCGCGCAGCAGTACAGAGTGGCCAGGACACTCCCTCTCCCAAGGGACATCCCTCGCTGTGCCAGGCAGGACCCCAAGAGCAATGAGGGCCCATGGCGTGGGGGGATGCCTGGCATCTGTGGGAAACCACACTCCAGGGGCACCTCATCATAGGGATTCCCCCATCCTCTGCATGACCACAGATGACCCTGGTACCCCCCATTCCAGGAGTTTAGGGAAGAGGCGGCATCCCCTTCCCGACGGTGTCCCGGCAGCACCCTGCCGAGCCGCTGGAAGCAGGAGGGTGGGCACCACTCAAGAGAAACAAATAAAATGTGGAACTCCACCAGACTTGTGAAAGGGACAGGAAAGCCTTTCCCAGGGCGCTGGCCCCGCCTGGCCCTCCCCCTGGCCCCCTGCAAACTTCGCCCCAGCGAGGAAACCACCGCTGAGAGTTTGATGGAAGTGGATGGGGAGGGGGAAGCTGGATCCTGGTGACAGTCACGGGAGGCTGCTGTCACCATCCGCCTTCACATGCTCCACAGCAGCTCACAGCCTCCTGGTGCCACGGCCTCAGCTGGACCTTTGCAAATCTGGCAGCGTCACGTTCTCCACTGGGTTGGAGAGGGGTCCCAAGCCCCTCAAGCGTCCCCATGGAATGGCCAGCATGGCGGGGGGCCGTGGCAATGCCCCCCCTCAGCCCTGGCCCCAGCGCAGCAGGGATGGGGCTGGCTCCCCTTGGCCCCAGGTCTGGAGCCACCCTGCTGATAGGGACGGTGGGGAGCCCTGCCCATGGCTGGCCTGCAGGTGATAAGGTCCCCATCGATGGCCCCGGGAGGCAGCCAGCTGGGTGGGAGCCACCTTCCCGGGGAGATACAGCCAGGAGGGAGCAGCGAACGAGGAGGGCAGGGGGGCTACCGCAGGGGTGTGAGGCACCAGGGCCCCTGTGAGCCCCCTTCTGCGGGCAAGGGAAGGCTCCCCAGCTCCCCCGGGAGCACAGCTGGGGTGGCACAAGGCATGGACCCCCCCGGCAGAGCAATAGCCCCCCTCAAAGCCTCCTCTTCCCAGTGGGGAGCGAGTCTTCTGCCACTGGGAAACACCTCACAGCGCCCTGGAAACCCCCGGGGCTGCCCCATGGGCTCGCAGCGAGGCTGGGCCAAGGGCCCCACCGTGCCTCAGTTTCCCCATCTGTAAAATGGGGCAGTGTGAGGGCAGAGAGGGCTCAGTCTGTCATCGCTTCCGATGCCCAGGGAGAGACCAGTGTCGGATGCCATTTATAGACCAAGATGGCATTTCAGCTGCCAGCTGCCACCCCTCTCTCCCCCCCTCACCCCCCCTCAAGGTCATGGGGAGAAATGCTGGCCTCGGAGGGTCTGGGTGGCTTAGGAGTCCTGCTGGCCCTCAGCCCCCCTTCCTGGGCAGGGAAAATCCCCCTTGTCCCAGCACAAGGGGGTAAGGATCATTCCCAGCAGACACACCAAGTGAGACCCCGTCCCCATCCCTGAGCCCCTGCTTGGCCAGGAGGGGTGGGACACACCAGTGGGGCGGCTGTGGGGCAGTGATGGGGAGACCGGAGGCGTGCGGCAGGCTGAGGGTGTCACCCCCCCTGAGAGGGCTGCGTCACCCTTTCCCCTCCCCCCCGCTGCGAGGGAGGAAGGGGATTTTCGCTAACCAGAAGGGCACGCCACTTCACAGAACAGCCGAAAGCCACCCCCGGCGTGTCCCATCATCACGCCCTCCCCAAAGGCAGACGCGGTGCAGAGGGTGTGTGGGCAAAATCTTCCTCTCCACCACCCCCCCCGTGCCCCATTCCCCGCCATTCTGGCTCTCACTGCCCAGCTGCAGCCGTGGGGCCAGCTTCTGGAACAGCCCCAGTAGCACCCCCGGAGACCCTCCCTGCCCCCCTTCCCCAGGTGGCAGGTCTGGGTGCCACCGTGGATGCTGCCACCCTGAACAGGCTCCAGACTGGAGTGAGAAGAGGACGTCAGCACAAGTGGGAAGTGTCACGGAGAGGTCACCCCACAGAGGACTGGCTTGTGAGACCTCAGTGGTCCAACCCTGGGTCGGCAAAGTGCCTTCTCCTGAAAGTCCTGAGGCTTCTTGAGCACATACGTATTTTTCTTGTTGGTTTCTTTTTTTTTCATGGAAAAGCCATACATACGTATACATACACACACATATATATGTATATGACTTTGTATACTGTCTAGGATCTTATGGAGTATATTGCAGTGAGGTGGGATGGGAGTGACCTCCAGAGAGGAAGAGCTCAATCCTTAGGGCCCCGCTTATCTCCTGAGCCCTAGCCTCAATCACGCTTCCAAACTAGTGTTCCCAGGGGACTGGACCTGCTGCTCCTGGTCCCCCCAAAGGTGACCGAGGGGAATGCTCAGGACAGGGTGCTGCCCTTCACCATGCCCAGCTTCCCGTTCCCGTCACCCCAAGGGTCTATCTCCTGGCTGCAGGAGAGGAGGAGGAGGATGGGGCTTGTGTCTGGCGTGGGAGGAAAGGGAGCCCACCGTGAGAGGGAAGAAGCCCTGCAGAAACTAGAGGAAACCCTGGTCCCATCTCGACCGAGGCCATCAGAGCAGCTTTGATGGCTCCAGCCTTCTCCTCCCTTTTGAAGAGAGCCTCGCGCATCCGACGGTGCCGTGCTCGGCCGGAGCGGAAGCGGCCAAGCCATGGGGTTCAGCCTGGTGGGGGGTTTTGTCTCCTTCAAAGGGGACGAACAAACGGCCGGTGGACCCCTGCGCGGCTGGGGGGACCCTGAGGAAATGCCGCAGCCACACCCTCAGGCGCCGCTTCCTCCCGGCTCTCGGGATGCAAAGAAGCGTTTTGGCGGCCGTAAGGCAACGTCTGCTTTTTCCAGCAGGCGGCCCGGCCAAACGTCACCGGTTTTCTCAGAGCCACCGCCAGCCTCCAAATGAAAAGGCACCTTGTTTGAAAAACAGAGGGGCTTTTTTTCTGCCACGGCCACCTAAAATATTGTGCTTTGCTGCACATGTTTGCTTTTTTGAGAACGACGAGGTAAAAACGCACTCAGCGTGGGCTGCAGGTATTTGCTTTGGTTGGGAGTTTTATTTTCGTAGTTGTCTGTCTGTCTGTCTTGCAGGTGAAAGTGCTGAGGCTTTTAAAAAGCCCTGCCTCAAACCGACAAATACTTTCCCAGAGAGCCAGCAGAGAGACGGCGTGTTTGTGGAAGGGGGGGTGCTGCTCCCCTGGTGGCGCCAAGCCCTCCCAGCTCCACAACACCCACCCGCCGGCCTCGGCCACCCCATGGGGACACCTGCAACAGCCATGAGTCGGACAGGGGGAGCAGTCCTGCTTGCCAGGGGACACCCTTCAACCCACCCTCGGTGGGTCGAGGCTGTCTCCGAGTGATGCTGCCTCCCATCGCAGGTGGGAGGTGGGAAGCATCCTGAGTGGGGCTCAGTGGGAACCAAGAAAAACACCTCCCTTCCGCTCCTCTCACCTCCGCCAGTGCCGGATCCACACCAGGGAGCCAGGCCAGCGCTCCTGCCCCCCTGCCCGCTCCCTCTTGCTTTGGCAGGATAGAAGGCAGAGGGGCAGGAGGGGGATGGACATGTCCAGAGAGGTGTGGGCACACTCATGGGTGCCTGTGTTGGGTGTGCATGTGGATAGGGGCATACGTGTGGGACTTAGGGGTGTGTGCATGCCCATACTTGAGACATAGACATGTAGGTGTGTGTAGTTGGGTCCACCTGGCTGGTGCCCACAAGCACAGCACCCTACGGGGAGCTAAGGCAGAGGGCAGTGGGGGTCCAGCATCACCAGCTCTTGTTCACTGACAGCCAAGCAATGCTCAGCCCTGGACAAGCCTCCCTCCTGGGTCTCACTTCTTCCCCCAGGTCCCGGCTGACGGATAAAGTGAAGGGAGGATGAGGCATTTCACCCCCAGGCTCCAGTGGGGGTGAGGAGGAGGAGGAGGGAGGGATGGGGCAGCACCAGTTCGTCCAGAGAGGTGTGCATTGCCACACGCACCTTTGCCCCTTTTACATCCCGGGGTAATAAATAAAACCTCCAAATTCACATCTGGAGGAAGCCATAAAAGCTGCTGGGACTTGCAGAGGCAAAGAAAGGTGCTTTCTCCAGAGCAGAGCAATCACACCCAACAAAACCCACGGCTGCAGCCGGCTGAGGGCGGGTGCCTGCACTGGCACAGCGGGCTCAGCAGCCCCCAGGGCAGTTCTTGAGTTCAGGCTGAGCCAAGCAGAGCTAAAGGAGAGGCTGGAGCTAGAAACAGACCCTGTTGACCATTCCTTTACGGGCCAAGGATGGCTAAGAGTCAGGAGGTAAGCACAAACACCGGCCCGCTCTTCGGTGGGGGAGGAAGCAGGACGGGTTGTTTCCATTGGCTTGGCCAAAGAGTTGTTTTAGCTGAGGGAAAGACTGACTTTCAGGCCACATCGAGACAAAAATATAAACTGACATTTTTTTGTCCCCCTAGGGTAAAGTCAGCTTTTCCCACCAAGCAAAGGCCCTCCCCCACCGTGTGTGCGTCCCGAGGGATACCCACCAAAGCAGGGGGGGACAGGCAAGATTGTGCCTCTGCATAGCCTACCATGGACACTTGCCTTTGGCACCCCATCCCTTGGAAGGGGACATGGGGGGACAGTGCCTGCCCAGGAGCGGAGACTGTGGCAGGGCATATCGTCTGGGATGGGAAGGTCAGCAATTTGGCAGAGGCGCGGGGCTAGCTTGTTTTCAAGAGCTGGGACAGTCTCCCTGGAGACTTGTCCTCGGAGTGCTGACCTGCTTCACGTGCTCCAGGGAAAACGACACCCCAGGCCCACGTTTAAATCATCTGTGCTCGCTGCCTGTCCGTGCCCGGGAGCAGGGGCTGGCTGCAAACTGCATCCCAGGGATTTCAGCTCAGCCCCCTGGGACCCCGCAACAGCCCAAGGGAAAGGCACGAGCCCCCACCACCAGCTGAGTGCCGAAAGCATCCCAAAAGCATCCCGAGTCCTCTGGCTGACAGAGCCCCACATCTCACCCTCTGCTCCCCAAATAAACCTACAGGGCACGTGGCAGCATCGCCTGGGCCCCCATGGCACAAAGCTGGCACGGGCAGGTGTTGCAGCCGCTGCCAGCGCAGATAAGAGGCAATTAGCCAGCAGGGAGAAAGCTCCCTCTCTCCCTGCTCGGCCCGGCTGTGCTAATCCCACCCCAATTAAAGCCCCCTCTTTGCTTTTCAGTTATTGCTGTGAGAGATTAACCCACCCTAAAACAAGGCATTTCCAGCAGGCAGACAAGACAAAGCCAAATCTCAGGTTGCAAAAGGCTCGCTCCAGCACCTGCCTGGGAGCGTTTAATTACCCTGACAATGGCTTCAAAAGCAGAAAAGCCACTGAGGCCAGGAGAGCCCTGCAATCAAAAACCCAGAGAGGAGGCACTGGCTCAGCCTGCTGCTCCGGGGGCCAGCGCCTGAAGGTCCCAACCATTTCCCAAGAGCAGAACCATCCTCCAAGCCCCTCTCGGGGACACATTTTCCCTGCAGAGCTGCACAGGGTGCTGTCTGCTTCCTTACGTTCTTTGGTTTGTGGTTTGTTGTGTTTTTTGTTTTTTCCTTTGTCCTTTGGGCTGCTCGTTTGCCAATAAATGCACTTTATAAAAACACAGAGCAGTGGACAGGTCTAATCTCCGGAGTCACATGTGCCCTTATCGCGGAGGGTGGTTCCAGCCCAGCAGGACCGGGCTGCACGCATTGCAGAGCAGATCAGAGGTTCCCCAGGTTTTCCAGCCCTTTCCCAGACCCTTTAGGGAGCACAGGAGAGAGCAGAGGGGGACTCTTGCAGGACTGATCCTGCTCCAGAGGTACGGCAGGTACTGCAGGACCCCGTAGGGCAGGCACACAAAGCAAACCCTTCTCACCACCTTCACATCCTTTCACAGCTCCATCTGGACAGGGCTCAGAGCTCACCTTCCCAAGGCTGTCAGGTAACAACAGTCACTCACTTTCCTTCTGGCGGCGTGGGATTCTTGGGCGAAACACCACACTTTGTGGATGGCATCCCTGGCTCTCCAGGATTCAAGCCAGCAAGTCTGGAAGGGAAAAACGCTGGCTGTTCTGGCTGTGGCAATCGCTGATTCAAGAGAAGTGCTTGTGAAATTGCACAGAAATCACTTTGCAAAACTGACTTGAAATGCCTGCCCAGAGGTGCACTGAAAGAGGAAAGAGAGGGGCTGTGTGCTGAGCTCCAGATAAAGATCAGCGGGGGCCAAAAGAAAGTGAGATCGAGGAACTCGTGAGAAACCCATGATCTGGAGGCAGAGACCCTCGGGGCTGTGTCCCAGCTCCCGCCTGGGTCCTCTCCCCGCTGCCGTCTTTTCCTTTTCTGCTTCCCACCCCTCCAACCCTCTGCCCCTTGTGCCAACGCCGCGATGCCAGGGCCAGGTCCACGGGCAGCCACCAAACTCACGGGCGGCGCAGAGCGAGGGGGGACCTTTGATGTACCCCAGGGTGGCCGCGCTACGTTCCCCTGCTTTTCAAAGGCCCATCCTTGACTATTGTCCTCACATCCTGAGCTTGTTTGTACGCTCCTCTGAGGTCCCCAGCCCCGCAGCCACCCTGACCGCCAGATAAAAGCAGCCGGGCTCACCGGGGCAGAGTTGCTATCAGAGCAAGGACAAGCGGCACAGCCCCCGCGGTGCAGCCCCAGAGATAGCAGGAGCTTTGCCGCGCTGACCCCGTGCCACCAAAGGCTCCAGGTCAACAACAAGCTCCTTCGAGATCTCCGCCGGCCCCGGCTGTGGGTCCTGTCTGTTGGCAGGAGCGGTATCAGACCCCACACGCCAAGGATTTGTCCTCGTCTTGCTGCTCTCCCCCTTGGCTGCACCTGGGGAGGGTCAGCATCTTGCCAAAAGACACAACCGATGGGCGGGAAAGAACTCTGAGGCCAGAAGGAACTCAATTTGCTAATTGCCCCCTTTCCCTCCATCCTCTGAGCAGGGACAGATCATAGAATCATAGAATGGTTAGAGTTGGAAGGGACCTTAAAGGTCATCAAGTTCCAACCCTCTGCCATGAGCAGGAACACCTTCACTAGAACAGGTTGCTCAAAGCCCCATCCAGCCTGGTCTTGAACCCCTCCAGGGATGGGGCATCCACAGCTTCTCTGGGCAACCTGTTCCAGTGTCTCACCATTCTCGCTGTAAAGAATTTCTTTCTAGTATCTGATCTAAATCTTCCCTCTTCCAATTTAAAACCATTACCCCTCATCCTGTCACTACACTCCCTGACAGGGGGAGATGAGCTTCCTCACTGCAGGGAGGCAAAAAAATCCTCCAGAGGACTCTGAGGAGGGGTGTCCATGGGGTACCCCAGGTCTGTATGTTCACAGGGACAAGGGAACCACACCATCCTCAGCCCCGTGTCTCTCCCCCAGGTGCTCAGCATTCCTGTCTCCTCTCCAGCTGACAGGCGGGAGCACCAGGGCAGCTGTGGACAATGCAGGGATCCAAGCCAGACCCAGGTGCTTCCCCAGGAAGGATGCAAAGTCGGGTGTTCTTTTGAAGGGAAGATGGAGCCATGGCCAGCGCTCAGTGTTACCTGCCGTTTCCACTCTCTCAAACGCCTTTTCCTGGCTGCACTTGGCCCACCCTTTGCCTCCTCCACAGCCCCTTGGCTACAGGAGAAGAAGCAGCAGATCCTCTGCCTGATGGATCCCCCTCCTTCAGGGTCAGATCCAGCTGCCTCACCCTTCCTGCAAGAGGGGAATTGAGAAATGCAGCAGCAAAGGCCAAAAGCATGAGGATCTTCTAGAAGATGGGGATTCTCGTTGTGTTGTGAAATTCTGATTGCACGCCGGTGCAGCCCACGAGCTGAGCAGGGAAAGCAGCCATTGCCTGGTTCAGATCTGCTCCCAGGAAGGCAGGAGCTGGCACTGCCACTTCTCCCAGTGGCTGTGATGCACAGACAGTGCCTGACACAGAGGGCAGAGGACCAAAGTCTTTCTTTTGTCCCCAGGTGCCAGTTGTCTGCCTGGCCCTGCACCCTGGGGTTCCTCACAGCCTCTGTTTTGCAGAGCTCACAGCCCATAGGAGCACTTCGACCACCTCCCACTCCACGGGCCATCGCATCTCCCCAGTACTCAGCCTCAGCCCAGCACCTCCGACTTGGCACCACATTCCAGCACTTGGTTCTTGGCTTTTCCATCCCTTCCAGATTGAAGAGCCATGTTAGTCCCAGTATTTCTTGTCATAAAAAGTGCTCAAGTCACCTCCCAATTTTGTTCTTGATAAGGGGCTCACAAAGCATGGGGCATCCTTTCCAGCCTGTTTATCTCTGTGGCTCTTGTTTTTTAACTGCCTTCTCAAAGTGCGGGTAGGACAGCTGGTCACACGAGGGTCATGCACGCTGCAAAACTGAAGTGAAATTCTGCTTTACTTCCTACATTCAACCTGCAGGAAGGGTCACTTATCCCATCATGGGGTATTGCACACAGGCATGTGAGTCATTTGAGTCCGAGTCAGGGGACTCATGAGCCCCTCAGGAGTTCAGAATACACAGGGACAAACATCTCCTACTCTGCCAGGGCCAAGTCATGATGAGGAGGAAGGCGTTGATGGAAGTCAGGCTGAAGTGAGATGTTAGGACAAGCATGGAGGCTCCTGCACTGAACTGCAGGCAGGGAGCGGCGCAGGTAGGAGCAAGCAGGAGCTTAGTGCAAGCTGCAGATACCTATGGCATGGTGCAGCAGGGCTCCCACAGCTTCATAGTTTAATGCTCCTGGTCTTTGGGATCTCCAGGTGGGTGGTGATGTCTCTTGATTTTTATGGGCCTGAAACGTGATAAGACCATGCACACAGAGACCCTGCATCTTGCTGGGATGAGGGATCAGAAGTCAGCAGTCACCAATCCTGCATCCCTTTCACTCCTCGGCCATTTTGGCCATTTCCCAGGTTTGGCTATCTCCGCTCCTTGCAAAAACTTTTGGCCAAGCTGGGCAGCCTGAGCACCTGGGCTCAGCATTACCCACTTTGTGAAGAAGGCAGGCACCAGGGCCCCAGGGAGGTGGCACCAGCCGCTGACAACCAGTAGCCGGCCAACTCCTACTCCCTGCCTGCAGCCGAGACAAGGTAAAGGGCGCTCAACTGCTCTCAGCAACCACGTGGCATTTGAAAAAAAAAACCTCACTCTAAGGTATTCCTCTGCTAACGCTGGCTGCGGTACAAAAATATCAGAGTTTCTAGAATGTCAGCTTTCTTCTCTTTTTCCTGGCAGGTGTAGAAATGGGGAACTGCTCAGCAACACGGTCAAACACACTGCGAGAGGGAACAGAAAACACCTGCAGCGCGTATCTGTCAGGGCAGGTCGGGGCTGGCACAGCGGGGCACAGCACCCCTCCTCTGCTGGCTGGGAGGGAGGCACAGCCGACACCGGCCACGGGGAGAAATAAATCAGAATGCCCCTTCCCTGGCTTGGTCCCGGGAATCTGAGCTCTGCTGCAGGTGTCCCTGTTTTAGACTGAAAGAAGGGAGATTCAGACTAGATCTAAGGAAGGAATTATTTACTGTGAAGGTGGTGAGGCACTGGAACAGGTTGCCCAGAGAAGCTGTGGATGCCCCATCCCTGGAGGGGTTCAAGACCAGGCTGGATGGGGCTTTGAGCAACCTGGTCTAGTAGGAGGTGTCCCTGCCCATGGCAGGGGGGGGTAGAACTTGATGATCTTTAAGGTCCCTTCCAACCCAAATCATTCTATGATTCTGTGATCACAGCCCTGTGCCTGGCACGGTGTGCCAGCCAGCACAGACCAGTATTGGCGCTGCTGGAAGGTGAAGGCATGGAGGAGGGAGCCTAGGAGGAACATAACAAAGAGGGCAGGGCTGGGGCTGTCCCCTGGGTTATGCTTTCAGGCTGCATCCAGATGTTGCGTTGAGATACAGTTGGAGGATCCAGCCTGCAAGACTGATCTAATCCCCTTCTGAACCCCTTCCACACCTCCTGCTCCCATGGAGGCACCTGGCAGCAGCAGCCCCAGGTGATGGCAGTGTCCCCCCCATGACTGGCATCACCACATCTGGTGATGGATGGAGCTGGAGAAGGGAGAGCCTCAGCACTGGAGCCTGGCCCAAACCTTCTCCAGCAAACAGAGCTGGCGGGTCCACCAGCACGTCTTGTCTGAGAGCCACTTTACTGGAGGCTTGTCTCCAGAGAGCCACATCGAGTTTCACATCTAGTTAATCCCCCCTTCATCAGCACAGGCATGTATTGCTTTTCACAAAACATAATCCTCTTTGCAATCATGTGTTCTGCCAAGCTACAAACTTTCTGCTCCCATCCCTCTTTCCCGGGAAAGGATTTGAGGGCAATAACGAACGCAGGCCTACTGATTTCTTTAATGAGCAAGAGACAAACGAGCACAGCATCACAGAACAAACCAAAGCGTCCCCCAATTTCCAGCACGTCTTCGAGGGATGCCCTGAGCTGAAGGACTGAGGCTGGAAGCGGTGACCTCCGCTCATGCTGCAGCCCAGACAGTCAGGGCAGAGGAGCCCACTCATGACCATGGCCAATTCTGGAGGCAGCAAACATCAGTGGGTGCTCAAGGAGGGTAGGGATGTGCTGCGGGGTCCACGCAGCTGGGGTCTTTATGAATTAGCCATCTAGTGAAAGGAAGCAGAGTGGATATCACAGCCCTGGTAGACCTCAGGAAGCTACAGCAGAGAGACCCTGGAAGGGGGAGCAGCCTGGCTGAGCTGTGACCCTCAACTTGGCATCATACGGACAACTGGAGACAGACTCACCAAGGGCACAGATGCCTTACTGCTTCCCTAAATACCCTCTAGTATATTATTTACCATTTTCGCTCTAAACCCACTGAGCTTCACCTTATAAAGCCCACTGAAAGAAGATGCATGCTAGAACTTTGTTTTGTCAAACGACCACTATGTTCTACTTCTCCTTCAGGTTCCTCAGAAACAAAACAGAAAACCTCATAGCTGTGCACCTGCTGGCTTTTCCAGGCGGAGCTCTGCACACTGGGGTGCTCCCACCACAGCATGGGGTCCCTCTGCCTGCCCCAGGGAGAGGGCTGGGGTGAGGAACAGTAAATTCAGAGCTGGAGCAACCCTGCGGTGTCCACCAAAGAAATGGTGAGCTTTTGTGAGCACAGCCTGGGTGGCCACAGGAACTGCTCTGTAGACCACCAGCATCCTGTGGCCTGACATGGGCTGTCTGTGCTTCTTGTGTTTGTGCACTACTGGTGCTGGCTCCCCTGAAGGTTTGTCACACTACTCGTTGTGGAAATGCGATGGGAATCTTGGGTGGCACAGCAGGAAGGGAAGGCACCTTAGATACCGCTGCACCTCCAGATCTGAAAAAGCAGTCCCGAGCACACGGGCCTGGAGAACAAATCGTACAAAGAGCGATTGAAGGAGCTGGGACTGTTTAGTTTGAGGAAGAGGAGGCCGAGGGGTGACCTTGTTGCTCTCTACAACTACTTGAAAGAATGTTTGTAGAGCGGTTGGTGCTGGTCTCTTCTCCCAGGTAATTAGCAATAGAACAAGAGGGAATGGCTTCAAGCTACAACGGGGTAGGTTTAGACTGAATATTAGGAAAGAGTTTTTCACAGAAAGAGTGGTCAGACACTGGAATAGGCTGCCCAGGGAGGTGGTGGAGTCACCATCCCTGGATGTGTTTGAGAGTTCATTAGATGTGGTGTTGAGGGATATGGTGTAGGGGAGAACCTTGTAGAGTAGGGTAGATGGTCGGACTCGATGATCCCAAGGGTCTTTTCCAACCTAAATGATTCTATGACTCTATGCTGAGCGCTTCCCAAGCCGCAGCGAGCCCCACCTCCAGCTCCGCATGCCCCAGGGGAGCACAAATATTTTCGTGAACGGGGGTTCACGCAAAACCGCCCGGGAGGGCGGGCGGGCGATAGGACCCAGCTGAAAGGCGCCGTCGGGCGCGCTGATTGGCTGCGGGGCGGCAGGGGAGGTGGCAGCGTGAGGTAGAACGGCGGCGAGGGGCCCGCTTCGCAGTTTGGCCACGGCGAGGCGAGTGGAGGGGCGGCGGGTGAGCTACCCGGGGAACGGAGGGGCGGGTGGGCGAGCTGAGCGACCGACCGACTGGGAGGCCGCTCTCCCTGAGGCGGTGCGGTGCGGCGCGTGAGGCGGGAAGGCGAAGGCGGGCGCGGGGCCCGCACCGGCGGTGCCGCAGCTTCCCCGGTTGGTCGGCGGGCGGGCGTGCGCGCGCGCACGCACGTGGCGGAGGCTGCCGTTGCCGCCTGACCTTGAAAGCGGGTAGGGCCCCGCTGCGGCCGCCCCGGCCCCCGCCGCCCGGGAGAGGGAGAAGCGGCGTGGGGGGGAGCGGTGAGACGTGTCCTTGGCCGGCGGCGTATCGCCCCCACCGCTTATCTGGCGACCCGCAGCCGGGCCTTGCCCGCGATAGCGGGGCTGCCCAGCCCCTCGGCGGAGGCTACTCCCCTCCCCCGCCCTCCGCCTCGCCGCCTTTTTGCCTTATTCTTGAGGGATTTGGGGTTGTTGGCCGCCCCCCGGGCTGCTTGGCGGGAGGAGGGAAGGTGCCTTCCCTGTGAGGTGCCCGGCTTTACCCCCCGGGCTGGTGGAGGGGTTTGGGCCGTGAGGCGGCCGGGAGGGCCCGGCTTCCCCGGGTAGCATCCGTCCCTGCCCGCGTCCAGGAGTGCCAGGCCCTCTGCCCTTCCCTGGCTCTCCCCCTGGCCTGGCTCTCGGGATCCTCTCCGTGTACACACCCTGTTGTGCCCTGCCTGCCAGGTGGGAGCCTGGGCCTCGGGTTGTCACTTGGAAAAGGCTTCTCAAAGCTGCCAGGGATTAATCTCCACGTACCCTTGCTCTAAACACAAGGTGAAATGAGCGGGTGGCCGCTGTTAACCTTTGATTGCCAGCTAAAACCTGCTTATATTGCAGAGCTCCCAGGTGTAAAGCTAATCCACACGCACCTGAAGACCGGTTCAAAGCCATTTTCTAGCAGCATTGCTTGAGGGCATACTCAAGTTGCATGGTCCCAATCTAAATGCCTGTCCCAAGCTGCCTCGTTGCTAACTTACAAAGCTTTTTCAAGCATCTTTTCAAGAAAAAATGCTGAAGTAAATAACTTACAGCTTACCTTTCAGATAAGTTTGGTGTCTAGAGAAATCCAAGTTACTGAAATGCTATTGGGCAATTGCTCTTGGCTCTTCTGGGAGTCTGTTCAAAACTGAAATTGCCCTCATAAAGTGGTAAAAAATGTAGCCATCTAGAAGGGACCGTGCACTTGGAAGTGGTTTGGCAGGATAGGAGGTTGTGCTGCTTCACTTTACGGCATTGTGTCTCTTCTGGCTGGCTGCCTGTTAGACTCTTGTCTCCATCCCATCCTTGAAACAGACCCTGGCAACCTTAGATATATGGTTTCACGTTTGAGCATGTGCCTCTTGCCAGCACTCCCTGAGTAGAGGTAACCCTACCATTGATAAGACTCTTGGGTGAAATTAGCCTTTTGAGACTGTGTTCCTTGTTTATACACCACCACCCCCACCCCCCCCATCCCTGGAATTTGATAGAAAGGGTCAGTTTGCTCATCAGACCTTATATTTGCAATGGGAGTATGTGAACATCTCGCTTGCATTCAAGGTTGATGTGGTTGGCGCTGTGACTTGCGTAGAAGCATGTGCATAAAATCCATGGGCAAGCATTGCACTAGTGGCAGTGACTGACCTTGGACACCTTATGGTAGTGCAAAGGAACAGCCTGACTCAACTGGTTGTGTTCTGAACTTCTAGGGCTTTGGTCGAGTTGGTGAGCACTTCTCCAGAAGGCAATGGACCATGCCAGAGCGGCAATCTCTAACTTGGTAAGATACAATTCCCCTGTGCTGTTTGTCTCTTGGTGGGCTCATGATACTGCAGAAGAACGGTTCAACATCACCTGTGTCGGTATCAGGAAATGACAATCCAAAGTAGTGTTCGGTGCTGCTGTGTGGGTTGTGAGCCAAAAGCCAATGTAGCTAGCTGGCTGTGATAAAGAGGTGGCTTAAGCGGTTCACTGCTGGTGGAGTTATCATTAACTACTACGGTGTCTTGAGTCTCTCAGGAAGCTGATAAAGGAGCTGGGTTGAGCCTTGAACAATGTTCCAGGCTCAGAACAATGTTCCAGTGCTGCTGAGGAAGCTGGTTAAATGGCTTTCGGGACAATCAGCTTGTGTTCTATTATGTTACTTTGGGGGTGGGAATTCAACCACAAGTCCAGCCTTTGAATGTGACCTGTGCTTCAAAACAAATGTGCAGGAGGAGGTGGCTCAGAGCTTGCTCAGCCAAGCTCTGCTGGTCCTAGAGAGCTTGGACTGAAATGACTCTAGGCTAGGACTGTGAATGTGGTAGTTTGGTCTCTGAACAAGCATGGAGAATACATAGGGCTGAGGCCAAGTTCTCTGCCAAGATACCAAGCAGCTGAGCAGGGGGACTGCTGGGATAGACTTGTAGTTAGAGAGTGAGCTGAAAACTGTCAGTGAGCTGCTGAGAATGGAACAGGGCTTGGGCGCTTGCTACCAGCTGCTTCTCCAGTACAGTGGAGAGAGGCTATGGGACTGTTGCTCCCAAAACTAATTCCTTTTGCCTTTTATCCAGTCTTCTGCCTGTCTCCAGCACAACTGTGGCTGCAGGCAAATGCAAATTTCATTGCTAATGGAAGCTGAATGGTTGTTCGCAGTGCCTGGCTACGTCTGGAACTGAGTTTAACTCTCTGTTAATTTGAGCAACTGCCACATGCACGGGCTGCGTTTGCACTGTGCATTGCAGCAGGTCAGAAAAGCGAGCTCCAGCCAGGAAGGTGCTCTGCTTGGGCACTGATAAAGACTTGTAGAATGGTTCTGTTCACTGGTGGATGTGAGGGTTGGATCCTCAGCTTTCATGTTAGCCGAGGTAGCAGGAATCATATGGGTCATCTTTCTTCAACCTAGCTGCTTTATAATACTCATCAATAGTGTGATTTAAGAGTAGCCCGCGGCAGTTTAATAAAAGATGATCTAGATACTGGATGTACGTCAAAGTGGATGTGGCTCAAAGGCACAACACGGAGGGGCTGCCTTCCCTTTCCTCTGGCCTGATAAAAGTTCTCTTCTGTGTGTGTTGCACATGTTCAGGTCAGATCAGTGCACTCCTGATTAAGACCCGGAGTTTCGGCTTCAGTCAGCCTTTGCTCTGAGGTCACGTGGGAAATGCAAAGGCCGTTGGCTGTGTCATATCTGTATCTCCAAGCTAGACTCTGACCAGCGTGGCTCTGAACTTGTGTGGAGGAAGCAGATGCTAAATAGATTTTGGAGACCCTGAGTGGGTCCGAGTCCCACTCGGTGTGTTTAAAGCAGCCAGCCTGACTTCTTGACAGTCAAAGGCTCAGGCTATGCTAGAGCAGTTTCAGGTGAACAAGCTGTATTTGGTTTGGACTGCAGGCTGGTGTAGCAAACCCTTCCATTGCATGACTGTCTTTCAACACAGTTTGGTGGCGAGCCGACGTCATACACGCGCTTCAGCATTGCCCGACAAATGGATGGAGACAACAGCCATGTGGAGATGAAGCTGTCTGCTGATGATGAGGAAGGAGGGGAAACTGGGAGACCAGAGCACCTGCATGCCAGCATGCCTCCTCCACGGAGGGTTGGCAGGCACCTCTGCTTCCTAGTCATCGCAGCTGTCCTCCTGTTCTTGATTGGTAAGGAAGGGTGGGAGGCAACCATGTGAAGTGGACTCTGGTATTGAGCATACCTGAGGCTGTTGTCATTTGAATGTGTATTGTTTCAGGAGAGAATTAAAGAGCCTGGATCCAGGCTGCAGCCTCTTGTCACTAATTCTGTCTAGCTCAGACTAATGGTACAGAATTGGCACAAAGAAGTATGAAGTTTGACAGTGGAACTGTCAAACAAAGGGCATACTGGCCCATGTGGCAAGTGTACTGGTTTTCCCTCTATTAACTCATAACAATTCTCTAGAGCTGTGGGTCAATGTATCGGTAAAGCCTCTGGTGCTTGTGTCTCAAGGATTTTAATGCTGCCACTGACCTAAAGTAACCATTCTCCTTCCCAAATGGTGCTGGTGGGTCCCTGCCAAGCACAGGATCAGATTTATGGTATACTTGAAAACATGCCAGCTTGGTCAAAATGTCAGGCTGCATATCCCTGTCTGTCCTTAGGCATGCCAGCTTGTCAAAAATGGTGTGAGAGCAGAGATGCATCTTAACCCTGAAGCTGCTCTGTATGCATTTGTTCGGTGTGGGGCTGGTTTAGCCATCTTCCTGCAGCACAAAGACATACCTGTTTCTGCCCTTAGGGTTTCTGATTGGCTACTTGAGTTATCGTGGACGAATGCAGAAGGCTAGCAGGTGTCTGGATGCAAGTGGCAAGTGTGAGATGACTCCTACCACATCTTACTTAATGGATGATGATGAAACTGAGGAAGAAGAGGTTCCTGGACCACCTGTCTTCTACTGGCCTAAGCTCAGAGAGATGTTGTCAGAGAAACTATCAACAGGACATCTTCAGGACAACTTGAGGTAGCAGTTCCAGAAAGTTTAGCTACAGTTATGAGAGGCACAGCCTGTGAGTAGAACTTGGGCTCCTTTGGAGAACAAGGGCCTTAAAGATGTTGTGGGTAGGCATGTGGCTAAACATGGGCTTAAATGGCCCATTCAAGCTTGGGTTTGCAGGCTGGAGCACTGCAGTGCAACCTGGTGCTGTAGCCTAAGCTGTACCTATGTTACCCACAGGCAAAGAGCAGTTAAGTACTCATTTGAAGCTGGCCAGAGTGAAGATGAGAACGTTGCCAACTACATTCATGAGCATTTCACCAGCTTTCTCTTGGATGAAGTGTGGGATGATGAGCACTACGTCAAACTGCAGGTCAAAGGCAGGTATGTTAACGAAGAGATGCAGGTCTCTTCCTTACAACATAAATATCTGAAGTCTTAAATATGTGATTTCTGCTGAAAGCAGTGCTAAAATTGCAAGCTAGCTAGTTGCCCATCTCAAAAGAAGGCCTCAGTCAAGCCAAGCAATAGCTGTTCCTGTCTCTTCTCAGGCTTTCTAAATCCAAAGGACAGGGTAGCAGCCCTCTGGATTTTTTTGGGGACAGCTGTTTCCTCAAAGCAGATTCGGGAAGTGCAGAGAAAACAAACTTGAGTAAGAACTCTGCTGAAGGTTTCCTGTGTTTCTAAAATTGTGAATCACTTTCTGTGATGTTGCCCATGTGTTAGCATGGACAACTCTCTTGTCACCCAGGCAGGTGTTGCAGACATGGCAGTGGCTCTTGGAGTAGCTCAGGCTCCTAGAACAGGCATTGTGTTGGCTGACAGCTCATATCCTTGTGCCTTACTTGCCCCTTCATGTCAGGGGAAATTAATTTGCTTAACTCCTCTTAGGAGGGGACTGAGACTTGGAAGCACAGATTATTTCTGCTGCCTGTCTCGTAAATTAGCCTTTGTTAATGTCTCTGAAGAGGTTCTTGCACAGATGTACTGGGATGAGTTTGCCTGTTTCAGGCTCTGCATTGACTTCATCAGAATTGCTAGGGCACAGACTGAAATACGGGAGCTGGTTTAATATGGAGTTTATTTATGAAATAACGTAATGGTGTCTC
Organism: Gallinago jamesoni; assembly: GCA_025769975.1. Classification (NCBI taxonomy): domain Eukaryota; kingdom Metazoa; phylum Chordata; class Aves; order Charadriiformes; family Scolopacidae; genus Gallinago; species Gallinago jamesoni. The sequence goes on along the minus strand of JAOQGH010000051.1, from coordinate 11,752,716 downwards.
TTTACATTTAACAGTAGCAACAACACAGTGTCTATTCTGGAAGACAGTAAAGAAGAGATACTGGAGATCCCTGATGCATATGTGGCATACAGCAAGAGTGGCTCAGTTGTTGTAAGTGATTTCAAGGAGATCCTGGAAATGAGGTTGCATGCTTACTGGGTAGCAATGTCCAAACTATGTCCCTTCAAGATGTGGAATATATAAAGCCCTTCCCAGTTAAAGAACTGGTGGTGGGGAGAGAGGGGTGAGGAGTGGGTCTGTATGGTTTTATTACTTCCACAAGATGCAGAAGTAACTGTTTAAGTGTCTCTGCTGGGATCCGGACAGGAACCTTGACAGAAGTGCTGCTCCAACAGGCACATTGTATGTGATTAGAGTTTACTGATTTTACTTACGTTGCTGAGCTGTTACCAGGAGTCACTGTAACTGTGACTCTGTAGGCTGTTTCAGGTATCTTACTGACACAGGACTGCTGCATTTATAAGCAATGCTTCTGTTCCAGGGCAAACCAGTCTACGTGAACTATGGACGGAAAGCTGATTTTCAGAAGATACAGAAGCCGGGTGTTTCACTGAATAACACTATAATCATCTTCAGAGCTGGAAAAATAACCCTGGCTGAAAAGGTAAGCAGTCTGTGCCCCAAAGGCTGGCCAAACTTGGCAGCAGGAAGCTGTGCTTCCTCCTTTTGAAGACACACCTCTGTGCCTCAGCTCTAGAACTCATGTACGTAGGCTTGTCCCTGCAGGCCTAGTCTTGCTTGTTTGCACTAAGTCTCCAATGCAGGTCTGGACAGCAAGAGTGGGCAGAGCTGGTTACCATTCATGGTGTCATTCTTCTTGCCCTCTGGCGGACTTGCTTGGGACAGCCAAGTATCTGGAGTGATGGAGCTGGGAGGTAGCCCAGGGTGCAGAGCTGGCTGGTGGCATTGCTATATGCAGCAATAGGGCAGCTAGAAGCGGAACAGCATTGCCTCAGAGAACCTCTGGCTGCTTATCTTGAGACTAACCTAATCTGGGGAAAACACATGGAGCGTAATCAAAATTAAATAACATCTTTCTTCTAAGCTGGTCTGAGGAACAATTTTGAGCTGAAGGAATCATAGAGTGAGACACTGTGGAGTGTCCCAACTGTTCAAAAGGATGTTGGACACACTATTGTGACCAGGCCACAGACATTAATGTAAAGTTTCAATTGCCTAGTTGGAATTAAGGCACAAACAAACCTTTCAAAAGGTTGAAAACTCACCAAAACTATTTGTTTAACAGCGATTTGAGTATTTGCAAAGGAAAGAGAAAGTATAGTCACCACCTGTGGATCCAGCAATGTCTTGTTGGTCCTACCCAGGGCATCACAGGTGATGGGAGCTCTGAGCTCGCCTTGTAGTCTGTTTAGCCAGCTTTTATGGTTTCCCTGTCCCCTCATTCGCATGTGAGGTGTGCAGGGATGGTTCTAGGAAGTGGGAGGGTCACACAGGAGTCTTTTGATGCCCTGTCCTGCAGCATCCATTACTCAACCTTTCAGTTTGCATGGGCGCCCTCTATAGTGAAAGCAACAGCAGCAGGGAAGTCATTGCATCATCATAGAATTGTCTAGGTTGGAAGGGACCTTTCAGGTCATCTAGACCAACTGTCAGCCTAACACTGAAAGAAACCATCACTAAACCATATCGCTAAGCACTAGGTTTACCTGTTTTTTAAATATTGCCAGGGATGGGGATTCAACCACTTCCTCGGGCAGCCTGTTCCAATGCTTGAAAGGGTGAAAAATCTTTTCCTAGTGTCCAATCTAAACCTCCCCTGCTGCTGTTTACTCTTGTCTTGGAAGAAGAGACTGACCCCCACCTCTCTACAACTAACTGAAAGGAGGTTGTAGAGAGCAATAGGATCTCCCCTCAGCCTCTTTTTCTCCAGGCTCCACAGCCCCAGCTCCTTCAGCTGCTCCTCGCAAGACTTATGCTCCAGACCCCTCACCAGTTTCATTGCCCTTCTCTGCCTTTCTTGTAGTGAGGGACCCAAAACTAGACACAGTACTCATGGTGGGGCCTCACCAGTGCCACATACAGAAGGACAATCACTTCCTTTAGTCCTACTCACCACACTGTTCCTGATAACAGCCCCACCTACATGGCACCAAAAACTGACCTCCCACCCTGCATGCCCCTGGCAGGCAGTTCCCGGGGCAAACAGCCCATGGGCAGGTTTTGAGGCAAAGTTCCAATTGTAGAGTCCCACACGTGCTTTGCCTGGAGTAGGACTAATCTGTTAGTATTCATCATCGTTGTGTATCTGTCACTGTTGGGTAGCTGTTAAAAATCTGTTCTGGGTAGCTGTTAAAAATCTGTTCTGGAATTGGACTTTGAGAGGATCAACCCTTCGCACCGTTACTCTATATACTTGTCTTAACTCCCCTTTCTTGCAGAACACACGTGTAATTAATGTTCTTTGCTTCAGGTTGCAAATGCCCAAGCAGCAGGAGCAGTTGGTGCCCTGATGTACCTGGACCCATCTGATTATGAGAACACAGATACACTTGTCCCCTTTGGACATGTGAGTATGCAACTGGCTCTCCTCTTTGTGCTCTAGAACCTTTCTCACCATGGACTGCAGACTGCAGCAGTCCTTCTGCAGGCCTCTGGCTGAGCAGTGCTTCCTGCCCTTGTGTAGATGAAAACTGTTGGCCTCCTTTGAGACTTGAAGATTCTTCTTGCTTTTTACAGGCCCACCTTGGAACTGGAGACCCTTTCACCCCAGGCTTTCCTTCTTTCAACCACACCCAGTTCCCACCAGTGGCATCTTCTGGACTACCTCGCATTGCTGTTCAGACTATCTCTAGCAAAGCAGTAGGCAAGCTGTTCAGGTAACTGTTTCTCCTTGCTTGCAGGCTAGGCTGCTGTGGCGCTCTTGCAGGGGTGAGGATGGTATTGAGGTGCTTTGAGCCCAGGGAGCTCTCTGCTGGTCTCTGCTGTGTATCGCAGGGAGCGCTTACTTGAGCTGGCTGGTGAAATGAAACTTGTGTCCATATCTCATGTCTTAAAGACTAATCTTCATCTACTGCTGGATTCCTCTTGGCCTCTGCATCCTACCTCTCCTTGCGTAATCAGTAGGACAGGTCTGCAAGCTGTTTGCTGAGCAGGCCATGAACAAGGCTGCAGTTGCAGGCTTGCTTTTTTCACAGAATAGCTGAATGAGGTCAGAGCTGGATAATGAGTTCAAAGGATCTCTCTTTTTTTCCCCTCAGTAAAATGCATGGAGAGGAATGCATTCTGGAGTGGAAAGGTGGGGTCGTGGGATGTAAGGTGATGCTGAACAGCACGAGCAAGATGACAGTGAAACTGACCGTGAACAATGCTATGGTGGACAGGAAGATTCTGAACATCTTTGGTGCTATCAAGGGATTTGAAGAACCAGGTAACAGCAACTGCCTTGTGGCTCAGTCTTGGGCTGAATGTGGCTCAGTCCCATTCAGAATGTGACAGCTGCTTGCAGACAGACACAACCGCTTCCTCAGCAGAACCAAGACCCTTCCCTAAGGGTCAAGAAAAAGCTGAACTGTGCTGCCAGAGAAAGGCTAAATGAAAGCAAACAGGATGCCAGATTCAGGGGTCAGACTCCCTACTCTGGTCCTAGTACGGAAGCTCAAAGCTGCTTTTCTGATAAATGGTGTTTGCAACCTGAAGCTTGCAGCTCAGATCTCGATGTCTCCTTTTTAGATCGGTATGTTGTGATTGGAGCCCAAAGAGACTCCTGGGGCCCAGGAGCGGCCAAGGCTGGCGTTGGAACTGCCATGTTGTTGGAACTTGCCCGTGTGATCTCAGACATGGTGAAAAAGGGTAAATATTTGTGTACAAAAGCATGGGGGTGGGAGGTAATGCGGGTTTAGCTCTGTGTGTGTTAATGTTGGAGAGCCCAGTTGCAAAATAATTATTTAGGAAGGCATAGGGAATCTGGCAAAGCTTCCCAAGATGCTATTACTTGTCCAATATAGACAACTTGTCTGCAGTGAGCACTTGCTTCCAAGGGACTGCCTGCTTGTATCTGATACGGCTTAAATGCAGGAATGTCCTTAGATAACATGCGATGCAGACCTCAAACTTGAGCTGTCTATTGAACAGCCAGGCCTGAAAGTAGGAAAACACTGAAAAAGCTGACCAGCTGGAGTGGTGGGGGTTGCATGGTGACACTTAGTGTGAGTGCTTTTGTCTCCAGGGTCAACTTTGGGCTCAGGCAGCTAAATAAAAAAGGAGAGAGATGCAGATAGCATGGCTTTCTGCAGCGTGGGGGAGGCAGGGGGCAGTGTTCATGCAGCTGCTATTGTGCATGTCGGCAGCAGCCAGAATGCTTCAGCGCTGTCCAAGGAACAGGCAATTCATGATCCCATGCCCTCAGTGCTAATTTACATCTCTGTGGGGGAAGGGCAGACATCTCAGTGTCTCTGTCTTTGCAGACGGCTACAAACCAAGGCGCAGCATCATCTTTGCCAGCTGGAGTGCAGGAGAGTTCGGAGCTGTGGGTGCTACTGAATGGCTGGAGGTACTGTTTCTTTGATAGACTTCTGTGTGATGACTGTGTGGCTGTGATTTCCTGTTGCTACAGATTAAACATTCTGGTCTTGTACTGCTCATCTTAAAATACTTGTATTTTTTTCTAGGGGTATTCTGCCACACTGCATGCCAAAGTCTTCACTTACATTAACTTGGATGCTGCAGTCGTAGGTAACTTGCTATGCTACTTTTAAGTTTCTTGAAACTGAGTGGGACCAGAAAAGATTGACAGACATCCCTTAAACTCCAGGAATGAGGACTGTGCCAGAGGTTGATGCTGGGTGTTTGGCTGAAGGCTGGTGTGACTCCATTTATTCTGTTGTCATTAAAGCTGGGAGTTTGCTGCAGCCTGAGCTTGTGGGCAGCTCTGCTAGGTCCCAGTATAGAGCATCTTGGGTCTGTCAAGGATCCTTTGGCAACAAGTTGTAGATCAGTTGTTGCTCTGTCACAGGCCTGAGCTGCTCTAGCAGTAATTTTTAATTGTGCCAGCACATCATACACTTTCTTTTTTGCAGGCTCCAACTACGTGAAGATTTCTGCTAGCCCATTGCTGTACACCTTGCTGGAGAGAACTATGAAGGGGGTGAGTTGAAGGGTCTTGGGCTACTCAAGGTGACTGGTTTTAAGGAAGAACTGAAAGCAGCCAGAGCTGTACTGGGTCACTTTGCCCAGCTGGCTCCTTCTGAGGAGAAAGCCCAGTTTAGGAGAAAGGGCTGAGATGCTCTAGAGGGCCTTGTCTGAAGTCAGCTGGGCTCTGGGAATTGCAGTTTATGCATGCAGAATCTAAAATCAGCAAATGCCACAGTTCAGTGGGAGCTGAATGCCGGTCTGGCATGAACTGTTCCTATGTGGAGAAAGGTCAGGGCAGCACACCTGACTCTGGCATCTGCACAGGCATGCAAGCTCCAGGATGGACCTGGAAGCCCAGGCAGAGATCAGAACAAGTGCATTGACTGTCGTCTCTGTGCAGGTGAAGGATCCAGCAAGGAATTCGAGAACCCTGTATGACAGAGTTGGCTCTGACTGGGTAAAAACAGTGTAAGTATTGTCATCCTGCTCTTTGGGAAAGCAAATCTCCATATCTCCATAAAGGGTTTTTGCTCTTTGTGCTGGAGTGTCATACCACTGCCTGGGGCGGGATTTATCCGCTGCAATGGCATCAGGCAAGCATGAACAGTACAACACTAATTGTGCTTAATGCTGCCCCAAGCTGCCTGTAGGCAGCCCAGACACCTTTTTGGTAGGGCAAGAACAGCCTTGTACAAAGGCCGGTGGCCGGAAATGGACAAGCAGCTCTCGGCACTTGGCTGGGACTCCTTGCCAAAACCAGTCTTGTCTAGACAGGGTAGTCCATTTGTCTCAGAGCTTCATCTCTAGGGCTCGTAGCTTTTCTCCTGGGATGTCCAAATCAGTTAGTAACTACTCAATACTTGTGTTTTGCAGTGTTCCACTTGGTCTGGATAATGCAGCATTCCCTTTCCTGGCCTACTCGGGAATCCCAGTGGTTTCCTTTGGTTTCTGCAGTGTAAGTATTGCCTGCCTGCCTGCCTGGTGTACTCTTTCTGTGGAAAATGCTGTAAGATATCTGCTCTCCCATATGGCAGAGCACAAGGTGCTGTCCCAACCAAGCTCATTTTCCATGCAGGAGCTTCTCTTGGGGAGGAGATGCAGCCTCTCGACCTGGTGGCTGTGGCAGTAGTACTTGCTGCAAAGGCTGCTCGTGGGGCATTGGTTGGGCTGCAGTCTCTGTTCCAGAGTCCCGAGTGCTCTTGTTCTGTTGGGAGAGGGGACACTTGCTCTTCTGGAGGCTCGGATGTCAGTGATTCCTCAGATAGCAGTGATTCAGAAGCTAAAAGCACTAAAAAGATGTCAAGCTGTTGTTGCTCCAGTGAAAGATTGTGCTACAGCCTGCTGGTCAGCAAGCAGAGTGTATGGGGGAAGTGGTACCGTTGGCAGAGCGAGTACTAACTCAGGTGGGTCAGGGCTGCTGCTGCAGCTTGGGGATGGCAAAAATGCATCAGCCAAGCAGCCTGTTCTGTTACTGCAGGTGTGCAGATCTGAGCCTTTCTGGTAATGCCTTTCTCTGCTTATGAATGCCTGGATTTTGTTAGTGCCAGACTTGTTCCATAAAAAAACTTGAGTTATCCTGCCAAGAAGGGTTGGAGGGTGCTGCTAGCACCAAATTGGGTGCTGGTGTTTGCCTGCCTGCACTTCTGCAGTGAACTATGAAGAGGGGAGGAAAGGTTGGTAAGTCTTTGGGTTTAACAAACTAGCAGAGCATGCTCCTGATTGCTGGAAACTCTGATGGACAAGATGCAGGAGCTCCATTCCGTTCTCCTGTGCTTTGAAGTTTTGCACCTCAAGTCTCTACTTAGCAGCACAAGGCAGTGGAATGTGGTGAAAGTAGCAAGCAAATTGTAGTGGGAGCAAACTGTAAAATCCTAGCTGGAGATGCACTCTTCCCTAATTTTAATGCCTTCTTTCTTGCAGTGTGATAAGGAATATCCCTTCTTGGGCACTACTCAGGACACTGTGGAGAACCTGAAGGCGACTGACAACTTGTATGCTCTTATGCGTGCTGCTGCAGAAGTTGCTGGACAAATAGCTCTCAGGCTGACCCACGATCATGAGCTCTTCCTGGACTTTGAGAGATACGGTGATGAACTGCTAGCGTTCCAGGAGAAGTTCTTGTCCTATGATCGGGATGTGAGGGTAAGAAAGTCTTTGAGCACACTGGATCTTTGTAGATTGTGATGGGGCAACGTGCTAATAAAGGCTCTGCTGCCTGTGGATACAGCAAGGTGGACATCTTCCTCCTTGGGGCACAAGAGTATAGCAAGATGTGACCTGAACGGTTTTTCCTTAGATTGGTGCAGGCAGAGGACCTGTGGCAGACAGATTTAGCTAATTTGGCTGTAGTGAGCTCTTGAGGAACTGGATGTGGATGTTTTCTCCTCTAGTTATCATTCACAGCACTTTGCATCTCATTTGTACTGCTGCTGAAAGCCTGTAAGAAACTGTGGGTGGGGAGGGACGTCACTGAGCTCAGTGACCTCAGAAGAGTCTGCCAGGAATCGCTCTGCTACTTGGCTAAACTGGCAAAAAAAAAAACCCAACACCTAACACTTACCTGCTTAGAGAGCAGCAAAAGAAGAAAATCAGGTTTGCTAACAGCTCCTCCCTCACAGGCACTGGGACTGACCTTGAACTGGCTGTTTTTTGCCCGTGGTGACTTCCAGCGAGCTATAGATGCACTGAGAGGAGACATCACAAACAGTGACAGGGAGAACAAGATCATCCGCAGAGCCCTGAATGACAGGATCATGAAGGTGGGTATTTACATCTGGTTTTTCCTTTCCTCATGAAGGGAGTGCTGGCTGGGATGGGCCTCTCCCTTCTAGGAGCCACAGGCACTGTGCAGACTGATCCCTCTTCTTAGTGTCATTGCTTAGTGTCAATGTGATTGACTTCTCTGCTTGCTGCCAGGAGAGGGTCTGGCCCTTGCAGAGCTGCTGCAGGAAAGGGCTGGGTGAGGGTCAGAGGTTGGGAGCTCCTGATGGGGTAGATCAGGAAAGAAAAGCTTGGCAGGTGAGAGTACAACCCTAAATTTGCATCTCTACTGCAGGTGGAGTATGACTTCCTCTCCCCGTACCTCTCACCAAAAGATGCTCCCTTTCGCCACATCTTCTTTGGCAAAGGTTCCCACACCCTGCAGAGTCTGCTGGAGAACCTGCATCTGCTGAGAACCAGCAAGGACAGCGTGGATGTGAATATGCTGAAAGAGCAGCTGGCCCTGGTGACCTGGACCATTAAAGGAGCTGCCAATGCCTTAGCGGGTGATATCTGGGATACAGACAACGAATTCTAGAGACAGCAACCACCTGGTTAAGGTACAGGATTAGGGAAACCCACTCCCTAATGTGGCATAATTTTTTCCTGTAGATTTTTTGGCAACAAATTTTTTTGACCAAAGCTGATCACAAAATTTAAATTTCACCTTGACAAATTCACAGGAGGCAGTTTTAAAGCAGGTACTAAGATTACCATGAAATCTCTGGCCAGGGTCCCATTTGACCACAGTCTAAACTGGTCACATAGCACTGCTTGTGGGGCTTGCTCTCCAGTGTACTTGAGAAATAACAGCTCAGGTGACTCCTGAACTGGTACCTTGAGTGGGGAGGTACCTCATCTATTTAGAGTTTCAATTGTTTGCCCTCCAAACCTAGCGACAGGATAAGGAAAGGATTCCTCTTAATGCGTGTAATGAGGATCCCTTCTCTGTCAGGGAGCTGCAGAGACCAACCTGTAGTTCAAAAATTAAACAACGTCATAGCAGCCCACAAGTGCTGATTATCAGCAAGCTCTGAAGTGTCTGGCCTGCCTTTACTCAACAGCAGGGTCCCAATGACATCTTGGAGGCTTGCTTCTGCGAAGGCCGGTCTCAATACCCAGGGAAAATAACCCAAAGATTATCTAATGCCCCCTTTATATCCTTAGCTGGCACCTCAGGGAGTCCTGTGACATTGAGAAATGGCTCTAGACTGACACTTCAGAACTTGCTGCTCTAGGGCCTTTTGTGAAATCGAGTCTCTTGCTGGACAAACCCTGTTTGACTGATGCCGTTTTGATGGCTCTTGTTTGGCACTGAGATATTTATTTGTTTATTTATTTATCAGTGACAGTGTTCACTATAAATGGTATGTTTTTTTATAGAAGATAATTATCGGAAGCAGTGCCTTCCATAATTATGACAGTTATACTGTCGTTTTTGAATAAAGCAGCATCTGCTATTACAATCAAATATGATACTGGAACTTTGCATTTAAAATAATCTAAACAGGCCTCTCCAAAAAGAAGTCTTTGAAAACTAGCAATTAAGCTTTCTGTGGCAAAAACACACCTCTGGAAGAAACTTGGAGGTATAAACCTGGTAGCAAGTCTCCAGGTTGTGCTCCAAAATCATCCCTGACATAATGAAAACCTGGGTGAAAACTCAAACACTAGAAATTCGGCTTCCCTGTGGTGTCTGTGCCTCTATGGGCTTCAGACTCCCTCTCTTCCCTCCTTTTCTGGATGCTGTGCACTCGCATGGGGAGCACAGCTTCCTTTCTGGCCCCGCTGGAGGGGCTTGCTGTGGAGCATGCTCATGGCATGCTCACTCCACTCATGGCAACACACACAAACTTCTTGTACTTTGGATTAGGCATTGGCCCGATTTTTTTTTTTTTTTTTTTTTTTTTTTAATGGCAGCTTCCTGCAAACTTCCAGTACCTTAGGTATTGTGAAACCTAACTGACATTATCGGGAGCAGTGTCTCCCATAATGTGTAAAGAACAAGGTAGTTTTTGCCTACCACAGTGTTATATCGGAGGCAGTGACCTCCATATGTTGCACTATGGGTGTACGTAATTATCGGGGACAGTGTTTCCCATAATTGTTCTATGCTTATCATGCAATGTCATCTGCAAAGCTGGATGGTTAGTATCTAACACGGATCAATTTGTGGCAGTCCTACTTTTTTCCCACTCTCCTGTGGTGATGCAGATACAAACTTTGGTCTGTTATGTACTTCTCTAGACTCTTACCTTCTCTGTAGGGTGAACTGTTTGAAATAGCTGTGCTGTCTTGAAGTGGCTTCCTGCCTCCTAGTCTGCCTCTAGTGCTTTTGAATGTTTAGTGGAAATTAGGCTAGTTAGACTGTGTGCTCTGTGATTTAGTAAACTTCCTTCAAATCAGTTGCGAAGACTTGGGGAATTAAAGATGAATGTAGGCCTTGGGGCTGACTGCTGTCTGGAGGGCTCGGGTCACTGCTCTAGGTGGGGGTGCGTGCTACCCAAGAGGGTGGCCCACTTTGGCACTGGGGGCAATGCTGGTGTGTGTGCCTGGGAAGCCGCTTGCTGCCCAGGTCTCGCTGGAAACTCCAGCCTTGGGTGTTGTGTGGAGGGGGGGAGATGAGTGGTACCTTTCTTGTGATGCCCATCTGCTCCCTGACCTGGAGCTGAACGCTGCTGCTGTCTGACACCTGCTGAACTGTGCTGCCTGTTCCCAAAAAAACCAGCCAGCCGGCTGTCCCCAGCCGTGCGCTCTGCAAGCAGTTTGATCTGGCATTTAAACCTAAAGCAAGCGAGTGACCTGAGCCCCAGCAGTAGTCCTTGAGGGAAAAGAGCGCTGTTGACCTGGTGCAGAGACCTGGGCCACCACCAGGAATGGGCAAGCGAAAGCTCCCAGCCCAATTACTGAGCCTCAGCGCTCACCAGCTTGGAGGGATGGATTTTCATCCATCCTGGAAGCCCAGGCTTATGCAACTCCTTGCTCTTAAGTACCCTGCTGTCTCTGAGGCATGTGTACAACCCTGTCTGTGTTACTGCTTCCCAGTGACACTTCTCTGGATGGCATTTAAGAGCTGCCGTCTGGGAGTCCTCGTGGTAGACTTTGCATGCATTTTGATGTCAGACTTAAAAACATGCGCTTTACAGGCAGCAGAGAAAGACAAAGCTCAGCAGCACAGCCCTGACTACTGGGATGTCTGGATGCCGTGCTGGTGTCTGACTGGGGTGGGGGTGCTATAACTGTGTTTCTGGGTCTGTTACCTGCTGTCTGCTCGAATAAAGTTTTAAAGCCTGAACACTCAACTCCTCTTGTGGGTTCTTGCAAAGTCACGATGCTGTTGTGGCCACAGGTGAGCTCGGGTAGCTTGGGGGGGGGGGGGGGAGAGGCTGTTCTCCTGCCCCAGTAGGGCTAGGGCAGCTCCAGTTCAACCTCCTTGACTTGCAGAAGCAAGTCTGAACTTCACCTTGCTGCTTGGCTGAGTCCTGCCTCACTACAGGTGACAGGGGTGAGGACTCTGTCCTGTCCCCTTATCCTTCCCCCTCTTTCAGGGCCAGGTCCTGCCTCTTGGTCACTCCATTGACCCTCAGGAGCTGGTAGGGGGTGGTGATGAAGCATCCACCTACTCATGGGTCCCAGCTCTGCAGGTCTGCTGGTAAGAAGGTGGCTGGCAGGGTCATGTCTGTCCCCCAGCAAGCCAGAGCTGTCTCCTCCCTCCCCCTCAGCCCCCCTGGGTCGAGGTGCGGGTTGATATGTGGTTACTGCTTAGAGCCCTGGGGAGCTCTGGCAGAGCGGGAGCTGCATCACCATCTGCAGAGGCCAGTTGGGGTGAAACTGCACTGGTTTGGGGCTCTGCATTTTAAACAGGCTCAGCTTTACTCATCTGATTCCCCTGCATCCCTGGTGCCAGTCTCGCCTCCTGCCTTCCCTTATCCCGTGAGGATGCACCGTTTGGGGCAGGAGGTGGCTTCTCCGGGAGCCTCGGGGGCTGTCCTGGGGTAGCTCTGCTCCCTCCTCTTCCACGGAGGATTTACTTGTTGGGAACAGGTTCTTTCCCGCACCTCCCTGCCCAGACCTGGCAGGGCTCCCCGGGAGAGGCAGGGCCGGGGCTGCCCGGAGCCAGGCGGAGGGAGGTCAGGTGAGGGTGTGTGTTGGGGGGGGGGGACTCACCCCCTCTTCACCCCCTCTTCACCCCCTCTTCACCCCCTCTTCACCCCCTCTTCACC
>JAOQGH010000051.1:11645021-11740521 GCA_025769975.1 Gallinago jamesoni | reverse complement strand
TTCACCCCCTCTTCACCCCCTCTTCACCCCCTCTTCACCCCCTCTTCACCCCCTCTTCACCCCCTCTTCACCCCCTCCCTGCACCCGGGAGCAAGAATCTGGGCCGTGCGGGACCAGTCCGTGTGTCCCGTTCCCCCGGGTCTCTGCGGCGGAGCGCTCCCGGGGCCTGGCGCTGCCCCGCGGTGCGTGTCCGTCTGTCCATCCCCGTCCGTCGGTCCGTCCCACCTTCCTTCCTCCACCCCTCCCGCCGTTACGTAAAGCGGCGGTGCGGCGCCTTTAAGAGCGGGGCCGGGCTGGCGCGCGCCGCCCCGGGAGCTCGCGGCGGGGTTGGGGGGGGGGGGGCCGGTGGCGGCGGAGCCGGGGCTCCAGCGGCGCAGCTCGGGGGGGGGGGGGGGACCGCGGCAGGGGGGCGGCCCCGGGGGGGGCTCCCCCAGCGTGCGGGACCGGGACAAGGAGTGGGACCAGCACCGGTGCGGGGACCGGGACCGCCTGCATCATCCAGGGGCAAGGGGCGAGCGGGGCCCCGGGGGTGCCGGAGGGCGGGGGGCTGAGCCCGGGGGTGCCGGAGGGCGGCGGGGTGGCCCCGGGGGTGCAGGAGCAGGGGGGGTTCTCCCGGGGGGTGCAGGAGGCCGGGCTGGGGGCGCTGCCCCGCGGTCAGGAACTGGTGACCGGAGGAGGCGGCGGCGGGGAACCGGGGGGCGGCGGCGGCGGGGGGCCGGGCCGGTGGCACTGGGTGCCGCTGGGGGAGCGGACGGGCTTGCAGGAGTGGGGCGAGCGGCCCGGGCCGGTCACCGCCGTCGGTAGCCCTAAGCCGGGAGCGGAACCGAGGCGGCGGCCCCGGGAACGGGGGTCGGCCCGGGCGCGGCGGCGGGCGCGGAGCGCGGAGGAGGCGGCGGCGGGAGAAGCGGCGGGCAGCCCCGGGGCCCAGCCCCCGCGGCGGGCGCGGGGAGCGGTGCGGGGGGTGCAGGAGCGCGGCCCCAAAGTCGGGCAGGAGCAGGGCCTGAGCCGGCGGGCGCAGCAGGAGCGGGGCGGGGGGCGGCGGGAGGTGACTCCCCCGGGCCGCGCCCGCTGGTGGGTGCGGCGGGGCCGGCAGGAGGAGGGGGAGGCCCAGAGAGGGGTGCAGGAGGAAGGCGAGCTCTACCGGGGGGAGCAGGAGCACCCCGCCGGCACCCCCGGCGCCACCCGCACCCCGTCCCACCGGCAGAGCCGCAGGAGGGCCGCCCGGGTGTGAGGCCGGATCCGGCACCCTGTTGCCCCCCCCCCATCCCCGCGGGGGGTCCCACCCGGTACCCGGCCCCGCCGCTGGCGTCGATCGGCGCACCCCGCCCCGGCAGGTGGGCGAGCGCATCCTGCCTGGCATGACACCCGCCCGGAGCACCCCGGCGCCCGTCCTCTCCCTGCGGTGACGCTGCGGACCCAGCACGAGGATGCGGTGGCAGCGGCGGTGAGGACAGAGGTGAGGAGCGAGGGGTGACCCCCTTGTTTGGGGGGCAACGCAAGGTTTGGGGGGGGGGTGGGGAAGTTTCAGGTTTTTGGCTCTGCGGCACTGCCCGGTTCGACGTGTGCCCGCTGCGCCTCGCCAGGCACTGCTGGCACCGTGCCCTGCAGCACTGCGGGCTGCCGGGGCTGCCGTCGTGCCCGGGCACTGCGGGGCTGCTGAGCCCCCAGCCGGTAGCACGCCCGACCCCCCCTCACCACCGCACACCCCCCACCCCACCTCACCCCCCCCAGCTCCTGCCTTCCCCCGGGGGCCTGGTGCGAGTGGGCGCCCGGTGCCTCAAACCTCATTGAACCGCCTCAAAACTGCAGCGGAAGACGGGGGAAGGTTTTTATTTTTCTGGAGAAAAGGCGGCTTTGCTGGGCTCTTCCTCTTCCCGGGGCCCGTGGGAGCTCCGGCGCCGAACAGAGGATCCTTGTCCTCCGGGGCCAAGCCCCACGCCTCAGGGTGGCCCTGCTGCCGCCCAGCCCCACAGCGGTGGGGAGGTTGGGGTGGGTGGGGGGGAAAAGCCTCCGTCTTTGTCGGGTTTGGTTTTTATGTTTAATAAAACCTTTCAGTAAGAACTTGGTAAGGTGGCACCGACAGACTGAGTGAGGATCCCACCTCGCCAGGAGGACTCGGCTCAGCTTCTCCTGGCACAGTCGGACCCCCCTCGCCCCCCCCCCAACTCAGGCTCTGCAAGCCGGGGAGGGGGGGCTCAGAGGCGGATGGAGGAGCCTGGGCAGGGGCAGCGTCTCTGCCCACGGAGCTGCCTGGGCCGTCTGGGCAGGACAGGCCGGGGCAGAGCCCGGCGCTGGTGCTTCCCCACGCACCCGCCTCCCTGGCGCAGCCTTCCCCAGGGTGCCCCCGGCGTCGGCTCGCCGCCCCATGAGGTGGGGTGTCCCCCCCCCTTCATCAGGTGCTGTGGGGTTCTGCATCACCCCCTTTTCTCAGGCGGCTCAGGGCAAAGCTCTTGAACAAAAGTTTGTCAGCGCGGGGCTTTGCAGAACTCTCCTTGAAATGTGACATGCCCAGGGGGGTGTCTCTGAGCAGGTGTGCGCCCCCCTCTTTGGGGAGAGGGTCCAGGATGGACCCTGGGTGCCACGGGGCCACCCTCGGTTGCAGCCCTGGTCCTGCTGCCGGCCCCGAGCCCGTTGCTCCCCACAGGGAGCAGGGCTGAAACGGCCTCCGCACCCCCCAGCCTGGCGCCCTGAGGCCTGGGGGTGCAGGGTGGGGGCCGTTTGGGCTGTGCAACCTGTTACCAACCCCTGGAGCTACCCGGGCCTCGTTAGCCCGGTATTCGTTAGCGCAGGGCGTGGACCAGCCCTGCCGGCAGGTATTGTGGGTATGGCTGGGGGGGGGGCTGACGATGCCTCCCTTCTTCTCAGGCAGCTGCCAGCCTGCTGTCCCACCGTGACTCAGCCTCCCCCAGGGCATGGGGGCATCCGTGGGCAGAGGAGCAGGACCAGGAACCACTGGGGGCTTGTGGCCAAACCCCATCCCAGCCACCCTGTGGACCAGACCTTGCCCTGTGCCTCAGTTTCACCACCCCGAGAGGCTCCATCCTGCTCCTGGAGCTCCGGGGTTTTCGCTCCAGTCGTGCCCACGAGGGACGGTAGCCAGCTGGGCAAAGCATCCAGGGGGCATTAACCACTCGTGTGGGTTTGGGGGGCAGGAGGGGGCTCTGCCCCACACGCAGTCCCCACTGGGATGGGAAAGCTTGAAGAAGAAAGTCTTGCTTCAGCCTTCTGCTGAGCGGCCCCAGGGGGGCACTGCCTGAGCGATGCAGCCTGGCTAATTAGGCTGCTGTCAGTGCTAATGACCAGCAGATGCTGGCTGGGGCACTGCTCCGCTCTGGTGCTGGGGGAGTTGGGGGGGGTTTAGCCTTCACCCCCGCCAGCTCTGAGGGTCCCACCTCCCCTGCTCCCAGCACTGAAGGGAGATGCTGCAGGGGCTGGACGTGGCTTTGTGCCCATCCGGCCTGAGACCTGGCAAACTCGTTTTGTGCCAGCTGTGCCACCGCTCCAAGGGCATGTCCTGCAGCGATGTGGGGATGGAGGTCTCGCTGGCAGCACCCACAGGGCAGAGGGGCCATTTAGACCTAGGGCTTGTGCTGGTGCCCTTCCCTGGCAGGACCAGGGGCAAAGCCTACAGAGGCTCAGCCACCTGGGCAGGAGGTGGCCCTGGGTGCAGGGAGACATTCCCTTAGCCCCCAGGGAGTCTGGAGGGTCTGGGGTGGGCAGACCAGGGGGTGCCAAGTCGGGGGACCCATCCTGACCTCTCCTTCCCATTTTGCCCCAGGGGGACCCCCGTGGCTGGTGTCACTGCAGCCCTGCCAGCCCCATGGCTGAGCCCTGACGCCGTGCCCCCTCGCACACCGCCCGGCTCACGGCGCCACCGGGGCTGGCACTTCAGAGGGACCCCTGCAGCACCGCCACCGTGGCCCAGGTGAGAGGAGCAGGGGGACCAGGGAGCGCCAACCGGCCTTGCACTGGGGCAGGGTGGCGGTGTCCCTAGGGTCGGTGACACCAAGGCTTGGTGACATCAAGCCTGCTGCCCTCTCCCCCTCCCCAGCGTGGAGCTGAGGGTGGGCAGGGCGCTGTGGGTGCCAGGGGGGGGTGTTGCTTTGCCTGCTTGTCCCCTAAGACACCGCGCTGTGTCCCTCCCTTGGTGACAGAGCCTGGGGCTGAGGAGGTGGGGGTCAGCTATGGGGTCAGCAATTCCTGCCTGTCCCCTGCCTGCACCGGGGAGGCGGGAGGCACAGGGCAGGCTCAGCTCGCCCCGGCACGACCTGCAGAGGGGATTTAGCGTCGGAAAGAGGCTTAGGGAGGGGATTGGGGTTGCGCTGGGCTCTGCCGGGGTGGGGGCTCCCCCGCTGCCTGGCTGCGTCTCTCCTCCCCGAGCGGCCACTGCTGCGGGCAGGGGCTGGGAGTCGGGGACGCTCCGTGCCGGCCAGTGGGATCCAACCATGGGACCAGGCTCCGGGAGCACGGAGACAGCAGCGGGAGGGAGGCTGGCACCTCAGCCTCCCCGGCCTCCCCCACCACGGGGGTCGCCAGCCCTCCGTGCTGGCCCCCTGAGACCTCCTGCTTACCCAAGCTGGCCGAGTGAGCAGCATCGTACGGCAGCACCGAGGGAGGCGAAACACCCGCCGGTAGAGGGTCCATGGGGGCAAAGCGGGGTGGTGCAACCCAACGAGGGGCTGGGGACGGTCCCCAGGGGGTGGGTGGCAGCAGTGTGGCAGGAGGAGGCAGGCTGCAGCCGTCTCTGGCGGGAGCGGGGTGCATGTGTACGCGTGGGTATGTGCGTGCCCGCACGCCTGCGCCGGGGCCGGGAGTGTGTCACCGCAATTTGGGGCCGCCCCGGGGGCCCCGCCAGGGCTGAGCGAGCCAGCCCGGGTGCCGCCACAGCCGGCCCCGCTGCCGCCACAGCCGGTGAGATCACTTCCAGGTGACACGGCCACTGGGAAGGTGGCAGGCGGGCTGTGACAGCGAGCGGGGCGATGTGCCGGAGGTGAGTGGGGGGACCCCGTCCTCCTCTGGGAGCTTGTTTTGGGGACCTGCCGATCCCCAGGGTCATCTGTGCGGGGTGGTTGGCGCAGGGCATGGGGGATGCGATGTCCCCGGGGATGCTGGAAGGGATGCGAGGCCAAGCGTGGTGTCCCAGAGGGCTGGGGAGGTCTGGTGACCCCATAGAAGAGAGACACCCTGTGGTCAGCGTGACTGTCACCACCTTGGGGGACCAGGGGATGGTGTGCAGCACCAGCAGCTGTCATTGTGGTGGGAGCCCCCCTGGGGTCGCAGACAGCTGGATCAGGGGTGGCATGGCATGGTGCCATCTGTCCCCTCACAGGGGACCTCATCATTTGGGTTTCAGCTGAGCCTGGGCGGACCCAGGAGGACCCGGCATGTGGGGGGGTGACCTGAATCCGATGCCCGGGGCTGTGGGTACAGGAGTTGTCCCCTCTCGGCTTGAGGGGGAAGCATCATGGCTCTCCTGGAGTAGAGCCTGGTGAGGGTTTTGGGGCAGCTGGGGCCGGAGGGAAGGTGGCATAGCACGTGCATCAGTCACTGGCCCGTGGCGTGCCAGCGCGGTGACGCCGGCGGGCCGTGCGCGGGGGCGGCTCTCGCTGCTCCCATGCCGCGGGCTCGGCCTGCCCCGGCTGAGCTCACCTCCATGGTATGGCAGGAGGAGCCGCCGAGGGGCTGACCCTGCCTGGCCCCCTCCCCAACCCCCCCCTGGAGCTAGGGCGGGTGCCCCCCCAGATTGGGGGTGTTTCTCTGGGGAGGGGGGGAGCAGGATGGACTCATGCCCCCTGCACAGTGACAGCCTGGTGTCACTTCTGTGGCTGCACCGGGGTCTTGAGGGATGGTGGGGGAGGCAGGTGTGGGGGGAGCAGTGCGGTGGGGTGTCGTGGGGGCACTTCTGGGGGTCAGGACAGGGCGTCATGCCCTGTGGCGTTGGCATGAGGAGCATGTTGGTCCCTGGGGGCTGTGCTGTGCTGACTCCCCGGTTTCGGCCCCCCTGCAGGCTGCGGCCAGGCAGTGTTGGGGTACAGACCAGTCCCCATGTGCAGGTTGGGGGGTTCCCCATCCAGGGAGGTGGCTTCCCAGTGCCACCTGCCAATGCTGGGGACTCCGCTTGATGCAGCACTTGCCAGAGCTCTAGGAGACCCCCAGCTCCCTGCAAGGGGGTGTGGGGGGAGAGGATTGATCCTGGGAGGAATCCTCCCAGCGTGCCCCCCTGGGCCCCCATCCCGGCAGTGCCCGGCTGCTCTCTAGGCCCTGCTGTGCTTGCGCCAGCGCTGCCGGGTCGCTGTGGAGCAGCCATCTTCCCAGCGCATCCCATCCCCCTCTGCCGGCGCAGGGAAGCGGGAGGGATGCTGGGGATGCAGCCAGCCCCAGAGCCCCCCCACCCCTCTGCAGGTGCGCAGGAGGGGGTTACAGTGCCTCCTTGCCCACCTGGCTTGCCTTAGAGACCCAGCTACTGGACAATGCTCCCCCCTCCTCCTCCTCCTCCTCCACCCGGCTGCCTGCACCGCATCCCCGCTGGCGGGCTGCGCTGTGCCGGGGTGGGGGGAGAAGGGGGCTGCGAGCGCGGCGCTGGGGCTGGCAGCGATGCCACCACCTCTCTGCTCGGGTGCTGGAGCGGGGACAGCAGGCAAGTAGGTGGACTTCTGAGCCAGGAGGAAGACTGCGGTGCCAGGCTGGGATTGGGGTGAGGACCAGCACTTGAGGGGCTGTCCCCCACCCTTCTCTTTTCCCCGTCTCCTCTGCATCCCTCCATCCCCCCCTCCCTTCCATCACGGTTGCGGTCACCTTCACCCTCTTGCTGTTTTCCGGAACTGCAGCAACTTTCTGCCATGTGATCCCGCGCCCGGCTCCAGCCCTCGCCACCCCCAGGCAGGGGCGGGCATCTCCGCAGAGCCCCCCGCTCGCCGCTGCGCCGCAGCCGCCATCGCCACCCCGGCCATGGGCGAGAGACGTGACTACCAGCGCCTGAGCAGCGCCGAGGAGGAGGAGGAGATGCTCGGCCCCCTGCCCCACAGTTTCTCGGACAGCACCGGGCAGCGGGTCCTGCAGCCAGGCCGCGGGCGCCCCATGCCATCCCCCCGGCAGGACATCGTCCCCGGCATGCCGTGCCGGCGGGTCAGTGCGGGGGGAGCCAGTGGCGGGGAGAGCAATGGGGGGCGCTCAGCTGGACTGGGTGTCCCCAAGAAGGGCATGGTCGCGCTGTGAGGTGTGGGTCGGCGGCTGGCATGGGGCTGGGAGTCCCCCTGCATGGCATGTCCCCTCTCTGGCAGTCGCGGTACCCTGTGGCATCTGGGGTGGCGTGGGAACAGTACCCCCCTGCATGGCTGTGCTCCCATTCTGACCCACGGGAGTGGGGCTGCCTGTTCCTTCTCGCTGGGGAAACTGAGGCACGGGGGGAACGATGTGCAGCGATGCGGCTCAGCCAGGCCTGGCACAGCTCGGGGTGGGGTGGGCACAGTGTCTGTCACAGGATGGTGGCCCTGCAGGCTGCCATTTGCATGTGGGGGTGTCACTGGGGGGTGTCAGGCTGTTGTGTGGAGGTGTTGGGGGTGGCGGTTGGGGAACATGTGGAGGATGCAGATGCCTTGGGGTGTAGGATGGGTGTTGGCTGGGGTGTTGTTGCGGGTAGGAGTGATTTGGGGGTTCGGTCACCCTGTGCGCCAGCTCATGGCCGTGCGTGATGCTGGGCAAGCACGGGGACCAGGAGCATGCCATCTTGGGAGTGGGCACCCCTGGGCGGGCGGGGGTGCGGGCGGCTCCAGGTGTGCGTCAGGCGGAGGCGGGGGGAGCGGGCCGGTGGGGTGCCGGCGGCTGTGCGGCACCGGTGTGTTTGCGCACGTGCGGCCGGGGGGGGCGGTAGATGTAGGGGGGGGGTGTGGAGGTGACGTGTGTGCGTGGGGGGGGCGGCTGCGGTTGTGCAGGTGGCGGAAGGCACGCGGGGGTGCCGGGGGTTGCGCCTGTGTGGTCCCAGGGTGCACGTGAGATTCGTCACCGCCCATGCATGAGCGCGGGTGCACGTAGAGAGCATCCCTGGGGGATGCAGGGGTGGGTGTACACGGCATGGCCTGTGCGCAGGGCACAGGGTACCGAGTGGCACCTGCATCGGGGATGGGGGGGTGTCTTTGCCACCTGCTGGGTCACGGGCCCTGGACAGGCATCTGTGACCCCCTCTCCAGGATGGGGTTTTGCTGGCGGAGCTCTGCCTGTCTTGGAGCCAAGGTTTTGGTGTTGCCCCCTGCGTCTGTGGGTCTTTTGCAGAGAGGGAAACTGAGGCACAGAGCCTCCCCCGACACGGCAGGAGAGGCTGAGTCTCCCTGCTCCCTTTTGGATACCAGTGTTCCCAGTGCGGGCACTGAACTGGGCAGCCTCACCCAGGGTTTGGGGGTGCAGGAGGCAGGCTGGGGTGCAGGGGGCAGCACACCAGTCCCAGTGGGTGCCAGTACCGGCTGATGAGGGTGATGCAGTGTTTCAGGAGGGGAACCCCCCGCACCCCCGGTGTCCCCTGGGCCAGGGAGGGGGGAGCTGGCGCGTGGCAGAGGTTGGTGCCGTGGGCACCATGCCCGGGTGTCCCCAGTCAATGGGCTTGTTGTGCCCGGCGCCTGTGCCGGGTGCCAGCTGGGATCCCGGTGGGGTGGTGGAAGCCACAGCAGAGGCTCCTCTGAGCCTGGGGATGTGCTTAACCCCCTCCCAGCTGTCCCCCAGCACAGCGGTGGCCACAGTTTGGGGGGGCTGGGCAGGCGGGGGTTGCAGCAAGAGGTTGCTGCAGGTCTTTCCTCTCTCACACCGCAGCAGCCAGCGTGGCCAGCTGTTCTCCCCGGGGAACCCACGGGTGGCCAGCAGTGCTGGGGAAGGGGAATGAGCCCCCAGGTGCTTGTGGCACCCCATGGCAGAGCCCCACGGGAGCTGGCAGCTGGGCAGCGGCTTCATTTTCCAAGCCAGAAGCTCCCCCCCCCGCAGTGCCCATTGCCCTGGCGTCATGCCTGTGGCCTCGGTTGGGGAGCGGAGAGCCGGATGTCTCCTCTTCCTCCCTCCCCGCTTCCTGGGGGGGAAACTGAGTCCCGGGAGCATTTCCCAAGGCCAGGGCGAGTTTCCATGGAAATGGGAGCGGGGGTCCGGGCTCCCAGCTGCCGGAGCCCGCCGAACAAGGGAGAAAGCGGCACATTGATGGGAGCCCGGCCCCCTGGGCTCGCGTCCCAGCCCCAGCCGAAAATAAGCCCTCCCGGAGAGCGCCGGGCGAGCAGCCGGCTGGGACCGAACCCCGCTGCCGGCTGGGGGTCCCCAGGAAGCGGCTCCAGCCAGGGGGGGTGACCCCCAGCCCTGCCTGCCGCCACCCCCCACCGCTCCGGCCCCGTTGCGTCGGGGAAGAGGAGGGCCGGCCGGGAGGATCGAGAGCCGGACGGAAGGAGGGGGAGAGCCACAGCCTGCGTCCGGCCGACGGACGCCCCGAGCCCCCCTGCCCGCTCCGGGGACGGTGTTTGGGGGGGGATATATGGGACGGGCAAGTCTGGGGGGCATCTCTGTAGCCCCGATGTCGGGGCTGCGGGTGCCCCGGCTGCGCTGAGCAGGCTGTGCCGTGGGACGCCAGGGAAGGGACATCGGCGGTGCCAGGCGCCGGCGGCGGGCAGCCAGGCAGGATGCGACGCTTCCAGGCTTTGCGCCGAAGCTTCCCCTTCCTCACCCGCTTCCGCCTCTACCGAGTAAGTGCCGACCCCCCACCCCGGGGGCAGACCCTCCTCTGGCTGTCACCTGGTTCTGTCCCCATCGCCTGGCGGGCAGGGGACCGGCCGTCCCCACGCCGAAGGCTTGGCGGCTGCTTTCGCCCCGCGTGCCCCCGTGCGCCCCCGTGCCCAGCTGCTTGCCGCACCCGCCGTATTTTTAGCCCGGTGCCGAGGTTGTAATTGCGGTGACGCAGCCAAGGGACCCGAGCGCAGGGGGGAGAAGACGCTGGGAGCCACGTCGTCTCCTGGGAGGGGGGGAAGGAGAGGATGGAGGGGCTGCCCTGCTGTGGGGCCAGGGTAGGGGGAGGGTCCGGTGTCCCTTCCCAAAAAGGTGGCAGTGAAAGTGGGGAAATGGGGGACAGCGGGCAAGGCTGGGGAGTGGCGGGAGACATGTTTAGGGGGTGCACAGGGAAGCATGGGTGAGACATGGCCGCATCCCCTCCCTCTCTGTGCCCTCGCACAATAGGAGGGTGGTGCCGGCAGCCCTGGGGTGCCCTGTGCCGCAGCCCTGGGGGCACCCGGCCCCCCCAGAGGCCCCGATGCCCCTGTCTGCCCACTGCCTGTGACTGCCTGGAGAGGTGCCACCACACCTGGCAGAGGACACCTGCCCTGTGTCTGTGCTTCAGCCTGGCCAGGTGTGTGGGGATGCCAAGTGGCAGTGCTGAGGTGCCTTCCAGCTTCCTTCCCAGTCAGCCCTTCCAGCTGGGCAAAGGGAGCCTGGCAAGCATGGGACCAGGTGCGGGATGCTCCTTAGCTGGGAACCCTTGCCGGGCACGTCTGTCCTGAGGCTCTGCCCCGTCCTGTTTCCCTGGCACCACCACCTGGGGACAGCCCATGCTGGAGCAGAGGGAAGTGCTGGTGTTTCTTTGGGTTCCTGCTGATGGGGTGCTTCTCCTGACCCCCTGGGGAGCTGGGGATGGGCTCAGGAGATGAGTCCTGCAAGCATCCCTCATGCCCAACCCAGGCAGCACCCCAGCCTTGGCTTCAGCCCCTCCGGGTGACTCCCCCAGGGGGGTGATGGGGCAGAGGGGAGCAGGGCAGAGTCCCCCGTTGACCTGGTGTGGTGTCCCAGCAGAGGCTGAGCTGTAGCATGCAGGCGGAGGAGGGCACGGACTGGCTGCTGGAGCTGCTCACCGAGCTGCAGCTGCAGCAGTACTTTCTGCGCATTCGGGATGAGCTCAACGTCACCCGCCTCTCCCACTTCGAGTACGTCAAAAATGAGGATCTCGAGAAGATCGGCATGGGACGCCCCGGTGCGTATGTCCCCCCCCAAACCTCCCCCCATGCTCCCGGCTGGCTGCAGAGCATCTTTTGGGGAGCTCAGAGGAGCATGTGGTCCGTGGGTGTGGAGGGGACCACCACCCCGTGCTGGGTCAGTGACAGTCGCTGTGTCCCTGTGTCCTGTAGGCCAGCGGCGGCTGTGGGAGGCAGTGAAGCGGAGGAAAGCCATGTGCAAGCGGAAGTCCTGGATGAGCAAGGTAAGGATGAAAGATGGGCAGGTGTGGCAGGGAAACTGAGACAGGAGGAGCTGGACCTCTCCCCATGCTCTTCCCGACTTCCCAACTCTCCCTACACCACCAGACTCTGGGTGGTAGGGACATGGGCAAAAGTCCCCGCCAGCAGTGCCCTGGTCCCACACAGGCTCCTGGCTCACTTCCCAGTGAAGGATGGCCCTGCCACCCTGGCACTTGAGAAATTCATTTGCCTCTTTACCAGGAAAAACTCATTTGCAGCTAACGAGCCGCAGAGCCCGTGCATCTTGCCCCAGCCAGATCTGGTGGGCAGCAGCGCTGCCTGGCCCCCTACCCACCCTGGTGATGGGACACAGCCTTGTGCCTTCAGGCTGAGGGCACAGCAGGGCAGGGGACCCTGGGATGCCGTCTCATACAAAGCTGGTACAGCTGCCACCCTGGCACCCCCCAGCACCTTACACCCCCCAAAAGAGCAGGATACTTGCCAGCTGGGTGCTGGGTCGTGGCCTCTCTCCCCTGTGTGACTCATCTGGGCCGGGACAGCTTTTAATAGAAGGCTACTCAGCCTCGTACCGGGCACAGAAATGCCACCTCCCACCCCGGCCACATGCTGGGACCAGCCCCCACACACCCTGCATGGGTCCTGGCTGCTGAGGCTGGGATCGACCCCATGGGGCACATCACTGGTCCGGCTCAGGGAAAGGGAAGGAGAGCCATATCTCCTCTGGGCTGATGGTGGCAGCAGCGCATGTTGCAAGGCCCACGTTGCCACTGCAGGGATGTGTCACCGTACTTGGCCCAAGCTGGAGGTTTCTCTTGGCTTCATGCCCAGGCACATCGTGTGGCTGCAGCCTGGCCAAGGAGTGCCCAGGGCCCTCCAGCCCCTGGTTTGCCGGGGCTGCTGGAAGAAGCACAACCCCTTTCCTCCACGGGAATCACCATTCAACATGCAGGCAGACGGAGGAGCAGAGCCTGCCCTGGGTAATCACCAGTTAGGGGTCATCATTAGGTTCCAGAGTGTACAGCCCAGGCAGGGAGCCATCCTGACACTGCTCACTCGCAGAACCAAGGGCTTGGAGCGTCTCCATGCCCACATCTCACCTGCCTCCATGTCCTGCAGGTGTTCAGCGGGAAGCGTCCTGAGTCGGAGCTGCCACCCCAGCCACAGAGCACCTTCCGCAAGCCCCCCACGCCGCCACCCCCAGAAGCTGGGGGCCAGCACTCCCTCACCTGCCTTGTACGGGAGCGGGACCTCTCGCTCTTCGAGAAGCTGGGTGATGGCTCCTTTGGCGTCGTGCGTCGCGGCGAGTGGTGCACACCCGCCGGCAAGACGGTGAGGGGCTGTTCGTGGTGGGGGGAGCTGGGCAGTGGGACCACCCAGGGAATAAGACACTTCGGGGCTCATCCCTGCTTTGGCCGTAGCTGAATGTGGCAGTGAAATGCCTCAAGACGGACGTGCTGAGCCAGCCGGAGGCACTGGACGACTTCATCCGGGAGGTGAACGCCATGCACTCCCTGGACCACAGGAACCTCATCCGCCTCTATGGTGTGGTGCTCTCCCACCCTATGAAGATGGTGAGTGGGGGGAACCAGGGGCGTCCCCAATGCCACCCCATGGAGGCGTCCCACGTGACGGGGTGATGAAAGCCAGGCTGCTTCAATACCCCGAGTCCTCTTCTGGTGTCCCTGTTGGGGCACAAGAAGGCTGAAAACCAGCTCAGCCAGGATGCCCCTGACCTGACTGACCATCTGTCCCCTCCCCATGGTGCAGGTGACAGAGTTGGCCCCACTGGGCTCCCTCCTGGACCGCCTGCGGAAGAACCAAGGCCATTTTCTCATCTCCACCCTCTGCCAGTACGCCATCCAGGTGGCCAAGGGCATGGCCTACCTGGAGTCCAAACGCTTCATCCACCGTGACCTGGCCGCCCGCAACATCCTGCTGGCCTCCAACGAGCTGGTGAAGATTGGGGACTTCGGGCTGATGCGGGCCCTGCCCAAAAATGATGACCACTATGTGATGCAGGAGCATCGCAAGGTCCCCTTTGCCTGGTGAGCCTTGGGGAGAGGGGACATGGATGTGCAGCACCCACGGCCTCCTGATGCTGATGTTTTTCCCCACACAGGTGTGCTCCCGAGAGCCTGAAGACGCGCACCTTCTCTCATGCCAGCGACACCTGGATGTTTGGTGTGACCCTCTGGGAGATGTTCACCTATGGGCAGGAGCCTTGGGTTGGCCTCAATGGCAGCCAGGTGGGTGCACAGCAGGGGCTTGCCCCCACCCTGCCCACCCCCCCCCAGCCCCTTGCCCCAGCAGTGCTGGGAAGGACCTCGGACAACCTGACGGCACTCCCTGCCCCATAGATCCTGCACAAGATAGACAAGGAAGGCGAGCGGCTGCCGCGGCCTGAGGACTGTCCCCAGGATGTCTACAATGTCATGCTGCAGTGCTGGGCACACAAGCCTGAGGACCGACCCACCTTCGTGGCCCTGCGGGACTTCTTGGTGGAGGTGGGTAAGCAGGAAGGGGTTCAGGGACCCAAGCACCCCCCTCCCACTGGATCTGCTCGAGCATTAAGGGTAGATGGGAGGTGACATTGAGGGGCTTGAGCCAGACAGCCCGACGGACTGGGAGGCAGGCAGTGACCCCAAATACCACCTTGCCGTCACCCACCCCAGGGATGTCACAGTTGAGGAAGGGCTGGGTAGGGATGGACGTGGGGGGCTGCATCCCCTGTCCTCACAGCCTTCTCCCCCCAGGCCCAGCCCACTGACATGAGGGCACTGCAGGACTTTGAGGAGCCCGACAAGCTGCACATCCAGATGAACGACATCATCACTGTCATCGAGGGCAGGTACTGCACAGGAGGGATGGCATGTATTGTGAGGGGGACAGGGACCAGCTGCCATCTTCAGGGATGCCAGCCCTGGGGGGACAGGGGACCTCAGGAACAAGGAGACTGTGGGCACTGGCAGAGCTGTGGGGAGCAGGGATGGGGAGGGGGGGGCTCTGCCCTCACAGCACACCTGGCCATGTACCCCCAGCTCCCCTGGGCAGGGCACAATCCCCCAGCAGCACAGGGCCACAGGGACACCCTGGTGCAGGGGGGGTCACAACCCCAGCCCTGCCCGCACCGTCTGCCCCCACTGACTCAGCCCCAGCCTTGCCCCGGGAAACTGGACACCACAGGGCCGCTCCCTGCTGATAGTGGTGGGGACGTGCCATTGTCACTGGGCTGGGAGAGGCACTGGGGGAGGCTCGGTACCACGATGGCTGGTGTGCCCTGTCACCCCCTGCACTATGAGCTTTGCTCCTCAGTCCACTGCCAGCCACCCCCGTCTGCCACCCTGGGGGCCTGCAGACTCAGGGGGACCTTTGGTCCCTGCATCCCCATCCCTGGACGTGCCCGTCCCTCTCCAGCTCGGGGACATCAGGGACTCCCTAAAGGAGCTCAGTGTCCCTTTGCCCTGCTGGCACATGGGAGGCTGCCCCCCCCCCCCCAGTCCCATCCCTCCCCAGCTCAGGGGGGATGAGGAGTAAGGCTCCATCCTTCCCCCTCCTTGGCTCTCCCCCTCCCGGGGCCGGCTCTCCGGGGTTAGTCACGGCCCGGAGGTGAATCAGGCCGAATTTGTGTGTCTGCAGGGACCGGCTTTCTCCCCGGCCTCCGCCGCCAGGGATGACTCTTGCCCAGGGTCTGGCGGTTTAATTGCAGGGAGGGGAGGGGAAGCGGCGTCGGCGGAGGGAGGGAGGGAGGGAAGAAGAGAGAGAGGGAGGGAAGAAGAGAGGGAGGGAGGGAGGGAGGGAAGGAGCGGCGGAGGGCGGTGCGGCCGCGGCAGTGCGCCTACATCGTCCCCGCTGCCGCATCCCGCCCGTCCTGGGCTGGGGGTCCCGCTCCCGCGCCCCCCGCCGGCCCCAGGTGAACCACGGCGCGGGAGGGGGGAGCGGGAGGTTGGCGGGAGCGGGACGGGAGGGGACGTGCCCGTGCCGGGGGTACCGGTGGGTCGGGGAGGGCTGGGAGAGCGGTGGAGCCGGGGCGCAGTCTCCCCTGCCTCAGTTTCCCTGGGGGACGCTTTTCCTCGGTGGCCCCCGGTGCCGGGGACGTTTTGGGGGTGCGGGGTGGGCTCTGCAGCCGGGCGGGGGTGGGGGGTGGCAGGAACCCCAGAGGCTGCCGGTGCTCCCGAAAGGCCAAGAGGGGAGCCCCTTCCCCGTGCCTCAGTTTCCCCGGGGGCGGCTGCCCCCCACCGCGCTGCCGGAGGTGATGCTGGGGCAGGGAAGGGAAAGCTGGCGGGGGAGGGAGGGGGGGAGACGACACGGACCACGGACGACACGGACTCCTCCGGGGGGGCCCCATCCGGCCGCGCCGAGGCCGCCCGGGGCACTGTAAACACCCCCCACCCTTTTTCAAGCCCCTGCCTGTCGTTCGGCGGGCGCCGGGCGTGCGTACGTGTGTGTGGGCAGGGGCAGGGACCTACCTGAAAGCCCCCCGGGGAGCCAGCCGGCTACGGGAGGGGGCTTTCGGGGGGGGAAGCCAGGGCAGAACCGGAACGGGTTCACGCCGGGGGTCCAAGCCCGGAACTGGTGGGATGAGGCTGGGAAAAGGAGGGGAGTGGAGGGCCCGGCGGCAGCATCCCTCCGGCGGGATGTGGCAGCGTTGGGGCGCAGGGACGGTGAGGGGAGGTGCCCCCTTCCCGGCCCGTGGCGGGTGAGGGAGGGTGCCCGGTGCCGGCTGAGCTCTCCTGAAGCCCCTCCGAGGGGTCCCGGCGCTGAGTAAGGCGGCTGGCTGGCGGTGAGAGGGCAAGGTAAACAGGAAAAGGGCTGAGCTGGTGGCCGGGGGTGACTCACAGGTGACTCCAGGAAACCGTGGGGCCCGTGCCAGCCTCGCCGTGCTGGCACCACATGCCGCCCCCGGCCCGGTGCGTGCCCTCCCCGTGGGGAGCGGGGGGACCCCAGCTGGCAGGGAGGAGGGTGACCTGGTGGGAGCAAGAAGGTGGGGATGTGTTTAGGATCAGAGCCTCCCCATTGATTTGGCACAGGCTGGGTGGGGGGCACAGCTTGGGGTGCCCTTCCTTGCGTCCTGCCTGTCCCCCCCACCCTGGGGTCCCTGGGCTGAGTGACCACCCTGTCCCACTCTGGAGGTGGCCGCATCTTGGGGCAGGCAGTTGGCTTCTGGGGTACTCTGGGCTCTCCAGGGGACCAGTAACGTGGCCACCCTACTCACACGGCCACAGGAGGTTTTGCAGCTTGAGTCCCTCAACCTGCCTGCCCGTCTCCCTCTGCCCATGCCAGCCTGCACGGGGCTCAATGATAACATAGGAAGGGAGCAAGGGAGACTTCCCGGTCCCCTGTCTCTCACCATGACCCCCCCTGTTTCCCCTGTGGGTCTAGGATATTTGAGGTTTCATCAGCAGACACCATGCAGATCCCTTGGGCCATCCCCACCTGCATGGGGTACAGGGGGACCGGCAATGAGCAGCTCAGTGCAGGCATCGCCCCAAGGCTCCTGCATAATTTGGGGCAGCTGGGAGGAGGAGGAAGGGGTGCATCTTTTGGGGTGCAAATGGGGAGCTTTGTTCCCCGCCACCCACATCCCTGGCATCTCCTGTTGCGTGGGCCATGCAGGGTGGGAGGCAGAGCCTGCTGCCGGCATAGGGTTGGGATCCTGGGCGCCTGGGTTCCCCTCCCAGTTGTGCCACTGCCTGCCTGCGTGGCCTTGGGCGAGTCACCTCGCCTCCTCCCCTGTCCCCGGGGCAGGCACATGTCCCCCTGCCATTTCCTCGTCGGTAACAGGGTCCTTTTTATTCCTTAGGGCCGAGAATTACTGGTGGCGGGGTCAGAATAAGCGGACCCTAAAAGTGGGCCAGTTCCCCCGAAACACGGTGACCTCGGTGGCGGGGCTGTCGGCCCATGACATCAGCCAGCCGCTTAAAAACAGCTTCATCCACACAGGCCATGGAGACACCAACCCGCAGCACTGCTGGGGGTTTCCCGATAAAATTGATGAGTAAGAAACTTTCTGACTTCTCTGCATCCCCTGCTTGCTCCCTGCCTTCCCGCTGCCTGCCGGGCACGGGAGCGAGCTGCGGCTTGGCTGCCCCCTCCCTTAAAGCATCTCTTTCCCCCCCGGCTGTACTGGGGATGGTGGCTCTGGGTAGGGTCCCCGCCGCTGGACTAACTCCTTTGCCTCTTCTTACTAATGGGGTCAGGGACGTGGGGGGGGTGCTGTGCTTGTGGGGGGCTGTCCCCAGGGGAGTGCACCTTCTCCCAGCGCCGCAGCCCCTCGTGGCTGTTTTGGGGTGGGGGGACATCAGTAAGCACCACCCTGGAGGTGGCCACATTACCCCAGTGCTTTTGAGGTGTTCCAGGGCTGCTAAACCCCCCACCTTTCAGCGCCTGCGTGGAGGGGAGCCATGGTGGGGGTGTTTATACTTTTAACAGCATGCATTCTCTTTAAAAATCCACCAAAAGGCTCTTCTTTCCCCCATGTTCCATCAAAAGACCCCAGTGGGTCTGTGATGGGGAGGGGAAGTCGGGTGCCCTCGCCCCAGGGCACCCCGTGCTCCCCAGCCAGGTGGGACTGGCTGTGCCCAGTGTGGGTGCTGGGCACCGAGGGGGTGGTGGCCTGGGGCACCTTGGCTCGGGGCAGGGAGCACTGGGGGGGGGTCTCTGCCAGCGCTGGGCTGGGGGAGGACGTGGGAGGGATGTGTGTAGGGGGCAGGGATAGGATTTCAAAGCCTGGAAAGACCCCGCTGGGTAGAACCAGCTCCTGCGCTGGGCTCGGCGCATCCCCTGGGATAGCGATCCACACCTCCACGGGGCATCCCAGCCTCGGGACAGCTCTGCCGGTGCCCCCAGCCCCAGCCTGACACCTGCCCCCATCCCCCCTTCTCCGCTGTGCCCTGTGCCGCAGGTTGTGCCGGTGGCCCTCGGAGGGCTGAACCGCGGCGCCGTGCACGCGGACCCGGCTCGTGCCCCGGCAGGCCTCCCCGCGCCCCGCTGCGTGGGCACGGGCGCTGGGTACGTGCCGCCCGGGCCGCCGAGAACGCACCGAGCTCGGCACACGCCCAGGCCTTCGGGCTGCGCCGGCTCCCACCGGCTCCCTCTGCCTCACCACGCCTGGCTTGCGACGGCTCGCCCGGGCCTCCCGGCGCCCCACCGGCGTTGCTGTACCGGGGCTGCGGCACCCCGGTGCTGGGAGGGTGTCCCGGGTGCTGTATCCTGGGGCACAGCACCCTGTTTGCAGTCCCCTGGGTCCGGCACATCCATGGCACACGGAGTTGGAGAGGGATGGGTGACAGTGGGATGGCACCGGGCTCTGTGCCATAGCATTGGGGTGGCGGGGCCCCAACGCTTGCAGGGGACGGTACTCGCTGGGGCATCGTGCGTGGCAAAGGGGCTGTGGGGTGTCTTGAGGGATGTGTGATGGAAGCGAGGGGTCCCACCTGGCCCCTGCTGACCCCGGATGCTCTCCTCCTCTCTCCCCACAGACTGTACCTGGGAAATCCCATGGACCCTCCTGACATTTTAGGTGTGGACCCGAGCACTGCCAGACCCACCCAGCTTCCAGGAAGGGCTAAAAGTGAGTGGCTTTTCCCTTTCCCTTTGCTTGTTGGCTGCGCAAAGCCCTCGTCCCCGTGCCCTGCTGCCAGGGTGATGGGCTGGGACCCTCTTTTCTATCTCTCTGCTGCCACTTGCTTTTTGCAGACCTTGGGGGGAGCTGGGGTGACAGGGTGCATTGTCACTTGGCCACGTGCCACGGGCAGCAGCGTGGGCGGCTGGTGGCTCTGCCTGGCTGGACTCTGCCCTGCTGCCCTTCGTCCGTGTCCCTTGTCCCATCCCAGCCTCCTGCTGCCGAGCCTCCCCAGTACGGGGGATCTCAGCGGAGCTGCCATAGGGAGGGAGCTCATATACCACGCGTGTGCCACAAACCCCCCTAAACCTGCAGTTTTCCCTTGGGTGGGCTTCCCACTGGCATCCGCGCTCCACTGGTGATGGGGGACACAACGAAGCATGCACCCTGCTAACGAGTGCCCCGGCTGCCGCTTGCCTCGCGTACTCACCCCGTGCCTCCCCTCCTCTCGGGCTCTCTCTTCTCCTGCAGGGCAGCCGCCTCCGCGCCCACCTCAGCCTACCGTCCTGCTCACCAGTAAGTTGGGCTTTTTTGGGTGCTGCTCTCCCTCCTTCCTGCCCCCCTTTCTTTGCTCTCTTAGCTCCTTTCACCCTCTCTACCCTCTGGGTGCTGTCGTGCACCTATGGGTGATGGCACCTGTGGTGGGGACACAGATGTGGAGCAGGGTGGCCAGCCTGGGGCAGGGGGGGGCGGGGCACAGGGTGGGGAAGGGCAGGATTCCTGACCCCCCTGCCGTGGTGTGCGTTGCTGCATCCAAGGTGGGGGACAGAGGTGGCTGAAGCTATGGGGGAATCTGGGGGCTTGGGGTTGCAGGTGCCCCCCAACTTTGCACCCCAGGGATCGGTGCCAGGACCCTCACCGTCCCTTTCTGTCCATTCCTAGAGCCTTGCTACGACCCAGTCAGTGAGGAGGAGGAAGGTCTGCCGGGAGGTCTCCGGAAACTCTGCCTGAAGAAGCCAGGTACAGGGAAGGGTCTGCGACCAGTCAAGCCGTCGGCACGGGTACCGGGCACCAAGGTGGGCGAGCGGCAACCCGGCCGACTGGCAAGCGAGGGGCCAGCGGGCGGCGAAGTGACCCTCATCGATTTTGAGGAAGAGGTACCCCAAGGTAGCCCCTCGCCGGTGGGAGAGCTGACAGCCCCATCGTTGGCCAAGCTGGCCATGGAGGCATTCTCCTTGTTGGACAAGACCCCACCACAGAGCCCCACACGGGCTCTACCCCGGCCCCTCCATCCCACACCGGTGGTGGACTGGGACGCTCGCCCCTTGCCCCCGCCACCTGCCTATGATGACGTGGCACAGGATGAGGATGACTTCGAGGTCTGCTCCATCACCAGCCCCCCAAGTCGGCGGGGTAAGACTAACTATGGCTTCGTGGATGAGGGCGAACGGGGACCGGTGCTGGAGGACAACCTCTTCCTGCCCCCTAAGGAGACCAAACAGCCCAGCCTGACTCAGACCACCGAGCTCTTTGAGGAGCTCCAGCAGGAGTGCATGAAGAGGCTTAACGTTCCCCTGGGACCAGCCACCCTGGCTGACGACAAACCCCAAATTCCACCCCGTGTCCCCATCCCACCCCGGCCCCTACGCCGCAATGAGCCCGGGCGCTGGTCAGGGGAGCTTTCCCCGGCTTCAGGGGGCGAGGAAGACCGGCCACCCCAGATTCCCCCTCGGGACCCGCTGTCGCAGCCCACCTCCCGGACACCCAGCCCCATGGCCCTGCAGGTGGGCTCCCCCCAGCAGCGTTCCGCCCTCTGCTCCTGCCTCTCCACCTCGCCAGGGAAGCCCATGCCCACCACACAGAGCTTTGCCCTTGACCCCAAGTACGCTACCCCCAAGGTCATCCAGGCACAGGGCAAGGACTGCCCCAAGGGTCCCTGCATCCTGCCCATTGTGAAGGATGGGCAGAAGGTCAGCAGCACTCACTACTACCTGCTGCCCGAGCGCCCTGCCTACCTGGACAAATATGAGAAGTTTTTCAAGGAGGCCAAAAGCCCTGAGGAGGTGCCAGCATCCCGCCTGGTCACCACAGCGACTGTCCGTCCTATGGTGCAGCAGCCACCGCCACCGCCGGACTGCAAGGCCAACTTCTCCTCCAACAACAGCAACCCTGGACCCAAGTGCCTGGTGAAAGCCTCCTGCAGTCTCCAGAAGATCATCTATGATGGGCCAGATGGCTGCCGCCCTGCTGACAAGATCCGTCTGGTAAGCGGCATCCGTGGTGTCCATGAGCAACACAGGACATGGTGGCCATTGGGCAAGAGCCATCCCCACCCTGTGCCTCAGTTTCCCCAAGTTCAACCCTGGCAGTATGGTTACAAGAGGTCTCCAGATGTGTTGTGGGACAGATTTGTCACTGCAACTCCAAAATGGGGATTGCAGGCCCTTTTTACCCAAATTAGCCCTATCCAGGGCCCTAGGGAGGGGGGAGGAAGGTAGCTGTCACTGCAGTCCTCTTGGGCTCTCTGGGTTGGGTCCATGGTGGTCAGGAGTCTGCACTGGAGCACAGGAGAGGCTGAAGATCCCAGGGATGAGGATGGTCCCAGCTCCAGGCTTACGGTGCTTCCCAGGGATGGAACCAGGGTGGGAGGCAGCCCTGGTGACCTCCTTCTCCAGCTGCAGGCTCCTTGCCTGCGGGTGGTGGTGGGCACTGACCACAAACTCCTCCCAGGTACAGGACACAGTGCATGGTGTGACCACTGAGGAGTGCCAGGCAGCCCTGCAGAACCACAGCTGGAGCGTCCAGCGGGCCATCCAGTACCTGAAGGTACCGCATGCCCCCATCCCTGTGACCCAGCTCCCACAAGAGTGGTGGCACCCCTGTCACTGTGCCCTGTCCCCTTGCAGGTGGAGCAGCTTTTCTGCCTGGGGCTGAAGTCCCGTGTCGAGTGCCACCGGGTGCTGGAGATGTTCGACTGGAACCTGGCACAGGCCAGCTCCCACCTCCTCGATCCCTACGGCACCAACCGCCAGAAGTAGGGGCACAGATTATTCTTTGAGGGGGGGGTTCTCCATGCCATGCTGCTCTTGGCCAGCTGGCACCATCACCCCTCCTGACCTCATCTTCTCTCCTCCTTACAGGCGGTGACAACGGGGACGGGGTGAGCTGCGTCGGATCCGGAGCAGGCATCTCACCACAGGGCCACCCCCCTGGGTCCCACCCCCCCCCACGCAACCTGCTGCTGGACTCTGGCCTGAGCCCCACCTTGGGAGAAGGAGACACCCTGAAAGGGAGCCTGCCCAGTGCCCCAGACCTGCCAGGGTGGCTGTGCCCTGGCTTCGGCCATGGGCTCCGTCCCCTGGCTCCTTGTTGGATTGTTTTTGTAAAGAGAAATGTAATTTTAATATATATATATTATATATATATATATAAAAAAATATTCTATGGAGAGGAGGAGGGTGACTGTGGCCGTCTCCCAGGTTCATCCCTGCCCATGCAGAGGGACAGGCCATGTCTCTTCATGGGTGACTGTTCCTCCCTGCAGGCAGGTGGGACGGTGACCTTGCTGCAGGGATGGAGCCCGGGCGCAGGGTGGCAGGGAGGGGATGAAGGTGTGCTGTGGATCCCCAGGGAGCTGTATGCCATGGGCACCCACAAACCCCTCCCCAGGTGATGGCTCAGAAGCTGTTACAGGGGGCAAAGGTCTCCCCATCCCAGGCTGCCGGAGTCATCCCTGAAGGCTGAAGGATTTGACCCCTCTGAGCAGGCGGTGCTTGCCCACGGCGATGCCCCCGTGCAGGGGAGCCCCACTCGGCTCCCGGCCGCCGGCTGACTCATGCCCGGGCAGGGAGTGGCGGGCCCTGCCTCGCACCCCCACCCACGCGAGGGGCGTTGTGCAACCGCCTGCGCCGCGCAGACGGAGCCAGGTGCCGGTGGGGGGGAAAGGGGGCTGGCCCCCATGGGGTCCCAGGCTGGGGGGCAGTGCTAACTTCTCCCCCCCCTGCCCCGCAAAAGGATGTCAGAGCCCCTTAGCTGGGTTCCCTCAGGTGACACCTTGCAGGAGTAAGGTGTCTCCGTGCAGGTGGAGGAGGAGCTCAGTGCCCAAACCCACTGGGTCGGTGGGCATTGGTGGTACCTGGTCCCCAGGGTGCCCTCTGCTCCAGAGCTGGTGGCTTCAGAGGAGAGAACCCAACCACGCAGGGTGAGTTGCCTGGCAGGAAGGGCTGCCTTGGCATGGCCATGGGTCCCTCCTTGTCCCTGATGGTACCCAGCCATGCCACCTATGTGCACCCACAGCTGTGCCCATCAGTGGTCCCCTGGCCTTCCCTGAGCGTGGGCATGGAGAGGTTTGATGGTGGGTGCTGCTGCGGACATGGCCATGCATAGGTGCTTTGGGTGCTCCGTGCCTCAGTTTCCCCATCTAAGGTGCAGCTGCCATGGCATGGTGGCCTGGTGGGATGGGTGTTAATGAAGTGAGGAAGGCACAGCACCTTCACCAACTTACTTCCCCTTCCTTAAATGATCCTGGAGCTGGGCTGGGCCCTGTGAAGAAGCCAACGTGTGTTTGCTGTGGTGGCCCCACTGGGTCCCTTTGCACGGCTGGCTGCACCCGGCCTCTGTCCCTGCTGGAAGGTGACCTGCAACCCAGGGCAAGGCCCAGCCCCGCCGCTCAATGCAGGAACAAACCCACCCACCCCCCCCGGCCGGGTCCGCGTGGGCGTTTGCCGCGATGGCACAGATAACCGCTGCACGCAGGTCCCCCGCGGCGGTGCCAGCAGTGCCAGGAGTGGGGCCGGGGCAGGGATCACACGCGGGACCCCGAGGCGGCCACGGGAGGCTGCTCCTTCCTTCTTCCTCCCTGGTGGTGAGCCAACCCCTGCCAGGGGTTATCGGCCAAGCGTAGCGGGGACCCAGCAGTAAATGGGGGGGTGTTGGGGGGGGGGGGGGGTGCAGGGCTCAGGGCTGACCCATCCCTCCCAAAAGTACTGGGAACCCCTCTACCTGCTTGCCACCCCAGGGCCTTTGGACCAGCTGACTTTCCAGCCCCCTTGGGTGCTCCCTGTGGTTTGGGGGCACCAACCTTGGGGTGCCAAGGATGGTGTCACCCTGAGTTTTAAGGGCCTTAAAACCTCCCATACAAAAATGGGTGTCCCCCAGCCTCAGTGGGTCCCCAGGACTGGGATGTGGCCACCTCCGTGGCAAGCTGTGAGGACACTGAGCGGTCAGTGCCCCAGGCAGGGCACGTGGTGTCCCTGTCCCCCCCACCCGCCCAGGGGAGTGCTCACCGGCGGAGCCACCCTGTTGCATCGCTCCCCTGGGACCAGGAGAGCTGCAGCCCAGTCTCTGCTGCCGAGGGAGCACCATGGGGTGCTGGAGCCAGTGGCTGCTCTGGAGCTGGGTGCTGTGGGGGCTCTGGGTGCTGCCAGGTAAGTGCTGGGGTCACCCATACCACTGCTGGGCTGTCTGGGTGGCCGGTACCATCTGGGTGATGGGCTGTGAACATCTCTCCGGCTGCAAGTCCAAGACCAAGTGCCCATGGGGAAGGCTTTTCCCCGTCTCTGCTTGCTGGTCCCACAGCCTTGGCATGGTTGCCCGACCACGTCAGGGGAAGGGGTTTGGGGGGTGACGTGTGGGTCAAATGGGGATTCTTGCCCATGGGGAAGGTGCCCATCTCGCTCTCGGAGTTGTTCTGGCTGCGGTGCTCACCACCAGCCCCAGGGGCTGAGGACACCCTCCTCCTACAGCAGGGAGGAGGGATGGGGACAATGGGGACCCTGGGCTGTTTTTTTCCCCTCATCCTGCCCTCACCTACCTGCTCTGCCAGCAGCGCAAGCCGAGGAGATGAGGGAGCAGCCCCTTGTCCCTGTGCCGGCCCTGGCAGAGCCGGCCAGCATCCCCTCTGTGTCCGACAGCACCAGCTCCGAGCTTCCTCCAGACCTGGGCATGTGCCAGGCATTCCCCACCACCACGGTCGCCCAGCCGGAGCACCCCTCTCCCACCGGCCGGGCCACCACCTCCACGGGCAACCACAGCTCAGGTAAGGTCGGCAGGCAGCTGGCTGTGGGCAGGTTCCTGCCTGCTGGGGCCATGGCGGGGTTGATCCAGCTGGGGCCACCCTGTCTTGTCCCACAGGCAGCCCGGTGCCACAGGTGACGGCGAGAGCACTGGTCCCAGCCGGGACCAATGGTGAGCAGGGGGGACCTCCCAGTTTGACAGCTTTCCCCAGGGGTCTGGCAAAGCCAGGCAGCCCCCAGCTAGGGGCAGGGGCTGGGGTCTCCTCTCCAGGCACTGCCACCCACCCAACTGGTGTTCCTCCGGCTCCCACCACCACTAGGCATGGGCAGCTTCTGTTCCTCACTCCAATAGGGCACACGGTGGGTCTTGCTATGGATGGTGGCAGTGCTGGGCCAGCTAGAGCCACATCATCCCCAGCTCCAGGTGTCCCTGCCGTAATGGGGACAAGGAAACCACCACCAAACAGCAGCGCTGCTCCCAAGCAGGCTGTGGAAGTGCCCAGAGTGGCTTTGGACAACATCCCTGGAGAGCCAGTCCTGGGAACAACTGTCCCCATGCAAGAGGGAACTGCAGCTGAACCACCCATGGTTGCTGCCAGTACTCTGAGAGGTGTCCCCCCAGCACCAGGTGGGGTTCTGTCCCCACCAGTGGAACCCATCCCAGCTGCTCAACCAGTGCTAGGGACGAAAGCGTCTTCCTCAGTCACTGGCAAATTGGCTGATGCTAATGAGTTGGTGCAGCTGGGCAATGTTGCCATTGCAGAGAGGACACCAATGACAGCATGGACCAGCATACCATCGCTCCCCCAGGACAAGCACAGCACAGGGACATCACCCCCCAGCACCAGCAAGAGCTCTGCTGAGCCACGTGCAACCGCCCTGCTCCCATTCCAGGAGGTCACGCCAGGGTTGGACAAGGCCACCTCACCTCCAGCCACAGCAGCCAGCATCTCTCAGGACACGGGCAGCCCCATGAAGCCGGCAGCAGCCTCAGGCAGCCCTGCTGCTGGCCTCCCCGGGGTTCCACCCCATGCAGCTGTGGAGGGAGCCAAGATGGCAGCCCCACCGTCTGCAGACCCCCCAAGTGCACCTTCGGCAAAGGTCACCTTTTCTTCTGCCATCGTTGGCATTGGTGAGCCTACAGAGCCAGGGACATGTGCCTTACCCGACACCGGCCACAAAGCCTCGCAGGACCCACCTGTGGACCCTGCTCAGCAGACTCCAGCCCTTTCAGTCCCCAGTGCTGCTGTGCCAGCCACAGGAGAAGCACTTCCCCCCAGCCACAGCACGGACCTTGGCACTGCTGGAGATGGGCTACCTGGAGCCAACGCTGTCACCCATCCCCAGGCCACTGCACTGGCTTCAGGCACACCAGCTATGGCGATGGATGTCACCACTGCAAAGCCCAACCCCACTGCATCGGTCCCAGCTCTGGGAAGTGCCAGCGCTGAGCTGGTGTCTGTCAGGAGCGAGCCTAGTGCCAGAGACACAGCAGGCACCGCTTCCCCGGAGACCAAGGCCATGCAAGTGGGGCTCAGCATGAGGCTGTCCCCCCACGCACCTCCCAATGGCCCTGGTGATCCCTCTCAGGGACCCTTCGTGCAGTCCATGGGGTCTCTGCTCCCCCAGACCTCCTCAGCAAGCCCTGGGGCCACAATGGCAGAGGCAGATGCAGGAGGATCCCCAGCAGCTGGACCCAGCATGGCCACATCCTCCACATCCTTGTCCCTTACGGTCACTGGTGGAGCAAAGCCAGATGGAGCCCCTCCAGCTGCTGCTGCTGCAGCAACATCCTCCATCGCTGAGTATGGCATTGGGACTGGGACAGCTGCCCATTCAGCCTCCCTTCCTAGCAACACTCTAATTAGTGAAGCAAGGATGGGAACAGCATCTCTAGCTAGTGGCAGTGCCACCACAATGCTGCAGGACACCAGAGCCACACCAGCCATGCCTGATGCATCTCCCAGCCACAACCAGCCTGGTCCCGCTGTGGGCTCAGCTCTCCCAGGAACTGGATCTGCACCAGCCCCACCGCTCCAGGCTGAGCCCCGCCGTGGGGCAGCTCCAGGGACAGAGATGTGGTCACCCAGCGCTGCACCAGGCACGGCTGTGCCGGACACCCCACGGGTACCCAGAGCAGCCAGCATCCCTGTGGCATCACGAGCAGTTATCCCCCCTCTCCTGGAAGGCACTAACACTGCAGGGATGATTCTGGGGGTGTTCCCATCCAGCATCCCCCAAGACACGGCAGTGAACGTCTCCCCACTGTCCCAGGCCACCCCACTGCCAGCAACAGGTGCTTCAGGTGATGGCACTGCAGGGCAAGCAGTGGGGATGGCAACCCTGGAGGTGGACATGGAGCAGAACTCAGGTGCCAGTGCAGTGGGGTCAGCTCTCAGCCACACAATTGTCACCACTGGACCATCACCAGAGCCACCTGCTCAAGGGACTGATGCTCCTGAAACCAGGCCTTCAGCAGACCTGCCTCTCCTGGCTCCCAGGGGCGGTCTCTCAGCTCTGCTGGCTGTGGCTAACCCCAGCCCAGCACTGGCCACGGCCAGCCCCCTCCCCAACACTGCCACTGAGAAGACACCTCAGCCTGTGACACCACCACCCCCTGAAAGCACAGTCGCAGAGGGAGGGGAAGACAGGTCCCAGCCAGCAGGAGATGGCAGCACCATGCAGGTGAGCTCAACCCTGGTTGAAAATACAAGAGTGGGTGCTGTGACAGGTATCCCCAGCAGTGGTGACGCTGCCCAGGGGATAGCCCTGCTGGTGTCACTCTCTGCCACAGCCAGCATCGCTGCTCAGCCGAGCACGGCTGCATCAGACCACAGCTATGACCACAGCTATGGCACTGCTGAGCCCACTATGGACATGGACACAGGCATGAACTTGGGTACGAACATGGCTTCTCCCACCACAGGGGATAGAGCTGGTGTGGCTGAGCCAGGCACCAGTGATGCCACCCCATCGGCACACTCTTCCCCAGGCAGCAAAAACCCTGCAGCAGGGGCCATTGTGGGCACAGTGTCACCTGCAGCTCCAGAGCTTGTTGCAGCACCTTCCCCTGGCCTCGCTCACGGCACTGCTCAGCCAGATGTCAGTATGTCCCCTTCTGTCCCT
The DNA here is from genome assembly GCA_025769975.1 of Gallinago jamesoni. Taxonomy (NCBI): domain Eukaryota; kingdom Metazoa; phylum Chordata; class Aves; order Charadriiformes; family Scolopacidae; genus Gallinago; species Gallinago jamesoni. The sequence continues at coordinate 11,712,616 of JAOQGH010000051.1, read as the reverse complement.
AGGAACACCCACCTGGTGGTGGTGGCACCCTCTGTCACCCCCAGCATCACCATCATTGGTTCAACAGTGGGAACAGGTGATGCCAGTCTCATCAGGGTCACAACACCCCCCTCTGCTGTCCCCAGCAGTGCCTCAGCTCCACATGGCCCCTATGTCACCCTGAGGCCATCCCCTGAAGCCACCGATGGCACCCATGGCTCAGCCTTGAGGACTTTCAGCCTGGTCACCAAGGATGAGTCCATGTCTGAGGTCTCCTCTGTTGACCACACAGATGCGAGGGAGACTACAGCTGCACCTCAGTCAGATGCTGGGAGTACCACCATATGGGTGGACACCACCACCTCTGAGAGTGGAGCTGAGGGTGCAGCACCCCTAGCTGCCATCAGCGGCACCCATGTGCCTGTCCCCAATGCCACCAGCAAAAGCCTGGCCACCACGCCAGCTGCCAGCATGTTCCCCAGCAACACCAACCCACCTGCCATGGCAAAGGCCACCATCACCAGCAGTGCCCTGTCCCTCGCTGTAATACACGACAAGGCAGGTGGAGGAAAGCAACCTGTCCCATCTTCAGCAGAGCATACCCCCTCTGAAGAGACGACTGGGTCCTGGGGCACCCTCGGTCTCAGCCTGAACTGGGCAGTGCCCAGTTCACCCCTCCCAAGCCTGCACAGCTCAGCAGAGGAGACAGCACCAGCCTCTTTGTCCCTGCTTGGTGTTGGTGTGACCGAGGACCCAACAGCCAGACAGACACCCCCTGAGCTGACAACAGGCGCAACTTCTCCCACAGTCATCAGCAATGATGCCATGGAACAGGCAGCGAGCACGTCACTTTCTGGTTTGCAGACACCTCCAGGGCCACCTGCCTGGGGGAAGAAAAGAGCCATAACTGCAAGCAACCCTACAGCCACCACTGCAGAGAGCACCATAGCCATCACTGCAGAGACCACCACAGGGGCCATCACTGCAAAGACCACCACAGCCATTGCTGCAGAGAGTACCGCGGCCATTGCTTCAGGGACCACTACAACCATCACTGCAGAGAGCACCACTGAGATCACTGCAGGGACCACCACAGCCATCGCTGCAGAGACCACCACAAGGACCATGACTGCAAGGACCACCCCAACCATCACTGCAGGGACCACTACAACCATCACTGCAGAAAGCACCACAGCCATTGCTGCAGGGACCACCACAGCCAGCACTGCAGGGAGCACCGCAGCCATCGCTGCAGACAGCACCACGGCTATCACTGCAGGGACCACCACAGCCATCGCTGCAGAGAGCACCAGGACCATCGCTGCAGAGAGCACCATGGCCATTGCTTCAGGGACCATCACAACCATCACTGCAGAGGGCACCACTGAGATCACTGCAGAGACCACCACAGGGGCCATCACTGCAAGGACTACCCCAGCCAGCACTGCAGGGACCACTACAAGCATCACTGCAGAGAGCACCACAGCTATTGCTGCAAAGACCACCACAGCCAGCACTGCAGGGAGCACCTCAGCCATCACTGCAGACAGCAGCAAGACCATCGCTGCAGGGACCACCACAGCCATCACTGCAGGGACCACCGCAGCCATCGCTGCAGGGACCCCCATGGCCATCGCTGCAGGGACCCCCACAGCCATCGCTGCAGGGACGACCATGGCCATCACTGCAGAGAACACCACGGCCATCGCTGAAGGGACTACCATGACCACCACTGAAAGGACCCCCACGGCCATCACTGCAGGGACCACCACAGCCATCGCTGCTCAGACCACCACGGCCATCACTGCAGAGAACACCACGGCCATCGCTGAAGGGACTACCATGACCGCCACTGAAAGGACCCCCATGGCCATCACTGCAGGGACCACCACAGCCATCGCTGCTCAGACCACCACAGCCAGCACTGCAGGGAACACCGCGGCCATCGCTGCAGGGACCACTACAGCCATCGCTGCTGGGACCACCACGGCCATCGCTGCAAGGACCACCACGGCCATCGCTGCAGGGACCACCACGGCCATCACTGATCAGACCACCACAGCCATCGCTGCAGGGAACACCACGGCCATCGCTGAAGGGACTACCATGACCACCATTGAAAGGACCACCACAGCCATCACTGAAAGGACCACCACAGCCATCACTGCAGGGACGACCATGGCCATCACTGCAGGGACCACCACGGCCATCGTTGCAGGAACTACCACAACCACCACTGAAAGGACCACCACAGCCATCACTGCAGGGACCCCCAAGGCCATCGCTGCTGGTCTCCTGGTTGCAGGCACCATGGCACCGGGGAGGCCACAAGCCACCACCAGCCCTGCCACAGCCCCGGCTCCTGCCTTTGGGACACAGAAGGGACTGACCACAGTACCAAGCACATCTGCCCACACCACCACTGGCCACAGAAATCCTGCCCCTGAGCCCCAACCGACCCACAGGCTTGTCAGTAAGTAAATTTTCTTCTTTGCAAAGCAAAGAGCAGGAAGGGATTATCAGCCGACCAAGCACTGTGACGGCTGAGGGTACAGCCCGGCCTGGGGTGACTTGTCTGCATCACACATTAGACTGTCTGATTCACAGGGAAAGGTGAAATAAGACATCTGAGAGCATCCTATCCCAAGTTAACAGCTGGGTTAAAAATTGGGTTGCAAGCCAACAGAATGCTGGTCCAACCAGGGGGGAGAAGGGGCACAGCATCCTGGTGGCAAGCAGGCGAGTTCGCCCTGGCCAAAGGGAGGATGCAGCAAACATGAATGTTTGAATATTTCACCTTTTTGATTAATCTTCTGCCCATGGCAGTGCCAGCAGCCTCGCTCTACCCCTTTGGCATGGAAGGAGGGGACCAAGAGTGCATCCAGAGGACAGTGGATTTTAACTCCTCCCTGTTCAAGCCAGAGATTGGATTCCCCTTCGGGAAGTCGCTGCGGGATGCTCTCTACGTGAGTTCCCCCCCCCCCTTGTCGAGCACATAAGGGATATGTGCTTCTTCTTTGGTAGGAAAAAAAAACAAACATGGAAACAGAAACAGAATTTAATCTGAACGAAAATTTTTTTTGGCAATGTAAAATGGCTGGTTTCTGCTCACCCATGGAGGATAAAAGCCAGTCCAGGAGCTGCCTGGGATTTCTGCGAATAACAAGTTATTTTGGTTAGTTTACAGATAACGGACAGATCATTTTCCCACCCACGGAAAACTATGTCCCCTCCAACCCCAACGCACCTCCCACGGGCTTCAGCGGCCGGGAGGATTTGCCAATGGTGGCTGCTTTTTGGGATGATGCAGATTTCTCCCAGGGTGTTGGCACTACCTGGTACAAGGTAGGGGCCACCAAAGATGTTCTCCTGGGAGAGCCCAGATCCCAGCCCGCCCATTTAACCCTCTCACTTGTCAACTGGCAGGAGTACTCCACCCTCAGCTCTACCCAAGACCCCCTTGTCCATGATGTGGAAGCAAAGATTAAGAAATACCTGAAAACTCCCTACACAGCAAAATGGACCCTGAAGGTGACATGGGAGAAGGCTCCAGCCTACCCATCCCGGCATGATGACACTCAGGTGAGCAGTGGGGGACCCAGGTGGTGGAGGGAACTGTGACCAGTTATGGCCAGGGCAGGGATGGACTGCTGGTCTCCCATGGCTTGATGCAGGCATTTCAGGTCTCACTGCTTCAGTCTGTGCTGCAGGGAGAGCAGGGGAGGCTTTGGGGTGCTAAAAGGATGTTTTGGGTTTCTCCAGACGAGCACCTACCAGGCAGTCCTCACCACGGATGGGAACTGTTCCTTTGTCCTGCTGCTCTACCAGGATGGTGGGATGCAGTGGGACTACACCAAACTGGCTGCGGGCAATGTGCTGATCGGCTTCTCCAGGTGCTCTGTGCATGTGCGGCTGTGCTTTGGGACAGCTGGGATTTCTCCCAGCACTATGTTGGGACCGTTGGAGATGTTATCCCCAGTAGAGCCCAGCTCTCACCTGCGGAGCAACCCTGTCCCATTTAAACCCACTCTCCTGCAGCAGTTCCCATCCCAGCTGCTCTACGGGGAGTGGAGGAGGGTTGTGTTGGAAGGATGACCACAAACCTTCTCTCTCCACACAGCGGTGACGGCTATGCCCAAAATAACGAGCTGACTCAACAGCCACCAGCTGTCAAGTACCGACCTGACCAGCACAGCAGCGCTGGCACTGGTAGGGCACTGGGGGAGGCCTCAGGGAGGGTGGTAATGGAGGGACCTGTGTGCTTCATGTCGGGAGCATGTTCCCAGCATGTATCCCTGCGAGGCAATGGGCCAGCGAAGCCACTGAGCAAGGCTGGCCACCAAGACCAGAGCACAGGTGTCCCATGTCCTGCTGTGGCTTGCCACGGCCACACCAGCTCTAGAGGGAGCCTGGAGACCTTGTGTGAGGTCAATGGCCACGGACCGTTGTCCTGTGGGATTGCCCTCAGCACAAGACGAGACCCCAGCCGAGCTGTGCTGTTTGTTCTCCGGTTGCTCCACCAGATGTGCGCGGTCTATGGATATACAGGCTGGACAGTCGCTCCCAGGTGAACTGCAGGCTGCAGTGCCTGGAGTGGCTGGACACAGAGCCAGCGCCGGACACATGGAACAGGCAGCTGCTGCCGTGCCCCTGCTCCCAGCCCCAGGCAGAACTGGACCCCCGCTACCGCCGGAGCAGAGGTGCCGTGTACGGCCCCCTCCAGGGCCAGCTGCAGGGTGGGGGGATGGCAGGGTGGGGGGATGCCCTGGGGACGGCTGTGATCCCTTCTTTTCCCCCCCTATTTCAGACCCAAGGAACCCCTCCATGAAGATGCTGCGCACTGCGTCCCCCAGCCCCACCGGAGCCGGGGTGCGGTGTCTGTACCAAGATGGGAGCTTGCTCGAAGGCTGGCAGGAGAGGGCTTGGAGCTCCCCCATCCACCCCACCGCTGGTAAGTGGGCACCGGGGTTCCCTCGCCCTAAAACACCCCCAGCCCAGCACTGAGTGCTCTGTGGGTGCAGTGGGGACCCCAGCATCCCCCTGTACCCAGCCACCTTCCTCCGCAGACAGGGAGCTGGAGGCATTCAACTGGTGCTGCCGGTGTGTGCAGAAGCCCCTGTTCTGCGTCAGGTTTGCTGAGAAGAGACCAAGGGTCGGCTGTGAGGGATACATGCCACCCGCCCCTGGTGAGCCCCCAGAGCTTTACCTCCTCTGTGCCAAGGTGCCGGGTGGTTGGCAGGGCCCTACGCAGACCCCATGCATCAACCACACTTTTCAGCCTCCTGGTGGGGAGTGTTGAGCCCAGCTCTGCACTGGGGGCTGCTCTCCTCCATGCAATGACACCAGCATTTCCTTTTCTTCCTCCTGCCAAAATGTCTCTTTTGGACCTCAGCTGGTGCCTTTGGGGACCCTCACATGACCACCCTGGATGGACTCACCTACACCTTCAATGGTCTCGGGGACTTTGTCCTGCTGCTGGCCAGTGATGCCCAGACCAGCTTCGTGCTACAGGGACGCACAGCCCAGACTGGCACAGCCCAGGCCACCAACTTCGTGGCCTTCGCTGCCCAGTACATCTCCACCACCACCACAACAACAGTGAGTTGGAGTGACCTGGGTATCAGTTTGAGCTTCTAATGGCAGAGACCCTCCTGTCAGATTGGGCATCCCCTCTGGATCACCTACAAGTGGTCAGGATCCAAGGACCATCCCCTCTCCTCTTTCTGCCACCTCCCAGAACACACCAACACAGCCCCCAGAGCTGAGCCTCTCTGCTGGGGCTGGAGGAGGATGCGGTTTAGCTCAAGTGTCCCCAGTATGGGGGCATGGCATGAATGGATGAGCAGAGGGGCTGACTGGGACATCTGCCGTGATTTGCAGGTTGAATGGACCTTGGGGAGCCAGGGTGAAATCCAGGTCCTCCTGAATAATGAATCTATCCAGTTTTCCTATTTCCAAGGTAAGCAGGATGTATTGTTAAATGTATCAAGAGGGGACAAAGGGTTGTCTCCATCCCCCTGCTCAGCACAAGGGCAGCCATCGTGTCTCTGATTTGACCAGGGTGGATGGGGAGTGATCCCCTCCCCAAATTCAGGGGCACCGTTTGAGACCCCAGTCTTGTGTGGACTCTTTGTCTGTGCTTTCATTCTCTTGCAGATATGGATGCTAAGGTGTACTACAGCCCTGGTGTCCTGCTGGTCAACACCTCCTCTGTCACAGCCGTCTTTGATGGGGCCATTGCCACCTCCATCTTGGCCAACTCTGGGATCCTCAGTGTGGTCTGCAGCCTGCCCAGTCGGTACCAGAACCGCACCAAGGGCCTCCTGGGTGAGGACTTCTGGCACCATGCAAAGCCCTCTTCCCACCCTAAAGCAGTCTGGAAAACACTGGGGGAACATGTTTGTGAGGGCAGGGACCCCTGGGTATAAACTAAACACTGGCCAGCACCAGAGTGGAGATAAACTCTGGCATGGGGGACTCCAGTTCTCTGGTCATGCTCCACCAGGTGTGTGGGACCACGACTCCGCAGACGACTTCCAGATGCCAAATGGTACCAGCATCCCTGTGAACAGCAGCGAGGAGGAGGTCTACAGTTATGGGATGACCTGTGAGTCCAGGCTCTGAATCCACCTTGATGATCCCCTAGTTCCTGCACCTGCTGGCCAGGCTTCGGCTGGAGACATTTAGACATTTGCCTGAGCAGAAGTGATGCCAGTGAAGCCCTTTGGTCTCTTCACTACTCCATGAAAATGAGGCCTAAACCTTAAAAACCCAAAGCTGTACCCATGGTGTGCTCTCTTGCAGGGGCTGTTGGAGAGAACAGTCTGTTTGCTCATCCTCTGGACTCACCAGTAATGAACTTCACACCCATCTTCTTGTCTCGGCTGCGGCAGGAGAATGAAAGCCAGTACCAGCTGGCAGTCTCGCAATGCCACGGCAGCAAGGAATGCATCTACGATTCACTGAGCACAGGGGACGTGGCCCTGGGCCTGGCCACCCAGAGCCTCACAGATGACTTCCAGCAGAAGAAGACAGCACTCAGTAAGTGGAGTAGATCCTCACCTCCAAGAGGGCACAGCTTGGGTAACTGGGCAGTGCCCTGCTCCCTTCCTGGGCTCTTTTCTTCCATGTGAGGCAGGAGAGAACTCACCAAGGTCTTGGAGTTGCATTGCCCAGTTGGCTGGTCTCCAAGCCTGGGAGATGCCACCATGCTGTCCAACACAAGGGCCTTGTCAGTAGGCAGTCACAGCAGCATCTGCCTGGGGTTCCATCCTCACCAGGAGGATCTCAGAGCCAAGGGGTGCCAAGGCCACATAGCAAAAAAATAGCTGTGTGCTGGGCTGCTCTTTCCTCAGACGCCTTCCCTCCTGTTATCACTGGTGATGCATCGCTCACGGCCTTCAGGACAGAACGGGTCACAAGGCAGTACCGTGCCACCGGGGTGGGCACACACTTTGTCCCCCACCTCTCGCCGGAGCTCAACATATCAGGTCAGAGAGATGGGGCAGCTGGGACGGGATGGGGACCACCCAGCCCCTCTGCTCTGCCGCCTCCTCTAACGCCCACCTCTCCTACCGTGGCAGAGAGCGGCACCCTGATGTGGGAACCCCGTGGAACGGACCCATTCACCATCAACCTGGAGGCAGTCGGGTCCAACAACCTCTCCGCTCTCCTCCAGCTCCGCTTCACCCTTTGCAGCTGCAGCAGGAGCCAGGAGTGTGACTACAGCAACACCGTCACCCTCAATGGGTCCTCCCTGCAGGTAGCGTGCCGGAAAGCTCCTCCAGTGCCACACTGTGCCTGTCTTCATGCCAGCCGTGCTGGCTGTCTTCTCTGTCCACCCGTCCTCCTCATGTCCCCTAAGCCAGTCTCACCATCCCCTTTCCAGCTGGCAGCCTGCAGGTGCGAGGGTGGCTACTCCGGGACCTTCTGCCAGGACCCTCCAGACCCCTGTGCCCAGGGATGCTTCCCCGGCGTGGGCTGTGACTTGCACACTGGCTGTGGCTCCTGCCCAGCTGGCCTCACCGGCGATGGGCGGCACTGCTCAGGTGATGAGGGCTCACCATGGCCACCGGGAACCTGGGGTGCCCACAGGACCCCAGCCGAGGCATTTCTCATGGTGCCATGCTGCATTGCCTTGGCAGACATCGACGAGTGTGCGCAGGGGACAGTGTGCCCAGGGAATGCCACCTGCACCAACACGGTGGGCAGCTACGACTGCTCCTGCACACACGGCAAGGAGGGTGAGTACAGGCACCCTGTCAGGCACGGTCCTTGTCCCCATCACCCCCAGACCTTGGTAGAACCATGGGACCCACACTGTCCAGAGAGGAGAGGAGAGGGATCTGGCTGATCTCTGTACCCAAGCCCTTGCTGTCCTCAACAGTCGGGACCAGACTCCAGCTGCCCCTGGTGCTCCCAGGCTGCAGATCTCACTAATCCGTTGGGATGGGAAACTTTTCCCATGTAATTTTTCTCTTTCAGAAAAAAAAATGGAAAAGAAAGGTCATCCAATCAAAGTTCAAATGCATACACAGATGTTGCAAGGGCTAAAATCACATCCTATTTTGAGATGGCTGTGGTGGGGTTGGGGTGGTGGGGTTTGCTCCTGTCATAGTACAGCAGGCTGCGATTTCACAAGGGCAAAAGGCTCCAGCTGGGCTTTTTATTGACAATCTGAATCTATACTAAAAGTTCTAACATATTTAAAAAACTCCAAAACATAGAAGGAAGTCATTACAGAGGAGCTGAGGACGGGTCAAGGCACCGGCGCTCTGCCCCTGCAGCCAGGCTCGTGCCTCCACCTGACCTGGGCTCCCTGTCCTACAGGTGAGGGGCCAGGCTCCTGCCCCGAGGGCTACTGTGGCAACTGGGGACTCTGCAGCCTGCACCCCATCACCTGCACCCCCATCTGCGCCTGCCCCCCGGCTTTCACCGACCAGCGGTGCCTGGTGGCGGGGGAGGATTTTCGGCCGCTGTCCAGCCCAGGTGAGTGCCTGTGCCTGGTGAACCCCAACCCTGCCTGCCCTGGTCCTGGGATGCCAGAGCCACCCCTGCGGCTTCCCCCCTGCAGATCTCCCCCGGAGAAGCGTCCTGCTGCGGGTCAGGACACTGCGAAACACCACTGTTGGGGAAGTCAACAGCACCGTACGTCACCGAAAGGGATGGGCTCGGGGAGGGGGACGCATTGGCACACTGGGCAGCGTGGCGGGCTGGGGGTGTCCGTGACTCTGTGTGCCACCTCTCCCCTCCCCCCCCCCAGCAGGATCCCTGGGGATCCAGCAGATCCGCTGGGCCAGAGGGAGGCAGCACCAGCCGCGTGATGCTGGCTGTGGCCATGGCCATGGCCATGTGCCAGGTCCTTGGCACATGAACAAAAGGCCGAAGCAGCCCTTGGGGCTCAGCCATGGTGCCAGCATCATCCTTCAGACTCTCCCTGTGCCAGTGCCATCCTGCCCTCCTCTAACACCTTCCTGCTCCTCCCTGCCACAGGTCTCAGCCATTCTGGGCTCCCTGGAGGTGAAGGCTTTCCAGAGAAACACCAACATCACCCAGACGTGAGTCAGCTGTGGAGTGGCCCCTTGCCCACCCCGGAGAACTGGTGGGGCAGGGCTGGGTATGGGGCTACAGGATTTGGGACACAAAAAGCATTTTCCCCCACCCCAGCGCCTGTTTTTCCACACAAGCCCCACGGCACCTTCCATCTCGTGCCTCACCCCTTCTTTACCACCCCGCAAATGGGGAAACTGAGGCACAGTGAGTCTTGGTCACTCTGTGATGCAGCAGTGGCTCTGCCAGCAGCCCCATCCTTTCCTCACAGGACAGACAGTGGTGGCCTCACCTTCCTGGTGGTGTCCGAGTTCACCTACAACAGCCGCGGCACCGTCATCCAGTTCCTGAACGAGTTGTTGCTGGAGGCCATCACTGGTGCCTTCAACAGACGGCGGGGGCAGCGGGAGGCGGGCGCACCCCTCCTCTTCCAACACCTGCACCGTGACAATGTCACCGACCTGGTGAAGTGTGAGTTTCTCCTGGCACCGAGCTGGGGAGAAGTCCGGGAGGAGCACCCCCCTGTCCCCATCACCCTGTGTGCTCCGGGGTTCGGGTAATGCCTGTGGGGGAGATGGGTGGGAGGGAGTCCCCACCCCATGCACGGACCCAGCTCAGGCAGACCTGGGGCAGCATGGAGGGATGATGCTGCTGGGTGGCCAAACCCATGTTTTCTCTCCCCAGTGACAGTGGCTGAGCTGAGACGCTATTTCCCCTGTGGTCTGTATGGCTACAAAGGCTACCGGCTCCACTACACGGGGACCATTGGCTTTGTCTGTGTCTCCCCTTGCAAGATGGGCTACTGCCAGCACGGTGGCCAGTGCCAGCACCTGCCGGAGGGGCCCACGTGCAGGTAGCTGTGGCGTTGGGGATGGACAAGGCCACCGGGCATGGCCACATCTCCCCCTGGCATCACTGCTTTTCCCTTCCTTTCCACAGCTGCCTCCCCTTCTCGATCTTCTTCCCTGGTGGCACCCGGTGTGAGCGACTGGCCATCAGCCTCGCCGCCTTCCTCGGCATCTTGCTGGGAGCCCTGGCTCTGCTCTGCCTCCTGCTCGCCATCACCTGCCTGGCCTCCCACCTCTGCCGCCGGCACCAGCAACAGGGGTGAGCCATAGGATGGACCTACCCAGGGGTGGGTGCTGAGGGTGCTGCAGAGAATGGAGGGTGGGTGTCAGAAAGAGCCTTCCCAGCCCCAAAAAATGGTGGAAAATCCCCCTCTGGACAGTCCACCACTAGTGGACCCATCTGGTCTGGGCAGGGGGAACTTGCCGTAGGGAAGGATCTGAGCCTGGTGGTCTTTTAGCATCTTCCAGCTCCCTTTCCCAGACATCTGCTGCTCAAGGGTGCAATAAGGTCAGTGGACTGAACATTACCTTCCCCTTTCCCCCACGTCAGGGAATATTTGCATTTCTTCCTTATCTCGCTTGGTGCTCAGTTACAGACAGGCTTTCTATTTGTTTTTAATTTGAATACCATCCAAATTATTTCCACTGCAATTCACATTGCTCTGGAAAGAGTTGACCTGGAGCAAGAAAAAGGTGGGTGCAGGATTAGACCTTGCTCTTCTGCAGAGCAGGGAGTTGGCAGCAGGTGGCTGAAGAGGTACAAGGCTGGAGTGGAAGCACCAGCACCTCTTTCCCTCCTCCCCAGCCCTCAGTCCACATTCAGGGGAAGCTCGGCCTTCCAAGCCCCCTGTGCCAGTTGGAGCTGTGTCCTGCCCCTGCTGCCAGTTCCAGGCTCTCCAGGAATTGCCTCTGTTCATTTGCACTTGTGGCAAAACAAGAAATTGTGTGTGCACAGCAACTGAGTCTCCTCCTGCTCTTGTAGCCTCATCTTGCCCCCACTCTCAGTCACTTCTCCCTACTCCTATCCCATCCAGGTGCCAGGACCAGGCAGGGCTCTCCCAGCCCCACCCCTGACATGTCATCCCCTTTCTCTTCCTCTTCTCCTAGGGTCAAGGAGAACTTCTGGATGCCACGGCCCTTTTCCTGTGAGTACATCCCTGCAAAACCCCCCACCCCAGTTCTGCTTAACCTTGGTCTTCTTCAAGCCCTGCTCATCTTTCCCTGCTCCAGCTCTGATGATGGCAGGAGAGCGGGCAGAGTCCACCCACTCCCACTCCCCGGGAAGGCGTTGGGAACCACAGCTCCAAGCCATCGACACCTCAGTCCAGGTCTGCCCGGGGGTTATAGCCTCCATGGGGGGTCAGGGTGGGAGGCTGTGTGTTGGGGGCTGATGTCCTGGCCCTGTGCCTCAAAGATGCTCTGAAGCTGAGCCTTGTCCCAGAGCATCACTGATGCTTTGGTTGGTGCTGGGGTCTGCTCCGCTGCCTGAGCTCGCTGCGAAGAGCAGAGCCCACACAGCACCCACAGCATGGCATGGCCTGTCCCTCCTTTACAGATAAAGATCCAGAGACCCCACATCAGGCCTCTGAGCCAGCTCTCCACGCAGCCCTAGCCTGCCACCAGTCCTGCCCTGGCACCTCCAGATCACAGAGGAGCCAGACGCTGCTGCCGGCCCTGCCGCCTGCTCTCAGGGTCTCTGCCTGTGTGGGGACGGGCAGCTGTCTTTTGGGGTCTGGTCTTTGTGGGAAGATTCACTCTGGAGGAGGTGATTTTTTTTTTTAATGAAAAATGTGGATTTATGTTGGGTGGCCAAAGTGAGAGGATTTCACCTTCCCCTGAGGACCCGCAGAGGCAACTGGTATAGTCCTTGAGCGTGTCTGCACAAGGGTATGTTCCAGTGCAACGTAACCAGACCCAGCAGAGCCCCTGAGAGCAGAGCGAGGTGGGGCAATGCGGTGATTATAACCCGTTAGGAACAAAATAGAATAAACCAAAGATGATGGCACGCTGCTGTGTGAGTTGCCTGCACCCCGTGGTGCCTGTGCACCAGCCCTCCTTCCCTGTCCCCAAGCTCTCGAATCCCTGCTTTCTGCTGGTCCCATTCACAGGACCAAAGAGAAGATGGATGTAGCTTTCTTTGTTGCTTCGTACCCTCATTCCCGCTGCAAAGCTGCAGCTCTCCCCCTCACTGCTGTCCCCAGGCACCGCTCGCAGTGGCTCAGATCACACAGCTCAGGCTGTGATCCCCACAGACACCCCATGGTCCTTTGTCCCCTGCTGAGGGAAGATGCTGTGCCCATGGAGATTGTATCAGACCCTGGCAGATCCCAGCTCCAGCCCTGCTTTCCCTGACCCCGGTTCAGCCGCAGCCTGGACACTCACATCCCTTGCACCAGCTTGGAGAGCAGAAGCATCCTGCCCTCCTGCTGCTCCAAGCCTGTCCCTACCACCGCCTTGCACCCCAGTTCAGCAGAGGACATGGCTGCCCCAAGATCAGTGATGCTCAGACCCCTTGGAGGCTTTATTGAACACGATTTGACAAGGTGTTTTTTGTTTTTTTTTTTAAGAAAGGCAGATCTTAAAAAGACAAGTCTGGATGAGAAACATGAACTTGTGCCAGTGAAGGCAACCACAGGCAGTGGCCAAGTGAGCTGCCCTGTGTGGTGGGCAGGGGTGATGGGTGCTGGGGGGACCAGGGGGACACAGGGGATGAGCAGGAGCAAAGACTTTTGTATCAGCTGTGACCCAGGCTGTGCTGCAGGTGTGCAACACCCCCAGTTACTTGTCCTCTTCATCTGCAAAGAAGAAAAAATGAGAATTGCCTGGCCACCTCCTCCCCCAGAGCCTGGGGGAAGCTGGGAGCCCCAGAGGAGTTTCCATGGGGGGGAACAGGGAGAAAGGGAAGTGGTCAGTGGAGGGATCCCCAATCCTGCTCACCTCTCTGCTCCTCGGAGTCACTCTCCACCTCCTCTGAGGAACCTCCTGGGGATTGCAAGAAAGGCCCACGTCAGCTTACACCAATAACTGCTTTAGCTGCGATTCTCCTCCCCTCCCGGTGCTGTCACCCCCAAACTACGCTGGTGGTTACGTGCTACGGCAGGTGCCCCCCGCCACCCCGCACAGCCCAGGGCACAGCACAGCCTGCACGTGGGCACCCCAAAACCCATCTCTTCTGCCTGGGGCTCTTGCTGACTTAACAATGGGGTGGCTGGAACATCCCCAACACCACCACCCCCAACCTGGGCACCAAGACAGCATCTCCCCAGCACAAACGTGCTGTGAACCCACCCATGCCGGGTGGCTGGTATCCATCACAGCTGATCTTTGGTCTCTTCTTGCTGTAGTGGGCGCAGATGCTGGCGCTGCCCGCCTGGTTACAGCACCAGTCATACAACTTCAGCTCCTGGTCTGGAGGCAAAAAGGAGAGTAAGGGGCTGAAAGGGAGAGGAGAGGAGGGGGAGACGGGCTGGCTCTGGGCAGGCAGGGCACTCGCCGTGGCTTTTGGGCGGTCTGTGGTCCCGCACGTCGGGAAACAGGTTGTTGGCACAGGGATTGAAATGATTTTCAGGCTACAGCGATGGCAGGGCTGGCTGTGCTTACCTCGGTAAGGGGACGTCTGCCTGGAGGACCTCCAGTACCTCTCCTGCCGCCCCTCGATGAGCTGGTTCTGGCCGTTGTACAGGCAGCGGACGCCGGCGCCATGCCGGTTGGGGGAGGAGGAGTGGAGCATGGAGACACGGGCAGCCCACCAGCCTGCAACAGGGCGGCAGTGAGTCTTGGGGCAGCTCTCCCTGGCTGGCATCCCTGCTCTGAGGCTGGCTTCTCGTTATCCATCACTCCCATCGCATCACCCACAGTGCTATGAGGGTTTGGAGGGACTGACAGAGCCATCCCATTGGTCCCACAGGGTGAGACTCTGGTGCTGCAGAAGGTCTATCCCCACTGTCCCCGTGCAGCTTAGACCTGTTCTGGCCAGTCTAACAAGACAGAGACAGATCAGTCCTCATTCCTCCTCATTTTCCCCATCTCTGCAGGGAAGGGCAACCACCCCTGTCACCATTTTCCTTGGGGTCACCTGCACTCCTGGACAAAAGGGACCCCAGCCATCCTTGTAGGGGAGATGGAGAAGGACATCTTAGGGATAAGGAGCATGGGGAAGCGGCATATTCACTTGCCTCCACGGCTGCTCTTGAAGCGTGGGTCCTGCTGGCCTTGCTGCAGGGAGCAGGGGCAGGTGGGCAGGTCCTGGTTCCATGTCCGTGGGTCCTGCTGCCGCCCCGTCCACGCCAGGCACTTCAGCCGGTAGTTGACGCCCACACGGTTCTCCAGCTTGTAAATCCACATCCCGCGGAGGTCTGAACGGGGAGAGAAGCCGTGAGCTGTCACCTCTGGCCAAGGGGACCAGAGGGGCAGTTGTGGTTCAAGGACAGAGCTGAATGATGCTGATGCTGGAAGCCAAGCCTACAGCAATCCCTGTCATGAGACCCCGTGCTTAACAACCACCCAACAGCAGGGAACAGGGGGAGAAGGTCTTGGCAAATAAGAAAGCCTTGGGACAGAGCCATTGCAACAAAATGGGTCCATGGACCCATCAAGGATGCTTCAGCCTTAGGGCTCATACGCAGGAGAAGCGTTTTATGTGCTTGGGGGGTGAGCCTGGCCTCAGTGAACTCAGTGAGAGCCTTATTACAGCAGCAGGCTTGATTTCATCCCCTAGGAACATCCCCCTCCCCACACAGCCTTTCCCTGACCCCTTGAGGGGCTGCATGAACCCGTCCTGGCTGGTTCTACCTGTGTTGTAGCCCCTGAACTGGTCAGGGCGATATTTAGCAGCTGGAGGTCTCCGAGTCAGGTCATCATTGCGGTAAATGCCATCCCCGCTGTGGAAAGGGGAAAAATCAGGGGTTGCTCTTCCCGGGTGGGGTTATCCCAGCCCCAGCCCCAGCCCCAGCCCCAGCCCCAGCCTTCCCTTCAGCTGCCCCAATCCTGAGCCGCCGGGACGCCACAGCACCCAAATCACCGCTCCAGAGACAGGAGGGCACCAGCTTCCCCAGCCCATTGCCTCCTCTCTACAGGGTGCAGCTTGTTTTGGTGCTTCAGATACTCCTGCTGCACCATGGGCTGAATCCACAGACACCTTGAGACCCTCACAAGCAGCTTCCATGGTTTCCAGCAAATTGCAGGGGGATGCAGAGCGGAAACCCACGAGCAGTGGTGCGGAGGCAAGCACACACACATGCCTGTGCCGCCCGCGCTTCCCGTCCCAGCCACCTTTTCCTTACCCAGCTGCAGCCAGCAGCTAATGAGCAAACCCTGGAGACGTGGTGCACGGGGCGAGATGTAATGCGAGGAGGCAGGAAGCGACCGCTCCGGCCAAGCGGCGGAAATCCCTTCCCTCGACTGGTGCAAAGTTCAGCAAACATCCCCTATCCCCCACTCCTTCCACCCAAACCACCAGGATGCTGCGGGCCCCGGGACCCCAGAGGGTTGAGTGGATCTTACAACAAGCACAGCCCTGCAAGCCAGCGCGCTGCAGCGTGATCCGGTCACCAACAGGGCAAATTTAGCCCCATATGACCCACCCCCTGCATGACCTCTGTGGGCATGCAGACCCCATCTGGGCTACCCCCATCCTTGCAGGGCACTTAATGGGACACGGGGGGAAGGATTAAACCAGCCGGGGACGGGGGTGGGACACAGCCTGGTGCTCGGAGGAGACAGGGGTAGGGTGCTGAGCCTGCTGTACCTGGTGTAACCGATGAGCACGTTGGTGGCAGCCAGTCTGGTGTAATCCCACTGCATGCCCCCCTCCTGGTACAGCATCAGGACGTAGGACCTGAAGCCGTCGGTGGTCAAGATGGCCTGGTACGTGTTCGTCTGGGGAAAAGCGTTGCAGATGGGTAAGAAAGCCAGCAAAGCTGCTGGGTTTAAAAACAGGGGTGTGGATCGGTGCTCACATCAGGGCTGATGTCCTAATGTGCAGGGCAAACGCAGCCTGTGCTGGTTCACATTGTGCATGGAAAACTTGACAGTTTCACTTTGATGCTGTTCCGTCAGAAGCCCCAAATTCACCCAATTTTATGCTCCTTGAAGAACTGTGTTTCCGGTGCACAGTAAGCTCCCACCACATTAAAGAGAAAGATTTTACGGAGCAGGGAGACTTCAACTAAAGATATCCCCAAAAAAACCTGAAGACCACCAAAACATGGGCATGGCCCAGGGTTTTTTTGCAAAAGTCTTCAAGACTGATCTTTTTCACAAAGCTGGTTCTTATTTTCAGGCACTGTCAAGGTGACTGTCCATGGGTCTTGGGACTTTTTTTGACAACTCAACAAGCCCTTGAGCTCCATCATCCCCTTACCCTCCGCGTGTCAGTCCGTGCTGCATAGGCAGGTGCCTTCTCCCAGGTGATCTTCAGGGTCCAGGCTGCAGAGTAGGAGGACCTCAGGTACTGCCGAATCTTTGCTTCCACATCACGCACGAACAGAGGTTTGGCCGTGTTGAGGGTGTGGAACTCCTGAGGGTTGGGTACACCCACAGCTGTGTTAGCTCCCAGTACGGCAAAGACAGGTCTAGGCTGGGGTCATG
Source organism: Gallinago jamesoni (assembly GCA_025769975.1). Classification (NCBI taxonomy): domain Eukaryota; kingdom Metazoa; phylum Chordata; class Aves; order Charadriiformes; family Scolopacidae; genus Gallinago; species Gallinago jamesoni. The sequence continues at coordinate 11,695,652 of JAOQGH010000051.1, read as the reverse complement.
CATGGAGCACTGCAACTAAGGGTCTGGATGAGATTTGGATGGCTCAAGAGGTGACACACACAGGACCAACAGCTCTTACATTTGACCCAGAAAAGGGAAACACCACTCATGGGCTCCATCAACTACACAACTCAAGGGGCATCCACAGAATAGGTGATGAGTTTACGATCAATAGGTATTTCATGCAACAATGTACCCAGGTGGCCTCACTCACCTGGTAATAGGTGGTGCCAACACCTTTGGAGAAGTCAGCGTTGTCCCAAAACACGGCGATCATGGGAACCTCCTCATGGCCGTTGAAGCCACTGGGAGGAGGGTTGGGGTACGTGAAGATGCTGTTGTCCGAGGATGGGAAAATGATTTGTCCATTGTCTGTAAACTGAGCAGAGGGATCCCTCCATCAGGTGAGGTCAGGACCAGCAGAACCCCCTGTCATGGGGGCAGCAGCCCTCCCATTTCCAAGCCCACTTTGAGCAACACCCAAGGAAGACCGTCACTGGCCACCGTCAAAACGGCCACAAAGTCACCTCCTGCTGCAAACAGACCCCAGCAGCATCCCAACTGGGTTGTCCCCACAAGGGTCCCATCCCAGGCACCTGGCCCCTGGTGCCTCCCATGGGTTTTTAGGGGATGGCCACTTGCCCAACAGCCAGTCAAGCCAAGGTAGACTCACGTAGAGAGAGTCGCGCAGGGTTCTCCCAAATGGGAATCCGGTCTCAGGCTTGAAAAGTGGAGAATTAAAATCCACCCTCCTTTCCACATACTCCCGATCATTTTCCCTTGCTCCATACCTGTAGAGGGGCACAGCTGCAACTGGAAAAGAAAACAAAAACACACAAAAAAACACCCACACTTACAACAAAGCTTTTGCTGTGTTCCAAAAACTGAAAGGGCTGAAATGATTCTGCTTCCAAAGGGACACAGCCTGGGCTGCAGGAGGATGTGGGGACACTGCCAATAGCCACCTGGGACACCCTGCATGTCACCTTCCCTTGCAGGAGCTCCCTCCCACCCCTTTCACTGCCTTACACGTACACAGCTGTCCTAAACCTGCCTTTGTGGTCACTGTCCCCTCCTGCTCCAGCCCACGCTGAAGGATTGTCGTTAGGAAGGGAAAAACATGTACGGGACTGCGGTAGGGGGACAGCAGGGAATTAAACACCCACAGATCTTTCTAGAGATGTTTACAGCCTCCAGCTCCCTATTTATGTCTGTTAAATAAAACAAAGCAATTGGAGGGGATGGGTTTTCCAGCTGATGGGACCATCCTCAAAGGCAAGCTCAGCCTGCCAAAAATGTAAGCTCATATCTGCAGAAGCTCCTCATGGTGCATCTCCCCCAGGGATCCTGACCCCAAATAGCCCCCTGGGTCTCTGGGCACCAAATGTTCCCCAGGACCATCTGTCAGGAGGCCAGATGTGCTCCTCCCACCCAGGGGCTGCCCCACGAGCGTCACATACCTGTGGGGCTGGGCAGCAGGGTTGGGGCGGCCACCGGCCCTCCTGGCAGAGGTGGAAACATGGGGGATGATGCACGGGAGGTGACAGTGGCTGCTCCTGGCCTGGGGAGCATCTCCCTGCCCACAGGGAGTGGGGCTGGTGGGGCTGGGCTGGCGGTGGTCGGGCTGCAGGACACTGTTGGACGTGCGGTGGCTGGGGACCCCCCACGGGCTCCCCCCTGGCCGGGGGAAGCTGCGGGGAGGCTTGACCCACTGGTGGAAGGGGCTCTGTTTGCCAGACTGGTGGTCAGCTCACCGCCCAAGGATGGCTGCAGGGCAGAAGGTGACGAGCCACCATCAGGTCCTGGCCCTGGGGTCTTTAGTCCAGGGCTACCAGCAGCGATCCCGTCAGGAGAAAGACCAGGAAGCCCTGGGTTCCCTCCCACTGGGGAGCGGGCGGGGGTCTCCACGCCTGCCCTGGCTCCAGTGGCACTGGGAAGGAGCTGAGCCATGTCCCCTCGCCCTGCCATCACTCCAGGGAGCATGAAACTTGCTTCCCCACTCACGGGGCGGTCAGCAGCCTCAGAGGGGGCTCCAGGGCTTCCCAGCTGGTGGGGAGGTGTGAGCAGAGCTGCCCCCCCCGGTGTGGCAGCCCCCAGCTCTCCCTGTCCCCCCGCAGAGGACCCCGCTGCCGACTCACGTGCTGAAAGCAGAGCAGAAAGCCCAGGGCTGGTGGACACCCCCTCTGCAGCGTTTTCGCTCTGTTGAGCAGAAGGCAGTGCTGGGGCAGTGTTGAGAGATGTGGGGACACGTGAGGATGCTTCTCCCAAAGGTGCTGGCATCCCTGAGGCCACCTCCTCTTCAAGAGACCACGTCTGAGCGCCTCCAGCATCTCCTGCCACCCCACCCCGTGCTCCAGGTATCAGGGGGCTGCTCCCTCTCTGGGTGCTGGGGCCAGACTGGGGGTCTCCATTGGGTGCCAGCCCTGAGCTCAGCCCGTGCGCGGGGAGGAGCAGAGAAGACAGTGAAGTAGCCCTGCCATCAGAGACACCACCAGCTGGGGTCACCGCGACCAAGGGCTGTGTCTCCTGAGGTGAGGCAAGGGCAGATGGAACCAGTGCTCCCGATGCAATCTGTATGATGGCTCCAGCACCCTGTCCCAGGCTGGCACTGAGGGAAGGTCCCTCGCTTGCCAAGGCTCCTCCAGACAGATCCACCACATTGATTTGGCTCAGTTTTTCATCAGGAAGTCCAAGATTGGCACCACTCTGAATGCTGGGGGCAGACATGGGGGGTTCAGCCTCCAAACCTGTGCTCAAACCACTACTGGCTCCACCAGCTCCAGGAAGGCTTGCTCCATTGCCAGCCTCACCAGCCATTCCAAATGATGAAGATCTCTCTGTAGATGGGGAAGAAGATGAAGACTGCAGAACGGCTCCAGTTTCTCCATCAGGGGCTCCTGAAACAGCCTGTCCCTCTCCAGCAGCAGCCTGGGACTGACCCAAGGACCCTCCATCACCATCTGCTTCACCTGCCCCTTCTCCTGCAGCAAGAGGGACCCCAGGCCAAGCACCTAGGGAAGGCTGCAGAGCTCCAGGAGCACTGGCCATTCCTCCAAGGGCACTTGGGCTGGCTTGATCCGAAATGGAAGATGCTGCCACCACATCACTGGGAGAGGCAGGACCAGACAAGGAACCTGCACCAGGCAGTTGATCCATCCCAGCTGCCATCCCGCTGCCTGCAGTGGAGATCAGGGATGGCTCAAACCCAGTCCCGCTTTCTGCTCCTCCCAGTGCCTGCTCCACTGTGCCAGCTCCATGTCCCTCCGCTGCTGGCAGTCCCACATCTGTGCCAAGCTGGACCCCAAGGGCAGGTGATGGGGGTTCTGCTGGTCCATAAGCTGCTGAGCTGGGGGCATCCCATGTCGAAGCCAAGCCAGAGCCTGGTACGTTATCTTCAGAGAGACCTGCTCCTTGAGGAGCACCAGCTGCTGTCCCCCATGGCTGGGACCCTCCGAGGGATGGAGACATGGGTGCTCCCTGGGCAGCACCGAGGTCGGGGCTCACTGGTGTCTCTGCTCCAGACACTGGGATGGCCACAGCCCCTGGAGGTGGGTAAGCAGCCCCAGAGCCACTGAGGAATTCACCGGGCAGGTTCTCTGGTCCTTCAGCCCCTGAGAGGTTGGGCTCTAGTCCATCACTGCCGGGAAATGCAGGACCAGGCAGGGACACTTGTCCCACTGCTGGGGCTGCTCCTGCTCCTGCTCCTGCTTGTTCTCCAAGAGCTGATGAAGGGGACAGTTCAGCATTCATCAAAGCGCTTGTTTCTTCTGCTGGCAGCTCTCCAGTATTAGCAGGATCCTGCTGATTGTTGAAGGCTGAAGGTCTTGTCTCTGTGTAGGGACTTCCACTCTCTGGGTTTCCTGTCTGTGCCACATCTCCTGTGCTCTCAGCCCCCTGCACTAGAGTGGACTCAGGGCCAGTTTCACTGTCTGGAGAGGCCAGGGACAGGCTGTCAGGGCCAGGGGCTGCAGCTGGGATGAATCCTGCTCCATCACTCTCTGAAACAGAGGATGCTGCCACCGCATCACTGGGAGAGGCAGGACCAGACAAGGAACCTGCACCAGGCAGTTGATCCATCCCAGCTGCCATCCCGCTGCCTGCAGTGGAGATCAGGGATGGCTCAAACCCAGTCCCGCTTTCTGCTCCTCCCAGTGCCTGCTCCACTGTGCCAGCTCCATGTCCCTCCGCTGCTGGCAGTCCCACATCTGTGCCAAGCTGGACCCCAAGGGCAGGTGATGGGGGTTCTGCTGGTCCATAAGCTGCTGAGCTGGGGGCATCCCATGTCGAAGCCAAGCCAGAGCCTGGTACGTTATCTTCAGAGAGACCTGCTCCTTGAGGAGCACCAGCTGCTGTCCCCCATGGCTGGGACCCTCCGAGGGATGGAGACATGGGTGCTCCCTGGGCAGCACCGAGGTCGGGGCTCACTGGTGTCTCTGCTCCAGACACTGGGATGGCCACAGCCCCTGGAGGTGGGTAAGCAGCCCCAGAGCCACTGAGGAATTCACCGGGCAGGTTCTCTGGTCCTTCAGCCCCTGAGAGGTTGGGCTCCAGTCCATCACTGCCGGGAAATGCAGGACTAGGCAGGGACACCTCTCCTAGTGTTAGGGCTGCTCCTGCTTGTTCTCCAAGAGCTGATGAAGGGGACAGTTCAGCATTCATCAAAGCGCCTGTTTCTTCTGCTGGCAGCTCTCCAGCATTAGCAGGATCCTGCTGAGTGCTAAAGGCTGAAGGGCTCATGTCACTCTGGGTATCTGAATACGGACTACCATTCCCTGGACCTCCTGCCTGTGCCATGTCTGCACCCTCAGCCCCCTGAGCCAGGACCCCAGTGGTGGGCCATGCCACTCCATCAGGTACAAAAGACACTGGGTTGGGAGCATCCAAAGGTGAATTCAAGCCATTGCCAGGTCCATCGGCTCCCTGGGAAGCACCAGCTTCTGTGTCCCATGGTTGTGACCCTCCAAGGGATGGAGGCACGGGTGCTCCTGGGACAGCACCAAAGTCAGAACTTCCTGTTGTATCTACCCCATCACCAGCTGCAGTCAGGGTGCCAGCCCCCAGGGGTGGGTAAGCAGCCCCAGGAGCACTGGAGGTGTCCACGGGATATGGCAGGGTAGCAGCCAGAAGAGGTGGCTGTTCTCCACTGGGGCTCTGCCAGGGGGTAGGCTGCAGGGATGACTCAGCCAGTCCCACAGCCCCCACCTCCTCTGTGGGCAGCATGGTGGCCAGGGCTGGGGGATTCGTGTCACTCTGCACATCAGTGGGAACCCTTGGTGCCAGCAGCGAGGTGGCCATGTCTTCTGTCACTGCAGGTGCCTTACTGGCTGCGAGCCACCCAGACGAACCAGGAGCATTCAATGACATGCTGGGAGCTCCCTGCCCATCCCAGTCCCCACCACTGACTGGTGCCAGCCAAGCAGTTGGGCTCAAACCTGCCTGGTTGGGGAAGAGGGGGGGCTCGCCTGGGTTTCCCACTGCTCCCCACACCGTTGGCCTCTCCGGAGGTGGATGGGATGAGCCAGCCATGCTGAATGCATCATTTATTGCATCTCCTGTATCTCTGGGCTCTGAAGCCAAGGGACTTTCCTCGGTAGCTGAGGCTGTTTCTTCCACTGGCTCTGGGGTGATGCCCACAGCCCCACTCACTGCCCCATCCTGCTGGGTCGTGAGCAGCCCCCCAGCACCAGAGTTGGGGCTCAAGGAGTTGGCACTGCCTTCGCTTTGGATATCCACAGGCAGGGTTACACCTTCCTCAACAGCTCCCATGGCTGTGGTCAGCCCTTGGCTCGGCAGCACGGTGACACCGGCCCCCACGGGGCTGCCAGCAGATGGCTGTGCCCCCCAGGCAGCAGCTGGCGGAGGGGTGGTGGGGAAGAACACGGTGCTGGCAGTAAGGTCTCGATCTTCTGTTCCTTCTCTGGTGACAGCTGCGAGGATGTCCTCCTTCCTGTCTGCAAAGAGAGGGGTGGCCCCCAGGGGTACATCGGGAGTGGTCCCCGTTCCGTCAAGCTCCACACCTGAGGTTACAGCGGGGTCCCATGAGACGAAGGTATCAGTGGTCATGGCTGCAGGAAGAGCAGCTGCACCCCTCTCGTTATCCTGAGGCACGCTAAGAGGCTCGGTCACATTCATCAAAGGTGGTGCTGTAGAGTTGTATTGGCTCGCCGTTGTCCCCAAAGTGCCCAGCTCAGCCCCGGGAGGGAAGGTCAGTCTGGACGAGTTTCCCATGGGGATGCTGTCATCTGTCTCAGCATCAGCTGCCACAGTGCTCATCACCGCAGTGCTCGTCTCCACAGTGCCCATGAGGGCACTGGTCACCTCACCCTCCGCTGCGATGGGAGAAGCTGTCCCTGCAGTAAATAGCCCCTCAGTAGTGACAGGGACAGCAGCAACAACCCTGAGCCCTGCAGAGAAGCACAAAGTGGAGCATTACACCGGGTGTCGGAGCCAGCAGCCTGCTGGCCTCAGCCACACATCTCCTCTGGCTGAGCATCAGGAAGCTCCTGCCTCTTCTTAAACCCTACTGCTTTGTCCCATGGCCTTACAAGGTTCCGATTTAAGAGCCGAGGAGCACAGCCTGGGCTGCCTTAGGCACAGCACCACAAAGCACCTTTTGCATTCCCAGCCACCGGCTGAGACAGGACACAACTCATCACAGGTCAGGGAGAGACGCTTGTGCGAGCATGGAGGCAAAGGCAAATGCCACAACCCAGCCCAGTTACACTGGGGATGGCACCACCTGGCCACTGGCAAGAGCTGGGGCCCAGTAAGTCCAGTTGATAGTTCTGCCGCCCAAGGAGAGCCCTCAGCCCTCTTTGCCCTGAGCGCAGCCACTTCTGCAGAGCCTGGGGGGTGGTTCTTGTTGATTCACCTTTCAGGTGTCTAGATGGACACTTAAATACACTTCACGCAAAGCAGACGACCTCCAGAGACGAGTGAAACATTCCCTGGCTGCAAACGGCTCCTTACCCGCTGCAGTTAAAATAGGTTCATTAAACCTCTCCCCGGGGGGAAACCTGCCTGCTCTCTGCCCCTGTCCCAATGGCCCCCAGCTGGGTGCAGGCACCAGAGGCTCTCTACCCCTGGAGGGAATATTCAATTTAGCAGCTCCCAGGACCAAGCCCCGCTCACAGCTGCCTCCCCCTGCTGCCAAAATCCTACCCCACATCCAGGAGCTTCACTGAAAGGAGACACCACCCCACATCGCAGGCAGCCGTGAGTGATGTTTCGCCCAGTCTTATATTTAGGACAGGGATGCGGGCTCTGGGGAGACCAAGCTGACGCCGTTGGCTCCAGGAGGAGCCAGGCAGATGTGCTGACGCTTGGCTTTAGGCCGCTGCAATTAGGGGAGACGAAGGGTACCCCGAGGGTGAGACCCAGCAGGGTTTCGCTGCAGCCCGACAGCCCCAGCCTGTTCCCCATCCCGGTGCTCCGGTTCATCAGGTTCCCCCTGCCACACAGCCAGATGCCCCTGCAGCCGAGGTGCCTCCAACCTCACCGACAGCTCGGCTCCTGAGCCTGCGGAGAGCTTGTGCCGGAGTCATTAATGAACATTGTCTCCTATGCCAGACCAGCCTTCGAGGGGTCCGGCCTCCTCCAAGCCCTTGCTCACTCTCCCTTTCTGCTGCCTTCTCACCATCTTCCCTGGTTGAAATAAGCTCTTTGCACCAACCCCCCCTCAGCCAGAGGAGATGAGCCTCTTCCCTTCCCATCTCAGGGAAAACAAAGCATATCAGTCAAGTCCCCCCAGGTTAGTTTGGCACACTCCACCCCAGTAAATTCGTGTTTTATTTTAATTCTTCCATCCGGAGCAGGAAATATCATCTACCCCATGACACCCATTCAAGGGAAGCTTGTGCAAAAGGGGCCTCAGCATGGAGCACCGGCATTTGTTCTTCCCTGGGATGTGGGAGGGACGGGAGCATCCCTGGAGCCCTGCTCTGCTGTCTGCCTTCCCTTGCTCTCTTGCTGGAGGCTGCACACAGGCTCCTGAGCGGGGCTCTCACCTCTCCCGTGGGCCCACGCCTGCAACCAGCCCTTCAGGATGGTGCCTGCTCCATAAAACACTTTTCTGGCTTTTTTGGCTGCAATGTATTGCAAGGACCAGTCCTAGGAGGAGTTTCCAGTGCAGCCGGGAGGAAAAAGCATCTCACAAGTCTGTGCGATGTGCCCTGCGAGGGCTCGGGCAGCACACGGGCTAGCAGAAAAAATGTAAGACGTACCGTGCAGAATCCATAAGCAGCATCCCACGAATGTGGAAAGTGTCCATCCTCTGGTCCCCATGCCTCAGGCCTTCACCCAGGCAAAGCACTGGGAAGCTCAAAGGGAGGCGAGAGCAGCGAGGAGCGGCTCAGTCCGTCCCTCCCTGCCTGCCCCTCCTGCAGAGCTGGAGTCCCGCAGGTGCAACCCCACTCCTGCTCCCTCCTATTTATAGGGATGGCAGAAGGAGGCAGGTTACAGCCACCGTCCCCTCCCGCCCCCGGTGCTTTCCCTTCGATGTCCCTGTCACCATCCCCTCCCTGCTGAGCCCTCCCCTTCCCAAGGACTGGATGCCCTGTTCAGCTGGGGCATGAGTTGGGGGGTCACCCAAAGGCCACCCTGCAGGGACCCCGTCCCCTGGGGGAACCTGGGCACAGCCTGGAGCAGCCCCCTGGACCACCAGCACCAGCTGGGGAAGCCAAGCCTGGAGCAGCACCTGGCACTGCCAGCAGTGGCATGGCCACCACCCTGCAGACCCCACAGGACCTGTTACCCACGGCAGCCTCCTCATGGCTCCTGGGGACACCATGGGCACCAAAATCAGTAGCTGAGCTGTGTCTCAGCCTGGGGTAAGTCCTCACTTGGCCCAAGGCTTACCTAGGAGCAGAAGCAGGTTATAAAACAGGGAGAAGCATGGCTGGGGGCAGGCCCTGGGGCATCAGCCAAGCCCCCCAGCACTCAGCTGCAACTGGGAACACTGGGGATCCCCATCCAGAGCCCCAGCATGCCCCAGTGGGATTTTAAACCGGCACCTCGGTATAGGTACAGCAGAGCCAGAGCACTGGGAGGGGGTGAATGGGCCAGGGAAGCTCCTCTGCAAGGTGGGACCAGCATCCGTAGAAGCTGGAGCCCAAAACGGCATAGCCCCTGATCCCCTGATCCCCTCCCCTGCTGTGGGGATCCCCTGGGTCCCTTCACCCCAATTCCCTGGGTCCCTTCACCCCTACGTCTCCCCTTCCCCCGGAGCAGCAATTCCCACCTCCCCCGCTTGAAAACTCCTGCCAGCTCCCCCGTGAACAGCATTATGCAAACCCCCACCACTACATGGCTTTGTAGTCAATTAAACACTTCTTAACCAGAAACGCCCGCGGGTGACTCCTGCAAAGTGTGATTAGTGGTGTTAGGCAGTACACAGTGTCCCGCTGGAGCCAGCCTCCGTGGGGCAGGCGGCAGTGGCAGGGCACGCCGAGGGACACCCCGACCCATCAGCCATGCAGCACCAACAGGGGAAATGCCAGAGGAGACCAAGTCACGGCTGACAAAACCCCGTCCTGTAAAACCCACGCATTGCCCCCGGCAGGGGGAACAGGGCACAGATGGTAAATCAGGGGAAAGCATCACTCTTCTGGAACAAACACCCATCTGACGAAAACACCGCCGTGGGGGCGAAGCTGGAGGTGTGTTGGGGGCCCGTCCAACCAGCGCTGCAGATCATGGGGTGACTTTCCAGCCAGTGACCACCCGAGCAGCCACCATACCTGGGCTAACAGAGGGATGCAAACCCACTATGGGAGAGTTGCTTCTGCCTATGCTGCTGATGATGATGTGCTCACTTTGGAAAGCCACCCCCGGTGGGGAATATGTGCTGACGCTGGAGAGAGTTGCTCCAGGTGGTATTTGAGGTGCAAAACATGGTGGGAACCACAGGGATCATTGCAAACGTGCTGCTCGGCATAGGGGAAAATAACTCTGCTGAAGCAAGGTGTTTCCAGCCCACCTCATCCTCAGCCCACTTGTAAGGTCCTACCTGCGGTGTGCTGGGACCAGCACCATCCAGAGACCTTTGTGCCTATTCCTTCAGCCCATGCTGTCTTCAAAAAGCCTTGTTTCCCTGCTGCTCCTCCAGCAGAGCCATGAGGGTGACCAACCAAGCTTCAGTGTTGACAAGCCATCCCAGGAAAACCTGTAGTCACCATGGGTCATCCCTTGTCTCAGGGATGGTGCCCTGTTTCCACTCGGGGAAGGGGCTTTTCATTGATCCTTCTGCTGCCCCTGACACCAAGGTCCCCGCAAGCTGCTGGTTTCTGCAAGTATAACTGTCATCCACGGTTGTCAAGGACCACAGCATGGGATGGGCACCAGAGCCCCTTGGAAGCCTGCAGCTGGGGGGTGGCAATGCCATGAATCCCAGCACCCGGGGGCTCTGCACCATCCAGCATGGCCCAGCACAGCCCGGCACAGCACCTTATCAGCCTTCCCGGAATTAATGGGCTGGTTGTTCCAACCCCACGGAGATCCAGGCATCTCCTACTGGCACCACTCTGGCCTCCTGGCAAGGGCATTTGGAGAGGGCTCAGGGGTGGTGGTGGTGGAGGTAACCGGGTTATCCATCAACCTACAGGTTCTGGGTGACTTGGCGCATTGCAACACCCTCCTGCCCCAAGGTGGGAGCCAGGCTATAGCCACCAGCAGGGGTGAAGGGGAGGGGACACCGGAAGGGACACCTGAGTCACAAGGGGACAGTGACTCAAGATGCACACCCCGTGATGCCTCTGAGCCCTCTGAAGGTGATGGTGCCACTGGGCACAAGGTCTTCTCAGGACGACGCTGACAGATGGGAGCAGGTTACAACAAAGAGTCTGAGGAACAATTTACAGGCTGGGAAAATGGATCCGACCTCTCCAGGCCCCTCTGGTGAGGGGTCCGTGGCTGGCAAGCAGCCGTGGGGTGAAGGTGGTAGCCAGTGGGCAGGGTTAGGAGCCTGTCAGAGCCCTGTGCCCACCACCCCCATGTGAGCCATGTGCCCCCTTCTCCCTCCCAGGCTGGGGTGCAGAGGGACTCAGCAGGTCCAGAGCATCTCCTCCCCACCACCACCCCCCAACCATGATAACGGTGGAAAGCAGCCATGCCGGCAGGGGACAGCGAGTGCCCCGGTCACCTTTTCATCCCAGCTCTTTGGGACCTTTTCCTCCCTTTGTGACGCAGTTTGGCTCTATTACCCTGGCCTTGGCCCACAGCCATGTCCCGGGGTCTGAAGTTATGGATTCAACAGCCGGAGAAGTCAGCCCGGTGGGATGTGGTGTGGGAGGACTCTTGGCCCAGCTCCACGGCGTAGGCAGAGCGTGAGGACATCTTTCCCAGCGCCCCACCAGGCTTCCGGTGCAGGGACCCCTTCCAGCAGGCTTTGCCCTGCTCCCCAGCTCCCTGCCTGGGTGCTGAGGGACCTCTCTTGGCGCCAACATCTCCAAGAAACCCTCCAAAAGCCAGGCAGCATCCTAGAGAGCAAAGGGGCAACCCTGGGATGCAAAGAGCATCCCAAATGGGAGCATCCTGACGAGCTGCCTGGGCTCAGCCTCCAGCCCCAGCCCAGCCTGTCCCAGATCCTGAGAGCTGGCAGGCAGCCCGCTGATCCCGAGGTGCCGTTCCCCATCCTGTCCAGCTGCTGGCACCTTCCCAGCCGGGTGACAACCCAGGGACCCTAGGAGCCACCCCCAGGTTTGGCACCCCACAGCCCCACGCACCCCCTTCCAACCCTCCCTGTGCCGGCAGAGGCTGCCAGCGAGGAGCAGGGATCAGCCAAAAATAAGCCCCAAGAAACAACACTGCTCTTTTGCTAATTATTTCAGTTTTCAATCTCCCAGTGAGGTGACTTGCTTAGGCTAATAATTGCTTTGGTTGGATTTTATCTGGCTAATTAATCAGTTAATAAATGACTTTGCTGCAGGGGGACAGACGCTGTGGCTGTCTCCTTAGCTTGGGACTGGAAAAAAACAGGGAAGGAGCACAGCCCACAGGATTTCCACGGCCCCATGGTGAGCTCAGCTGCCTCGGCAGCTGTGGGGCATCATGGGGTGGAGAGCACCAAAGCGGGGACCCCCAGCCTATCGGGGTGCTGAACCGTCCTCAGGAATGCCTGTGGTGGTCGCTGCCAGGAGGAGACCATCTCTCCGCTGCAAAGCTTTTGGGACTCAGCCGGTTTTCCTCGCCGGTACCTCTGCTAGATGGCGAAGCTGAAAATTGGGAAAGTCAACTTTGTCAAAAAAAATGTCATCATCTTTGGCAAGAAAAATGTGGAATTTCCGTTTGGTGCCCATCCGTGTCGACGTGGTTGTGCTTCTCTGTCAACGACTCCCCAGGAAGGATGGGCAGAGCCGTTGTGCCGGGCTCTGGCTTCACCCACCCCCTGCGCTGCAGGGCTCAGGAGCGTGGCCGGTCCCAGGAGGGGACTCCAGGGGTAGAGAGGGGTTTTCTTCTCTCCTGCCTCCTTCCCAGAGGCACCCCCGGTCTCCATCCTGGCCCACTCTGGATGTGAAACAGCCCCAGAGCATCTCTGAAAGACGTTGGGCACCGCAGCCTCCCCAGATTGTGGATCCTCTGAGGCCACCACCACTGAGCCCCCGAGTGCCCTGGGCACAGTAGTACCAGCAGCTCCAGGTCTCCTTTCTCTCATCCGTTGGTCCCTGGGGTGGTTTTGATGGCTGAGTCCCAGCTGTAAAAAGCCTATGCCTGCTGGGTCTCCTCCTCCCAGCAGCACTGGGGGCGTCTCACTGTGGGAGGCAGGTCTGGTGCAGGGCGGTGGGAGGGCTCGGGCTCTACAGACAGGCTGTGGGAAGGGACAGGGGCACTCCAGCCCACTGGGGGTCCTCTGGGGGTGTGCAGTGAAGGACAGGGGGTCCCAGGTTTAAGAGGGTCTGTACAGGTTACCCCAAAGGGCTGCACTACCAGGAAGTAAGGAGCTGGGAGCAGAAGGCTTGCCAGTTGACAGGGGTGCCAGCCCTGCAGGTCCCGGCCAGGCAAGGAGCGGTGGTCAGGTCCTCCACTCCCCTCGCCACTCCACCCCCAGGCCAGCACACGGGAACGTGGCCTGCAGTTTCTCACGGAGCTGGGGAGAGAGAACAACCATCAAGTCATGACAGAGACGGTCTCCTACCCCTGCTCCCTACATGGGAAGGGTTCTTCCCATGATCCAAATGAGGGTCTCCCCTTCATCCAGAAAGGCTCTGACGAGACATTCAGCGTCAGACCCAGCTGTTCCCCTCCTGCTGCCTGCCTGACCCCCTCCCAGGTGCAAAGTTGCACACACACACACACTCAGCACACCTCACCTTGGACAAGAGCAGTTCCTGCACTGTGGTGTTCCCCAGGTCCTGGGGCACGGTTACATGCAGCGACAGAAAGAGGTAAGACTGCCCTAGGGACAAAAAGCACAGCTCTGGTTATCGCCCTTGGGCTGCACCAAAGGATCTGGGGATCTCTCCCCAGGATCTCTGGCACAGACACGGGACATCCTTCAGGATAATCATGTCATGGACACCCTACAGGAGAACGACACTCTACCTGTAGAGCAAACCAGACATGCCAGAGAGAACTGATGCTCCCATATTGAGAGCAGAGCAAAAGCAGTGGGGCTCCAGGACCCCCCTGGAAGCCCAAAGGCACCAGTACTTTGGTGGAGAGGTGGCGATGCCCATGGGGCACTGTACTTACTGGTGCTGGATGCAGTGGTGGGGCAGAACGGTGTCGTTGTCAGGTCTGTGGGGGTCCTGAAGGTATCATCTGTAGTCTGGGTTGAGTTGGTGGTGGGGGAAGAGGGCTCCGTGCCTGGGCAAACCAATGTTATATTAGCACTGTCTGCAGAGAGGTGCAGGGTGATCCTGCAGCTGGGGACAGACCAAGCCTAAATGAAGGCACCTAGAAGAAGCCACCCAAATACATGCCCAGTGTCCCTGCAAGGATTTTTCATCCTGAGCCTGCCCTTTGGACATCTCATGGCTGCACTCACCCGTGGGTGCACTGGAGGTCTCAGGTACTGTTGAGGTGCCAGGGGTTGACTCCACAGTTGAAGTGGAGGTACCAGAGGTGATCCCAGATGTGGTCTCGACAGACTGGCTGGGAGTGGGGGTGTTCCCTGTGCTGGTATCAGAAGTGCCTGTGGTGTCCACTGTGGTCATTGAGGACTCTGCCGAAGTGTCTGTCGATGCTGGCATGGTGGGGGAAGATGCAGTGGGAAGTGAAGCGCTGCTAGTCCCCAGGGATGTCTCCAGCGTAGAGGCTCCTGTTTCAGGGATGGTCCCTGCAGTGGTGGAGTCAGTGGTGGGCACCAGTGCTGAGGTCTCCATAGATGTCAGAGAGGTAGGAAAAGCTGGGGACATGGTCTTTGTCACATCCGTGGCGGTGGTCCCTGCAAAGAGGTGGGAGGGTGAGGCACACAAGGGCTGGCAGTGAAAGGTTGAGACCATGGCTGCGCCAGTGACGGTGCAGCATCAACACCAGCATGAGCTCCCTGAGGGACCCAGAGCTGCACATCAGCCATGGAGCGTCAGGAGTGGGGATTCTCCATCCCGCAGGGATCAAACATGGATCACTAAATGGGCATCAGCAAGGCAGGGCACGTAAATCCCCCACCCTGACAAAGCAGGAACAAGCCATGGCCTTCACCACTCACGAGGCACAAACTCCTGTAGGTGCCAGCGCTGAGACCCGTTCCATCACCTTCACCCATCCCTGGAGGAAGTCAGACAAACCCGTCCGACGGGAAGAGCCGTGCAGGAACTGGTGACTGTGAGACAGGCTGGAACCGCAGCGGCAGCAGTTTACACAAACCTCTCTGCTGCAGATAGTCAGGAACTGATAGCGCCGGGTGTAAATAATAGGAACGGGGGAACCAGCCCCACCGAGGGGGGGCCAGAGAGGAACAAATCCCATCTTGCAGCTCAGGGCGAGTTGTTAGAGACGTGCAGCAGCTCATGCAAGCTGTGCAGGGAGGGGGGGGTTTGAAGGAAGTGGGACATCCTCTCTGCCCGCACAGACCCCACAGCCTGCTGTCCCTGGGGAAGCCCAGGCATTTGTGACCCTCTCCAAAAGGATGGACAATAGAGCCTGGCTGCCCAGGCATTTACCAGGGGGTGGCTTTGAGACACCGGGCTGGATTCCTCAGTGATCCCAGCACAAACCCCACAAGTCTGGGCTTTGCTCACAGAGGGATGGAAAACTGAACCACACCCCACCAGCTGCTTTTAGCCAAACCCCCCCTAAACTCCCCAAACCGCCGGCAGCTGTTCCCTCCCTCAGCTGCTGCAGGGAGCAGCCAGTTAAACAGTAATGTGGAGAAGGGCAAAGGGCTAATCCCAACCCCTCGCCCGGGTGGGTGTCTGCACTGAAGGGCCCCATCCTCACACAAAGGAGGAGCTGTAAATCCACCTCTGCTTCCCCTTTGAGCAACCGGCACCTGCAGCGTTCCTCCCGCCACCCATCTGCTGCAGGTGAAGCACCCCGCCATCCCGGGGACCGACGCTCCCCACTCGCCACCCGCCCTGTGGAGAGCATCGCGTCCCGCTCAGCCCTTACCCGGTGCGAGGCGAGGCACGGTGAGGCTGGCGAGGCTCAGCAGCAGGGCCGGGGGCAGCCCCCCTCTCTGCCCAGCCATGTCCAGGCAGGCAGGAGCCAATACCCACCCCCTGCAGGCACCGCTCCGAGCACAGGGGATTCTGTGTCTCCTTTACCCGGCAGAGCAGGAGCATCCAGGTGGGTCCTTTTACTCCCCAGGTGTTGGCAGTGAAGGGAGGATTTCCACCCAACACAGACACTCCCGGGGCTAAGCGCGATGGTGAGCAGACATCAGCTGCAGGGCTGGACCCGGAGCAGCCGCAAGCAGCGGGCAGGGCAGGCCAGCAGGGCCACCGCTGCAGCAGATCAGGTCCCCGCAGCCAGGGACGGTGCGGTCCTCCTCTGCCTGCTGGAGGGACAGCACCAACGGGAAAAAGCCCAGGGAAGCAGCCAGGCCACCTGGGACTGTCCCTGCGCTCTGCCACGGGGGTGATGGACGGTGCTCCTGGCACCAACACTCTCAGGAGCTCGCTCCGAGCGCAAGGAACTGGCCAAGAGAACAGGCAACACTCAGGAAGGGCGTGCTCCAGGCTGAGGGCTTGTTCTCTGGGCTGTCTGTACCGGCATCACTTCCCCGTGTCACAGCATGTCACGGCTGAAGCTCCAGCTGCTGGCAGCCAGAGCCGTTTCCTTCTTCTCGGGGTCAGGGACAAGACCAGTCGGAGGTGCCTGCAGGCACTGGGCCAGGGTACAGGCACTTCACGGACAGGCAGTGGACGGGCAGGCTGGAGGACCGCAACACCCTGCTGCTGTACAGGTGCACAGGGGCACTGCCAGGGCACAGGCGCACCAAGGGCATCACCAGGGTACAAGCACTCTGCTGGGGTGCTCTCACATGGTAGGCATTAGGCCAGGGTACAGGTACTCTACTAGGATACAGTCGCTCTACTGGGGTACAGGGACACCAGGGGCGTGTACACAACCAGGGACAGGTTACAGTCCCCCTGCCAGGTTTAGGCCTTGGAGGGGGGTGTCACCAGGGTACAGGTGTAGCCCCAGCATGAAGACACCTGGCAACACCACCAGGAGACAGCCACGCTGCTGGGTCACAGGTGCCTAGCGAGAGGCACTGCCAGAGCACAACTGCCTGGGGGGAATGCCAGGGTACAGTCACACTCCTGGGATACAGTGTCACTGCCGGGGTACATGCACACTACTGGGGACACAGCCATACAGCTGTGGAACAGCAGGGGTACAGCCCCACTGCCGAGGTACAGCCACACTGCCAGGGTACAGGCGCACCACTGGGGTACAGTCACACTGTTAGGGTACAGCCACACCACTGGGGTACAGCCACACAGCCAGGGTACATCCACATCACCACGGCACAGTCACACTGCTGGGAAGCAGCTGGGGTACAGTCACACTATTGGGGTACAGCTACAGTACTGCGGTACAGGTGCACCACTGGGGTGCAGTCACACCAGCTGGGTACAGCCGCGGTGTGACTGGGTACAGTCACATTACCAGGGTGTACTTCCCCACACACTACCCCCTGCCATCACACCCTCCCACAGCATGGGGTTTTGGGGAGCCCCCCATCCCCACTGCGTGATGGAGTGGCCAAGCCCAGCCGGGGCACGGGGAACAGCGTGAGGACAGGATGGCTGCCCCGGGGTTGGGGGCCGGCCGTGGGCTGGGCTGGGCTGGGAGGAAGCAGCCAGGATTCTGGTGGGAGATCCCACCGGGATTTGTCACCCTACCGCATGGGTGCCCCGTGGCTGCCCTCACCCACAGAGGCAGTGGGGGTATTAGGTGGCGAGGGGGAGGTACCAGGGCTGGTGCCGGCCGTGGTCCCCACCGGCTGGCTGGTGGTGAGGGTGCTCTCGGTGGTCCCCATGCTGGTCATGAGGGCAGACGTGGTGTCCGATGGGGTGGTTGACGGCTCGTCCGAGGTGGCTGTCAGAGAAGAGGCACTGCCAGTCCCCGGGGATGTACTTGTGAGCAGTGTGGTCACAGCTGGCCTTTGGCTGGTGCCAAGGGTGGTGGCCACCCAGGTCGGGGAGAGAAGAATGGAGGTGGGAGAAGACAGAACTGTTGCTTTGGTTCCAAACGAGGTGACAGCCAGGGACAAGCTGGTACCCACAGACGTGACGATGGTCCTCTCAGCAGAGTCGGTTGTCTTGGGGATTGGAGTTGGGGTGACGGTGGTGAGCCCCAGGTCTGTGGGAGCAGGGTCAGGCTGCACCGTGGTGCCGGCAGCCGACCCAGGAGTGCTGTGGGGTGTGCCACCCTTCTCCTGCAGAGTGGCACTGGCTGTGGAGGCACCCATTTGCACCTCTGGGGAGGGGGTTTCAGATCTGGAGGGACGGATGGTGGCTGCAGTGGTGGAGTTTGAGATAGGGAGAGCCGGGGACATGCCGACTGCCACTTCCGTGGTGTTGGTCCCTGCAAAGAGGTGGGAGGGTGAGGCACACAAGGGCTGGCAGTGAAAGGTTGAGACCATGGCTGCGCCAGTGACGGTGCAGCATCAACACCAGCATGAGCTCCCTGAGGGACCCAGAGCTGCACATCAGCCATGGAGCGTCAGGAGTGGGGATTCTCCATCCCGCAGGGATCAAACATGGATCACTAAATGGGCATCAGCAAGGCAGGGCACGTAAATCCCCCACCCTGACAAAGCAGGAACAAGCCATGGCCTTCACCACTCACGAGGCACAAACTCCTGTAGGTGCCAGCGCTGAGACCCGTTCCATCACCTTCACCCATCCCTGGAGGAAGTCAGACAAACCCGTCCGACGGGAAGAGCCGTGCAGGAACTGGTGACTGTGAGACAGGCTGGAACCGCAGCGGCAGCAGTTTACACAAACCTCTCTGCTGCAGATAGTCAGGAACTGATAGCGCCGGGTGTAAATAATAGGAACGGGGGAACCAGCCCCACCGAGGGGGGGCCAGAGAGGAACAAATCCCATCTTGCAGCTCAGGGCGAGTTGTTAGAGACGTGCAGCAGCTCATGAATCACTGAATCATAGAATCATAGAATGGTTTGGGTTGGAAGGGACCTTAGAGGTCAATAAGTTCCAACCCCCCTGCCATGGGCAGGGACACCTCCACTAGAGCAGATTGCTCAAAGACCCATCCAGCCTGGCCTTGAACACTTCCAGGACGGGGCATCATGGGGCATCATGAAAGATCTTCGAGGGTTGAGGGATGCAGGTGAAGGGGACCTATGGCCGTAGCTTGAGGCTCTCGGGTAGCACAAGCCTCAAGTTTATTCCCTGTGCTCGACTTAACGCTGCTCTTGCTTTGTCTCAAGCACAAATGTCGCAAACATTGGGATGGCATTTGCAGTTTTCCAGGCCCACGACATCCTGGTGCTGCCATCCAGGCAGGGCCCTTTTGGCGGCTGCTGGGCAGCCTGTGGCAAAGGCAATGAGCCCAGCAAGGACCACACTTCAACGAGGGGGTCCAGCTGGGACCAAGGTCTCTTCCCAGACGAAGCCAAGCTTTTTTGCTCCTGCGCTGCAAAGCGCAGCCCTGTTCGCTCTACCGGGATGCGGCTGAGATGCCTGAGAGCAAACAGCCCCCAGCATGTTTAACCCCCCACCACCCCGGGGGTCCACCCTGTGGAACGATGCCCTCCACTCCCCACCCACCCCCACAGAGAGCACCCCATCCCTCTCAGCCCTTACCCAGCGCCAGGTCCAGCACGGTGAGGCTCAGCAGCAGCAGGGGCAGCGACCACCTTCCTCTCTGCACAGCCATGTCCAGAGCCAGAAACCCTAACCTCCCCCCCCCCCGCCACACACACACACACACGCGTGGGGGACAGGACCCTACACCTGGGGACGTAGGGACAAGGGGATGGTGCCAGCGGGGAACTACGCTGCCGAGTGCCAGCTGAAGGTGGCCGGGCCCGTTTCCTCGTTCCTGGGGGCAGGGAGGGGAGGCACCGGCGGGCACTGCCCCCTCCTCCTGGGGGCCGGTGCCCCACGGGGCGCGCCGGGGACATCGTCGGAGCACCGGCCCCCGGGAGGAGGGGGCGGGACCAAGCGATGACGTCACGTCACCCAAAAATGACCACGCCTATTTTGCCACGCCCACAAACTTGTATAACACCCGGAGGGCCGCGTGGTTTCTAGGTAAGGGAGCGACCCCCCCCCAGACCCGGGACCCGAACCCCTAAGGCTCCGAGAGCGGACCGGGATGGGGCAGGGCACGGGCATGCCCGGGGACCGGGAGCGGACCGGGGACCGGGATGGGCAGGGGACCGGCGTCCCCCGGGCTCTGGAGGGGAGAGGGGACCGGGATGGGGAGGGGACCGGGATGGGGAGGGGACCGACGTCCCCCGGGTTCGAGGGGGGGGAATGGGATGCGCAGGGGACACCGGGTTCTGGGGTGCGGACCGGTATGGGCAGGGGACCGGCGTCCCCCGGGCTCTGGGAGGGGGGAACCGGGATGGGAAGGGTACCCCGGGCTCTGGGGTGCGGACCGGGATGGGGAGGGGACCGGCGTCCACCGGGTTCGAGGCGGGGGAGACCGGGATGGGCAGGGGACCGAGGGGAGCGGCGTCCCCCGGGCTCTGGGGTGCGGAGCGGGATGGGTATGGGACCGGCGTCCCCCGGGAGGCAGTAACGGGTACCGGAGCGGGGAAAGCACCGGGAGTTCCGCTACGGTTCCGTTTCCCCTCGCAGAGGCCGCCATCAGCCACGTTGCTCCGGGCAGCCCTAAGGATGCGACGGGGGCAAGGGAAGCGCAAGGCTGAGGCCGTGGAAGTGCCAGGCGTGAGTGGGAGGAGGAAGGAGGAAGAGGAGGCGATGCAGGAGGCCCGGCGGAGGGCGGCCCCGTCCGTGCGGGAGTTCAAGTACAACAAAAAACGGGTTCGCCTCGTCTCACAGGGCTCAGACCTGAAGGATGATGCTCGGTGCATCCTTTACTGGATGTCCCGGGACCAGCGGGTGCAAGGTGGGAACCAGCTGGTGGAGTGGGCTTCTGGCAGGGTGGCTTCCTGGCCGCCCATGGGTGGTCGACAGCCTTGGCCCCTTCCCATAGTAGGCCTTGGGGACGGTCTCCCCTCTGCAGGGGGCTGGGGGGATTCCTGTGGCAAAACACCACCCCCAACACCTCGGCAGAACATCCCCCCCGACACTGCCCCGTGTGCTCTCTCCCCAGATAACTGGGCTTTCCTCTATGCCCAGCGCCTGGCCCTCAAACAGGAGCTGCCTCTGCGTGTCTGCTTCTGCCTGGTGCCCAAATTCCTGGATGCCACCATCCGCCACTACGGCTTCATGCTGAAGGGCCTGCGGGAGGTGGCCGAGGTACAGCCGCTGCAGGGATGTCCACCCTGGGTGGAACAGGGCTCCCTGGGAAGGCTGGGGGGGGCAGATTCAGCGGAGGGTGGTGGGATGGGGTCTGCAGAGGCACCTGAGAGCCCTTTCCCTCTCACTGCAGGAGTGCGCAGAGCTAAACATCCCCTTCCACTTGCTGCTGGGATATGCCAAGGATGTGCTGCCTGCATTTGTGGTGGAGCATGGCGTGGGTGGGCTGGTGACAGACTTCTGCCCCCTTCGCCTCCCCCGGCAGTGGGTGGAGGACGTCAGGGAGTGGTTGCCAGAGGATGTGCCATTTGCTCAGGTGGGTACGCACACTCTGGGAGGGGAAAACTGGCTGGTGAGCCTTGGGAAAAACTTATCTTCTGTGTCTTGTACCTGCAGAGGTGTGCTGGAGTGACCTGAGCAGGGAGTGTGTGTGTTGTATCATCAGGACTGTTTGCTTCTCCTTCTCACATCTTCCTCTATGACTTTGCTTCCCAGGTTGATGCCCACAACATTGTGCCCTGCTGGGTTGCCTCCCCCAAGCAAGAGTACAGCGCCAGGACTATCCGGGGCAAGATCCATGCTCAGCTCCCTGAGTTCCTCACCGAGTTCCCCCCTGTCATTCGTCACCCATATTCCCCATCCTGCCCAACAGAGGTACCAGCAGAAGACACTTCTACACCCATTCACGGCCAGTCTCAGAGAGTTTCACAGCTACTTGGTGGGAGGGGATGGCAGGAGATAATGACCTGAGGTCTTGCGAAGGTGGTGTGGAGATGGGGATGCCCTGGGGAAGGGAGGTTCCTACCTCATTTATTCAATTCCCACACCTCTGCTGTGCAGGGCTGGTTAAGAGGAGAAAGCTGCCATGAGCTGGGGACTTGCTGGCTGGGGACACCCTGGGGCCATAACACTCAGGGCAGTCCTGGCTGAAGAGCACCTGCAAATGCACTCATGCTACTTGGTTGCCACCCAGCCCATTGCTTGGGAGGCCTGTTACTCCAGCTTGCAGGTGGACCACACGGTGAAGGAGGTAGAGTGGGCGACCCCCGGCACGGCTGCGGGGCTGGCTGTGCTGCACTCCTTCATCGCGGAGCGGCTGAAGTCCTTCGGCTCCCACCGGAACGACCCCAACAAGGCAGCGCTCAGCAACCTGTCCCCATGGTTCCATTTCGGTGAGCATCCCAGGCTTCCCACTCTGTAGGAGGACCAAGCACAGTGGCTAGGACCAGCAGCCTGACTTGCTCCCTCCCCGTGTCCCCAGGCCAGGTTTCCACCCAACGAGCCATCCTGGAGGTGCAGAAGCACCGGGCCAAGTACAAGGAGTCGGTGGACGCGTTCGTGGAGGAGGCCGTGGTGCGGCGGGAGCTGGCTGAAAACTTTTGCTACTACAACAAGAACTACGACAGCATGCAAGGTAGCATCCCAAGGCGGGTGGACAACGCTGGGGGCCAGGCTGGTACCCAACTGGTCACCCCACCTTGGCAATCCCATTTCTGCTAGGAGGGGGGCTGCGGGAGGACTAATGTGCCATCATTTGGTATCTTTTGGAGGTAGGAGAGGTGGATGCCCTCTTCAAGGCTGGGGCCTCCAGGGCATGGTGCCCTCATTAGCCCAATTCTCCATCCTTTACTTGGAGCCCCACAGGAGAGCTCAGCATTGCTCCCCATCTCTCTTACTCACAGGTGCCTACGACTGGGCACAAACCACCCTGAAACTCCACACCAAAGACAAGAGACCTTTTCTCTACAAGCTGCAGGAGCTGGAGCAGGGGACCACGCATGACCCACTCTGGAACGCTGCCCAGGTAGTGCCCCACATAACTCCTGCAAAATGCTGAGCCCTTTCCCGGGGGGTGAAGGTGAGCTGGCACATACTGACCCTTGTGTCTGTCTGTCCCCCTAGCTCCAAATGGTCCAGGAAGGCAAGATGCATGGCTTTATGCGGATGTACTGGGCCAAGAAGATCCTGGAGTGGACCCGCTCCCCCGAGGAGGCCCTGCAGTTTGCCATCTACCTCAACGACCGCTATGAGCTGGATGGGAGGGACCCCAATGGATACGTAGGCAAGTTGCAGGATGGGGGGGAGTGTCTTATCTCTGATGGCCAAGGCTGCGCTGGGTGTGGGGAGGGCTCTGCAGACAACCCAGCCCATGCTCCATCCCATCCAGCTTTTTGCACCCACATCCCACCCGCTCTCTAGTGAGCGAGGGGGAGAGCTGACGCTCTGTCCCCCTGTCCCACAGGCTGCCTCTGGTCCATCTGTGGCATACACGACCAGGGCTGGGCGGAGAGGGCCATCTTCGGGAAGATCCGCTACATGAACTACGCCGGCTGCAAGCGCAAGTTCGACGTGGCCCAGTTCGAGCGTCGCTACGCCCCCCGCACGCTCTCCCAGTGACGGGCAGGGCCTGCCTTCAGCCTGCTCCTGCCCTTCTATGCTGGGGACAGGGGTGCCTTTGCCAAGGTGCCCCATCTGGGGATCACCCCAGGTACTGGGTGGGCTCACTGTAACAGTGGCAAGCCACGGGGTTTTGCAGGTCTTTACTCTGCCATCGCCCCCTGCGTGAGCTGCTGTGCTGGGGCTGCTGTTGGAGCTCCTCCTGCTACTACAGGTTTGCTGGGGGCTGCAAGAGCACCTCCTCGGCTTGAAGCCAGAAACCTTTTTCACAACCACCGTGTTCAGGAGGAAGCCCAAGTCACAGCTGCTGCTGCTAACTATGGCTTTTCTGGGAAAAAGTCCCTAGAAACTGGTTCCTCAGGCTGTGCTTCCCCCAGGGAAGCCCTGCTTCACTCCACTGCTTCCTTCAACAGTTTGTTTTAAAGTTTACGGTTTGTATCTCCTGTGTCCATGGTGTTCATGGGGTGACGCATGACACTGCTGAGGGGAGAGCCAGTCTGCATGGGGACAGGAAAGGAAGCAAGGATAGGGCACCCAAGGCCATGCCCCTGGTCCCTCTTCCTGCAGCAGGCAGCATAGGAAAGGGACAGGCATTAGAGTCCCTTAGTGGCTTGTATCACTTGTCCAGTGGGCAGTTTGCAAGGGGAGGCCATAAACCAGATGGATTAGTCATGGACTGGTGACAATATCCCCCTCCCAGTGACACCTGGCAATGCATCACCACTTGCCCATGTTGTTCCCCCTGCAGTGCCCTCTGCCATCCTGCTCCCTCCCTGCCCCAGGGGCCAATGGGCACTGTTACCTCATCTGAAATGATGCCACAACGCAACCAGGTTCTTCGTTAACTTAGTTTTTATTAGGGACGGCATTTTCATTGCTACAGTGTGCAACAGTCCTGGGGGAGGGCTCTGGCTGACATCCAGGGCAGCCCCTCGCTCTCCCTTACAAAGAAAGAGCTCACTGCCTTGGCCAGTTCCAGTGTTACTTGTAGCAGTCAGTGCTGGGCAGCAGCATCAGTGCTGGGCACAACCCTGCTCTGGAGACCTCCGCTGGGTTTGCAACTCCTGCTGCTTCCAGACAAAGTCCATGGCGGAGGGTGGAAACCACAAATAAGCCCAAATCCCTTCCCTCTTCTCTACAGGTATTCAGTGCTTCTAGAAAGGGATGGGGGCAGCCCCTCAGCTGCAGTCCCATGACATTAAAGTGCTTCAAACGAAACAGGGTGGATGGAGGTGTGCTGCTCAGGGGACTGAGGTGCCAGCTCCCAGCAGCGGCGAGAGGGCTGGGCTTGGGGTGTTTGGTCCCCGTTCCGGTCTTCTGCCAGGTTCTCACATGGGGAAAGACCAAGGTGGACCAGTATTTGGCAGCCCCAGGGCTTGCAGAGACCGAGGGCAGCTGCTCCCCTCGAGTAAACAAGCAGAAGCAAGACAGGAGGTGGCAAAAACCATAGGGGAGCCACTGGGGAGCTGAACCCCCTTTCCCAGGCTAGACCTGACTTTGCCAGGATGCTGCAGAGCAGGGGAGAGATACTGCCATGCAGTAGCCAGCCTCAGCAGTGAGGCTGCGACCACCCTCCCCAACCGTGCCCCATGGCTACTTCTCCTGTACCCTCAACCCTGCCACCCAGGGACAGCCCACGAAGGGTCACATCCCAGCCTCAAGCTCAGGCATGAGCTGCAAGAGCCATTGCTCCGAGGTGCCTTCTGCCAGTGCATTGCTCCCCATTGCTCAACACCCTTCTCGCACGTACACAGGCCACACCGTCCTTCCAAACACCCCCCTGACACCCCACCCATGAAAGGTGGTGATGGACACTTGCCTATGCCATGGGCTAAAGCATCCCCCTGTGATGCAGAGGCACCTCCTCAACCATCCGCTAGCCTCAGAGCGCAGAGCTCACCTTGTACCCTCAGGTCCTACCCCATGGAGCCATAGGTCATGGCAGGCAGCTCTGCGTCGCCAAGGGACTGACCCTTTGCAGCACCCCAGTGCCAAACCCCTCTCCCCCCATGCACCCCCCAACACAAGCAGGCTGCCTGGCCCCCCCGCTGCATCTCAGCCAGGACTCAGGGCTTTGCCTAGCTCAGGGACCCCTCTCCCAAGAGGAGCAGGAGATCCGCTGGGAGAGGGGACACCTGGCAAATGCCAGCCCCATCCAGGGGTGAGGAACCAGGAGCAAGACAGCCCTGGAAGTGTTATACTGGTGAGTCCCAAGCAGATTGCATGTAAAGAGGCATTTCAAGAGGCACCTCCTTGGGTGGGGGGGAATACAGTTAAAAATACAAACAACCACATTAAAAAAATAAAACCAAATCCAGCAGATTAAAAAAACAAAAACCCAACCTAAAACAACTAACCGAGACACAGATTCGGGGGATGCAGCCGGAGGGGCTGAGCCTTACCTGCACCCCGAGAGGTCTCGGGCAGAAGGCAGCTGCAAGCAAGGCAGGTCCTAGTGCCACCAGAATGAGGTCCCATGTCGGCCTTGGAGGAGGACATGTCCCCCAGGGAGGATAGAAGAGCAGCATGAGGAGGAAGCCTTGCTTAGTGCATCTTCCAACCATGGGGATCTGCCTCTGCCGAAAGCCCAGCAGCGCCAGTGCCCTTGTGCGGCTGCTCCAGGGGAGCACAGGCTGCGGACGGAGGGCAGGGAAAGCAGCTCAGCTCAGACAGCACCCAGAGGAGAGGCAGAAACCTGGCATTTTCACCACCTGCCGCCTCCTTTGCTCTGATCCCGGAGTGACAGCAACTGCTCTGCGGCAGTGTCCCAAGCCAGATTTGACAAAAGGAGCTGTTAAATGTACAAACAACCCCAAACCCCCACCCTCTCCCTCCATGCACACAACCTCCAGCAGCAGGATGGGGAACGGAGGGTTCAGAGTGATTTCCCTCCTCCTCTGAGGAGCAGACATAGCCAGAGCTTCCCACTATCCAGCTGATGAGCAGAAAATGCCAACCCTCCGGAGGACTCTGCAAGGGAGGAGGGCACGAGAAGAGGCAGCTCAGCCCTGCCTGGTCCAGCATGAGCAGCTGCTTGGAAAAGGCCCCTGTTCTGCCTGCAGGACAGGCAGGAGCAGCCGCCTTTCCCCAAGCAAAGGCATCGGGGAGCGCCAGCAGCACCTGCAGCAGACCCACATGATGGAAGATGCCCGTTCCCCAGCACTGCTGCATGGGGGAAAACAGATCTCTTCGAGACAATACTCCAGGCCACCTGATGGTCCTCCTCATCTGCAGTCCGCCTGGCTCAGTCTCTGGTGACAAAGGCCACGCGCATAAATAATCCCACCATCTGCTCCTCCACTGCAACGTGCTCATGTGGCTGCCACTGCCTCTGGCTGCTCCAGCTCGTCTTCATAGTCTGAGACATAGGACTCCATGCTCTGCTTGGCCAGCAGCTCCCTCCGGGCTTGAAGCCGCTGGCAGCGGGGACAGTGGGTGGATTTGAAGCAGGATTTGTGGTAGCAGGCTTTGCAATCTGTGGGGGAGAGAACGGCTGAGAGCTGGCCGAGGCCGACACAGGCTGCCTGACACTCTGTACCCTGGGAAAGGATGCTCCAAGGCTTGCCCAGGAGGACATTTCAAACCAAAGCTGGGGCAGAACAAGCACCAGAAGTGGGGGTCCAGCACCATTCTGGAAGCAGCAAGAAGTCACGCTGCAGGGTCCCTGCACCAGCTTGCAAAGCCTTTGGGAGCACGGCGGAAGGTTTCCCACTCCACGCAAGGTCCCACCCCAAATTTTCCTGATTCTCCAAGGAAACAGTGACTTTGGCCCAAGTTTCCTCTGGCACTGCACCTGAGCAAGGCTTCCATGTTGTCAGGAGCCATTTCAAGCCAGTTCAGAGGTTGGTCCCAAGCCGCAGGAACAAACTCTGCTTGCCCATTAGTGCTGAGCGTTATCAAGGATGACTCCTGAAAGGGCCCAGGAATTTCTGGCAGGCAAGAAGGTCACAGAGACAAAGCCTTCAAGCTCTCTCTGCTTTACAAGGTCAGCTCCAGCCATCCAAGGAGGGGCAGGGGAACTGTGTGCAGGCTGCAGCTTGTTCTGGAACCACAGCAGGAGGGAAGCCAGGGCTCCCAGACACCCGCTTGCTGCAGTCACAACCCAACTGCCCGCTGCCACCAGGGCAGGCAGCACACAGCGTGGTCAAGAAGGGATCTACACACTCCACTGTGCCAGCAACTCTGCCCAAACACCATTCTAATGCTGATCTGCTGCTGGAATACCACAGTGCAGAGACTCAGGCCACGCACAGAGGCACTCCGGTCTGGCTGGCTCTGGCTCTGTACCTCTCACTAACACAAAGGCCACTCAAACTGAGGGTAGACCTCGGTGGCCCTGGGGTTTGTCTCCTCCCGGTTTCTCCCCAGCATCTCACCTTCACATGTCTTGCACTTGTTGAGCTCAAAGGGGAAGATGATGTCGCCCTCATTCTGGCAGAACTCGCAGATGAAGCCTTTGGCTTGGCACAGCTGGAAGGAGAAAACGTGAGGATAAAGCAGCTAAATGCTTCTCATCTCCCTGGCAAGCAGGGCACGAGGTAGAGCAGAGGAGTACAGCAGGACGCGGTGCCCTGTTCCAACCACATGGGACAGTTCTTTCCTGGCATGGAGCACAGCAAGGCAGAATCAACATGGGTCAGGGGTGGGGGAGAGCCAAAATGGGGTAACAAACATCCCATGCGTGCTGGGTAGGAGCTCTGTGGAGTAGGGAGGAGCAGTCAGCATTGAGTGAGTTAATTTGGTGACTGCCCTCCACATCAAAGGCCTGTCCATCAGCTATCTTTGCAGCAAAGTCTGCTCCCAGGAGTGGTCCTGAGGGTGCAGAGCCAGGAAGGAGGGAGGTGAGGAAGCCTTACCACGCATTTCTCGATGTGCAGGCTGCCTGCCTTCAGGAGCTCCGTCAGGCGAGGCACCAGGTCCCCTTTCTTGGTGGCACTGAGGTCACTCAGCGAGTAGAGGTGCAAATCCTCCGTCAAGTGGCCAGGCACCGCATCAAAGGAGTCTAGGAGGCTGCAAGGACAGAGAAACCAGAGCTCAGAGCGAAGCAACTCCACTGAGCCCCCTCTCTCTCCACTGCTTCTGCTTTCTCTCCCCCTCCACTCCCCTCTCCCCTCCATTGCTCGTTGCACAGGCTGCACAGATCCCCAGTGCAGGTTGCCATGGGACAGACCCAGGACAGCAGAACAGCTTCATCCCACAGCCTGGGACTCACTCTTTAGCTAGTCGGCACGTCTTAAACATGTTCTTCATGTGGAAAAGCTGGATTCGCAGCAGCTGGAGAGGAAGGGGGGGACACAAGAATCAGTAAGTAAACAGAGCATGGTCCTTGGCCAAGCGTGGTCTGCCCTGTCCCCTGTGCTGGTGAAACGACTGCTGCTCCTCAGCTGCTGCTCCCCGGCTACCAAAGTGTTTACAGCACGCAGGACAAAGAGAGCACAACCATCATCACGTGCTCCAGGAGATACACTGAAGCCCAGCTGGGCGCCAGGCAGAAATTCCTTTTGAAATTCCTATGTTACTGTACAAGGAGCAAGACTTGAATGGAAACCCTGCAGTGCTGGCATTTTAAGCCTCAAAAACAGAAATATCCGCTTCTCCCCAACTTTCCTGGAATATGGTTTACAATTAGCACCCAAACCCCACTCAGGAAGGGGTGGAAAGGGTCTTACCCACACTTGGTTGAGAGACTTCACTTTCCGGTACAGGGCAGGATTGATATCCTGCACGTTGAAGAGCGGGTCACTCCAGATCTTGCTCAGCAGGTCTTTGGAGAAGTTGCTCACGTAGTATTTGCTGAAGTCCCACTTGCGCAGGATGCGGCTGGGGATGACCATCTGGGCGTTCTCGTGGCAGCACTGGCAGAAGTACTTCCCCAGGTATTCGCAGTACCGCAGCTGCTTGATGTAATCTGGCCACACCAAGGCAGGCAGGGAGGTCAGTCAAGGCATGGGCTCTGCCCAACCACATACTGAACTCCCACCATCACTCAGCACTTCCAACAAGTACTGCAGTCTGCCTTGCCAGTACCTCCCCCAAGCCCAGAGTGCTCAACACTGGGGTCTGCAAGCACCCTGGCTGACTGCAAAAACCTGCGGGACCACAGTCCAGTCTTGTGCAGCCACATCTACCTACACATTCAGGAAAGATGGCTGGTCAAAGAGCTCTGCAGCTGTACCCACAGCAGAACCTGCTGGGAGCTTTAGGACTGCAACGGATGACTTTGCCTTAGAAGAGTCAACACCTCCAAAGGACAGGCTGGCTGCTCTTTGCTTCCACCAGCTCCGTGACCTTCTGGATGGTGCACACTGATGTGGAGGCAGTGCTGGCAAAAGCAGCGTACCATTTACCCAGGGGCCTTGTGCTGAGCCACCCACCCGCTCTGCATCTGCCCACTTGTTCACAGGTTGCTCCCCACTCTCCAGCTATGGGTCAGGGTCCCAGCACTCACCAGGATCACTTCGGTTGCCACAGCCTGCACACCGGTAATTCTGCTTGGCCACGGCCACCTTCCTCCTGCCCAGAGACAGATGACCCACGTTGAGTCCAGCCCTGATGGCACCCAGCACCAGAGGAGGGGCACTGACACAGGGCTGGATGGCACAGATGGACACATGCTGTGACACTTAAGTGTTAGCAACAAAGCCAAGGGGACAAGCCCTGTTGTGCCCTGATGCACACCAAAAGCACCAACTGCAAACACTGGCTGCATCTCACTGCACCAGCTGCTGGTGGTGGGTTTACCAGGCTCACAACAGGGAAGCCCCACAGCAAAGAGGGAAGGAAAGGATTATCAACTTTGGTGTTGATGGAAAAGGGTTGGGAAGGGCAGGTCCCCACAGAGCACCCAGCCACACAGGTCCTTACGTTGGAGCTGGGTGAATATTGAAGATGATCTGTGGTCGTGGTGGGGCCCACTCCAGGTTTCCACGCACCCGAATTCTCAGCTTGTAGATGTCAGCATGTTCTCCGTCATCGGGAGAGATGGGCAGAGAGTCAGGGATGGGCAGGAGCTGGGAGAGGCAGGCAAGAGGGTCAGATCCCCACCTGGTGCCACAAAGGCAACTTGCCTGGCTGGCTTTCCAGAAATCTGCAACTGCAGCACTCTGGAAAACTGCCAGGCACCAAGCTGCTGCTCCAGCTGAACAGGAGCTGGAGAAGGGATGTCCCCAGGGATCCAGGCACTCTGCTGTAAGAGGATCCAGTGGCAGAGCCTCTCTTGGCTGCACCCATCTCCCAGACAAAACCCTCCTCCAGCTCCACAAAGGGATCACGGGGACTAGCAGATCCCCTGGGTAGTGGGCTGAAGCCTGGGGTTCAGGGAAGAGTGACCAAATGCAGTCGGTGACCGGACACTCACACCCCTACCTTCTGTGGGGCGTCGTGCTCAGGGACCAGCCACTCCAATTCAGAGGCAGCTGGGAGCTGCATGCCCTCAAACTGCTTCAGCAAGCCCATGGCCACAGCCTCCGCCGAGTTGGAATTGAGGAAGGAGTGGGATCTAGACAGCAAAGGGAGAGGTTAGTACCGGGTCTCATGGCTGTGACCTCTTCACAACCCCTGATGCCAGTCCCAGCTCAAGCCAAGGATGCTCCCTTCAACTCTGGTACCTTATTTCTGCATTGCTCTGCAGGCTTACAATTGATATGCGTGACTGATTTCTGTCTTTGCAGCTGGCCCCAAGCAAAGCTGGCTAAGGGCACAACAACTGTTTAGAAAGGCAAGAAAAACGCATCTTACCTAAGGAAACCTCTGCCTGTTTGCAGGGGAAGCTGCAAAGTGAGAGCCAGTGTCTGTACGAGCCAGAAATAATTCCTCTCCCAGTGCGAACCTACCCAAGAAGCTGCCAAGCACAGACACGGCTGTGTGTCCCACCCAAACAGCAGAGGGGTCCCTGCATCCCAAAGGGGTCTTGCTTTCAGAGCATTAACACATCAGCTGTGCTTAAAACAGATTGTGATTCACCTCCCCAGGGCAGTTACCAGGAAAGAACTGAGCATTTCACGTTTAAACTGCTGCTGCACTGCACAGAGAGTCTGTGCATCGCCCAGGGCCAGCGGTTCCACAACTGGGCCACAGCACAGCAGCAAGGGCTGGAGACAAGGTGGCAGCATCATATAGTCTAACAGGCCACCCCAGCTGAGAGGGGGGAGGCTCAGAGCCAGCAGCAAGCCAGTAGCCACTCCAGATGCTGCAGGTCATGCCAGGTCCTCTTCCCAGCTTCTTACCTGCTAGGAGATATGAGCATCTCTCCTGACACCAGTCCATATCTACCTGATGTGAACAACTTGATCATCCCAGGTGCTCCTTCCCAAATTTCAGACTAGTAACCAGTGCCCCACGGCTAAGTAAAGGGATGGAGGGAGGAACGGAATGAAGGAGGGATGTCCACTCTCATGCAAAACAGCAGCTGATGCATGTGGACGAGCAGAGTTGGGCAGGAAGGGGAACTTGGTACCAAGATGTCTTGCCACAAAGTTGAAGACGTACATGGACTCTGAGGAGAGAAAGGACTTCCTGCTGGAGTCTGGGTTCCTCTTGATGTCCGCATCTGAATCACAAACAAACAAGGTGGAGCAGATGGAGCAGGGCAGGGGAATATATTTCAAACCAAAGCTTCACTGTAAAACTCATCAAGCTGTTCAAAAGCACATGAACTACAGCATCAACCTCTACCAGTGGCAGGGAGCAGCAAGGAGAGGTGCAGTCTAATCAGTCGCCTGTTGAAGTTACAATGGAAGGACACGGTGGGATGCTGTGAGAACAGTGAACCTGGGGTTTGGGTGAGACAAGTGGCTGCTGGTACAGGTCACACACCAAGTCCTAGTAGTGACGTGGCCTGAAACAGTATGCACACAGGAGCGAGGAGGGCAGGACAGCAAGGTTAGCAAGAAGGTTTAGTAGCTCTCTCCACACAGTATCAGTGCTGCAGGGGATTAGCAATGGGATGCAGAGCCCTCCTCTCTACTCGGCTGCAACTTGTAAGATCAAGCGGTGGCCATGCCACAGCTTCTCAGTGACTGCACAGCCGGGGCTGGCAGCCTAAGCCCAGCACTCCAGGGACACATCAGCATCCATGCAGAGAGCAGGCCAGCAGCCACGGGGGCCAGCCCTCTGCAGAGGCCACAGACCCATCTCCTGATGACGGAGGGGTAGGACACTGGGGTCCTGCTCCTTCCACCCCTCCATCAGATCCCCAACAGCCCCCAGCTGCCCCTCATCCTTCCTCAGCGCCAGCTTTGGGTACCAGGCAGTACCCAGAGGTACCTTCATCAGTCATCTCTGTGTTTCCCCCCAACAGGCTTCTCTGCTAAACCCTAACAGGGAATTCATCTAAAGGGTGGAAGGTCTCCAGGGCAGGAGGCTCTTCCAGCAGTTCAAGGTGGTGAGAAGCAGGCAGAACCCCTGCTTCATTACAGACTCCCAGAAACAGCAAGGCAGGCACACGAGGGGAACGTATTTAAAGTCAAGACAGAAGAGGGCAACGTCACAACCTTCAGCCCAGCAGGTCTCCTTTTCTGTACCTCTGGGGAGCTCTAGGAATGGGGTCTGCAGCGACCACACTATCCCCAAACACAGGCTTG
This sequence comes from Gallinago jamesoni, assembly GCA_025769975.1. NCBI lineage: Eukaryota > Metazoa > Chordata > Aves > Charadriiformes > Scolopacidae > Gallinago > Gallinago jamesoni. The sequence goes on along the minus strand of JAOQGH010000051.1, from coordinate 11,662,831 downwards.
CAGCTCCCCCGACCTGGTGGGGGGACACAGCTCGGGGTCCCTACTCCTCCACCCCAAGCAGGTGGGCTACAGGGATCCCCCCAGAGCCCAGCTGATCCCGGCCAGGCACCACCTGCACACTGAGGCCAGTGAATCATAGCCTGGCTGAGAAAGGGTGTCCCAACCCCGAGCCACTGGGTCCCTCAGGAAGAGTGGGGCTGCCCTGGAAACAAGGGGAGCAACTCCCAGCCCTGCCCATAAATTCACAGGCTCACACTAGTGGAGTTCAGCAGAGATGCTTGACCCTCCTGGAGTGACATCCATTGCTAGAAACAGGCAGAGGAAAACATCCTAATCCTAAGGAATCCACGTAACTACATCACACGAACAGACTTTTAGCTGCAAAAAACAGGGAATTCAGGCAAATACAGCCTTTCAACCATGTGGGGCTCTGGCCAGACATACCTGCCATGCTCTGGTGCCTTCAGCTCTGCGCAGGAAGGTACCACATGGTGCCAGACTATGATGAACATGAGCAAACAGCAGGACACACACAGCACAGTGTGGGCCAAGCGTTACAGGGAGGCAGAGACGACATACTCGGGCACTGGCATCACCTCAGGGATGGCAGAGGGAGCCAAATCTGACCCTAGGCTCCTTTTGGGGGCTAGGACTGGGATCTGGCCACCGCTTGCTTCCCAACTTTAACTGCAGACGCTCCCCAAAAGCCTCCAGTCAGCTGCCCAGAATGCCTCTGCTGACAATGCTTTCACCAGGTAGGTCAGTCCCCAAGAGGCTTGTGAGCAGCTCCCAAGCCTAAGGACATCACCCTAGCTCCTGCATGCCAGCTTCAGGCCAGCACAAGCCCCCCTGGATTAAATCCCTGTAAGCACAGGACAGAGCTGGGCTGACAGGGAAGCTCTGAGCACCAGTATCTCCAGCAGGAGCAATGCACTGGCACTGAAGGCCTGACAGGACAGGTCAGCAGCAGCCCACATAGGCTATTCCCTTGCTAAAGCAAACAGGGAGCACATGAAGGTTATTTAAATGCAGGCAGCAGACCAGAAGGATTATCTAGTAGTACCGTAAACCATAAAAAGCACTAAGCAAGACCTGGCTGCCCATGATGATGCCAGTGCCCAGGGCACCCACTGTGAACAAACCGCCTGTGCCCTGTCTGCTCTCACTACTTTTCCCTCCAGGCTCTTTTGTGAAAGGATTCTTCTCCAAGTCAAGTCTGGGCAGGATCAGAGCTATGGAACTATGGCATGCCAGGTCTGCCGAGTCAAGCGGGACAACGCTCCTCAAGGCACCTGGGATGGAGACCTGGTCCCACACTGCAGAGGACTCTGCTCTCCTCCAGCCCAGGCTCAGCCTCCAGCAGCTACAGAACTGTGGAGCTGTGCCATCGCCCCACCAAGCCCTGTCCCAGGCAAAACAGGTCTTCACCACAGCAGGCACATTTGGTATATCCAAAATACTGCACAGCAAAACCCTCTGGGGGATGGAGCTCCTCTGCCTTCTCTCTGCTCCCTCCTGCCGTACCGTCCTGCCATGGCTTTTCTTACTGATGTCTGGATGATACTGTTCACAGTTCCCAAATCAGGCGGATTTCTGAGAAGTGCGCACGTGCACACACACACGCACACACACCTTGCACACACAGGCACGCGTGCCGCAGGGGAGCACTGCAGGGTACTACCTGAGAACAAGGAAGCCATTGACACTGAGAGGCCGTTCTTGGACATTTGAATCAGGTTAGATCCATCGTTACCATCTGTATAACACGGTGATGACAAAACAATTGACTTCAGTGCTTCGGCCAGGCCAAAGAGAAAGGGCATAATACAAGAGCAGCACTCGCACAAGAGAAGCCCAGAACTGAATTCACACGCCCCTCCGGGGGCCTCAAAACTGAGCCCAAAATCTAGCCCTTGGGGACCAAAAGGAGGACTTTGCTGTCAACAGTCAAGAGATGAGAAGTTTATAGCTAGAGAACAGACTGTTTCACCTTCTTTTTAACATCAGTGAGCTGGAGGTACTGCTGAGAATTAAGTCATCCACCTCAGAAGACGAACAAGGCTCTAAAGGAAAGGGACACCCAGGGACCTAGACAGGTCTCCTGTGGGTGATAAGCTCAGCCACCCAAGCTGGCAGGAGCAGAGAGCACAGGTATTACAGGTCAGGATGTGACCAGCACCCACCGCTGCCACCCAACAGATAAGTGATCAGAGCTATGGCTCCTTCTGCCTGGGGAGGAGGAGAGCAGGATGGCAGTTCTCCCACCTCCAGCTGTGACAGCCGTCGTGTGCACCAGGCATTGACATGGAAACCACCTACCAGCCAGAGGCACTGAATGCCAGAGGGTTACAGAGGACTTTGAAGTCATGCCACCACATGAGGGAAAATGATTGCCCTGCTCATGCTCAGAATGCAGCCATTTGTTTGGGAAAAGCCATCCTGAAGGCCAGAGAGACATGGTCTTCTTCAGCGGGACTGACCTCAACACAACCACATCAAGATGAACTCTGTGTCTACACAAGAAGCTAACACAGCCACTGCCTCCTACCTCGGATTTCGTACTCTTCAACATCCTCTGCGGAGCCAGAGTCGGAGAGCCGCATGGAGCCGTGGGAGCTGAACTGGGACCCGCTGTCTGTCGCCACGAGACCTGGGAGAAATGCAACACAGCCAGCCATCAGTGGAAGTGCTCTGAAGGGTCACTGACAGCCAAGGGAGAAGCTGATAGGTATGGCCAGGGTGGGGAGGGATGGAGGTCAAGGATGGAAAACACAGCGGGTTCAAAATGAAATTCCATTCCGTAACTCAGCACCAGCAGCACTGAAGAGTTATCCATGTACAGAATCAGCCCCATTACGGTCTTCAACAGCAGCAGAGTTTCACGAATCTCTGCAGCACCTTGGTAGCAATGCAATTGTTCCCCACAAACAGGCAGAAAGGCAGGATGCTATAAGGAGAGGCAATGGACAGAAAACCCACATCCCACCAGCTGATGAGCCCAGAACACATCACCCACTGTCTGAGCCCATCTCCTGGCAGGCAGGGATCAGGTGCCTGGTGCGGATCTGCTGGCGCCTGATGCGAATCTTTTGTTTAAGCTCCTGGATCTCCTTGTCGCTGTCTTCCTCCTCCTCCTCCAGCTGCCGGCTCATCATGTTGCATTTCATCAGCTCAATGGCAGCGATCAGGGACTCGGAGATGCTGAAGTGGGCATTCTCCTGCAAGACAAGAAGAAAAGCATTCGTGGAAGACTTGGTAAAACCTTGTTCCTCACCTGTGACAGTAAAGAGATGATCACTCATGGAGGGCGGTAGAAAGATCTTTATCCCTGCTGACCCCACGAAACCTGACTCTTCTACGAGGACCTATAAACCAAAACTTCCTTGGGCACCAGGATATTCACAAAGCGCAAGGGGCATCTTATGAAGAGGATGTGCAACACATCTACTCTGGGGAGTCAGTACATGTCCCTGAGGAGTCCTAACATGTTGCAAAGCTGCTGTGTACATGCTGGATGGGCAGATGCTGCCTGCCAGACACCACCAAGGAAGTCAACCTTGAAGTTCCATGTACAGCTATGGGATATCTCCCCACGGAGGGAAGTATCATTGAACTTGCATTGTCCAACACACAAAGGCTGCTGCTGCCTCTCTCACCTTCTCCAGGTCTGCACAGCTGCCAAAGTCCTGTTCAGAGAGGTAGCTGATGAGGGACTGTCCTTCTGAGGGTCTTCTGAACATCCCTTCCCCCGAACTCAGGTACTGTCCAGAGTCTAGAAAAGCAAGAAAAAAACCTATGAGGGAAGGACCTGCTGCTATCCCCATGCTAACGAGCCCTGCCAGTGCCCAACCAGCACCCCACAAGCAAGTGCCAGAAGCTGAGGTCACTGCAGCCGATGGAGGAGGTCGACCAGGAGTCCCTCTGAGGCTGGCTGTACTCACCATACTCCATGTAGAGGGAGCTGGGTGTGCTCAGCTCACTGCTCTGGGTGGAAGCAGAGATGGGCCCTCTCTCTCCACCCGAATCACCATGGGACTCTGGAAGGGAAGACAACACCAGGCACACATCAGTATCCTGGAGGTGCCCAGCCACTGCACAGGTTGAAATGAAAGGGGCTCAGCATCACATGGGCAGGCACAAATGGATGAGAAGCAAGGAGGGACATTTTCCTCCTCCATGCCATGGCTGAGGGTAAGCCTGGGAGGGGACAACACTAGAAGGGCATTTCAGGCAGGAGAGGAGAAGGGGAAAGAAGGAGAGAAGCTCATGAGAGTCATGGAGCAGTCAAGTCCTAAGCCTTCCTCTCTTTATCTCCTAGCAGAGCTGGGGGCTACAACACACTCCAGCAAGCGCCTCTGCCAGCCCTTTCTTCCTGCTGGAGCATCTCAGAGCGAAGAGTTATCCCCAGGGCAGAATCAGGAGACAAGGAGAAACCTGAGCAGCCAAGGGCCCTTTGGGGCTCCCAGCCCTGCAAAGCAGCCTGGACAACAGCAGGAGAAGGCATCTGAAGGGCATGCTCTTGCTCAACTAGAAGCCAGGGTTCCCTGCACACAACCCTGCAGTGCTCAAGGTGACCTACACAGGCTGTGGGCAGGGTTCTGCCCCATGCACCCAGCACGGTGCAACTCCCTGCCGGGCTGAGCCAGCGGGGGCTGCCAGGAGCTGGCCTGACCAGAGACCAACTGCGGCTGGTGCTCCATGGAGAGTCACAGCCCTGGGAAGCACCCAGACGGAGCAGCTGAAGGACACTGAAAACACCCTTTCCAGAGCATACAGGTGTGGACACTGAACAGGCACCAGCTGACATCCAGAGCATGACAGAGGGTGAACCTCATCCTCTCCATCTCCTACTCCTCTTTGCTCCCAGCTTCATGCCCTGATGTGGGTGGAGGCTCCCAAGCCCATCAACCGCAGCACCTCCCTGCCAAGATCATGAAGCAGCAGCCACCAGGACGGGGCTTGGGACCAATCCACCCCACAGGCTGGGTAACAAAGAATCACAGAACTGTCAGAGTTGGAAGGGACCTCTAGAGATCATCTAGTCCAACTCCCCCTAGGCAGGGTTGCCTAGAGCACATCACTCAGGACTGCATCCAGGCGGGTCTTGAAGATCCCCAGAGAAGGGGACTCCACGACCTTCCTGGGCAGCCTGTTCCAGTGCTCTGTCACCCTCACCATAAAGAAGTAAAGAAGATCTCTTGGGGTGGGCAGCTTTCATGGATAATTGCTGCAGCTGGGCAGGTCTCCCACAGCCACCTCAACCCTGGTGAAAACCACCATGGAAACCACCTCACAATCACCAGCCTGGGGGATGTCATGTACAACAGAGCCTACTCCTGAAGGGCAAAGCCAGGCAGTGCCTGGCATCCTCTACTGGAGCAGGACACAGAACTGGACACATCTGTCTGAATACCCACCAGCTTCAGGAAGGAGCCTTCCCAGCTGCAGAGCCCTCAGCACCCAGTTGCGAGCTCCACAAACCTGGTGCTGCTGGTAAAGACATGCAAAAGAAAACAGCCCAATTTTGAGCTGCTGATTCCTTCTGTATGTGGGGCAAAGAGATGATGGCAGCACCCCAGTACCTCCTCAGAGGAAACCTGTTCTGAGCTCAGAAAAGCACCCGAGAGTCCTGGCTGTGGGTGCAAGCACAGCTGAACTCGGCCAACTTCAAACCTCCCTGCGCCACAGGACCACTAAATGAAAGGAGAAATAAGATGTTCAAGCCCACACCTGCTTAGCTGCCAGGCGTTATTGGCTAGGTTAGAGATGAAGCCTCTCCTGGTTCCCGAGGCAGTGGGGTGGAGGGAAGGCCAGGGCAGGGGACGCAGCTCAGGGACTTTGGTGGCCAGCGCTCCCTAATGCCATGCAGTGGAGCTGAGCACCCTTCTGCATCTGGTCCACTGCTCCCAAAATACAAGCTGGGATCTTCAGTCAGGTCACATGCACAAACCTGACCACGCTTCAAAGCACCAGCTGGGACACAGGGAAGAAAGAATTTTTTTGGTTTTCTGAATGGACACTAATGGGTTGATGGAAATCCTGAACTTGATGCAATGATCACTAATGAAGGGCTGTTATGCTGGCTCCCAAACCTGCCACTGGATCTTCTATTATAATGGTGATATCCCTGAGGCCTCCTGGGCAGACAGAGGAGGAAGAGAGCAGCGTTAAGGGAGAGAAAACAAAGACAGACTGGTTACTACTCAGCAAGGATCTCCACCTTCTCCCATGAAGGCAGCACCAGTGGGACAGACTCCCACAAACTGGTTGTCCCCTCACATCCCGCTCCCCCCGACCCCATGCACTCATCCACTGAAGAGCACAGGAGGACCCAGCAGGTTACCAGCAGAATGACATCCTACCAGTAGGATGAGCCCAAGCCCTAGCCCAGTGCCCTGCCATAGTCCCACGTCCCAGCCAGGCAAGGCCAGTGGGGAAGCAGGGTGGCTATAGCCACAGCATCGCTGCTATTTTCTAAGTTTTTGGAAAAAGCTGCCAATACTTTTGGCAATAACAGACTGGTCCAGGGTATTCTGGAAAGCAACACGTCACCCATCACTCCAGTGTGGAGCAGGAAAGCTACAGGCAAAAACCAAACTTCCCAACTACTTGCCCACTATTCCCCTCGTTAACCTGATCCATGGAGTCAAAGGGGTGGCCAGCATCAGCCTCCAGGTACCAGGGACTCCCACACCCCAAAGCCATCACAGAAAATTCATCCCATTACCATGCATCTTGCCCGAAGCCACGTTGGTGTCAGAGTGTGAGCGCACGTGGCTCTTCTTGAGGATGCCCTGAGGAGCTGACGACTGTCCCTCTGAGAAGCTGGACCGGCGCAACATGCTCAGGCCCCTGCTTCCACCTCCACTCGCCCCCTGCTCCCCTATGGACGAGACCGAGTCCAGCTTCTGGGAGCTGCTGGAGGAGAAGAGTTTGGAGCTGCTGCTCTTGGTGCTGTTGGTGCTGGCGCTGCTGCATGCCCGGCCCCGCCGCCCCAAGTTCCCAATGGCCAGGTACTCAGGCCCATCGTTAGCATCGCTCTGTGGATCATCCTGACTCCCCGTCCAAGTGTCCTCGCTCTGGCTGGTGGTGCTGGAGCTCATCTCGCTGGCCGGAGAGAAGGGGTCCTTGGATGAGGGGACATGGAAGCAGGTGGCAGAACTGGGCTGCTCTAGAGGGGACCTGCCGTCGCTGAAGGAGGAGGACCGAGTGGATGGGCAGCGTTCCTGGGGCTGGCTAGAGCTGGAGCTGTTGGAAGAGCTCGCTGGTCTCCTGTCTGGAGAGAGGTAGGAGCAGGATGTCACACACCCTGGCACAAGCAGACCACTCTTATTGCTTGTGGCTTCACACTGGCATGCCCATCCACCAAGGGCAAAGGCCAGGGATGACCCTCCCAGCATGGCCAGTGATCTTACACCCATCCAGCATGACGACTCCAAGACCAGAAAAAAAGGCAAAGTCTTTTTTGGGTCTATCCTGGGCTTCCCAGCCCACCCTTGTTACCTGAGAGGCCAGAGGAGGTTGGACGGTGGAGGCTGGAGAAGGAACCAAAGCAGCGCTGCTGTGTGCATCCTGCAGCGGGGACATACAGGGACGCAGGGAGGGCAGTCAGGCTCTGACTTTTGGTCACCGGAGGTGGACCGTCACTCTTCCTGGTAAGCTGCAGAGAGGTGGCACGATTATAAATCAGCATTTATGGGGCTACACATCAAAGGAGCAGCAACAGAAAGGAATCGACCTGCGGGTGCCCGGTCACCAGCCAGCAAAGGATGCGGCAGGAGGGGGCAGGAGCATGGGGAGGGAAAAATTCCACAGGGAAGAAGGGAAGGGGCTTTTTGTTCACAGCTACATGACAGGCTCGTGTTGGGACATTACCAGGCTCTCAGTGTAACGATCCAGGCAGCCCAGTGCCCCAGGCAAACACCTCTCCTGTCCTTCAGCGTTGCAGTCACACATGTCTCTTGTCCCAGCAGGACCTGATGCGCACAGGGATGGCAGTGACGTGCCAGCCAGCTGAAAGAACACAGCCCCCATTTAACAAAGCCTCATTAATTGCCTTCCTCTGGGGAGCTCTGTGCAAAGAAAGCAGCCGCTGTTCCCTCCTCTGGGGAGGAGGCAGCTGGCACGGGGAGTCACTGGCATCACCAGCAGGAGTGGGCACCCAAGTGTCCTGGGGAGCTGCTCATCCCCTCTGAGAGTGGGTGTCTCTCACAACCAGGCAGCTCTGCTTGCTGGCCCTGAAGCCTGGGATCACTGGAGAGGGCTTCAGAGGTGCCTCTTACAAGGAACCGGTCTTCAGGTCCTCATACTGAAATCCTCGATGCCAAGTCAGAAGCGAGGTGCACCACTACAGGCTCCCCACAGCCATCTCCCAGATCCTGACCCCTGCCAGGCTCACAGAGGGACCAGTTCACCACTCTCCTCCCCTCTTGGAGCTCCTTTTGCTACTTCCAAGTCCAGCCCCTTGTCTAAGGGTTCCATGTGCCCTCAATGAGACCTCATCTGAGTAGCCGCAGCCAGCCAGCACCGAAGGAGAGAGCCACATGGAAAAGCTGGGACCTCAACTCACCATGGAGGTGTCGATCTGAGCCAGAAGCCTGGGGTTGTTCTGCTCGACAGCTTCCAGGCACTGCAGCATCGCTGTGACGTGGGCGTCACTGAGCAGGAAGGCAGTGTCTGCGGAGAGAAAACGGCTGCTCAGGGGGGTCCCTCTCACCCACATGGTTTGACAGTGACGACTGCTCACAGGCAAACCACCTGTTTTTTTTCCATCCCCTCTCACTCCTCTCAATCTCTTGGAAACACCACCAACACTTATTTTCCTAATAAGAAGGAAAAAGGCCCACTTCTCCTTACCTGCGTAGAACTTCCTGATGTACTGGTGGTTGCCCAGGAGTGGTCTCAGCTGTGCTGACAGGCAGTGGCACTGCAGGCTGTGCTGCAGCCACAGCTGGGCGATGGCTTGGTCGCCCTCTGGATCGGGCTGGCTGCTCTCCTGCAGGCTGATGAACTGGAAAGGGACGCCAGGCAAAGGTTAAGGCACGCAAAGGGGTTGCTCCACCACACAGCTTTGGTTTTCCACCCCGATGACAGCAGCTTTCCAACACTGGTCACCAGCAGCGGGAAAAAGAACACATCCCAGCAGCTCCCCAGCCACCAGGGAGGCAAAAGCACGGGGGAGGAACAAGGCTTCAAAGGTCAGCCGGTGATCAAAGTCCTCTGACAGTCACCAGCACTGCGAATTTCTCCTGCAGGCTCTCCCACCCTTGTGGGAGAGCCTCACTCCTGACCTGGAAGGACCTCACACTCCCAAACTGAACCCAGCCCCAGTGGCAATGGTCATGTTCTTGCTGACACATTAACCGGGGAAGGTGAACATCTGAGCTGCTGCAGCTTGAAGAGCTAGACTGGAGCCACACCACGTCCCCCCAGCAGCAGGCTGGACACAGGGACCACCAGTGGTCAGCCCTTTGTGCCCCTGGTGGGGACTATGGATGTTGGTGTAGAGCAGCCAAGGACTGAGAGCATCCCCATGCACCAGCAGTCAGGAACAGGAGAACCAAACGCATGGTCAAGGCACAACCCAGAAATGGGACAGCCCAGAGGTTTCAGAGGTTTGCAGAGAGGCGTGAATCACCTCGGTGCACACACAAGCGCCGCTTGTGCCGGTTCCCTTGGTGATGCCCGCTGCAGCCGGCCCAGCCGAGCTGGAGACTGGCCTGGGAGAAATAAGCAGCCAATTGTCTCGGCCCAAGCCACGCCAAGTTCCCAGGACGTGGCTTGTACACAAACACACGGCTGCTTCAGCCTCCACAAGCCATGGAGCTGCTTTACCCAGGGCAGGCCAACAACCAAGGCACCACTATCCCAACCGGTGAGGCTCGCGGCCCAGCTGCCCTCTCCCCTCCCCGCTGGGCACACAAGGCCACCCTGCCAGAACCCACCTTCTCCAGGTGATGAGCGGAGCCAGGACTCAGCCAGCGAATGTCCTTCACGAACTGCCAGTAATCCTTCTGTCTGCAGCACACCTGCCCGGACAGGCACAGTTAGGTACCACCACTCAAATCCCAGTTAAATGACAACATCCCCCATTAGCCCCTTGTTATCATGAGAGGACAGTCCCTAAACCTGGCAAAATGGGCCAGAAAATAGAGGAAGAGCAGCACTGCTCTACAGAGGAGATAGAACGCGGGCATATAACACAGTTTTGTACATCAAGGGACCAAGTCAAAAAGCACTGGTTTGATGTAGGTAATTTGTCTCCTGCCTCTCCCACAGTGACCTCTCAGTTGTGGTCAGCCCATAAGCAACCAGAAAACAGATCCCTCGAGCTTCTCTTCTTCCACCAGGTCAGATCCCCATCCATCGTGCCGCAGAGACAGGAGAGTCTTAGGGGACGGACCTTGGGTGCCAGCTGCACCTACAGCAAAGTGTGTTTGGGGGCTCAGCTCTGCCCGAGTCCTCCCTATCACCCTGGGCAGTGTCACGTATGTGTCCCTGCTCCTTTGAAGGTCTGCCAAGTTCAAGGTTGACCAAGTTCCGTTCCCTTTCTTGCCGGAGGAGGACCTGGAGGGGAGCCCCGGCGCCTCAGCACGGCAGAGTCTGACCTCAGCGAGGGGGACACCAAGGACAACACATTCTAACTAAAGCAGCAACCACTGCCATCTTCTGATGCAAGCCACCACCGAGGACACCAGCAGGGCTGAGCACTCCAGGTAAGAAGTTTGGCGCTGCATTTCTAGCAGCTCTCTGTCCCAGCTTCATTCAGACAATGAGCTATTTTGTTCTTAGTTAATTCTTCCCCTTAAAGAGGAACTGCAGCAGAGTTGCTGTTTTTCTCACCACCCTATCGCGTGTAAACACAGCCCCAAAATATCTCTCTTTGCCAAAAGGGTGATTATTTTTTCTTCCATCCCTGTTTCCTCTTTTACAGGCATCAGACGAATGGGTTCTGCTTCGTGGTTTATTTCTTGGGGTGGGGGGTGGTTTGGTTTTTCAAGACCAGAGAACTAACACTGCAATTTTAGTCCTCTAGATTGAATTGGGGTTTTCTGGACAAATCCAATTCACTCAAAAGTTTTAAAACTTCTTGCCCAAATTCTCTTAAAATGCACATATGGATTATTTTTTTTTTTATTTATTCCCAGTTGTAGGAAAAAAGTTGATAAGAAAATAACATGTAAAAGGAAGCGTTTTGCTTCTAATACTAAAAATTGCTGATAGGAAGCGGTATTTTTACAGGGCTTCCTTTGCAGCTCTTATTGCTGGATTGGTGTCACACATCCCTAAATAACGGAGACATTTCCAAGTAAAAAAGCTGCCTTTGCCTATATTTAAAGGACTGAGGAGGAAGGTAACGCACCTTCCTGCTTTGCAGGTCTGGCACAAAGTGTTACCAATAGACAGACAAGTATAAATTATTTAAATCTCACTTCCCGAAGCCTATTAATAGCACGTCTATCAGAAGCGAGCACTGTCCTCCTCACATGCAAAGGGCAGCTTCTCTCTCTGCAGATCTCCCAGAGAAGGTCCCTGGTCCACACTACCTAGGACTAAGGGGAACAGAGCAGCAGGGCAACGAGCTCAGACTGCAAACTTAAATCCGGGGAGCAAAGCATCCTCCTGGGACGACCTGGCTCTTCCCGGAGGCTGATCAGCTCAGGTGCAGCATTGCATAGACGTGGTTTTCCTGCTCCTGGACCCAGCTGGCCCTCTCAATCTGCCCAGGGCTCCTCTGCATCACCCGCTTCTCTGCATCGCTCTCTGGGTGGCAGGGGAGCCGATGGGAAGCCTGCCCTCCGGTGTGCCCTCTGGGCTTGCTTCCACTTCCCACCATAAATTAATTGTGCCGGTAATTGTAAGCTGAAGGGGAGACCTTCAGTCTTCTGCACACAAGAGAAATTCTTCCAGGCAGCCTTGGAAGGGGAGGATTGGCTGGGTGAGTGACTGCAAGGCACAAGGAGAGCCTGGGGAGAGAGATCCCGTTCAGGCAGAGCGCGGATTTGGCTGCCAGCTCCTGTTACTAACCCAGCTAACCAGAAACAGCAAAGACGCAAGGTTTCTCTTGCCAAGCCTCGCCGGGGAGTTGTCCAAGTGCAGATGATACGGGGCTGACTCACTGCAAACGCAACTTTATCGCTTGGCTGCAGCAGGAGGAAAGGAGAGAAGGGCTGGCCCCAGCGCCGGGGGCACAGGGACTTAGAAAAACCCCACTCAAGGTGGACAAGGGAGAAAGGCCACGCACCCAGGTCCCTCTGACAACCACAGTAGTTGCCCAAGGAAGCTCAGTCCCTGCTTCAATCACCTCCCATGCTGATAACAGTGTTGTACCCACTCCGTGCTATGAGCACTGAAGCGAGCCACAGCAGATAGAACTGTCCCACCTGCTCATGAGAGGCACTAAAGCTGCGACAGCAGTTCTGGCAGGACAGAGCCCCACCTTGTCATGGATGAGCCCGTGGTAGAGGATGCTGTGCATGTCTCTGCAAAGCCGTTCCAAGCCGCCATACTTGGACCAGACATTCGGGTTGCTAGTAGACACCAAACCTTCCACTGTGGTCTTCAAGTTGCCTAGCAGCTTCCAATGCTCCTTCCTGCAGAGGAACACAGCAAGTTGCATCAGGTATACAGCAAGAGGAGCTTCAGAACAAGACCAAGGCATTGCACTCTCTCCAAGGAGACTCTGGTCAGGCTGAAACCGTTGGTGGCCCATATGTGAGCAAAGGTGAGCTAAAGGACTTCACACTTCCCTGTGGTCTCCCATTCATGGTTTGTGGACAAAAGGCCATATTGTCATGATTCTTGTGATGACAGGTAGCCACCACCAACATGGTCTCAGGAGACAGCCACAACAAAGACTGATGGTTCCTGCAATATACCACTTGCTTAGTAAGGGTCAACAAAGCTGGAGGACATCTTTCCAGCCAACCTCTTGCTTGATTCACTCACGTGATCTACCAGAGACTGCTCAGAGCAGCAGCTAGTCCGGAGCACAGCAGCTGGAAGGCAATGGCATGGTGTCCACCACATCTAGCAGACACTGGCCACGCTGCACCCCCATTCACAGACAACAGCACTCCCCGAGCAATATGCCCTGCATTGAGCACTCCAGCACCGTCTGGATGCAGAGCTGGTCCACTCCAAGGCTGGAAACTCTTCATCTGCACCTCCATCTGTGCAGGGTCTGGTCAGCCCTGAGCTGCTGGAGGCTCAAGTTGACTTTCTCATAAAAGTGTCCATCATGTTCTGGACAGAGGTGATCAAACTGCAAACTGCAGGTGTGCTCTAGAGCTTGCACAGCATTTCTCATTAATATCATCCCCCTCAGCTACCCTGTATACGAGGTACAGCAAGGAATCATCATTATCTGCCATAAAGCAGGAGTGATGCTGCAGAGAGGTAATGTCATTTGCCTATGCAAAAGCAGCTTTGGGGAAGGAAGCTTTGGATGACTGAGGTCCCCACTCAAGCTGCTTGACAGTGTTGCCAGAGGAACAGCAACCATCAGAAACACATATTCAGACAGGAGCCACCCTCTCAGAAGCAACAGGAAAGTTGCAAGGTATACTTGGGGGTGTACATGCCAAAAAAATATGTCTCTGCAGGGTTTGTAACAAAATCACCCCAGGGTGACAGCTTAAAATGAAAGTTCAACCTTTCAACTGGGAAGAAACAAGCCAAGGTGTGTCAGCTGTTAATCCCTCCCACAGTCAAACCCAAATTGGATTTCCAAAGCAAAAGGAAGGAGAAAAAAAAGAAAGAAAATAAATTCAAAATAAATAACATTATTTAAAGCTGCTCTCATTTTCATCCCTTGTGGATGAAAGTGTGGGCTGTGCACTTCTGCAGCGCAGAGAAGGACACTAAAAAGTAACATAATCCTGGCATTTAAAACCAAGCTCTTCTTGCCAATATTCTCTTTTTGAGACTCATCCGCTGTAGCCAAGCTGATTAAGTGAACAAGCAAATCATCAAATATTGGCTCTACTTCAAGCTCCCCATCCACTCCCTTCACGAGATCTCCCCAGGGAACCCCCACCACTCTCAGTGCCCACCTAAGCTTAAACCACGGAGAAGCCACCCCATCCCACCAGCAACGCCTGTCACCCTGACAGCACAGGAGCTCTAAACCAGAGCCACAATGCATATGGAAGTACGTATATGTTTATGACGCACTTAGACTAACAAGCATGGTCAGAGCTTCATCTCAGGAGAGACCGAAAAAAGTCAGATATAAACCACAGGCAGCTTCCTGAAGGAGATCCGACTTGGGGAGACACAGAAAACTCATCCAGCTCTTCTGAATTTATGGGCTTTTCCCATCCCTGCCCTGAAGGGCGCAGATGCTGTTTGAGCAAGGACCGGCGATGCCACTCTGGGCATCCACAGATGATCAGAGCAGCATCGCTGGTTCCTAGTCAAAGAGCATCTGCAGCCACTCAGCTCAGAACTTCACCAGCTGCTCCCCAAGATATTTCTAACACTCAAAGTCAGGAAATGCAGGTGAAAGCTCAGGCACCCCGTTGATCTTCCAAGTCAGTGAGTCTGGGGAACTCCCTCCCGTGTTATTTCCTGCTATAAAAAGCAGGCGATGTACACAAGGATGCGGGGGTAGGACACGCAGAGCTGTGCCTTTCCAAAGGAACTGTCTCATTCATGGAGTTGTGCATCTGCCCAAAGGTAGGAAACCAGGATCCAGCAGACTGGAGGCACAGCTCCCTCCTAGCACAGGGAAACTAAGGTTAAACAATGCTTGAACAAAATAACCTCAAAATGGTAAAATGTTGAAGTCAGAAGCACATAGGGAACAAGCAGTACAAAGAAAGCACCTTTGCAGAGGTGATGCAGAAGCTACCAAAATTGTGAATTAAACCGCTGTAAAGACAGTAAGGATCCCACGGGAGTTGTTTACCCAAAGCAGCTCACAAGTTGGATGCACAAGACCCTACTGATACCCAAAACCCAGCTGCTTCTGGGCTGGAAAATGGCGCATGGTGAAAAGCAGAGAGTGACACAAGGCTGAAGAAATGCAGACCCAGAGAGTTGTCTGCAGGTGGCGAGGTAATGGAGAGAGCGCTGCTAACCACATTCCAGCTTTGACCAGACTCAGGGGTTAACCCTGAATCACTGGCAGGGTATTTGCTCCCTTCCCATGGACAGAGGCTGAGCTTGAGCTGCCAGGAGGGACGGAGACAGCCTGAGTCGCAGCTGCCCTCAAGTTCCCCGTTTCATCAGGTGTTCGGAGCAATACTAAGAAATCTGCTTGTTTTTTCCTGAATAAAGAAAATTCCCCGTTGCTCATGCTAAAAAAAGATAAAAGCATGACACGGGGTAAGGCCAATTCATATCGCCTTGTGAAAACACCCCGACTTACAGGAAGGGCAAAGTGAGCAACACACCCCAGAGAGGTCACAGCACACAAGCAGAGCTTCCCCCTGCAAGAACCACACGTGCTCCTGCTCTCCTGCCCTGCCACAGCCTGGCTCCCCCAGCCAGAAGGACCCAGGGTGTTTGCAGGGACCATGGCTGGTAGAGCACGGGTGAGACCTCAGCCCATCCCTCTCCTTCCCTTAAAAACAACGTCGGATCCAGTCTTCAGTTTTAACCATCCATTCCACAAACACAGAGCTAGATCTCCTACCTCTACCAGCACAAACTCTATCCTCAGGGACAACAACATCAGCCCACTGCCAGGAACTGCCCCAAAATATAACTGAACCTTCTGCACTGGAGTGATAAAAATCACAGAATCATAGAATGGTTTGGGTTGGAAGGGACCTTAAAGATCACCTAGTTCCAACCCCCCTGTCATGGGCAGGGACACCTCCCACTAGAGCAGGTTGCTCAAAGCCCCATCCAGCCTGGCCTTGAACACCTCCAGGGCAGAGGCAGGGAGCCACGCTGCTGACTCAGGTGAAGTTCTTCCTTTAAAATAAAGCCAATCCTTAGTTATTTTCCCAAACAGAATCGCACAGGTAACTAGCATTAATTAAATAAATAAATAGACAAATAAATAAATAAATAAATAATGAAGCTCAGCTTTCTTGCAAATAACATCTGCTGTGCGTCTCCCCCTGCTCTGCAAGAGGGATGTAGCAATGGCTGCTCCAACCCTGTTCTCTACCTGGAGGAGCCTCTGGATCCTTCTCAGCACATGACAGAGGTCGGGCTGAGGATGCCAAGGTCGTGGAGGGACATCCCCCCGATGTCCTCCAAGGACATCCCCTCGCCAGGTGTCGGTTCCTCCTAGGGATCCCAATGGCTGCTGTGCCCAGCCTGCTCCCGGCTCTCCCTGGGGCAACCAGCAGCCCCTTCCCGGGGGCTCTCCCCCACCTGCTCCCCCAGCAGGCTCGGGAAAAGGGACTGAAAAAAAGGCAGGTTTCGTGCAATTCATCTGCAGCCCTGGGGAGCAGCTGAGGAGGCGGAGGGAGCCAGAAGAGCTCTGCCAGCCCAGAGGGTCATCCCCGCAGCGAGAGCCCAGCAGGGTGGCTGGGAAACCGAACCACGAGATGGCTCCTACCGGCACCACCGCAAGCTCGCACCGGTATGAAACCAGCAGGCACAGCCACAAAAGGCTCCCCCTGGAAAACGCAGCCCCGAGCTGCTGCTTGCTGCAACGCTCCTGCTCTGTGCCGGCAAGGGATGAGGGGAGAAAATGGAGATTAACGGAAAAACGGAGATTAAAGGTGTTTTTTTTAGCCTTCTCCCAGCATGGTGGGCTGTTTTACCTGCTCATCCTGGTGAAGCCTCCCATAAGGAGGTGGCCACAACCTGTGGACCCAGGATACTGTCCATCGGGCTCTGACCTGCGACAAGCAGAGCAGCCCCTGCCTGCATCCCACCTCCCTGCATCCCACCTCCCTGGGACCAGCTGGTCACCTTCCCCCATTGCTCCCAGCACAGGTCCCCCTTAGGGACCCTCTCCTCTGGACCTGCTGGTGCCGGAGCTGAAGGTGGCACCTCTTTGCTATCCCACCCAGTTGGCCAGCAGCCCCTCTGCTCCCCCTAGAACTGCTGTGTCCTCCAGACCACGCCCCCCACTGCTCCGAGGCACCAAGAGCCCTGGCAGCAGGAAAGCACCAGCCTCCCCACCGGGCCTTGATGGACATCAGCGTTACAGCCCCTGCTCCCCGACACATTCCAGACCTGCTCCTCAGGAGCAGAGACAACAACACCCAGCATGAGACCCTTATTCTCCTCTCCTGCCCCCGGCAGAAGGGTGGACTTCAGCCAAAGAACTTTTGCTTCTGCATTTCCCATGACCCATGGGAAGCTGGATCCAGTGACCTCCATCCTATCGCCATTGGTCATGGCCAGACCAGACCCTTCTCCAGTGACACGGCACCTCCCCGGGAATTAAAACGCTGAACCGTTTGCACAAAGGACACAGAGGGTGTGCAGGGCCAGGGTTGTCACCAGCACACCACTGGGGGGGACAGGAGGACAAGTCCTCGTCCCCAGGGGTGGCACCGCATCAGCCCAATTAGTGACATCAAGGGCAGAGCCCGGGACTTGCACTGGCAAAGGCGAGAAAACACACAAAGATGATTCTGGAAAAGAAGAAGAAGCAGCAGCGGATGCAGCCAATTCCTGCCGCCCTTCCCAACCTGCCGGGCCTGGAGCATCTCTCCTATGAGGAGAGACTGAGGGACTTGGGTCTTTTTAGTCTTGAGAAGACTTAGGGGGGATCTGATCAGTGCTTACAAATACTTAAAGGGTGGGTGTCAGGAGGATGGGGTTGGTCTTTTCTCAGTGGTGCCCAGTGACAGGACAAGAGGAAATGGGCACAAACTTGAGTATAAGAAGTTCCA
>JAOQGH010000051.1:11607348-11644921 GCA_025769975.1 Gallinago jamesoni | reverse complement strand
CAGAGAGGTGGTGGAGTCTCCTTCTCTGGAGACATTCAAAACCCCCCTGGACATGTTCCTGTGCAACCTGCTCCAGGCAGGCCCGCTCCAGCAGGGGAGCTGGACTAGATGATCTCCAGAGGTCCCTTCCAACCCCATGGGATTCTATGATTCTGGAGCATGAAGCTGCAGAGTGAGAACCCTGAGAACCAGACAGTGACCCAGACCTGGGCGGTGGCTTTGGAAGCCCTGGTGGCATCTCCCCAGTCGATACTGGCAGCGGGCGCAGAGCAGTAGCAGAGCCCCCTGGAGAAGGGACATGTCCTCCCTCCCAACGGTCCCCAGCCAACACTCCCGCACCCACCTCCAGCACAAAGCAAAAGGGCCAAAGACACGCAAAAACCCCACGTGGGTGACGCCGCTCTAACAGCCCAGCTTGCCGCCCACCTCCTCCCCACGGGGGACCCGACCCCCAGGCTCCACAAGCACCACTCCCCACCCGGCACGGGGGGTGGGAGGGGGTTTGCTTCCTCCCAGATCATCCCCGATTTCCTCCCCCTCCCGCATCTGTGCCTTGGTGCTGTGTGTGCACGACCTCCCACGCACGCCCACGCAGGACAGGGGCTCGCCAGGAGCATGCCGGGCACACACACGCACCCCCAAGGGCATCCCCAGGCACCCAGTGCACACCAGCGCTGCTGCCACCCGTGTTCTCGCGTGCGCACCCCGCGTCCCCGAGATAACTCGCACATTCACACCCACGCGTGCACCCGCCCGTGCGCACACGCGACCCTGCCCCCACGCGGGTCTCACCCCCCCCACTGCCAACACACACGCTCCCCACAGACACGTGCCCTGCTCACACACACCCACCCCATACCTCCCCACGCCTACCCACGCAGGACGTGTTTTCTCCCGCTACGCCCACCCCCGCCCCCACACCACGCAGCCACCCACCGCCGTGTCACGCATTCCGCCGCCCCCGGGGCGGGCGCGTGCCAGGCCTCCCACGCACCCCGCCGCGTCGCGTCGCGTCATGTCACGTCACGCCGCGGCCCCCACGCACGGCCCCACCTGCTCTCCGCGTGCCCCTCGCGGGGCCCGACCTCCATCCCCGGGCGCGCGCGGCCCCGCCGCCACCGCTACTGCCACTGCCACTGTCACGTGGGGGCGAAGGCCCGCCCGGTCCCGCCCCGCCTCGGACTACATCTCCCGGCATGCACCGCGCGGGGGTCTGCGCTGGGGCGGGGGTTGGCTGCCGTGATGGCGGGTTACGGTTCAGGTTCCCGCCTTCCTCTATCGTGACAGCTCTGTTGCCGTCTTTCGGAGAGAGAGTGTCCCCGCGCCCTGCGTGACGAGGTGAGGAGGGAGCGATGGGCCCTCAGGTTTCCTGTCTGGCACGGCGGCTGTGGCGCTGAGGCCGGGCGGGAGAGGCAGGTTGGGCCCCGCGGCGGCCTCCTCCTCCAGCCCTGTGGGTACAAATACAGGGGTTTGTGTCTCTGGCTGCTGTCGGGATTGTCACTGCTATGGCCCCTCCTATGGCCCCTGTTGGACGTGCTGTTCTCAGCGTGTAAAGGTTGAGTCGCCAGTTGTGTTGCTGTCCTGGGGTTTAGCTGCATCACAGTGTAAAGCTACGCTAATCACTGCCTGAGGTAAGCGCTTAACAAATCCCACTTCAGAGATGGTGAGAAAATTGCTATGGCAAAAAGCCCCACAACCCAACCCAAACAAGTAGCGTGTCCCCAAGAGACAGCTCATGCACTGAATGTACCACCAGAGACAGAGAGAAGGAAAGAAGTTTATTTTTTATTGCCCACAGTAAAGAGGATGTGAAAAATACTGCAGAGTTGTATGTACTTCCCACTAAAAAGCAGTGAAATGAAACTCAAAAATGGAAAAAGTGATGCTGCTGCCATCAGACTGAGAGCAGTTGGTGACAAATTATTAAAGGAGATGAACCCAGATATGTCTCCAGAGTTGTTTAGTGCCTCAGAAGCCAAAGGTAGTCAACTGCGCAGTGGAAACTTCCTATAGTGTTACTTTTAATGATACATGCTGCTCACTGATGCTGGCATACATGAAGATGTGCCCTTGACCTGACACTTTCTATGTGGTTTATTTTACCAGTAGAGTGCTTCAGCAGCGTTTGGGGGAACAGGGTTCCATGTTGTTATTCTTAAAGCAATAACAACACCAACAAAACATGCCTGGTGAAATGGAACATGCAGACGAAGCTGGCAGATCTAATTTAGCTCCTAAATCAGGAATTGCAAGATTCTTCTAGCTCCACAAGTCAGAAATAGCCTGGATGTTGCTTAACAGTGATTTTAAAAATTTCTTTTCTTCGGAAAAACCTCTCCTTTTCCCCTGCTTCATTATGTCGTTTTGTGTATGTTATTTATAGACACTTAACTACTGTCAATGCCCATGTCAATTTCGAGAGCATGTAAAGAAATCATTCTGTCAAAAACAAGCCTGATCACACAGAGCCTGCAGTCACACACGGATGTGTTAGCTTCTGCGCTGAGACTAAACTAGAGATTAATCCTCTGGTGTAGAATCTGAGGAGTGCCAGTAGCAGTCAACACTTTTAAATGTATGAAAAGTATATATGTATCCTTTTGTTTAACAGTAGCAGAATTTGGAATCTCACAGACCTGATTGCTGTTTGGGGAAGATCTGGGTGACGTAAAGTCAGAGTTCCACTCAATGCAATTTCTTTACTCATTAAGAGAGGCAGAATTGGAAGGTTTTGGTAGATGCCAGACAATTTAATGTTAGGAATAAGAAGCTGTTTTTCACAGGGGTAGTGCCTGTGCCCCTGGGGAAGCACAGACCTCCTTTGGAAGATGCACCTGGATAGCTCTCCTGCTCCAGGGATCAGAGCAGGTGTAATACTCCGCAGCTCCCAATGTGCAGCTTGGACTGGACGCTCCCTCTCTGGCTGTTAACCTGTGAGTGCATTTTGTACCTGGTTCTCTGGGTCTGGTTTCTGCTTGGGAATTTTAACAAGATGTTAAATTTCCTCCCGGGAATTTCAGCCATGATGTTCAGCAGGTAGCATCTAGCCTGTGGTTCCCCTGCGATGTCCCAGAGCAACAGGGGTTACCAGGCAGCCAAGCCTTGGGGTCTCATTTTTGTGAGGAGCCAACAGCTGCTGGGGAAGAGCCCAGGAAGGAACCAGCCCCAAAACTTAACTACAGCCTGTGGGTGCTTTAGACACACTGTCTTCTTGCGGTGGATACAAACTCAGCAGGCCTACAGTCCTACATACAGTTAAAGTATGAGTTCTTATAACCGTTGGTGCCACATGGAACCGTTGTCCCAGGGCTCGGTGGTGACAAAATTCGAAGAGCCAGATGGAAAACCAAGAGCTGATGTTTGCCTGGTAGCCTCCATGATTCCCATGGCGTTTCAGCCATTTTGAACACAGAAGAAAACTACTCTTCAGGAACAGGACCTTTGGCTGGTTTTCTGTTGTGCCAAGCAGGAGGCAGCTGGTGTCCTGCCTGGAGAATAAATGCAACCCATGGATGGGGCACAATCTGGATTTTTGTCTGATTTCCACCTGTCACAAGGGCAGGCAGCATCGGCCACCTCTGCAGTTAGCGTATTTGTTTTTGGGTAAACAGAGCCTTTGTTTATCAGGGTGACACAGTTACCAGATGGAGCTGCACCCTTCAGCATCACAGGAACTTGGTTTAGTGTCTTTTTAAGAAGTACATCTTTCATTTGGCAGTTCTGTTGTTAGTATTTATTGGTCACCTGGTGATAGCAGTTTCCCTTTAGAAATATAGCCTGACTTTAAGAACCTCAAGTTCCCGCTTGTCACCAGTGGCTTGTCATCAAATCCCACTTGTCATCTGGAGGGAAATGCATAAATGATCAAATCCATGGCTCCAAGACTCCATGTCTGAACTTGGAGAAGACGGAGAAGAAAACGGGGTGGAACTCGCAGCCTCCTGCTCCACCTCATGAGAGCTCCTCCTGCTCTCATGAGCAGAAGAGATGTCCTGTGACACATTATTTATTTTAGGGAATGAGCATATGGAGTACGTGGGCCCTTAATGAAATGTGGGAGCGTTCGTACCCCAAGGAAGGTCATACGTATGGAAATAATAAATCCTGCCCAAGGGCAATGGCAACGCGCTCCCTGGAGCCTGGCTGCGGACCTCCCCCTGTCTGGCAGCTGAGACCCCAACACGAGCTGTCCTTTGGTCACGTTGCAAAGAAACATTGGGGGGGGGGGGGAGGAAAGGCTTCACTAAGATTCCTTGTTTAAAAAAACCCAAGCAGTTAATTGCTCTCCTGAATTTCTGAATCCTGGGATTCTGACCAGGAGCTGAAGAGGCGCTGTACCTGCTCCTCCTGTCCGGCAGGGGGCGCCGCGCCAGTTCCCGGGCGGGAGGGGGGAGGCAGCGCTTCTCGGCGCAGGAGTGGTTATTGCGCATGCGCGGGTTACCACGGAGACACGCACCGGGGGGGGGGAGGGCTGCGGCGCACGCGCGGCCTCACCCTGCGCATGCGCACAGCCCGCCGGCCGTTGGCTGAGGCGGCGAGGGGAGGCGGTGGTCCTACGGACAGCCATGAGTGGGTTCGGGCCTGCGGCGCCGCATTCGGGCTCCTCGGCTACGGCGGGGGCCCGGAACGGCAGCAGCGACAATCTGGAGAAGATCGACATGTCCCTCGGTGAGGAGAGCGCTCGGGGCCCGCTGCTGTGAGGGAGAAAGCGGGGGGGGGGGGCGCGGGCTGAACGAAACGCTGGGGCTGGGGGGGGGTGGGTGGAGCGAACCACCGAGCTCTGCCGGGCACTGGCGCGGGCGGAACTAACGGGGGGTGTAGGGAGGCGGGGGCAGGACCCTACCACAGCTAGAGCGCGGCGAGGGGCGCAGTGCGAGCTGGCTTCGGGGGACCTGTGGGCCCGCAGTGGCGGGGACTGGAGGTGAGGCCCGGCTGCATACCTGGGAGCAGAGGGGCTCACAGGGGCCTAGGCCCAGGGATCACGTCCGTAGCAAGGGAGGAGCCGGGTTCAGCGGGGTGGCTCCCCTTTGTTCCAGCTGAGCGCCTGGAGCAGGCTGAAGAGTGGAGCGCTGCGTGCATTCGGCAACAGTCAGGTCCCCCAGCCCTGGGGGAGCGTCGCAGGGCTTGTAATTGCAGGGGCGGGGATGCTTAGGTTGCCGGCCTTGCTGTTTTTTTCTTCCCAGGTTTGGAAGTTGGTAATGACAAGTCTCCTTTGTAACTCCTCTGCAGTACTTTACCAATCAGCTGAAGCGTGATGCCGCCTCTAACACGTAGTTTCCTCTGACAATCTACCTCTTTCTCCCCTGATCTCCCATTGGTTGTGTGTGTCAGGAAGTTGCACAGCCTCATTGCAGATCTGCAGAACTGTGTTTCAAGTGTATCTGAAAACCCGACGTCCACACTACATGTATATTTCAAAGAGGTATCTCAGAGTAGTTCTGTTCTGGTCATGTGTGCTGAGACCCTTTAACAATTGGGGTCACATCCGGTACATTCCTGGAGTGCATCTCCCAGTTCCATTGTATAAAAAAAAAAAAAAAAGAAAAAGGGTTTGTATACTCCAAGACTGCTCCATAACGCTACCAGAGCATGGTAGATAGATACTATCAGGAGACTTGCTTCAAAAAGTGAAATCACAATGTGAACTAGAATGTTAACAGTAGTCTTGGCCTTTGTGGACAACCTTAAAATAACAGGACTTGTGCAGTTTTTCCTTCTGTAAGTGATCCAGTGGAGTTGTTTTAGCAGTACAGATAAGTTGTGAGATGATATTTAGAATTTGTCTCAATATGAAGTAGCATTACAGCATTCGTATAAATCTATAAATCTATTTTTCCTTGCAGTGTAGCACACTGAATCTTTGTTTCCAAGGTTACAGAGATTAATGGAGTTATTGTTTCTGAGTGGCTAGTTCTATTTTCATATATTGTAATGTTTCTTACTTGACCAAACAGTTTCAGTTAGCCACTACTACGTGTCTTGGACATTGACTGACAGCAAGTTGCAAAGGACTGTTGTCATGTCCTGGTGACCTTTTGTTTAAGAAGCTATTGTGAGTGGGTATGTCCCTTAGCCTGTTTAGTTGCAAGGTTAACTTGCACAACAACAGTGTCACCCACACCTACTGTCCCCTAAGTCAAATTTTTATGGTCTGGTGTCAACAAAGATAAGATGCAATCCCACATCTGTTGTAACATCAACAAGATCAACAAAACATTAAGCTAGGATATCTTAAGATCTGGATCTTAATGTTGAGTGTTTTCTGATGTAGATTAAACATTTATTATTATTTTAAACATATTTTTCTGATAAAGAGTAAACATATTTTTGTTGCCAGTGTGTTATGTGCAACTTATCTGAAGCTAAGCTTCCAGGCTGATGTTCCCAGATTATCCTGCTGTTTTAGTTGTACGTTTGATCCCTGATCTCAGGCAAAATAGAACACCACTTCAGTGTCTCAGCTAACGTGCCTAAAGTCCCAGATACCCTTAATTTCCCCAAGTAAGAAAGCAGCTGCACTGAATGTTTTTTAAAAACTTGTAACCTGATGTGCAGCAACAGCAAACTTGCAAAAATGGGATTTAAGATGGGGTAGAGGAACAGTGAAGCGACAATTAATGCTCTCTGAATGTGGTGGTTTTGTACTGCAGATTCATTGGAATGGAAGCAGCCATTGCACAGAACTACACACTCTGCTGTAACAGTTTTGGAAGTTTTAGTTTTTGTTGAACATCACTTTATTAGTGGTGCTAAGTTCAAATAATCCTGGTTAAATACTGCTGTTGTCAGTGATAATTTCTGCTATTTTGCACCTCTGCTGTTGTCAGTGATAATTTCTGCTATTTTGCACCTCTGCTGTTGTCAGTGATAATTTCTGCTATTTTGCACCTGTGTATAATTTTGAAGTGACTTTGATTTCCTTTTTGTATAAAAAGCATGGTTTGGGAATCCTTACTCCAGGTATGATCCATTTGGTAAAGAACATTCTATAGGAATCACATCCTGAGTGACCTGTATCAGTATTGCTTATCCTGAGAGATTTTTTTTTTCTGAATATTCAATCATTTTTGCAGCAAAGTAAGCTGATTTTCTTTTGGCTTTACTTCAGCAGGATACAAAGCATAGGATAACAACATTGTGATTTTTACAATTTTTTTTGTTACGCTGTTTTTTCTCTTCTACCCTATTCTAGTCCATTTGAACTCTTTTTAAGCACAGGAGCCCGAATCCCGTCTCTCAAAAGGATGTCCATGTCTTTGTGGTAGCTCCCTGTTGAAACACAACATTTTTATCAGTTGTGCTCTCCTGATCTAGGTGTAATAAACATACTTTGACATTTTTCTTTAGGTGTTTTTGTGAACAAGCTAACAGTCAAATAAAAGCGTGCCACATCTGGCGCTTTACTCATCTCCTGAGCCAGCTAACCAATCAGTGAAAGAAATCAAAGTGGTGTGGCATGATTTGCGCTTGAAAGACCTACTGTTTGCTTTTCATTAGTTTATTATCTTACATGTATTCTTAAACCAATTAATAAGTTGTTCAACATCATTTCCCTGGACCATAAGATGATTGCTTTGGATTGCAGATGTCTGGGGAGAGAAGTTTTGCTTGCTTTTTTTTCCCATCGTTTCAACCTCCATGAACGCATGAAGATAACTCAGGCTGATTTCTTTATGTATGATCTTTTTCTTAAGTAACTTGGGATGAAAGAACTTAAATTTGAATTGACATTTTGTCTGGAATCCGCAAAGTCTGTTGGTGGTGGGATTACCTTCTCTTTACTGGTATACAACAAACTAATGTAGTCATCCGATTTAAAATGTCACACTGGGTAAAATCTTTCAAGTCTCTTGGATGTTTTGGATATATGCAACTGCTTCTCTTTTGCTAGGATATTATAATATAAAAGAAGTACTGTAAGAGTAATAGGAACCAAATATTTTATAGAGAGATTTCTGGAACCTTAGCTTGCGCATGCTGTTTTTGCAAGATTAACTGCTCTGTTTCCCATGACACCAACTTGCTAGGGTTCTTTCTTCCGAACTAGAATATGTCTGCAATGTGTCAAATCTTTCTTTTTTATTTTCTGCTTACAGATGATATAATTAAACTGAACAAGAAAGAAGAGAGAAAACAGTATTCCCCGAAAACGAAAAGAGGGCTTCAGCAGAATCGAACTCGACAATTCAGGACACCGGGCTCCAAGTGGGGAATCCAACAGCAGAAGGGTGTGTATGTCAAACATAATGTGGATTGTGCAATATATATTTTTTTTTGGTGCTGAAATATAACCTAATGAAAATGTATGGATTGCATGGTCAATTCAGGTGTCTTTCAAATTGCATCATATGCAGTTTTGTTTATAATGCACTTCTTTGTGATTCATTTATGTTTGGTTTTGTTTCTGGTTCTGTGTGAGACATATTGGGCCAACAAGGAGGTTAGGTGCTTGAGGGAGTCTCTTTGAGTCAAGGAAGGATTGGCTTGCTTTCTGATTTTTGAAATTTATTTTGGAAATTGTGTTGATACTTTGTTCCTTCTTGCAGATGGATACTAAGAGTGCTTATGCCAAAGCCTGTATAAGTAGAAAATGTGAAGGCCTTGCTAGAGCTCAGAGCTTTGTGCAAAAGAGCCAGCATATTTATATTTGTTAGGTAGAATTCTCCTAGTAGACCTCCCCGAAATAGCTGTTACTGCAGACTGTAATGCTGCCTCTGGGGTTTATAATTGGATAGTGCAGAGTGTCTGAGTTGACATTTCTTGTTAAGACCTTGGGATGCACAGGAAGCACCACGTCAGCCTTCTTAGGCCAGTGCTTTTACAGCAGAATACAAAAGTGAGAAAAAAAAAATCATACAAGCAGGGAGTAAAGAGAAGTGCATAACAGCTTTACTGTAGATTCCCTGAGTAACTGTCAGGGTTGAGGTATTTTTTGATGAACAGAAGTCATACTCTAAAATGATTCCCAGGTTTTAGTCCAGTACATGGCCAGCACCTGCTGGAAGTATAGACAAGTTTTGCATATGTTTAATTTTGGAAAGTACCTTTTTAGCACTGGATTATCAAAACATGCAAAAATACTGTCTTAATCAGAAAGCTTACCATCTCAGTCCAAGCTAATGCAGTGTTAAGTTAATACATTCAATTTCTTGTTTAGTAGCATTAATTTAAAACAAATGCACAACTGTTCGTTGTATTCCCAGTGATCCCCATTTTATCTTTTTCGTTGGTTAATACTTCTTGTAGCAGCAGCTCGTAGATAGCATCTTAGACACAAATGTCTTTGGGGATCAGGGGGATGTTGCTTTTTATACAGACCAGCATAGCTGTGTTACTTAACTTGTGCACCCTTAGTAAATTAGTGACAGTGCAGAAAAATATTTTACATCAGTCAACCCCAAGTGCAAGAATGTTTCTGTGGGTGAAAGAGCAAGTGAATTTAAATTGTAGATTATAAAACATGTAGGCTTTTCTTATGACCGCAGTTGTCAAATGCAATTGTTTATCATCCAA
Organism: Gallinago jamesoni; assembly: GCA_025769975.1. Taxonomy (NCBI): domain Eukaryota; kingdom Metazoa; phylum Chordata; class Aves; order Charadriiformes; family Scolopacidae; genus Gallinago; species Gallinago jamesoni. Next base: position 11,635,408 of record JAOQGH010000051.1, on the reverse strand, counting down.
AGGGAGCAAAAGAAGCAAGTATTAGAGTTTTAGAGGTGGGGGGTTTTTTCTGTCTTGGGATGTTCTGTCCTTGCCTGCCCTTGTTCTAGGAAAAAGCAAACTTTTTTTTTCAAAATTGCCAGATTCTTGACATTGAAATGTTGTAAATAGCTTTAACTGCTTCTTCCTATACAAGTCCACACTTTTTCTCCCATTGAAAGCAAGCCTCTTCTATGTAGTTCTTGAGCAGAAGTCATCATTAAGTAGTTCTGAGCATTCTAGTTATTAGTACTTTATGACCAATAGATTTGTTGCTCCTCCGTTGCCCTTGGAAGTTATTCTGATAAGTAGCAAATCCTCTGTTGTTTGTGGACAGCTACAGAAACCACAAATGATCAGCAGTATTCAATTCATAGTGGTTTTAGAAAGGGCTGCCAAACTCTCTGGCAAGAAGCAAGGAACTTGAGCTCGGACTCTTTTCAGCTTTTGAGGGGAGAAACAGAGAGAAGAACATTGTTTGTTTAAATAAAAGTTGTCCTTGGTGATACACAGAATGCAGCTGCACAAAACTCTTTGCAGCTAACTTTGAGGTTGTCATTTATTTGAGCAGAGGTTGGTCCACAGGGCTTGTGAGGTCCCTTTCAGCATAAATAACCCTGTTTCTCAACTTTTCTCTTCAAAAAGAAGAGATTTGCTAACTATCCACAAAATGTGGGTACATAGCAGTTTCTCCATGGCAAATTTATCTAAGCTGGGTTCTGATGGATGCCTCGCCTCATGTGATGGTTCCTGTCTCAGGAAGAAGCACAGATTTATTATCAATACTGTGAAGTTAGATACATCAAAGCTAAATGTTTGTGTTGCTGTAAAGCCGAGTCCTTAGTCTTAAGATTTATCTTGTAGTCTGAGGTTCTAAAGAGGATGATACTTAGGGATAAAACTGAAGCATGGTCTATATTCATAGTGTGAAGTTAAATGACTCCAGACAGGGTTAACCAAATCCTTGTAACTGGAGATTTCAGATGTTTATACTACAGAACTCAGACTTAAAAGCCTTTTATATTCAAGGACTGTGTTCAATTCTCAGTTTCATCCAGACTGCCATGCAGACTTCTAATTGAAAACACTTTAAATATGATGTAATTCATATGCTGTTTAATATGGTTTTGTGGGCCAATTGCTATATTCTTTTTTCTTAGGTCATGTCTTGGGAACCACTGATCTAAATAAATAAGCTTTGAAGTTGCTTCTTTTCTTTGAATTAAACTGGTAATTTAAAGTTTGCTGAATGGGTGGGGAGTTGGGGCTTTTTTTTGTTGATGTTGGTTTGGTTTTATGTTATTCAGCACTTGATGAAGTTCCATTTCGGAGGATTTTAATAGTTTTCTATACCAGAATGACTCTCTAAGTTGTCCCCATAGACGTGTCAAATAACAAATTTTCAACAGAAATTAATGCAATGAGCTAGAGCAAAACTGTGATCTATATGAGAAGCTGATTATTCTTGTGCTAGGACTTGGGTCAGACTAGCTAAAAGAACTGAATGGCCAAATTGTCTTCAAGTGTAGTGATAGCCTCTGCTCTAAGGCTTGAAGTGTGCAGACAAATAACTTGTGTTGCCTGTGTAGCATCTTAAATCAATAAGCTTTTTCTTTCCATAAGAATTGTTGAACTCTTCATGCTTGTTGCAGGTTATGGTAAAAATCGTTTGGGACACAGAAAGAAGATAACAGGGAAGAAGCGTTCTTATGGAGTTATAACTGGCTTGGCAGCCAAGAAAGCAGTGGGTTCACGCAAAGGAATTAGTCCTCTGAACAGACAGCCACTTAGTGAGAAGGTAATTAATGCAGTTCACATAAGAACAGATTTAAAAAATAAAACGGAGTGGCTCCAGAAGAACTGAAATATAAAATGGAGACATCTGGTACAACCTTTTGTTAAATTGAGGCTGTGTTAGCTGAGGTCTTGTTTGGTTTTGAAGGGGGTGGTTAATAACTAGGTTTGAAAGTTGTTAGTTGTTTTTTGTTTGTTTTTTTTTAAATCACTTAAATGAGTTGCAAATCATGAAAACTGAAGTATGTTCTGTGCAAGTATGGAGGTACTTACTGTATTTTTGGAAGAAAAACTTGCTTATTGGGATTTCTTGTCTTTGCATTGCTTTGATACAGGCCAATGATTCTGCCAACATGCTGGTGTTAAGCATGTGCCTGTTACAAAAATGGCAATTTTTGCAAAATACTTAACTCCTTCAGTAGACTCCATCTTCTGCACTTCTACAGTGCATTGTTCCCTGCTCCATCTCATTCAGTATTGTAGAACAGGGATTGCTTTTGGATTTGTGAAGAGGAGTAATTTTAAAGATGTGTGGGGCATGTGTTCTGTCAGTTTAGAGAGATAAAGTAGTCAAAAAGTAACTGTTAAGCTTTGCTTTTTCTTTTTTTTTTTTTTTGCCTGTTAATGAGGGGAACATAGAATTAATGAAAGTGTAGATGATATTTTCCAATGAGACTGTGAAAAGTAGGCAAAGCCAAATGTATTCTCTGTGCAGTTAGGAAATGGAAATGGAAGGAGAAGTGTTAGTGTGTATGCAGTATACGTATATGCTCTATGTATTTATTGGGGTTTATTTTTAAGAATGCACAGCGCAATTATCCAGTTTTGAAAAAGAAAACAAACCTGCAGAGACAATCTGAAATGCAGAGAAAACAACCTCCAGCCCTGAGGAGGCCTGCCCCGCTAAACAGAAGGTAAAATAACAACTCTGCTTTCTGAACTCTTCTTAGTAGCTTTCTGTAGTGAGTATTGTTTGACAGGACTGAGTCCAAGAAAAGACAGTAGGTACTGGCCATAGTAATATGGTCAAGATTATTGTGTATGAAGTTCTACAAATCTGGAAGATGAGCTTGGGACAGAGGTGGTCTCAACACAAAGCCAGATGTTTGTTGCTGTGTAAAGCTCTCAGGAAGGACCTCTATTTGTGAGCAGCTGGTATTCTGCCTTCATTTAAATCAGAGACAGTCTACGTGGAAATGGCTAACATGGATTTCAGTATCTTTGAAGGGACAGCCAGGTTTAGTGAACTTTATAAATAAAATGCCTTTGTGGAAGCTGATGCCATCTTCAGTTTCATGGAAGCTATTACATGTTTTATTTGTGCTGGAATTAACGTGTCTGTTACGAACTGCATCTTAACTAGTCTCCATGATTAAAATTTTCACTATGTGACTCTGCTGTGGAAACTGTAAACTTTCTTTATACATATCAAGACTGCTCCTTTTTTTTTTTTTTTGTCTAATCAGCAATATTTAAATGTGCTGGAGGATACTGAGCAAAGGAAAAAGCAGAATTAATAATTGTACTGTCCTGTGAAGTAGGAGTGTTGGGCTTCTGTGTAACAGAAGTGATGTCTCTATTTATGGGTAATGTGTTTTGTTCCTAATAGATGAGATTCTTATTGCAACGGAAACGTTCAGCCTCAAAGAGGCAACATTACAGGTGACCTTAGGGATCTGTTGGGCACTTTCCTGACTTTCATAATGGTCTCTATAAGATGTTATCTCTGGAACCTCTGATAACTATATTTTAATAAATACTACAGGAATAACATGCCGTCCGCTTTTGCCAGAATTGGAAACAAACTAAATCAGCAGAAAGACACTCGCCAAGCAACTTTCCTGTTTAGAAGGGGCCTGAAGGTAATAAAAATGAGTGAAAACAACAAAATTGTTCCATAAGTTCTAAGCTAATGTATAACACTGATATTAATGAATCAAATTAGTATATCAAATCTGAGTAGAAACTTTAGGTGGACTGGGAAATAAGTATGGGTTCTTCTCAGGAAATGTACTTGTTCTCTTCAGGTACTGTAACCAGTTGAATCTTGCTTCCTGTTACAGCGTAACTGGACTGTTCTGAGGGTCATGGAGCTTATCAGAGAGTTTGAGGGCAATTGCAAGCTATTAATTTTTCCTTTAAAAGTAAATGTTGAAAAGCATTGTGCAGCTTTCAAAAATTGCCTTTGGGTGAAGGAGCAGAAACATGTTTTAGAAACTGATTGTGATTTTGATTTGTTGTTTTGTTTGGTTGTTTTCAGTTATTTTGGGGTTGTTTAGTTTAGAAGTTATTATTTAAGTTACTTAGGGATTTTTTTAGTTACTCTGAGTAAGATCAAGAGAATAGACACTGTGCAGTGAATGATGGTGGTGTTCTTGGTTTTCATTTGTGCCTTCATCTGCTATCATGGCCACTGTAGGTAGTTGCTGTCTTCCACACACATGGATTGCAGAATTGCAGATAGGATCAGGAGGATGAAAAACAAAAACGAAGTCCTTTAAAACAGGAGTGGGATTTAGCACACATAATATACAATGCATCACTAACATTGATCAGATTAGGATCTGGCCGTGTTTTTCTTGCTGGCCTGGTAACATTTTGTGTATCTTGGTAAAGTGTATGTTTGCTGACATAGTCCTCAAAAATGTTCCCATCTCTTTATTGGTTAAGTTACTGTCATTGATAACTTTGTTTAAATCATATTGTGTTCTTAAAGTAATTTATTTCCAGTGTCTTACAAATGTAATAGGTTATCTTTGAAGTACCTCTGAAAGTAGAACCCTGTTTGTGCAGAGTGTACAAACAACTTTAAAATTCTGGTTTTTGAAAAGCTGTATTTCCAGCTGTTGTGATGGGAATTGAAACAGTATTCAAATCCAGTGTCTGTATTGATGTGTTTTCAGGTGCAGGCCCAAGTGCAGTCAACAGATGATCTTGATAATCAGTCAGTAAAGAGAACTCGTCAGTAAGTATTTAATTTGGAAAACTTCAGTCTTATTACTTGTATGATTCTTGTTTTAATTCTGGCTTCCTAGCTGTGATAATGGAATGGAATTTTTTTTCCCTGTAGGCATATCAACTGAGTGACAGTGATCCTCCTCCTTTCCTCAGTTATTTCCTAAATTAACTTCTAATTTAGCCAGGAGGAGTTTGTTTGCATAAGACACTTGCAGGAATGAGGGGGAAGGTCGTAGCTTCAGAGAATCAGACTAATCTCTGACACTAATGAATACTGCGTAGACTGGAAGAAAAATTCAAATGTCAGTGTTCTCCTGAGCTCTTGATGTAACTTCCATTTTATTTAATATACATATGAATCTATGAAACAATTTGGAAATAAGCAAAGCAGAACACAAGGTGGACACACGGTTTTTCCCCCCATGTATTCTTCCCATATCACTCTGTGCCTGCTGGGCTCTTCGCAACTTGTTTGTTGTTAGCATAACAGGCTGCGTAAGCAGCGTATGCTGCAGACCTGCATTCTGTCACCTCTTGAATTTGTTTTGAGGACCATTTTGGCCCCATTTATGGCAAGGAAACTGAATATTTTAAAGAAGTGACCATTTTGGTCAGTGCTGTAGTGCTGGTATACCTTGCCAGCATGTGATCTAGCACTCGCCTGAATAGGCTTAGATAAAGCAAAAGATGCAAGAATTAGTAGCCAAGCTTCTTGTAGATTGATTGACTGCATGTGGTCTTCATGCTGGCCTGTATTCTGAAAGCTTGTACATTCTTTACTAGTCAGTGTTTTGAAAATGGTTTTAAAGATACCCTGACTGAAATTTCTGCAACATTTTTCTAAGTGATTTCTGTGTTTTCAAACTAGATGGCGAACTTCCACCACAAGTGGAGGGATTCTGACTGTGTCCATTGACAACCCAGGAGCAATCATGACCCCAATGTGAGTTTTCAAAAAAGTTCTGAAACATTCTTAACATAACTGAAGTTGCTGTTCTGAGCCATTTAGCAAGTTCCTTGCAGATAGTATCAAGTGACTTTAAGGTCAAGCTTCTTGTGAAGACTTTTAAATCTTCCCCTTTCTGAGTATTTCTGAGCTGTGTTTGATTAATAGCACAGCTGGATTTCCCAAGGCATCTCCCAGTTAGGAGCTTGATGTGGTGTGTGGAGTTGAAGAGTGGTGGACAGGCAGATTTTCACCTTGTCCGTCTCTTCCAAATCAGACCATATTGCAGCTCTTTTTCTCCCATATCTGAAAGTGAATAAGCATCTAGTTGATGTGAGATGGTAATGATTCCTCCCTGAATCGTAAAGATACTGCTAGAGTTGTGCTTAAAGAAAGCATTGCTATTACTGTCTTTGGGAAGTTGATGGTACTGTTGTTTCATGAGGTGTTTTATTTTTAAAATCTCTTTAATAGCTTTTTTCATTAGTAGCATTTTATCTGTAAGGAAGACTGTACCTTGTTTTTGTAATTATGGGAATAATTAACAGCAAATTACACGTTTTGTCAGATTGAGAAAGAAAAGATAAGATTGCTTCCTTTTGGGTTACTTGCTGTCTGGTAACAGTAGCCAATGCTACACTTTTATAGTTATGTCTGACTTTTACCTTCTTGAATTTGGGCCCTCCAGCTACTTAGCCAGCCTGATCAAATGGCTTGATGAAAAATTCATACCGCTATCAGCATTAAGGCTTTATTGCATAAAATATATATTCAGTCTGTCCTTTGTAATATTCTTCGTTCACAGTTCCCAGAAATTGCGATTAACTCGTACTCCTGTGCCACCATTTCTAATGAAGAGGGACCAATCTGAAGAGAAGAAGGTGCCCAAAGGGGTTCCATTGCAGTTTGACATTAATAGTGTTGGAAAACAGGTAAATGCAGTTTCTTTCCTCAACTGCAAAAGTAGTCTCAAGTCAGATAAAAACCCGTGAGCCTGGCACTTTGCTTCTAGACTCACTAGGGACAGAAAGAGGGAAGTAGTGACTACTTCTTGTTTCCACTTCCAGTTCTTCCACTAGCTTGCTCTGTAACTAAACTCACTGTTCTTGTTCCTCTAGTTCACGTCTTGCATGCCCACATGCTTTAAATGGGATTTTAGTTGTTTAGTATTTCTAAAAGCTGTTCCTGCTGTGCTTGAATCAGCAAGTGTGCGTAATTCAGGGATGAGCTGCTTTCAGTTGTGTAACCTGTGTGGAACCCTGGCAGCTGAATTTAGAAGACATGCTATGCATCTAGGAAAAAAAAAAATTAAATGTGATGATCTAAAGGCTTGAAAGTGAGCAGTGTTTCAAAAGTTTAATGAAGACAGGTGATTTGGTACAGGAATCTTAGTGCTGTTATTGAAGGAATGCTTACAGAGTGACAGTTAGATGCTGTTCTTGTCATCAGCTCCTTACTGCCAGCTGTAAAGAACTCCATGGGGGCAGGGCATTGGTCTGGATTTGTTCCTTCCATGAATAAGTAGTATGTCAAAAATAGTCTACAACTATACTGTAAAATTAATTGGAACTTTTAGACTAGACTCCAGTCGACTGCCTCAACTGGATGGACTGGAAAGCAACCTACACTTACACCGTTAAAATGCTGCATTTGTTGGAGTTGCATAACATCTGTGTGGGGAAATGAGTGTAGCGAGTCTTTACACTGTACTGTGTGTTCTTGATGATTTCCAAGAAATCCTAGCTCTTGATATATAGTTCAATCTGATTTTTAAATGGTGTGGGAAATCAGGAAATGATGAAATCAAATTAAACCTTTTTTTTTAATCTAAAGGAGGCAATTAAGAAGTCAAGTGATGATACAGAATGAGGAAAAAATTATTCTTGTCTCCATTACTTTGATTAAATTAACCTAAGCATCATTTAAGCTTATGGTTAAATTACTTTATTTTTCAGACAGGGATGACGCTGAACGAACGTTTTGGGATCCTGAAGGAACAAAGAACAGCGCTGTCTCAGAACAAAGGAAGCCGTTTTGTAACGGTGGGCTAACCTGGCAGGCGGACTTGGGCACTGATCCCACCTACCTAAGAAGCTGAGATAAGTGGGCAGAAGAAGACAGCATATGACACTGAAATTTCCCAGACTTCTTGTTAAGATGGTGGCAGAGCCATTGATCTTTATTACTTTAAGTGGTAAAAGATGCAATACCCTGAGGGGGGGGAAAGTGGGGAAACTGGTCCGCTCGAGTGGCACCATCACCTGGTTGGAAAAGATTCTGTTGCCCAGCTGATGAAAAACACTGATTTTTTTTTTGGTTCATCTTGCAACCAAAACACAAACATTAATTTTAAAAGAGTTTTGGTTTTTCTGTTGGGTTTTTTGTTTGTTTAGGAGTGCTCAGTATCTGTTCTTTGATCCCTCTGTTCTGGTAAAGATTAAGAGTTTCATTACAAACCCCATTTTAGGGTTTTTTAGGGACTGCCTATGAACTTTCCCTTGGACTCCAGTTTGGTGGAGAGCCTCAGTCCATGAATATTTTGGTAGTGATGTAGCGGTATTTTTCATGGGAGCATTGGTTGTACTTCTTTGTGCTTTTGAAGTTCAGTTTTTTTCCTTTCTTGAAAACTTAATGTTTTGCATCTTCACTTTCACAAATAAAGCTGTTAGCTGAGACCCAAAATATGTAATTTGGATGGAGACTATTCTACTCTTATCCTTAAAAGTGGTCCAAATCATATTGGAGGAATACTGCAGAAGCAATATGAGAGTAAGTTATATTGCAAATAGCTCAAGTTCATCATCCTCTTCTGTAAATGGAGTATGTCCGTCTCCTATTTTTTTTTTTCTTAAACTTTTGCTTTCTGTTTCTTCTTATAAGTTTTTTCAGAAACTTAATGCAATAACTTCACATTTTTGAATAATTTTGTAAGAATAAGTACAACAGTTCACAAGGAAGTCTGGTACGGTAGAGTTCCTTACCCTCACAGACACAGGATTCACATCCTGCATGCCTTGCCCCGGCGGGTTTTCTCTGGCTCTTAGAGATAGCCAGAGGCAAGCGATCTAATGGCACTTGTTTGTACATACCAAAGAGAGGTGAGATGTGAAGCTGATCAGAAATGATCGGATATCTTCAAATTGGCTGAAACTGGGGAACGTGGCTGGAGGAAAGCCCTCAGTTTTCCAGCATGTGCAAGGCATTAAGCAGGAGCATGTGGTCACTTGCTTTCAGCTTAGCTTTGCGCATCAGAATCTGCAGGATGGTGATAACCAAGGCATCCTCAGTCTGAATTTATATGATCCCTAAAACTGAGGCACCTCTTCAGAATTGCTTCCAGACCAGGAACTGATGAACTTGATGCTGTTCTATAGCAATGAGATTTAGGTACAGTCAGGTAAAAGAGCAATTGGCTTGCTGCATCCAGAAATGTTTATGGTGTTTGAAGTGGGTTTAATTCCTTTTACTGTTCTCGGAAGAATTTACATTTTACTTCTTCCAGAATTGGTTTCCTTGCATTTTTATCTCAAATTCCAAGTTAACTAGCATTTACTGGGAACTTCAATGCTGAAGAGCATTTGACAGTAGTAGGACTTCTGTTTGTATAGCAGTTTTAAAGTCAGAGTGCATCCTGATGCTATATAGTACTTAAACCCTTATTTTTAATGTTGACAATATACCTTAGCAGAAGCAAACTAAATGTAATGGTGTTAAGGTTTTTTTTCTTAATTACTAGTAGGAATATATATTTTATTTTATTTTTTGGAAAAAATGTCCCACTGTTAGAATTCAAGTAGATAAAGTGTTGTCAGTCATCCTGTTTCAGTGTATACATTTTCCATGTGCCAGGATGCAACAAAAAAAATTCTTTTGCATCAACATAGATGCAAAACATTGATGCAATGCATCAAAAAATGCTAGTTTGTATTTAATGAGAAGATGCTTTACACTGTACCTTTTGGTATTTTTTGGAGAAGTTATTACATTTGATCTATTCTGAAGCTGTTAATTTTTTTTTAAATAAAAAGTTACAGGTTTCATACTGTCTTGTTCCTCTTATAACCACCCTGGCAATTTGATGGTTATGTGAATTTTGTGATATCCTTTAAGGGGTGCTTTAATGATTAAATTCTTATTAAACATTCTGGAGAATATGCCAAAAAGTCACCTGATTTAAAGAGGGGTTACATTCGTTGCCCAGCTTAAAATCCTGAAAATTAAGCACTCTGTGGAGTGGCACTGCAGAAGCTCGTTTGCATTTAAATGCGTTGGCTTTTAATGTATTTTTCTGTAGCGGGTGTAGCGGAGTGTCTGAGTGTGATGGTACCAGATCCCTTCACCCGTCCGGGTGTGTAGGGGTGTCGCTGGGACACATTGTGCCGGTGGGACACTGCTGTCATCCAAACCCGTGTTGCAGCATCAGTGTGAACACCCTGAAAAATTACCATCGTCGTGTTTTACCAGTGCTGTGTTGTTAAGGAAAAAACTTACTGCCCATCCATTTCTTTAATAAGGTAACCATGAGCCAGCAATGTGCCCTTGTGACCAAGAAGGCAAATGGCATCCTGGGGTGCATCAAGAAGAGTGTCAAGAGAGGTTATCGTGCCCCTCTGCTCTACCCTGGTGAGGCCCCATCTGGAGCACTGTGTCCAGTTCTGGGCTCGCCAGTTCAAGAACAACAGGGAACAGCTGGAGAGGGTACAGCAGAGGGCTGCAAAGGTGATTAGGGGCCTGAAGCATCTCTCTTACGAGGAGAGACTGAGGGACTTGGGACTTTTTAGTCTGAGGCTAATGCTTGTAAATACTTAAAGGGTGGATGTCAGGAGGATGGGGCCAGTCTTTCTTCAGTGGTGTCCAGCAATAGGACAAGAGGAAATGGGCACGAACTTGAACATAAGAAGCTCCACCTAAACATGAGGAGGAACTTCTTTACTCTCTGAGTGGCAGAGCACTGGAACAGGCTGCCCAGAGAGGTGGTGGAGTCTCCTTCAAAACCTGCCTGGACATGCTCCTGTGCAACCTGCACATGCTTTGGACATGCTTTGTCAGGGGAGTTGGACTAGATGATCTCCAGAGGTCCCTTCCAACCTCATGGGATTCTTTCCCATGTATTCCCACCACACTCCACAAAGAAGTGTGTACCAGAGTACTGGGCCAGCTGCACTCTGTCTCGGCTGGTCTCAGCTGTCCCAGAGCAAGACTGGCATTCATTTGGACGTTGCAAAGAGCACGACCTGTAAAGAATTAAGGATTGATGACATCAAGATAAAAAACATGATGCCCTTGGTCCATTTTCCACCTAGTTCAGGGATGTGCCCAGCAGCCCCTGGGGCATCCCACCCTGGTGGGGAGTAAACTAGAATTTTTCTGAATTTCAGAAGGTATGCGGGTACTACAACCCTTTGCCAAGAGGAAGCCAGCACCCTCGCACGCCAGATTACCCCAGGCGAGCGGAAACACGAGCCTCGAAAAGAGGATGTTTCGGGTTATTTTAAGGAAGTTCCCCTTTTCCCTCCCTCTGCCCTCGGGCTGGCGGCTGCGCATGCGCACTGCGCACGCCTGTCAGGGCTGGAGCATGCGCACTGCCCGCCGCCCTGGGTCTTCCCTGCGCCTGCGCAGTAGCGCGCGAAGCCGGAGCGGCGGCGGCGGCGGGCTGAGGGCGGGGGGGAAATGGCGGCAGCGGTGCTGTCGGCGCCGGAGGGCGGCTCCTCCGTGATGCCGTCGGGCAACGTGTCGGCTTGTCCTCCGCCAACCGGAGGTCCTACCGGTCCCGGTTCGTGGAGCCGTTCTTTGGACCGAGCTTTAGAAGAAGCGGCGGCCAGCGGTACCCTCAGTTTGAGCGGCAGGAAGCTCCGTGACTACCCGCGGGCCAGCGCCGCCAACCACGACCTCAGCGACACCACCCAAGCCGGTGAGGGATGGAGCTTTGAGAGGAGGGGGATAGAGCTGAGGGTAGCCCGGGGGGGGGGGGGCTCGAGGCTCCCCCTCAGAAAGGGCTTGGGGGGGGCTGGTTGTCCTCCCCCCCCTCCTCCCCCCAACGCCCCCCAGGGTTGGGGGGCCCCAGGGGGGCGTTGGGGGGGAGGACAACCAGCCCCCCGCTAAGAGTGAGGCTGAGGCTGAGGCTGAGGTGGTCAATTTGCTGTCTCTTCAGTAAATTGGATGCACGAGGAGAAGAAATTGCCTCAGTGGATTTGGGGGGGGGGGAATTCCCTACCACCACCCCATTAGTCTTGAAGAGCGTGTTGGGTGGGCGTAGAAGAGGGGGGGGGGACTGGGAGGCGGGGAGGGGGATTCTCCTCACTGGAGTTGATGCTTTGGCAGATCTTTCCCCCCTTGAGCCGTTTCTCTCCTTCGTGCTTTCGCCTCCTCCCTTTCGCTCTCCGCCCTTCCTCTCCTCTGAGAGAGGAAGACTTTGAGAGGCAGGATGGAGGAGAGCCCTGGCAGGGTTCTCCTCCTTCCTCTGCTCGCCGATGAGATCTCTCGGTTTATTGGGGTTTTAGAGGCGTTTCCATTGGGGGGCTGTTCTAAAGAGAGTTATGAGGCTTTTCTCAGTACTGCCGCTCGCTGATGTGTTTTTAGCCGGGCATGTTCTTGTCCTGATGTATGTGTATGTGAGGGGGAGTGTATACACATATACACCCCCTCACCATCTCTCATCTTGTGCTGGTGACAGGGGAAACCAACTTTCCAAGAAGGGCTGTCAGGTGTGCATACGCTAAAGGCAACTGTTTCTCATGCTCTTATGCTTCTATTATTGTCATTTCTGACAGCCATAAGCAAGATACGAAAGGCACAGCAAACAGAATCACGTCCCTTTTCATTTTTTTTTTTTCTCCTGTATATAACATATTGAGGATTTTTGAGAAATTCTTTACAAGGTACAGTAAGCCATAGGACTGTTTTTTCCCTTTGTCCCTCAATATTCATAGTAGATTAAAAACGTATACTTTCCCTGTAGGCGCCTTGATCATAAGCAAAACCACATTTGTGGAGTATGTTTACATATTATGGTATTGAACAGAGACTTAGGAAATTATGAGAGTTCGTGTGGGATGTAGAAGTTTTCTTAATGCATTATATAGAACAAATGTGGTTTATATTTATTTAGAATATCTAGTTCTAGTATAAGTGAAGTAAAAGTAGTTTTAGAAGTTGTCAGCATGCCATTTGTTTGTAGCTTTGATTACTTCCTATGTAGTCATTTAGATTTTCTAGTGGTTTGTGTTGAGTTGTAGCTTAGAAATAAACTCCAAACATTACTTTTTGAGAGTTGCCATGTTTGTTAGCGTGTTGATGCCCTTTCAGTTAAGCAATTCAAAATGGAGCTGCCTTTAAAATTGTCTGACTTCATACTCTGTCCTGTAACATCCTATTTATGCAAAAATCTGTCACTAGTATGAAAAAACAAAAACACAACACCCAACCAAACCTTGAGACAAACGTGGTCTGCCTTGAACACATCTATAAATAGAAAATGCTTCTTGTTAGGGTATAAATTTTTGTTGTTGTTGTTCAAAGGGTTTTCTACAAATGCAGTTGCACAATGAATGTGTAGTGGGTTAATCTGTAGGCAAACACAACATACGCATTTGTGAGGGATTTGGGCTTTCTGTTTATACTACTATTCATTTACTGTACTCTTAAACAATTTGTGGGAATTCTTGTTTCCACCAAGGTTCCCATCTATTGTGATGAATATTTGCATTGTAGTTGTTCAAGAAGCATTAAATGCTAATAAGTGGCTGTGCATACCATACACTTTTGTGCATTTATCATCACAATGAACCTTAGAAAATAGCTAGAACTGTTCTTAAGTTGTAAGAAGCAAAGCTTATTGGGAGGACGCTTTCTGTTTAACTTCTCTGTTTTGAAGGCTGCTGTGAATAACTTCATCTTGTGCCTTATTTAGTGTGGTCTGTTCTATGACTCTTTTGTTTTGACTAAGGCTGGGCAGTGGAGAAAAATCCACGCAAGCATTTCTGACCCCCAGTTTTCGGTTGAGTGCTCAGCTATGCATTTAATCCACTTCTTTCCCCATGTCAATTTCTTTCTTGTGTAACTTCCAATTCTTTTGTATGGCAGTGGCCACAAATAATATGGTGTTATGTATATTGTGGTTTAGGTGTTATAAACACTTAAAATAAACACTTTAAATAACCCCCTGGACTGTAGACTCTGAGTGCCTTCCTGCATGCGATGCTGCAAAGACTCAAAGCACATCAGGTGGGGTATGTGTATGTGGAGTTAAAATAAAAATAATTGGAGTTACTCCTAAACTATAAAACTGACGACAAAACAACGTATATGCAACTCTTTCTCCTTTTTACGTGCTAGAATAGACACCTCTCTGGTGTGATTCATGTTGTACTGGTATAGCTCATTCCCGTTCTTGTACTAATAGAAGAAATTGCACCTCACTGTAACTGCATTGATGCTAAAGAGGTGGGAATGAATCACATCCCTCATTAATGTAACTACACTGCTAGGAAAACCAGCATCCAGCATAGCCTTAAGCCTTAACAGAATCACTGGCCTTGCCTGGAAGCTGTTGATAATGCAGATGAACCAGCAAAGCGGGTCAGCAGGAACAGGGCGTTAGAAATTAGATGCTACATCTAGTGTAGTTGGGTGCCTGTGCAGATTTTGAGGTTGGTGATGGGTGAGGGGAGATTCCCTTTAAGTAGATGTCAGACACAAGGCACAGTTTCAAAGATTAAATCGATGGCAAAGTCACATTTCTTTGGATCTTTTATGGGTTCAGAGTTGACAGTAATACTAAACTCTGGTGCTCAAGCTGTGATAGCTTCTAGGTACCATTCTTAACAACTCATTAAACAATCATCGGAGCCGAGTGTCTGGCAGGTGTAATTTAACTTTGGAAAAAAATATTTCATAAACAGATTATAGAATGACAGAATGTCTCAGGTTGGAAGGGACCCGTAAGGATCGTTGAGTCCAACTCTGTGCTCCTCACAGGACTACATAAAACTAAACTAATCAGATCAGGTTGGCTGCATTTTTATTTTGGACGTTAAAGGTAATGTTTCTGGCAGGCATCAGTGGAAAAATGAAGTTTCTCATTAATCATTTGCTGTAGTCACTAAACTTTTCACTGGAAAGGGAATTCTCTAATAATGTCAAAGCCTCAGCTGCTGCTGAACACTGCTATCTTCCAGGTGGTGAAGACCCACAGGTGGCTTTTTAAACCAAGATCAGTACTCAAGGTTGCTCTCAGAACTGAGCAGGTAACTTCAGCAGGTGTTGAAGCAATAGTTTCTGGGTTTTTTGTGCTTTGTCTGGAATTAAGATCGTATAATATAAAATCAAATTGAAGATGGGATGGTCTGTGCTTGAGAGCTTTTGAATGGATTAGCGGGAAGGTAGCTCCCTACATTGTGCGATGCAGTAGTCCATCTAATGCTCTTGTCCATGTGGGATAGCTCACGTACGAGAAATCCAGTGTAATAAAAACTTAGATACTGAAAGAGGGGAAAGCAGCTGTTCTTTATGCTCATCCCCTACAACTTAACTAGAATTTTAGGAAGTGACTCAAGCTTACAAAACTCATTGATGATGAAGAATGAGCAAGCTTTTTCGTTAACAAAGCAAAGACACACTTCTTTTTTTTTCTGTCATATTCTTTCACTGAACCTGCGTTAACTATCTCCATTTTATCTGGGCTGAATTACAACCCATTTGTTCATTCCCTTCTTATTTGCAACCAGGGAATAGGAAAAGGAAGGGCCATAAACCATCTGAGTTAAATACAAAAGGAAGCACAGTTGCATTTTGCCAGTGTTAATGTAGATTCTGATGTCATTATTTGACAGCTTTCCCAGTGGCCTAAAGCATACATTGAGCAGAAAAGTTATTTGTCAAACCCCTCGTGACAGCCGTAATTACCTCAACTGCTCACTGTCTCCATTTTTTAAGGAGAAGATGGGAATATGTGGGTTTATGCAATGAAAGAAATGGCTGTTGTATGGAAATCAACTAGTAAGATAATTGCATGCAGAGTACTATGTCTTGTTTCTGGAATATATTAATAGTGAAAAAGGATAGCAAGACTGAAAAGGAAGAAAAAAGTTGTCTACTATTACCTTTTGAATTACTTTGTCAATAAGGTATCTCTATAGTTCTGTTCTTAGCAGCTCTCCGTAGAAACTGTAAAATCTGACCATAGCATCAATAAAATTTCTATATGCTAAGTGCTTGCATGCATTTAGAAGGATTACAGTGATTATATGAGTGTTCTGCAGTAAGAAGTCTCACTGGCATTTTTCTTTCCTGCCATAAATTTAGTTGATATGAACTGATGAAATATAAAACAGCTAGAGAAGTACAGTATGGGTCATACAGCGGTGTCCATATTTCCCAAAAATTTGTTTTTAAAGCCACAACAGCAGAATCCAGACCATCCTAAAATTAAACAATTGGTTGAAAAAAAACCTCTTCGGGTTACTGTATCTTGAATGTAATTTTATTATGACCTTTAAGATAACTTGGAAGGAAATGGGATCTTTCTTTGTTCAAGTTGCAGGCGATTTGTTAGAAGAGTTTACAGTGTTGGTAATTAGATTATCTAAATATTAAAAATCAAAGACTAACAATTCATTAGGGTAGTTCAGCGTCTTGTGCTCAGATTTGTATACTTGCCTCTACCCTTATCAAAACCCAAACAGAAATACACTGCCCAGAGGTTCTAGTAGCTGTAAGGGGGAGATGGAGGGAGAGTGACAATCTAGAAGGTAATCTAGCATGTGAATTGTTTCTCTTTTTGGTCTTACCTCCTGCTTGTGTCAGTCCCTTTATAATTTGACTGTTGTTCCCTCCTGTTTTCTTTCCTGTAATATTTTGTTATTAGGAAGTCTGGATCTCATGGTGCATTGTATAATACTGGCAATTCTTAGTCTAGGCTCGGGGAATTACCTGTGAGTGGTGCTTTGGTAAATTTGGGTCAGTTCTCTTGCTTTTTTTTTTGTTCCCCTCAAAATGCAGAGAACAGTTGACTGTCATAGTTTATGTTTTTGTGGAATAGGTTGTGTTGGGTTTTGATGGAGAGCTGAGGTTCTTGGCACACAGGCAGGCTCTTTCCTAGTGTTCTATAGCAACTGAGGCAGTGGAGTCTGGGCTTGTAGTTTCTAAGCCTTGCTGCAATGAAAGATGTGACATTTGGAATGCCTTTGTTTAGCGAGTTGATCTTTTAAAACAAAACCAAACCAAAAAAAGTCCCACAACCAAACTTTTGCTACCAGTAAACTCTTCTAAGTGGTGTTCAGGGTTGCTTCTGTGCTAGTTACTTCCCTAGTAGCCTTCCACTTCCCTGCGTCCATCACAATCAGGTTTTTTTAATACTCTCTTGTCTGCATACACACTCTTAGTTATATTTTTGAGATAACTGTAACTACATAAAAAGTAAAGAGGATGGGGATTGAGAGGTGAATATATTGAGTCCTGCAATCCCGTGAAGGACAAAATAAGAGTTTAGGAAAAAAGGAAATGTCTTTGTTTATCTCATGGTGATTCCAGCCCTCTTCTCTTGTGACTATACCTGTGCTTGGAGATAGCAAATTTGTATTGGTTAAGTACTCCCCGAAGTCAGTCGTAAATACAAAGCCTAATGCAACCCAAGTTCAATGCTGATGCCAAAAGGGGAAGTTCTGTCTTCATCTCCTGCTGCGCAGTCAACACCAGCAAACATACGGCTTTCCAGCAAGCTGTTTCGTACTTATCTGGCTGAAAACTCAGCCAGTGACTAGTTGGATCAAATCCTTGGACAGCTCGCTGTGTTTGCACGAGTGTGTGAGTGCCAGCAAACAGAGAGGGTGGAAAGACTGTATGGGGTGATGAGAATGAGAAGGTCTCTTCTGGCAGATATGTAGGCTTAAATTGACTTGCATTAATTGTGAAATCACACCTCAGCTCTGTTTTGTAACTCTGTTTTGAATTTTTGTTTACCACTGACCTGTTGTAAATTTAATTATTTTCTGTAAAACAATGTGCTAGCCTTTGAGTCAGTGAGCATAGGAATTTTTTCTTCAGAGTATGGTTTACTGAGCTGAATTGCATTCAGTGAAACTTTACTGCTGACAGATCTGAATCTCATGCTTTCATTTGGCAAAATACATTATTTTATGCAAGTAATTTTAAACTGATGGTTTAGGTTTAGAATGCAGTAGACATAATTAGTTTCTTCAGTAGAAGAACCAGCAGTAAAGAATTAGTTACAACAAACACAGCAAATTATATAGCATGTGTTAAAAATAAAATTACATGGTAGCTAATGAAAAGGCTATAACTCAATTCAAGTTTCTTCTCCCTTTAATAACTAATCAGGCTTGGATCTCATGGCTTCCAATGTTAGCCAAACAGCTTGAATGAATTGCAGTTGTGTATTTAGCTGAAGTCATGGGCCATGCAGTGTGCTTTCTTCTTTATCTGCTAGGTCCCCCTCTCCAAAGTGGAGGGGTGAAAACTTATTCATGTTAAAAGTGTCTTGGGGTTAGACTTTATTAGTGCATTCAAGTTAAAAAACTGCTTTACTTCTTCGAAGTAAGGATATTTAGGGAAGACACAAAGGGTAATATGTTGTGGCCTTTTCTTTTTAGGTTTGTTTTGCGTAAGTTAGTACTCTTGTATATATGCAGGAAGAGGGCTTTATTTTTCACTCTGAAGTCCCCCAAACTGTTCTGATAGTCCTTTACTTCAGCCTCCTTTATGATTCTACACTTCAAACCACTGTTTTCTCTGACAGAGCCCAGAAGTCTCTTTAGAGGGAGGAGAGTCTTTGTTCTTTTCTAGCTGGTGATGTTATTGATTTGAAAGTTAAAGTATTTAGGGTCATAGTCTTCTCTAACTGTAGTTCAGGCACTCCAAAATGAGGATATGCCTAAAAAATCCCATTTGCTATGCAGCCCAGGTGTTGGCTGCTGGAACATATGCTTTTTAACCATAGTCTGGTCTTTGCAGAGGGCAGTAGCCAAGCATCTCTTCTTTTTTTCCTTTTTTTTTTTTTTTTTTTTCCGTTGTGCAATGACCCATGTGAATTTCAGTCTCTTAATTTTGCTTATTGTTGAAACTTAGCTCTGAATACAGAAACGTATTATTGTTGCCTTGGGCTTTTGGGTAGTGCTTGCTACTATTGAAAAGGTTTCAAACGCTATTTTTCATGTAACTTCTGTGAAGTACAGCAAGGTGTTGTTACTGCATTTTATATATGTGAAGCTTGGAATTGTACAAAAGTTTGAAAGCATTTGCTGTTTTGGGCTACCAAATTCAAAACACTTATAGCTTGTTTGCCTGAAAGTTCAGGCACTAAGAAGTTAATTATGTTTTTTTAAATGCAGTTCTTAATAATTTTGGGTGCCTTGGTTGACTCTTCAGGAGTACTGGAAATCAAGCCCAACATCTGGAAAATGGAAATACATGATTAATTACTACCTTTGGAAAAAATAGTTTAGAAGATTTGTTTAGTATTGTGAAGGACATACACGGCACTGACAGGATGCAATCTATTTTTTAAAAGCAGCGTTCACCAGCTTTCAGGTTTTTCTTTCTGTGATTTCCTGCTTTTTCCCTAATGTTTTTTTAAAGACAGTATCAGACCATTACCATGATCAGTTCTGGTTCTTATAGTAATTTCATCTTGTCTGAAGAAATCTACTTGAATGGAAAAATCTTGAAGAGGAATGAAAAGTAGTATGTGGTTGTTAATTAAAGACCTGTGGACAGTAGATATGCACAGGAAATGAGCAATTTAAGTTACGTGGGCACCTTTGATTACAGACTGTACTATCAGCGTGCTTGATTTAGCAGTGTTACGTATGTTTCTAACTGAGTTTTCTCTGTATAGAGTATCAGTGCTTTTTTTCAGGTTACTTCCCTAACACTGAGTTCTAAATTCAGTCTGAATTTCAGTCAGAGGTTCAGGCTGAATTTTGATATTCAGTGAAGTGGAATTGTGCTGGCGTCCACGTGAGTCCTCAGCACAGTTCTAACCTTGATGTCTGTCAGGTCTCTCTTATCTGAGCCAGCAAGACAGCAGTAGCTTGTTGTTCCTGGGCACCTTTTTGTAGAGTCGGATGCTCTTCCTCTGAGCTGTATTGACGCTTGAGAGCAGAGGAATGATAGGATGTGCAGGTCTTGGGTTCTGTACTTGGTACTGGAGAGGATTGTGCTCTACCACGTTGAGGTTCCCCTGAGTGTTCATGTCATGTGTCTTGTCCCCAGCAATATATTTACTATCTTAGTTCTGTCTCTTCTGCTCCCAATTTCTCTTGTTCACCTCCCTCATTGCAGCTTCCATGTTTTAACCTTTTTGTCTTTCCTTGTTAATCTGGCCCCATCTCGAGTGCCTTTCATTGCCAACTCCAGACTTCTCATCCAAGTTGTTAGCATGATAGAAAGAGGAATAATCAGTATCTTAACGGTTGGTAGGAAATTGCCTTTAAATCCAAGGAGAACATTAACTCTGGAGTGCTGATGAGACAATTGGTAATTTAAACCTGCTTAATTTATTATTACGCATATTTATGGCCATATATATTACCTCTTAGTTCAGTCATAGCCCAGGGCTTGTACTGTTCTTTGAGTTGGTGTCATACATGCTGTTCTGTAGGAGAGTCACTGAGCCCAATAATAGCAGGACAATTAGGTGCTTGTCATTACATTGACTCCGCGCTCAGCTATGGAATAAATGTTATTGTAGAGGTCTGCGACTGAATGTGGTTATGAGCCATAAAATATCTGCGGGCTTATCTTCCTTTTTTTCCCTTATTTATATCTTCCTTTTATTCTGCTGGCTTGCCAAGGGGCAGATAGTTTTGTGCTTAGCAGGATAAAAGAATTATCTTTGGAACCCATCTGTGCTAAAACAGCAGATTGATCATTTGAGTTGTAAATGTGTTACAAAGTATTCAAATATTATACCTTGCATGGTTCTGTTCTGCTGCTGTGCAGCTGAATGATGTCCCATCGTTCCGGGATGCCAATGTGTCAGAAGATTGCTATAACTACCATTACAAGTTACAGTGTAAGAAGGAAAGCCTAGGAGTGCCACTGTTGATAATCTTCACTGATGATTAAATGCTAGCTTTTCATTCTGAGCATGGTGAAGGAAATTTTCCTTGAGAATACTACCCCCCATAACTAATGCTATTCAATCTGTCTTGTAGTTCCTGTTCTCCTTGAAAACACATTTACTTAAAATCAGTTTTTCTGATTGACTTTTCGGTTTAAAGGCACTGTCATATCACTTATCATGAGACAATATTTAACTGCAAATTTCTTACTATGATCAACTTATTTTTCTTAATTTTTTTGTTAATGAGATACTGGCTCACAATTTTTATTCCTGCTGGTTTTAAATTGTCCAGTGGGGAGGGGAGCATTACCTTGTAATTTGAAAAAAAAGATGAAGATTTTGGTTTATTTTGTTAATGCTCAAATGCACAACAACTATTAAAAATCTTACTGAAGTAGTACACCCTTCTTTCTCTTGGTTAATTGATATGATGAATGTTAGCAAATAGAGTTGAGTCATTTATTCTCTCTTCATGTAAATTAAAAAGGGGGCTAGTTTTCTATTCAAAAACATTATTTTACAATCTGTTACTGTTTATCTGAGGGTTTATTTATACTACCAGAAATACAGTTGTAAGAGTATTAAACGTGCTTATTAAAAAAACAAACCTTAATATGAAGATAAAGCCATAGTTTCTCTCCAACTTGCCTTATGACAATTTGAAGAATTAACTTTTTCACAAGACTGTAATTTAAGATACCAAGAATGTGGGGGGTTACAAAAATACATTTGTAATTTTGATAATTTCATGGATTGTGGTACACTGTGTTTTTTAGAGTTTTTAACTTTCAATGCTTTTTCCATTTTATTACATTCATCACATGCTCAAGTGTGCAGATGGTTAGGATCATGTTGAATAAATAAGAAAAATCATAAGTATGAATAAAGGGAGTGGCACAACTACTTTTATGCTATATCTGGAACTTATATTTTGTGTTTGAGGATACTTCTGTGGCTACAAACACCTCTACATACCATGTTTTCTAAAAATTTATTCTTTCAGATATAGTACTGCCAAGGTATTTTCAATATTACAGGTTGCAAAGCTTGATTGCTCCTCTAGCTTTTTTCAAAAGAGTATCTTTGTTACTTAATGCAAGAATCTCTTCCAATTCATAGACTTTCATCTAGACCGAAATATTAAAGTACTAATAAAATTAATCTTTGAACCTGTATTTCCTTGCCAGAAATCTCAACTACTTATTAACATACTTCTTATGTTTTTCATGAGTTTAACTTTTTCTGCAGCGTAATGTTCTATTCAAATTGCTATTAGGGAACAGGTGAGAGGGTTGTGTTTCCTGCTGCTGGCGGAGGCGCGTACAGCACCCCGAGGAGGAAAGGCACAACAGAAGTGGTGTTTCTTTCCCCCACGTATTTCTAGTGCACATGATTTGGGTGTGAATTATGTAACTGAGTAATACAGATGTAATTGTTCAAGTATCTGCCATCTCTGCTTTCACCAATACATGCTAAAATGAGAAGTGCATCCGAGTTCTTTGTGTCAGCATTACTGCAGTATAATTGTCACTCACAGTCCTTGCAGGTTAAGAAATAAGTCCATGGAAGTTCCATTTCAGTAACATGTTATCAATTTGAGACCAGGCCATTTCAATAGCTTTTCATATTTAAATAAAATCGAAATACTATTCTGTTCATATTCCTTTCTCTTAAAACACATTTTTTTCTCTGAATATGTAAAACAAAAGGCAGAAATACATATTTTCATCAATAATGCAATTGTTGGCACAGTGCTGCCAGATTTGCAGTATTTAAATGGGAAAAAAATAGTTTTACCATTTTAATAATCACTGTTACTGTTTCAATCTAATTAGATTTTCAGTTAGATTTTTTTATCTTTTAAATCTCCTTGTACCCTTCCCATATGATACAGTTTTTTCCAGCTCTTGACCATGTTAAATACATAATAAATGGAAGTCGTAGGACTTTTTTGAAGCATGCCTTGCAAGCTGTGCGAGCAGATTCTGGTATAACTTGAATGAGGTGGTGTCTCCTCTGTTTTGAGGAATGGGTTTCCTCTTCTAATGAATGACTACAACATGTCCCTGGGGCTCTCTCAGTGTAGTAAAGAGAAGTGTATCTGATAAATGACATTTGTTGTGGGTGACAAATGAAACAAACAAAAAGACCTGAGTAGTGTAACAAGGATTTCTCTTTACTCCTCTTGCATATACTTCTGGTTTTGTCAACTGCGGATATTTTGGTCTGCTGAAGACAGGTGTCTGATTTTCAATTATATTAGAAGAAAATGTGTTCTTACTTAAAATAAATGATGCTTCTTAGATTTGCCTATTCTATTTCCATTCTCTGATTTTGACCTTAAATCTTACCACTGCTGTTTCCCGTCTCTTTGCATCTTGCTTTCGTGATTTGTGTGGTACATCCTGCTTCTTTGCTCTTTGCACGGTGATACAGTTTTGTGTCAGAGGAATTTATAGGAGAACTTGTTTGGTGTATTGTTTTACTTCTCAGGCAAAGTCATGTAATTTTAAAGCCAGAAAACACAGTTTGTGTCCCATGAAGAGAGGAAGTAAAAAGAAGTTGTAAGCCATCCATCTTACTTGGGGGACTTGAGTTAATTTAATTTCAGGTTTTATATTGCACACAGACTAAATTTGTTGAAAGAGTTTTGTTTTTTTAATATGCCTTTGTATTTTATTTCCATGCCTGTTGATTTGAAACTATATTACCAATTATGTAATCTCAAAAAATTGCATGTTGTGCAGGAATGACAAGGAGGAACTGGGGATGCTAACAGCTGTAAAGCTGGATACGTCCTTTTTGATAAGCAAAAATAATTTGTGGTGGTCTGCAGATCTTGGTTCATAAAACAGAGTCAGCTTACCTCTGACAGATAGGCATCTTCTGTGATGAGAAAGAAGATTAATGTGTTTAATATGTGTGTGCGGGTATTAAATTGTAAATGTAACTTTAGTTTTGCTTCACACCTGTAGCATCAGTGTAACTTCATGTAATAAACTTTCACTCCAGCTGTTCAAAAGTTTTCTTCATGTTACTTTCCACATGACAACTTTTCCATGTAGCTCTTGGGACAGAAGGGTCACCCCTGCTGTATTGTTGGTGTGAACTTTTTCAGGGGATGTGAAACTCAAGTGCAAATTTTCATTTACCAAATTTTTAAGCAGTTAATGATACTTTGTCTGATGATCAGTGCTGTTCTTGCTTTCTTACTCTGCATCAATGAAATGCAGTGCTCTGTAGTTCTTTTATGTAGTATTTCTTGTTACAATTATAACAACTGTTTCTTTTTTTGGCTGTAGTTGCAGTTTAATAGAGATGGGGAAACTCTTCTTTGTAAAGAATGTTAAATATTATCAGGTGAAATATACACTAAAATGGGTTTATATTTCAAATCTATTTTGTGGTAAGACTTTTCACAAGTTTCTCATTTTTGCTTTATAGAAGCCTGAAACGTTTTATTTTACTTCTGTTAGAAGTAGAGTTGGATTTCTGTGCTTCTAGTGATCTCAGGATAAATTTTCTTCAATATTACTTACAGTATTGAGATCAATGTTTCTTTCAGAGCGAAAGAACCATTCAGAACTGTCACCATTGTTAGTATTATATCATCTTTTTTCTTTTTGTATAAACTTCAAACATCCTGCTTGACTCACATTTTCCTACGCTTACTGCTTTCTCTTTGCTGATCACTTCCATACTTACACTGAAGCCAAATTAATCTTTTAATGCTGTGCTGTTTTTATAATGTCTTTTAAAAACTGCGTATCAGGGCCAGTTATTTGCAGCGTATAACCCTTCCATTTTGCCGTGTGTGATTCATTGTCTTATTCTTTGCTATTCAGTGAAGATCAAATTTGTAATTTCAGGACTCTTAAGCTATCCAGTACCCTTGATGCATCGAGGCCCATTTTTTTCTATCTCCCCACTTCTCTCTGCAGACTTCTGAAAGTCATTACATTATTTAGAATCATAGAATGGTTAGAGTTGGAAGGGACCTTAAAGATCATCAAGTTCCAACCTCCCAGGGACACCTCCCACCAGAGCAGGTTGCTCAAAGTCCCATCCAGCCTGGTCTTGAACACCTCCAGGGATGGGGCATCCACGGCTTCTCTGGGCAGCCTGCTCCAGTGCCTCACCACCCTCACTGTAAAGAATTTCTTTCTAGTATCTAATCTAAATCTCCCTTCTTACAATTTAAAACCATTACCTTTCATCCTATCGCTACACTTCCTGACAGAGTCCCTCTCCAGCTCTCCTGTAGGCGACTCCTCTTAGGAGACTTAATTTCCAGTAAGTGTCTTGATTTAAAATCCAGGGAGTGGTTGTTGCAGTAGGACTATTTTATCCATAGAACCCCATTGGGGTTGGATTTGTTTGGGATTTCTGTTGCAGTTTTGGAACTACTAGTTTACCAGCTTTTTCACCTAACTTAAAGAGTATTGCTCCTCTTTTTACCCAAGCCTAATAGCCTCATGAGGTTTTGGGAAAGATAGATGGATTATAGAGTAAATATTAAATGTATGTTTTTAACAATGCTTGCAATTTGTAATAAGAAGAAAATAATAGATGGACCCAGAGGTTTGCACATGGACTTAAAATCTGGCAATAGTTCTATCTCCATTTTCAAAGCTTTTTTTATGTCTTTTGCTTTAAAATGATTTTTTTTTTTTTTAAGTCAGTTTGTTTAGTGGGGTCATTCCTTTTGTACCTGATGAAACTTTATTTTGGGAGGTTGGGGTGGCAAGTTCATTTACTTCCCACTTCCCCTCACTACTAACTTTGTGAAGCACTCTTGTAAAATGAAACCCTGCTCTGCTGGAACACAGTCAAGTATTTCAGAAGCAGTGGGCAGAAGGCAGGGTGTCGTGTTGCTGCGGAGCAGGACTGTGCTTTCATACATTTCCAGTGTCACGCTTGGGTCCATGTGTGACCATGTATGAAGCAGTTTCTCTGTAACTTTGAGATTTTTTCCATTTAGATTTTTCACAGATTTGCTTTTTGGGTTGTGTTGTTGTTTTTTATTTTTGTTAATAACGTTTTGTATATATGTAGAGCTCTAAAAATACTTGCACTAAAATAGTCATTACGAAATGGAAAATCTGGGATCTCTGGAAGTGGAATTCACATAGTTGTTACGCAGTGTAGGCAGTCGCCACACAGCTTTTCTTCTGTGGCTCAGTGTTTGTCAAGAATTCTTCTATCAAGGCAAAAAGCTTTTATTCTCCTTTTTTCTCCTGCTCCATGCAGTTTCTACTGCATGGTAGAGATAGAGTTGTCGTGTGCACAAAACTGATGGAGCTGGAGGGACAGAGACAACCTGCCAAAAACTTTCCAAGTGACTTCTGCAGTTTGAGATTAATTTCCATTGCAGCATTTTAAGAGCAGCATTTACTGTTAAATCTTGACTTAAGCATTTTCCTGATCAGGGATGAGTTTCGTTTGGTTTTGAAAAAAAATATTTTCAATTGTAGTCAGATAACTTTGGATTTTGTTTTGCATGTTTGCTGACAGGGATTAATAATGGTTTGGGTGGGGTTTTTTTTGTGTGAAAAGATGTACACAGCTCACTTCAAATATTCATTTAAGAATGCAGCAATTTTTTTGATAGCCTTGCTACTAGTTTTTAGCAAGCTTAGCTTTTAAAAAAGTGAAGATATATGAAATTGTGACCACCAGTTCTGTAGCCTTGATCACTGCTAATGTCAGCATGGTGGGCTTTTGACTGAAGGTGACTTTTATGGTTTCCAGATTCAAAATTTATTTCATATTATGAACATATGTTTTGGCAATTGCCATCATTTATCTCCTCATTTGGCAGTTCTCTGTTTGATACGGGATATTTTCCATACGTACCTTATACTGTTGTTTTATTTCTTGACACTAAAATGGCTTGTACTGCACAGATGACTTGGTAATACTCCAGCTCTTTTTCTAGAATTCTGGCAATAATTGTCCTATTGAAAATTGCAGCAGTGCTTGTGTAAAGTGTAACAGACCTTTTTTGTTAGGGATGATGTCAGCATGAGAGATGGCCTCAAGGAGTCATTAAAAGAACATAGGACTTTTGACTGTTGGACTTTATTGACTTTTCTCCTCAATATAATACCATCCTGCTAAAGACAGATTAGTGTCTGCAGTGGTATGAGACATATTTGGTGACCTTACTGTGAAGTCTGATGAAACTGTATCTAAGTGCCATAAATACGGAGGCACTGTATTAAGAGCTTCAGAGAAATGCAGTAATAACAGGCATAAAATTTTATAGAAATGCTTGCCTTTCTCTGAAAGTAATTGGCATTTTTATGTGAAATTACTCACTTAGCTTTTTAGGACCACTGAATTTTCAGTTCTGGTTTGAGCTGGTTTGTTTGTAATTCTCCACTTAAGACATTCTGAAATGCATTCACAGCTAAAATATTTTTATTTATGTTCTGTACATCTATTGATGACTTTAATATATCATTCTACTTAAACTTTCTGTGAGAAAAAAGGGAGTAAGGTAACATATTTTGAACTGAGTGATGAAATATATAGGGAGAATATGCAAAACTTATGTGATGCTAGATAAATTGCAGCTGTTGCCAGTGTTACTGATATTATATTAACTGACACATGTGAAAATACTTGTAGATGGAGAATTTTATGTACAATATTAAGATGAATTGAAGTAATTGCTAGCATTAATAAAGTAAATAGAAGAATGGTGGAAACATGAAGTCTTTGTGGTTGCATTTTACATCTCCAGCCTTCCTGACTGACCTATTCCTGCCTCTATTCCATGCCAGGTCTCCTTCCCCAGGTTACAGTTTAGTCACAGAGCCATTGTAATTGCTGAGTATATGAGATTTTTCACTGATAGAGATGAAAGCCAGAACAGAGCTTTAAGCAAAGTGATAGCAAAATACAATCTTCCTCACTGACAGTCCTTTGAGGTGTCCTTTCAGGTGTTCATCTGTTCATAGCTATGAACAGATTGTTCAGGGTGGTTCAACAACATAGGTTTTATTTGGAGTACCTAAGCTGGTTGTGGGAGTACAGCGTGAACAGCATAAATTTATTTAAAAGGCACTGTATGCTGCCTTATAGGGGCTTTCTAGCATGGCTCAGTGCTATCTAGGAAGTCTTGATACTCTACTGTAATCAGTGTCATCGCTTATTGTACACTGTCTGCATTATAGAATCACAGAATCATAGAATCATTTTGGTTGGAAAAGACCCTTGGGATCATCGAGTCCAACCATCAACCCTACTCTACAAAG